>OX352774.1:88184378-89389909 GCA_947095535.1 Poecilobothrus nobilitatus
GGTTTTATTTTGAAATCCTTTAAGTTTATATTCATATTTTGTGTAAAAAAGATACTTTTCTACTTATTCAACTGTTACTCTATAATTTGTACAATCGTGTTTAAGTAACGATTTACACATCAGATATGAAGCTATTTCAGTTAACAAAAAAAGGAATGTAGTAATTGTTTGATGAAGCGGCGTCACAACGGTATCCTTTAAGTAACAAAAGGTTAGTGTTTTTCTTTAAAAGGCTAGGTTACTGTTTGTTTACTTACCTGACCACCCATTAAGAACCCATTAACATGTTCTTTTTAAAACATATCCTATAATCAGATTGTATATCTCTATTAATAGATACTTTTATAATTAGACTAAGTAGCAGAAATAGGTTCATTTAAATTGTAACAGTAAAGTTGACAAAAATAAGCACTTATTGGAGCTCTTTCTCTTTTTGATAAATATTTGGTAGTTGATGACACTTGGTCAGATGAAATTAAATCCTTGATGTCTTCTCTCCACCAATTGCAATGTATCTCTAGAAGGTCTGCAACTACTCATTCCTACTATGTGGAACTATCGAAATGAAAGTTTTTGGATATAGCAATTCATTTGGTGTCAGAATTGCAAAAATATGGAACTTATTACTATCCAATGAATTTCCAAAAACTGGCGATTCTTTGATTTACAATTTATCCAAATTCAACGAATTCATAAATCATTTACCTACCAAATCGTCTTTACCCGCATTTTAATCATCCTTATCGCATCTCATATAGTCACAACTACTTTTTCCTGGATTGTGATTTATGAATAATAATAAAAAGTAATAAAATTCTAAAATCGGGTTTTTAATTTGTTTCTATATTATAATCCATATGTTTAGAAATTCAAAAAGCTTTTCTATTTCATATCTTTCATACATCTCTCTATCTCACTTAATTACATACAGTGGAGTCGATTAAAGTTCGAACAACGAAATCTAGAAACTTGTTCTTAGCGCGTATGTTAAATTATAGAACACATTCACATTATATACAGAGGTTCTAGGAATCAGACAACTTACATCTGCTAAAAATCCCATTTAATCCAACTGTCACAATTTAAATTCAAAATTCTCCTCCTCATTTGTTTTCTTTTCCTCATCATATTCTTCAATCATTATAATCTTTATATAGATAGTTAGAATGATTTTCGCATTATACTGACTACGGCGAGTAGTAGTTAAAAATCTCACACAGTGCGGTTAATAGTGCGGTTAGGAGATTTCTTGGTATCTATTGAAAATCTACACCCCCCTTAGGAAAGAAAAAAGTTACTTAGAATCTTTAACATTGGTTAATATATGATTATCTACTGGAACATTCTGTATACATACAATATACACTGTCTAGTTTGCCAAAAAAAATTTAATGAAAATTTTAATTTCAATAAAAAAACTTAAAACAACTATAATTAAATTCGAATAAAACAAAAATTTTTATAAATTTGGTTTAAAAAAAAAAAAAAAACAAATTTTTGGATTACACTTTCTATTTATTCCTTCTCGATTCATTGAAATTTTACAGATATGATTTTCCGTTTTTATACAATATGAAATAAGGGCATTTTAAAATTTGTACATTGCAGAATTAGTGATTATCATAAAATAAAACAGCTTATTATATTACCAATATCTACAGTGATGCCAAAATAAAAAAAAAAATATGCCAAAATATTACAGAATGCAAAACCAAAGATTTTTAAAGGCGCATATTTTCATACAGACAATTAAAAGAATTGTAAATTATTTTTATATCAAAATTTTAAATTTTATTGGATTTTTTATTGTAAACAAAATTACCAAAATTTAATACAGACTTTCTTAAATTGCAAGGAAACCCAATATAAATAAAATTATTTACATATTATGCAAAAACAAAACGTTTAGATTTTAATTTTTGCATATTGTCTTTGAAAACTTTGATAAGTTCATCATAAGTTCAACATAAATTTCAAAGTTCCAGTTTTGTCTAAAAATAGCAAATTTCTAATTTTAAACCTCACATTTCTCTTAAATGAAAGAAAATATAAAGATTTATGCTGAAAAATTAAAGGCTACAAATTTTGCAAAATTATAGTTGCACATAACGGTTAATTTAAATACTGAATTGCAAAAAACTTAAACTATATTTTTCTTTTTTTTTTTTACGAGGGACGGTGGAAAACTTCGACAGTTACTCAAAGGAACTGCACCAGGTTCCTATGGGTACTGTTGAACTTCAAATAACCAAAATTACCTCCTTTAAAATCATAGTTTAGAATAGGTCCTTTAATACATAGTTATATAATGTACAGTTTGTTTTGGGGGAAAGGATTAAGTAAGGATTACTTGGGAAATTTGGTTTGCGATAATATTGCTTATTATGGTTGAAGGAAAATATTTGGAGAGTTATTTTGACGAAAATTTTAATGTTCTTCATTAATTTCGTTTTATCGTACACATTTTGTACACAGTTGATAATTAAAGTTTAAGAATTATCGCTACAATCGATATCTTTATATTAACAAAATATTCAATCAAACCTTGGTAAATGTAGATGAGAGTGCACCATAAAAAATTTATTCTATAGAGGAGTGAATATGTAAAATAGTTACTTTGACTTCTGTCTGATATCTATAAAATTTTATTACTTTATCCCAAACGGTATTGACGTTTTGTAAACAGATAAACTGATGGAGGGATAAATTAATTAGCAGATTTAAAAAAAAAAATTTTAAAAATGGTGCTAAAAAAAAATTAAAATGAAATAAAAAACAGTTAAAAAATAATCTCTTAATAATGTAAAAATGAGAACAAGAGAAGAGTCCTTTTTATTGTAAATAATATTTTTTTTTTTATTTTTTTGTTTTTTTTTTTTTGTGACAAAAAAATAAATAAATTTAAACCGTAGTAGTTGAAATTTTCTTTGCATATTATATGTACAAACAAACAACGGAAAGGATAAAACAAAACAAAAAATAAATAAATATAAATAAAAAAAAAAAATATAGCAGGAAATTAAAATTTTATTTCCTGTATTCAATTGGGTTAGTATTAATGTAGAACATTTATTTTTAAAATTCTAAATATTGTCACTAGTGACGAAGTAACTAGTTGAAGATGTTTGCAATTTGTACTTATGTTTTAACAACAGTTCTATCCAAATTTTCCCATTTCAAAAATTTTAATTTGTTAAATTTTTCAATCATAGTTGTATATAAGAGGTCATGAATTGGAAAATAATTAAATCAGTAATATATAAAACATAATTCCTGTCAATCAAGGGATAATAATTTATCAACTGACAGATAATGGTGGGATAAGTAAAAATATGTACAAAGGAAAAGTAAAAACAAAAAGGCACCTTATATTTAACATATCTTTAATATATCCCTATTACTGTTATTTGTTTTTACAATATAAAAATAAATGTAACTGTTTAGATTTTCATTTAATTTTCACTTTGGTATAAATTTTAATATTCCTAATGTCAAGAAAACTTATCGTCATTCCTAGCAAAACTGATTCTATTTCTATATATTTTTCATACTACCACTATTATATTTTTAGATTATATGAAAAAACTTTGTCTGTCTGTCTAAAAAAAAAAACGTTAAAATCATTTGACTTAATAATCAAGCAATTAAATAAATTATTGAATTTCCTCCCTTTTGGCATTTATTATAGAGATAAAAAAATAAAAAAAATTGTTATTTTGTTAATTTTTTCTAAAATGTAAAGAAAAAATTTATATTCTTACATTATATTTTTACATGTGTAAGCTGCTTCTCTCAACTAAAAGAATTGAAAAACTTACCACCTAATTTTTCACAAAATTAAATAATGGAAAAATTAAAATTTTCGAATAGACTTTTCGAATACAATTTATATTGACGTTTTGAAAATGTGTAACTTAAAAAATCCTATATTTTAAATACTGCCTTGTTATCTTTATACATACTGTTACTGTTACTATCTTTTTCTCTATCTTGCTTATTTAAACGTCAAGCATATTTGATTTTGGCTTATGACATGACATAAAATTTAAAAACAAAAAAGAAAAGAATTACAAATTAAATGAAAATGAAAATGAAAAAAATTTAATGAAAAAAGATGGTCTAATTTTAAATGTCACACAGTAAAATGTAAATATTTACATTAAATGAAAATTTCCGTTATATTTTTTCCTTCATATAATAACTGTGAAATGTTGAAGAGATAAACAGTTAAAATAGGAGTAACAGAAAAAGAAGAGGAAAGATAATATTTATTTTTTTTGGCTTATACTTCTGAGGGTATAATAAATTTGTCATTACGTTTATGAAACGTCATAAAAGAGACAAGAGAGTATTGATATGTATATAGAAAAAAATGTATATATTAGTATATGTTTAGGATTGAATTCTTAGTCGATTTAGGTATTTGCGTGACATTCACCTATGTGACATTTCAATTGGCAAGCCGACGATGTAACTACTACTCCTAACCAATAGTCAGTAACTGTCATACAATGGCAAATTTTATATCCGCATATATTGAAATTTAATTAAGTTAAATTTTTCAAACTTTATTAAAGATGATCAAATGTCATGACTTGTAAACTTCTGTAAAAATGGGTTGGTTGGTTGATAAAATTTGGCACAACAACTTCAAGTAGCTCTCATAGAACAAGTAGCTCTCATATAAATCTACATAAATACATCTCGATACTTAAATTGTAGGTATTGTCGTGTAGGTATCCTAGAGTTAACACAATTAACTTTAAATTCTTCCATGTTTTTGTTTAAAAAAAAAAAAGAAAAATTAAGTCATTTAGTACATACATAAATTATAACATACTTATATACCATATATATATTTATTATATATACATACTGGGAAATTTATGTATTTCTGTGGTATTTATTTAAAATGGTGTAAGAACAGTTTTATTGATCGTAAATCTTGTAATCTTTAATACAAGATACACTTTAAGAACATGTTTCGGTATTTTGATTCAGGAAAATTTCATTTCAGGAACTTGTTTCATATTACATTTATACAATTTAGTTTTTATACCATGTTAAATAATGATGGTAATGTGAAAAATTTTATGAAACTAACCCATAGAAGAAGATCAGAAAGTTGAAATCATAGCACTAAATATATATTTTCAAAAAATTTGCATAACATTTAACTATTCGATAAGATGATATAAATAATGGTGTGCAAGTGAATTAAATCTAAGGATGTAGTTCGTAATAAAATTTACATTTCTTTGGTTTTTTTTAGAATTGATTTGAACTAAACTCCGATATGCTATGATGAGTTCTTAGTTTGGTTTTTGATTATATAAGTTATATAAGGCAATATGAAACTTAATACGAATTTAATCCAAAAGTTCGTTTATAAAACGAAAAATTATCAAAGATATCTTATTAAAAGAAAAGTTAAATATAGATAAAAAAAAACTTATACCTTATCACACGTAAAATTCAATATAAATGATATTTAAAAAATTTAATGTCGAAAAATTGTTATGACACCATTAAAAATTTCTTTTAATAAAAGAGACACATTCGAATTTTTTTTTTTTTTTTTTTAAAGATGATGGAAAGAGGACTTTAAAAGAATAAATGTAGGGTGGGAGTAATTTTAAGGAAATTTTTTTGGTTTTAACGTAATTAAAATAATAAAAAGCTCAAAAAAAAAAAATTAATTTTCTTTGTTCCTTTTTTTTTATGTTTTATTTTGTATTAAGAGAAGAAGTGAACAATTTTCAGTACTTGAATTTTGAAGGATTTAAGAAAAACAAAACATAAGTGCACATAAAAACTGTATAAATCAACAGATAGACGGAAATTACTTTAATAGAAAAAAAAAAAACAAAAAATAAAAAATATATTAAAACTTTTAAAATTATTTCAAATAAAATTAGCATAGAAGTTGTTGAATATATTTTAAGAATATATAAAACTTACAGGAAAAAAACAGTATTTCATTTTTATGTAAATTAAATTTTTTTTTTTTTTTTATATATTTTTTGATTTGGGATCTTTTTAAAGTTTCCGTGTTATAATTACATTAATAGATGGTTTTTATTGTTATAATAATCTTAAAATTAAAATAATATAATAATCTTAAATAGTTTTTTTTCAAATTTTATTGACATTTAAATGCATTACATGCTATTTAATTATTATGATTATTTTTTTTAGTAATATTAAATTTATTTTTGATCCTGTCAATTCTAAATAGAAAATAGAATGTTAATTTAAAATTATTGGTTTAATGTCATAATTCATATCTGTTGGTGAAGTAAATTTATCGTTTATTAAAATTATTCTTTATCTTTGGAAACCTTATCGTAAATTACTTTTCATAATAACTATTTTAAAAAATTTGGTTGTAGGTATTATGTCCTTAGAAAAATATTAGGAATTAAATAATTTGCTTAGAAAATAATTTTTATAAAAGCATTTTTTTAAGTTTCTTTTGGATTTTCTCTTCAAACTAAGTACTTTCCAAATTTAGTTCTTTAATTTCGATTTAGGTATACTTTGGATATATTTTGGTTAACTTTTTTTATTGAATTTGTTTTATTTAGATTTGTGTGCCGTTTAAAACACATTTTAAAGCAATGTTAATTAAAAACGCCAATTAATTAACTTAATTCTATGTTTTCTTCTGTTAGATTGAAATATTTTTTGATAAAATTTTTTAACACTTTGAATAGAAGGGGTTTTTAACTCTTGAAGCGTCAACGTCAGGGTCTATAATTTATCTATAATTCTACACGATCTATAATTTAACATAATTGTGTAAGTACAGTTAAAAGTAGTATATAGTTCAGTGACAGTTTACAAAACTATTGCACATTTTTGTAATTTTAGTTAAAAGCTTCAGAAAGAAAACGTTTATGTAAATCAAGCAAAATTCTCTTCGACTTTTCCTTAAAATGGATGTCACCTCCAATTTTTTGCCATTTAATAAAAATAGTGAACTAAGATGGTCTAAGAGTTTCCCAATTTGTGTGAGAGCCATTAAGAGGTTAATATCGCCTTTTGAAAATATTGATACTAAAATTATGTTGCTGAAAATATCTCTTGTTTTATTTTAGAGTATTGTATTAATTTAAAGACCAGGATAAATTTCTATACCTATTATAGTGGTACATTTAAGATAATTTATTTTTAGGTTGTTATATTTATTGCTGTTTTTTAATTGGAAAACCTGAGCTTATAATATAAAAACAAAACTCATCAAACGGCAAAAATCCCACAAATAAATTTCGAAAACTTGTTTTAAAGAAAAAGTTCGAAGCAAAAACTTAAGGGAATAAAACCGTTTACCGATTTTGTAATAAATATATCAGCGGAATATTGGCAGCAGCAGTTTTCATTTTTTTTTTTTTTTTGTACATAAGAATATAATTAGAACGGATTTTATAGTCGGTTACAAACAGGGTTATATCATTTTTCCAGAACTTAGCTAGAGCTATAATTAAGGGATCTAACAAGAAGAAAACGAAACAAAAGTAATACTATTGTAAAAATAATTTTCTAATTAATTAAAAAAAATAAAAACAAAAAAAAAATTGCCCCCTATACTCAAATGGAACAACCTGTACCTATAACTTATATATTATTTTGAAGATCGTTATCAGATCTATGTTTTAGGACTTAAATATTGAGGCTCAATACTTTTACAATTATTTGAGTGTAGATTTTTTTTAAAAACGCCCATTTTAACCCTTTAATATCGTATGCGCCATCAAAATTCACAAAATTCACGGTAGTTTCCAAGGACCTACCCTTTTTTCAATCTTATATATTAAATCTTACTTAAACTTAAATGATAGAATTATTATTTAAATTTTGTCGTATTATAAATATTACATTTTTTTTTTGCACCACAGAAATTTTTTTTTTTTTTGTAACAAAATATAAAAGAAAAAAATTATCATTACGTGACATTGAATAAAATTTCTATTTAATTTCATATATATTATAATAGGACATATTGTTAAGATATTTTCAAATTACATTTAATTTCCATCTAATTTTCATTTTATACTTACAATATTTAAATTGTAACGATACCGAAGTTTTGCAAAAGAAAAAAACAAAGCATAAAAAAAAATGTATCGTTACAGATTTTCCATTTTAAATTTTTTTCATTTTCAAAAAACATACATATAAAACACATTTCAAATCGAAATTGATATAATTTCAATGAATTTTAATTATTTTATAAATTGAATCAAAAAAACAAAAAAAATAAATGTTTTTTTGTTTTTTTAAATGTATAATAACTGTTTTATTTAAAAGCATTGAATTTATTAGCATTGAATTATTTTTTTTTGAACCCTTGAAGCCAATTATTAAACATATATCCAAACATGTAGTTATGCATACATAAAATAGGACATAATAAGCTTTAGGAATGATGTAATTATAGTTAAAATAAATTATTATAGCCACAATTTTTGACAGCAATATAAAAAACAACATATCAAAAAACAATCATTATTGACAAATCATTAAATTTACTCACGTTTCCAAAATGATTTCACGCCCAAATCACTTTATGTCATGTTACACTAGCGATACCATTATTAAATAATGTCATAATCATATAATGAAAAAGGCGTATGTATAATTTACATATTACATTTAAGAATATATACTCGTATAGGAATATTAAAGAAATTTAAAACAAAATACAGTGACTCTCACATTATTAAGCAGAAGGGAATGAAAAACACTGTTAATAAAGTGAAGTGAAAAGTATCTATATTTAAAATTCATTATTTTTTTTGTTTTTTTGGAATTCTATGTAATTTAAAAAGTTTTTTAACGAAGAAATGATTAACTTTAATATAAATATTATCTGACAAGGTACAAAAAGTTTAATATATTTTTTGAAAGATTATAAATTAATGGAAATTTCCTTTATCCTCTTGTAACGAAAAGGAGAATATAAATAGAAATTTAAAATGAAATGAAATTACGAATTACTAGTAATTTTTTGTTTTAAATGGTTATAAACTAAAAAAAAATAAGAGTGCGTGTTAACTTTAACGGAACCCAGGTTACGTTTTACTTTGAAAAAATGTCTACAGTTGCCTCAGCTACAGTTATCTAAAAATATAATATTTCAAAGTTCTATCTAGAAAGGTTGTGGAGATTTGAAGGAAGCTTAATTAAGTAAAATTTTGTTCTAACATAAGGGTAAAATAAAATACTGAATTGTAAAAAATTGTACAATTTTCGCTAATGATTTTATAAAGCTGAAGTTAAAAATTATATATCGAAGCCAGAGAAATAATTATTGAAAAATAATTTTAAATCAATTTCTAATTATTAAATCAAAACAAAATAATACCCATTAATAGATAATAAATGTTTTCGTTTTATTTTCAAAATTAGTATGTAATATTAAATAACACTTCCTTAATTTTTTATCATTATAGGAAAAGTCTACTAAACATTTACTAATTATTTCAATCTATTTGACAACCACGAACCACTGTTCTAATGAGAATTTCAAACAGATGGTATACATATAATGAAAATACAGTCACTCTTCTTTCGCCATTTTCATTACTATCATTCTCTACAATGCCATCATAATCATCACAAATCACGATCTAAATTATCAAAAATCTAATAAGAAAATTTAAAAAAAAAAAATACATGTTCTCTAATATTAACATACATACAGACACATACATATATAGCGTTCATATATTCATTCTTTAACTGTTTCTGTTGATTTTTAATTAGAATTAGATAGGAGAAAAAAAATTAAAATAAACATAAATATAATGGAAAAGAAAGAGATAGAGATAAAAAAAAAAAGGAATTGAAGAAGTACAAATTAAAAAAAATATATATATGTACGTATATATATTGTATTGTATTCATATCATAGAATATGAAAAACATCTGACGTTTTGAATGGGAACGCAATTTTAAACGCAAAATCTCATATTTATAAATTATAAAAGAAAAAAAATACAAAATATGAATGAAATTTTAGTTGGACTGGTTAATTATATGGTTTTATTTCTGATTTATTTTTCTAACAAATGAAATGAGATTTTTATAATTAACATGGAAACAAAATAATTATTTAAATTTCATAATTAAAAAAATATGAAAACAAAAGAAAATATGGAAATGAGCCCTCTAATTATTAAAATTATAATTTACATAAGATTTTTTTTTAAAAAAATTGTTGTTATTGTAAAATTCTATAATTTAAAATTATGTTAGGTACTCTATTTCATAGACATAATTATTGACAGCAATATTGATAAAATTGTCACAAATGGCTTACAAACTTTCATTATACTATTGACAAATTTAAAAAAGATCTTTATTTATACTTTGCATTTATTTTGTTTATGACTTTTACAGTTTTGATATATACCTTTAGAAGTATCTGGTACTATTAAAACTTGACAAATTTTTCAAATTGACATTTTGTTTTTGTTAAAATGAAAAATTTTGGCAACAATATTACAAGAAAAAATTTGACAATTTATTGTTGAAAAATTTCTCTATTAAACAAAAAAATTTGACAATTTGTTGTCACAATGTTTTCACTATAATTTTAAATATTTTTATGAAACAGGAATTGATAAGTTGTCAACTATAGTTTTTCCTTCGTCTACAAATTGTCAGATTAATAAAAAAGTCAAATTTGCAAAAAGAAAAACATACTTTTTTAATATAATAATATTATCACTGAGTATTTAACAGAATGGGTAGTTTAAATAACCTATTGATCGTAAGCAGTTTTAAGTAACATCACAAAATAGAAAGTAAAGTACAATATTTGATTATAATTATTTTACACGCCTTTCTTATAAATACCTAAATACCACCGGATTACTTTGAAATGTTGAACAATTGCCATTTATGTTCATATATAATATTCAGGAGAAAAATTATTTGAAGAGTTATTGTAAAATTCAAGAAATTTTAACTAGTCTAAAATCTTTCACTTGTATAACATCATAAAACACATCTTGTATCATTCATAATACCCACGAAAATTAAAATTTATAAAACTATTAAAGATAAGCCTATTGTTAAAAACAAAAACAAAAATGAAAATAATAATATTTTTATTTACAAATGGCATACAAAATTCATACATGAATAAGAAAAAATGACAATCCCTTGTCTATTGTTGAATTTTTATATTTTTTTTGTGTTATCACTATAAAATAAAAATATAAAAAAAAATTATTTTTTTTTTAATTAATATTAGCCTTGTAAAACATGTCTTCTAAATGTTAATATGCTCAGTTGTATGTATGTAGTATATATATTATGTAAATTGATATCAAATGTACATTACATGTTGAAATAGAGATTGTAAACATTTACAAAAACACTTTTCAAATCTAGGAAATTATAAAATAAACGTTGATATATTTTCTATTTATTGCCGAATTAATTGGTATTATAATTAATATTTGGCGTTTGTTTGCTTTAGTCAAAATAAAATATGTAAGTTTTAACATTTGAGACTAAAAAAACTAAATTCAATCGAAAAAAAATTAACAAAACACCCTTCAAAGAGCATATAAAAATTTAAGACCTTAATTGCGTTTTTTTCTTCAAATAATCCTTAAAAAATATAGTATCGGACCGAATTCTTTATATGTTATTAAAAACATGCTCGTAACTAATTCTATAAATCAATTTTCTAAAGCAAGGATCAATTTCAAAAGAAATTTAGACCATACAGTTTTAAACAAAAACTTTTAGCACTATTAAATTTAGTTAGTAGTGTATTAAATAATAACCTAACCAACGTCAGATAATAAGAAATGTCAGAAAAAAAAATGAGTCAAAAGAAAAGAGAACACAAAAGAGAGAATTGGGAAAAAAAAAAAACATTTTTAATTCTTGTATTTTTTTTTCTCAATTAAGGAGAGAGAAGGAGGAGATGAAAAATGAAGAAAGGAGCTTTATCACATTTTTACATTCTTGTTATTTTTTTTTTTTTTTTTCATTTCAGGACATAAATGTTAGTAATGTTTTTTTTTCACTGTTTTATTCTGAAAGCGTCAAATCACTTTCAATTTCAAAATCGTTTTCTTTTATTAAAAACGTTTTCATCCAAAATTTCTTTTCTTTTTTGTGTTTTTTTGTTTTTTTGTAACCATCATACACATGTGTTTCTTACATATTTTCTTTTGGTTGCATGTATATAGGTATAATGTGTTTATGTGACAAAAAGAAAAAAAGAACTGGGATGCAATATATGATTATTGACAATATAGTTTGAAAAATTATTAAAATCATGGTTAGAAGTTCCTGAACATTTCATTCGTTTAGCCATAAATGATTTCTTTAAACAAATGTTAGATATGTATAAGATGATAGCGACATATAAAGTATGGGTAACATGAAATTCAACATGTGCATTGCTAATAAAGATGGATTAATTTAAAATGATTTTAATTGTTTGGTAGATAGATTATATATAATTATTAGAATGCGTAATACACATTATATAACTATTAGATTATGTAATTGTTTTTAAGCTTTGTAAAATTAAAAAAAAAAAATTATTTTTGCTTTTCTTTTTTTTAAAAAATAATTTGAGTAAAATTTTTATAAAATATTTTAATCCTTAAATAAATTCCTTCCAAAAAGAAACTTCCAAAAAAAAACCTTAACAGTTCTATTATACTAAGCTATAATACGAAGCGAAATTGAGACATCTTCTTCAACAATTTCCTTTGAATTATCTGTAATTTATTTATAAATCCAAACTGTGGAAAATAGATTTGAATAACAACATTTTCTTTGATGATATAGGATTTCTTTTTATAACCCATAAAGTGAAATAGCGTAGTAGTTAAGTTACCCTTTATCCAATCGGTATGAAATATTTATAACTTACATCATTAGTTAAATAAAATAAATAATTCTTGTGTTAAGTAATAGATGGCGTACAATATTTTGCAATATAATCAACGAGTAATCAATAACTGAGTAAAAATTATAATTAAAGCAAAAGAATCTTAGTCAAATACTAATAAAAAGCTATCTAGTCAATGCTTTATGCTGCTTATGAGAATGAAAAAGAAAACAAAAATTCCAGAGTATATATTAGTAGGTATTATTAAGAAAAGATTATTTTCGTTTTAGTGTAGTAAAAAATTTTATCGGCCCACCAAATTAATGAACGAAAAATCCTAAAGCGGATTTAAAATTTTAAATTTTTAACTAAAACATTAATCTTCATAATAGAAAGCCATATAATTCTAGTTGCAAATCAATAGTTTTGTGTTAGAAACTATTACTCCATAGATACAGTAAAATAGATACAGTTACAGTTTACTCCATAGATACAGTTTTACTCCATAGATACAGTAAAATAAAAGAATAAAAATTGTAAAACAAAAAAAAACTTCAATACCTACTTCGTAAACTAACCACGAATCAATTACGTTTTTTTTTTTATTTAACTCAATTGTTTGTTTTAACACAATACCAACCAATTGTCAGCTTTTTTCTGGAAAAGAAAACAATAAAATAATAAATAAATTCATTTTTAAAACATTGTGATATCTATTCTGTCAAAACAATAAATTTCTCTTTTCTCTTTCACTCAATTTCTTTATCAAAAATGTAAATAATGGTTTCTTTTTTTTTCATTCTCATTCATTGTTCTCAATTATGTTCATTGTGGGTAATGATCTCATATTACATAGCAAGACACAAACAAATTTAAAAAAATTCAATTTTTTTTATTTTTCATAGTTAAATTTCTTTGCCTTTTTTTTTCATTTTTACTTTTCAGGATTGAATTTAAAAAAAAAAAAACTGTTATTTTCCTTTTTCTATACTTAAAATATTTTTAAGTACGACTAAAAACAGTAAAAATATGTTGCTTCTACTTTTTAGTGGATTAACTATAATTTTTTATGGGTTGTAGGAGTTTTTTTTTTCTTTTACTTCTTCAATTATCGCTTTTTTATATTTTAAAATGGTTTCGAATTTCTTCATTAATTTTTTTTTTTTTTGGAATTGTAATAAACGAACCAAAGAGTGCTTAAAAAAAAAATTCTAAAATGAAGATAGTAAAAAAAAATGTACCTTATTAAAGTAAAAATTAACATTAAATTAGTAGTAGTGCAGAAATAATAAAAAAAATATATTTTCCTCCTATAAATATGCAATTCTACTTAAAAATTAAAAAACAAAAAAATTAATTTTTGGGAGGGCTTCGGTAGCCTAGTGGGTAGGCGTGTGGCGTATTAACCGAAGGAGTGTGGGTTCGATCCCTGCACAGGTCGTAAGTGTTTTTTTTCTTTACATACCCCCCTTACGACCAAATATAATGTAAAGATATAGTATATAATATAAACAAAATAAATAATATTAGTATATAATATAATAATAGTATAAAAACCTATAATGGCCTTAGTAGCCGATGGTTCAATAATATTGCATTACATTTATGTATATAATATTAATATAAATAAATAAAAAATTAATTATAGTTAAAAGGATTCTTTTAATTTTTGCAATTTAACTTAAAAAACTGAACAAGACAATGTAAAACGAATCATTATGCATTAAAATGTATTAAATAAGAAATTTAGAATTAACTTCAAAAAACCAAAATGTATGTCAATAATTAATACAAACAATTTAAAGTAATGATTCTCTCATAAAATAATGTTAATCATCATTCTTTATTACCAAAATGTTTTATATAAAACTTCTTTTGTGACTTTTATTTAAATGATGGGACAGCTAAGCGGAATATTAAAATAAGATCTTAAATTTCTAAATTTTTTTTTTTTTATAAAACAGTTTTAACGAAGATTGGCATAATATAAAGAAAGAAAAATGGAAAATTATTTTTCAAAATGTAATAAAATTATATATTATGTATCCCCCCGCCTCACGCAACACATTGATGAACAAAAAAAAAAAAAATTGTTTTGATTAGCTTTTATCAATAATGAGCTTCATCTTAGGTCGAAAACCAGATGGGAACTAATGTGTTATTTGGTATTTTCTTTCTATTTATATTTGAAACATTATTATCAGATTAGTTTTATTCAATAAATATTTTTCTTTTTAATGCCTTTAAATTTATAATAAGAAGTATCAGATTGTTAATGGAAAATAATATAAAATAGACTTTTAACACTACAAAAAAATACCAAACCAATTTAAGCTTGTCATACAAATGATTATAGATTTGTTTAAAGGGAAAAATAATATTTTTGTTTTTATTTATAAAAGAATATGAATTTCAAAATTGGGAAAGTATAATAAGATCTTAAACTTATAATCTATACTTTGTATTGATGATTAATTGATTTTATAAAATAGACTGAAATGGCTTGTTTAAAAGTTATTTAAAAGTCAAAGTTATAATCTTTTATGGTTTTTTATTAGATTGCTTATTCTTTTGGTGTCGGGCATTTTTAATTTTCGCGAGGGGCATTCTGTAATTAAAAATTATTTTTTCAGTAATTTTTCCTATTAAAAACTGTTACGATCTGTGCAGGATTTTAATCCGCACTCCCTATCATCAACTCAAGCCTCTTCTTTAAGATACTTTGTATAAATGGTATAAAATATTAAATGAAACGTTTTATCAGATTTCAATAAATAATGAATGTGATTAACCTATACGTCTATCTCTCCAGGTCACAAACACCAGGTCATGTTATACTCTAACAATGCGGAGGTTTATTCCGAGCAAGATATGGTATATCTAAGAGCATATTGCTTTCCCGAAGATGAACTGCCACTCGTTATATAGATACTATCTAATAAATATTTTATTGTACCAAAATATAGTAACTTAAGTTTTTGTTTTTAGTTTTTTTTTTTTATCTTTAAATTTTTAGTCACTTTTAAATTTAAATTCTTAAATTATATACCTAATTCAATTTCTTTTCAAATTGTTGTTTTTTTTTTTTTTTTGTGGAACATACAAAAAATAATTGAAATTCAATTGAATTGTTTTTATTTTTCTTTTTGTTTAACGTCAAGAACGCTCATGTTTTTTTTTTTAAATATACAAAACAAAAAGAAAAAAACCAAAATGTATATTCTTTACATGTTTATGAATTGTAATGAAGATCTAACTACCTACCATTATACAAATAACAGAAAATGATATGAAAAATAGCATTCAATATTGCCCTAAATTGTCTATTTTTATTTTGGTTAGAGCACCAAAAAAAAACAAAAACAAAAAATCTCTTTTTTACTTTGGTTGGTTAACATTTTGCTAAGTTTGAGTTTCAAAAGTAGGAAAAAATCTTTACAATCGTTTTAGAAAAGATTCGAAGCTAATTTCCAATTTTATTAATATATATATGTAGAAAAAAATATAGATACATACATATATTATATACATATACATTATTTCATATAAAAGAAAAAAATTTCCAACAATAGCGTTGATAGAATCTGAAATTTTTCTACTTTTATGCATGTAAAACGATATTTTCAATTTCAATATGACTTGCAGGTAAATACCACATACATATGTACATATATGATATGATTAAAGAAAAAATTGGGATAGTCTTATATTGATTTAGGATTTTATTTTTGTATTATGCCTTCAATATTTTGATATTCAAAATGTGGCTGTATTAAGAAGATAGTCACGGTATAATGGGAGAAAACAAAAAACAAAATAAAAAGGAAATGAAAACTGGTAAGAGAAGCATAATATAAAACTTGTCATGATAAAAAGATTCGTCATTCATCTGGTCGAGAATTGAAATTGATGCAAAAAATTTAAAACAATCATTTAAGTTAAAGTGACCATTATTTTTATTTTCTGTTATAAAAATAAAGAATGACTTTTTTAATTATAAAATGGGACTTCGGTGCCGTAGTGGGTAAGAACTAAAACACCGAGGGAGTGTGGGTTTGAATCCCACATACTTCGTAAGAATAATTCCCCCTTACAACATTTACAGCCACGCTTGAAAAGGAAAAGCTATATAATTTCCTTGTCCATTTATGTCCATTTATGTGGATTCAAGCCTGCTTTTTTTAAATAAAAAACTGTCAATGCTCTTCCAATTTTGCCGATATTCTACTTCACCTCGATTAAAATTGGGACTGTGTTATTTAGTTTAGAAACCGGTAGCATTCTTTACAAATTCTATGCTATACATTAGTTAGAAAAACTCTGATAGTCTTTAGAAAAATTTGGATTGGCTACTTTAATATCCCCCTTATTATCTTTCTCGTCGCTTCTTTTAAAATCTAAAATTATTTAAAGAAAACTCTATTTGAGAATACATTATTTTATTTTCGTTTTTTGCTCTTCATTTAAAATAATTCAGCAAAAGTATGAGTATAAAAGGATTTGGTTTTTTTTTTTGTTATTTTCCAATATTGGGGACTTGTTGCTTTCGTGCCTAGAATTTTATTTTTATCTTCTGAAAAAAAAAAGTATTAAAAAATAGAACATTATTTTCTTTCTCTTTCTTTTTATTTTTATTAGCAGAAAATTTAATTTACATGTATTGTATTTTCCAAATTTAATTTTTTTTTAAAGGAATTCTTGAATTTTTTTTTTACGATATTTTTTTTTGTCGTTTTTCAATAAATTTTTCTTTTTTTGTTATTTAAGGATAAATGACAAAGGAAAGAGGTTATGCATCAGAAAAAAAGGTATAACCTAAGGATCAATGATTTTCTATACTTTTCCTAAAAGCTTCAAATTTATTTTTTCTTTTTCTTGTGTTTAACATTATTTGTACTGTATTTAATTTTAGACAAAGATGAATTTGGAAGTATGTACAGAAACTTGTTCAGTATGTAAATTTTGAATTTTTAAACTTTACGTTTTAATTACATTCTTAGAATTTTAAACTTTAGATGCACCATTGATATTTATTATTGAAATCTTTCTATTCTTACGTTTTTAATTCTTTTCGTTATCTAGCAGTTGTCAAATGTAAATTTCAAAAAAACTAAATGTGAAAAACCTCAGTATGTAAGAGGGAAGGTTCAAAAGGCAGATTAAAATAAAAAAAGGTATTAAAAAAAATTTTAAAATTCTGACTCTGTTGCATCAAAATTTTTAATTGTTTTTTAGAAGGAAGCGATATATAATTAAGAAACTCCTTTAATACATATGTAAAAATATAATATTAGAGCTTAAATTTTTATGTTTTACTTTATGTCTTTAATTTGCATAGGAAACTAAATACAGACACACATTTTTTGAGGTAACATATACTATAATGTTAAAGATTTCCTTCTCTCAAAATTTCAAGATTCTGACTAAAAGCGTTCTGGGAATAAGGAGTATCCAAAATTTTGCAAATTTTTCTTCTCAAGGTTAAATTTAAATATTAAATTACAAAAAATTACAAAATTTTTATATAGTCACAGTTTAAAAAAAAAAATTTCAGCAGAAATTGAGATATTATAAGCATTTGAAAATAGGGTTTTTAAAGGCTGTAAGTTTGGAGTTATGTGGCTGTAAGTAATGGAGTTATAATTTTTATATTTAAATTTGACATTTTTAGATTAAAAAATATTCGGCAGAACTTCAGATACAAACATTTGAAAATAGGACTTTTAGGGCTGTAACTCTGTAAGTGTACATAAAATATTATTCCACAACATTAATTGTTTACTAATATTCTAACTAAGCAGTCGAACACGACAACACGACAGACCAAAACTACTTAGCAAATTTTTCAAAAAATGTGTTAGAAATGTTGTTTTAAAAACATTTTTAAGTATTGTAGGTAAGTAACAAATTTTATGTTAAATAACAAATCTTAAGTTTTTTTTTCCAAAAATTTCTTTTTATTTTCCTAAAAAGTAGAGGTTACTTTATTCGTTTTTGAGAGAAAATTTTTAATAGAGAATTGTTTTTTTTCTAAAGAACATAAGGATTCAATCAAAATTTTTCATTTTTTTTTTTTTGCCAACAACATGTTTGATAAATGAATGAATGAATGATGAAGCGATTTTTTTTATATCCTTAATTTACTTTAACGTACCTATATATAAAAAATTCTTTTCATAAGGCTCAGATTTTTTATTTATTTAGAATGGGATAATTGTATTGTAATTTGCAATTCTTATATGATATTTTATTCCATTTTTTCCTTTTTATTTATCTGTTTTCTATCCATAAAAAGAATTTCTAAGTCACGTGGCATGAAGAATATATTATTGTTTAACAAAAGGAGAAAACTTCAATTTTATGGCGCAATAAACTATGTTTTTGAAAAACCTTTTTTTTTTTTTAGGACCACATATTAAATAAATTCCCAGCTACATAAGTGAAAGCTTGTGATAGTTTTTAATTAGACAATTAAAAGGTTCTCTTGCACTATTTTTGTTTGTTGCAAAAGGTTTATAGTATTTTATTTATAAATAAAACAAAAATTGTAAATGAAATGTTCGAATATTAATGCTACATTAAATTCAATCAAACGTATAAATTAATTTTCTTTTCTATTATAGATGAAAATTTATCATACTTGGTACTCGAAAAAATAACTTTAATTTATGATGACTTCCAATATTTAAAAGCATGGGACGTTCAATATCATTTAAATGACATTTACATCAGATCTTCTGCATATAATATGGTTCAGAATACGATATACATGCTTCAATACTGAGCATCACTCTTTTATATTTCATAAATTAAAATTATTATTTGTAGTGCAAAGTATGATCTATTTTCATCTATTACAGTTAGATTTGAGTTTAATTAATTTATTAGTTTTTGGCAAAGCAAACTTAATAATTACTGGATAAAATTTTTTGTTATAGGTACTATGTAGTAGGTGGAAATTACTGAAATTAATTATAGAGGAAAAGAAAGATTATCTCTATGAGTGTTTGCCACTTAAACCCATTAAATACAATCTCCCTTTTTTGACCAAACAAAACGGCTATAAGATCTTTAGTACTCATATCTTGCCTGTGCAATCTAAATGGTGTAACTAAATACTATTTCTGGAAGCAATTTTTAATTTGAAATTTTTATAAAAATGTATTTCAAACTAAAGTTCAAATATTTATCTTATCTTTTTTTACAAACCACCATTTACGAATAGAGTTGAAATTAAATAATACTGAGTACCCTAATAGTTCTGCGATGTTTCAGAAAATGCTCTGACGAGCTTAAGGCGAACTTTAAAATACATATAATTAACTAACGTAATGTTACTTTACTATGGATTCCGGAACATAGAAAAATTCATTCTCAGAAAATGAACATGGTGATGAATTAGCAAGGGTTTCAGCCTGAATGCTTCACTGGAGAAACAGGTGAAGTCATCACTAGACAACGTTAAAAGAGTTGCTTTATTCCACTTTTTATCCTTAGCGTATAGAAGGTCCAAAAGAATTAACCTAATGCTATTTGACCAAGGAAATCCAGCCATCGTATGATAATAAAAGAACAGATAACATATTGAAGCTATTTGGGAGGGACATACTGTCACTGAACAATTGGCGAATATGCGGCCAGACTGGGTATTTAACTAGGTAATTTATCATGCTGTAGTTGGGGTAAAATAAATGAGAAATATTAAACATTTCACCTAATGCCCATCACTGACTAGCGCCAGAAGAGTAGCTCTGGGTAGAGTCATGAAATCAATGATCTTAGCGATCTACCGGTTAAGTAACCTGCAGCAATGATAAAATTCCTAAAAGTAGCAAAATGTATCAGTTAGTAGGAAAACTATACTAACACTATACTTGAGATCTTTGTTAAGACTGATGGAACCAGCCACTTATAGCAACCAAGAAACCAAATAATACAGTTTTTGTTTAATTCTCATAATAAAAAAAAAACAATGCATCACAACATAATCATAATATACTTCCACTAAAAGTTATCTATAATTAATACCATATTACAGAAATTATTCTGAAAATTAGAGTCTTAAATTTTCATTAGAATAATGAAAGTGGTTCATTAGAGTTAGAATAATGGAAAGTGGTTCAAATTTGAATTTTGTTAATTCAGAACAAAGCGCACTAAATAAAAGTATTAAAAAAATGCATTTTGCCAACAAATAAAAAATTGTCCTGTTCTACATATCATTAAAAACGTTTAAGTATTACATATTCAACGATTTTCCATATTACAAAATACAAATTAGAATAAAAAAAATAATAAAATCCAAAAAAATACATATTTTATAAAATCTGAACTTTATAATTTTTGATTATTTATACAATTTTATTTTTAAATGGCAGTCTTTTAAGACCAAAAAAAAAATACTAAACTTTAATATTCCATTTGGAAATACATAGTTAGTAAGAAAAACGTTAGTAGGGACATAGAAAAATATGTAAAATAAAAAATACCAACCCAAGGGAAATTAAGAATTTTTTTTGTAAAAAACGCAAAATATCTAAAAACAAAAAAAGAAAAGTTTTTAAAGTTTGAATTGTCGAAATATTTTAAATATATTTCCAAAAGTTTAAAAACCAAGTGATTTTCTTTATTACAAATCATAAAATTTTAAAGATTTTCTTTTGCATTTAACTTTAAAATTTTCTTTTTAAATAAAAAAAAAAATTACTTCTAATGTTACATCATAAATCACGTGATTTATATTCTTACTAATTTTTAGATAGGGTATCAATGAATGAAACTCAATAATTTAAGTTAAATCTACACACTCATACCTTGCGCACAGTAATTAAATTTGATTTTGTAATATTTTAATCTTTAAATTTCAATCGACAGTATATAAATTCTGACAAAATTCAGTTTCCACAAAGTTTTCCACTAAATTTAAAATTTGGTTCAAAAGAAGAAAAGAAAAAAAATTTAAATGCATACAAAAACAAATAAACAAAAAAACGTTTAATTTATAATAACTAGTTTTAAGCACATTATTTTAAAAAATTAGTTTCAATTTCTTCGATTGTCCGTTTGTTCTTTCGTCTATTGAGGAAATCTTTACATCGTTTTAGATAAAACAATGATTATTTTTATGTTAGTTTACCTATTTCTTTCTTACTTTAACTGAGGATTGAAGTATGTATTGAATCAGTTCAAAAAGGTTTTCTTCGTTTCAGTTTATGCAACATTGCTGGGGCTGATCCTATGCGTCTTTCTTCATTTGCAGCTAAACTTTCTTTAATTAATTTGAACTCCCTCCAGTCGCGACATCTAGTGGCGGATACCATATTCGTTCAACAGGTTGTTCATGGTTATATCAACTCCCCTTTTATTTCGAATAAATGAGGTGTAGAGATATAATGGTGTAGAGAATAATTTGAGATCGGTCGAACTTTTTAATGTATCATACCACTCTACAGACTATGGGAAATTTGAGCCGATTTCGCGTATGCTAAGAGAGACAAACCCAAGGTCTGAACTCTTCGATATTAATGTTAACAAATTAACACTTAGAGTCAGATTTTACACGAGCATTGTAAGTTCTCGTAGTCTGCATGATTTATTTCTCATAGCAATTTAACTTGCATGTTCACAATGCTAGCTCCCAGCGTTTTAAGTTTGAAAAACTCGATATTCAAATGGTTATTACTAAAGTTTTACTAGCATTTTTTGAATATGAAAATTTTTAAACTTTATAACTCAAGGCGAAAAACTAAGATCATTTTTTATTTATCTATTTACCGTTATGAGTAACCGTTATTTTGAGTAACTGTTAAATTTCAAACACCATATTATATTAACTGCAAGCACTATAAAATAGAAATATGAAATTTGTAGAAGGGGTCGTAAGATTTCTAAGATTAATCGTAAGCTACTTAAAACAACAATGTATAGCTCAACATTTAATAACTTTAAGAGGTCAAAAATTTATAATTAGACTATTTTTAGTCATCTCTTACTCGACCATCTGTGTAAATTTTTTAAATAAAAAGTAAAGCTCAAACATTTTATTTTTATATCAAATTTTGATACAAAAATAGTAACAGTTCTAAAATACTTTATGTTACCGATTTGAAAATGTGCACCTTTAAAATCCCTTTGCTTTTATATACTATATTGTTTTATATTTCTTCTTCTATAATTATTAATTTTTCTTTTTCAGCCTTATTCAAGTATAGTCCAAATACATACCTTATTACATTCAAAATATTATTCCACAATCCTCCATTTTTCATTAAATAATTTTTTTTTTTTTTTGTTATTTTCTAGATAATTATAAAAGAACAAATTTTCAATTTTTTTATTTTTTCCTCATTTTTCGTTGGTTTATTTTTAAAGTATTCCCAAAAACATATTTTTTTTTTTTTTCATTTTTCATTATGTATTTTCATTCTTTTGCAATTTGTTTTTGGTCTAATCCTTTTTGGTTATATTTTTTGTGTGTTTGCATTCCTATGAGGCAATTAAATTAGCATAATCGAACCTCGTTTAAATTTATTCAACACTTTTCTCTTTTTTTTCTTTTTCACTTTTTCAAAAATAAATGAATATATATATATGTATATATATTAAGGGGTTTTCTTGCCGTATTATTAACTTGCAAATATATTCACAAATATTATCATATAACAAAAACCCTTATGTTTTTTTTATTTTTATATAAACTTAATATTGAAAGGTTTATTCATAGCTTAAATCATCATTTTAAATTTTTTGATTTTATTTTAGAAAGAATTTACTAAATACAACTATTTAGGTATAGATATATATATATATCATATATATTTATATATATATATATATGTAAATAATTAAATATGGGTCCAAATATTTTTATACATAAAATGAAATTTTCGCAGTAATTTAAAATTTGATAAAAAAGAAAAAAATTACAATTTTGTAAAAATCTAAAACAAGGTAGAATGTAAACCAACGGTTTTTAAAAGCGCACATTTCCGAAACACAATACAAACTGTTTACAATTGTGACTTGCACAAAAATTTGAAAATTTAAAAAATAAAATTTAAGAAATTTTTTGTAATAAGAAAATATGTGAAAATAGGACTTTTCTGGAATTTTGAGGGGCTGTAAGTTCGGAACTCTTTATAACTAAGAAAAACCGTTAACACACGTAAAAATATATTACTGGAGCTTTAATTTTTATGTCTTGTCAAAAACAATTTGTACAGGTGCTTAAGTTACTGGTGCCTAAAAATAGCAAATTTTCAATTTTTCAGCCCTAATACCTCTTAAACAGGGGGTGGTGCAAAACAATTTTCTAAGGAAACTTATAATAGTTCTTTCTTGTCTCAAAATTTCAGGTTCCTATCTAAAGGCGTGTCGGAGTTATGAAAAAAGAAATTTCATGCAAAATGTGGTTTTCACATAACGGTAAATATAAAAAGTAAATTACAAAATATTGCAAAATTTTAATATTTCCTTATGTAGATAATAAAATTTCCGGTCTTTTGGTGGTTTCAGATTGCAAAACTATTACGCAGAGCCTGAGATATATACATCTGAAAATGGGGCTTTTCCGCAATTTTGAAAAGCTGTAACTCTGGAACCCTATATAACTAAAATAAACCTTTAACACACGTTGAAATACATTACTGTAGCTTAAATTTTTATATCTTTCCGAAGTAAAATGTGTACAGGTGTTTAAAAATAGCAAATTTTCAATTTTTGAACCCTAATAGATCATAAACAGGGGGTGACCCAAAAAAATGTTCTGAGCAAACTTATACTAATTCTAAAAGTTTTTTCTTGCCTCAAAATTTCAAGCCTTTATCTAAAAGCGTGCCGGAGTTATGAAAGTAGAAAAATCATGCAAAATTTGGTTTTCACATAACGGTAAATTTAAATACTAAATTTAAAAAAATTGTATAATTTGGATATTTACAAAGTTAAAAAAAATACTTGTCGCATTATGTTTTCAGATTGATGTTTTCAGAAAAGTTGTTCCAGAAAATTATTGTTTTTATGAAACCTACCCATGGTGTAGAAGTTTTGTAAACAAACGGACGGACGGACGGACAGAGTGAAACTAATAAGCACATTTTTTGAAATTTGTTTTGGAATTGTACTAAAAAGGATATTCTCTAAATCAAAATTTAATAGGAAAAAAAAAATAAAATGGTTATAGTTTAGTTTTAGAGAAAGAACCAATCTGCAATAATAATACTGCAATATAAATTGTCAAGATTCAGTAAATATTGGAATGATTATGGAAAATGATTTTTCTTTTTTTGTTTTGTTTTGTTTAATTAGTTCGAATGGTTTTTACCCAGTACTTAAAATTATATTGGATTTTACAAAATTATTATGATAACCTCCATAAAAATCCTTTTATAAATTTTAAACTATAGTAGATTTTTATGTTTGAAATTGTAACAATTTTGTACAATTTTCTTTTACATATACGATTATCAAGTAGTTTTATTTTAATTATAAAATATTTGGATTACACCATTACCAATTGTTTATTTAAAGGTAATTAACGTATTTAAATTACTTTTGAACAAAATCTAATTTCTAAATTTAAGTAGGTATATACGGGCTAACAATATACGAAAAATTTTTCATTTATAGTTTTTTTTTTTGTTTCTAGTTTTTTCAGTAGATTATTCTTGTTTTAGAATTATATGAGTTTCTATTGCTATTTCATTTTTCTATTAAATTTTTGTAATGACCAGAGATGTTTAATTTATCCGTTTCCTATATTTATAAAGTAAAGTGAATTACAATATATCTGTTTTTCTTTCTTATAGAAAGTGTAGATAATCAAAATACACCAAGAAAAGACCAAAGAAACCCTAGTCGCAGTGTGGAATAGTTAAACGTTTAAACTACCTCTCCCGGTAGCCAGTATATTGAGCTAGTCACCATAACTACAAAACAGTATAATGACTGTAGTATTATGTATAATAACTGAGGAACAGGATGAGGTAAGGAAAATTGAGGTAAAGACGATGTTTTAGTCATAGAATTATGTTCGGAAAATACTACTTGTCTAGAACTTTGAGGACGTCTATTCCTAGTATATACAAATTTATTACATTTCTTTTTCAAATTCATGTTAATTATAACACTTTAATTATAAATTTTATATACATATTTATAATGAGAACTAAAATTTCCGAAGCCGAAACTTATAATTTTACAAAAATAACTAAATATAAACAAACATTTTAAAAATTACTTAACTTAAATAACAGTATGTTAATTAAATTTAAAAGCAGTAAATCAATTTACAGAAGTAACTATATAGACGAAAATACTAAAAGAATAAAAAAAAATTTAAAGAATATCATTTAAATGTTCAATAAAGTCAGAAAAAGCGCAGAAATTTTTCGACCCATCGAGATTAGAGATTTTTCATTCTCCTGATAGTTTTCTTTCGATCATTTTATTTTGAATTATACACTTATATTATATAAATTATTTTGATTCTAGCGGTATGCTTAGTTTTCTACTGCCAGGTAAGGTTAATTTCTAATATTTTAATTAATAGAAAAAGATGGAAGAGGCAAGAATTTGCCAGCTTCTTAAATTCTTAGTTATTGTTCTCATTAATATCCCATGATCTGTTATCCTTTGGTCGACAAACCCAAATTTTAAATACATTAACACTATATTTCTTATATAAAAGAACTGAAGTCATTAAAATAAACTCATTAAAATAAACATGAAATAAGGCAGTACGTAAAATCAAAAGTTTTTAGGGGCACACCATTTTTAAAGGATAATACAAACAGTTTATTGTGATGTACCCCAAAATTTGTAATTTTGTTTAAAATTTTATATATAACAAAAAAGCTAAGTTGAGAAAAATTAAGAGGCAATTTCTTCAATTTTATGAAAAATCTGTATAATTAAGAAAAGCTGATGACACAATAAGTAAGTAACATACAATTGATGTAAGTAATATATAATATGTAAAACGCCGAAAATATTAAGGAAGTAAAATCCTGCGAAATTTATTTTTGATATGACGGTAAATTTAAATACTAAATTACAAAAAAATTGGATAATTTTGTTAATGAGAACAAAGCATTGCTGCATACATATAACAATATCAATATTTTTAAGATCTGTCCATTGTTAAAATTCCGTTGTTCCATGAACAGTGCAGAAGTTTTGTAAATAGATGAACGGACGAGAGGACGGACAGAGTAAAACTAATAAGCAAATTTTTTAAATTGTTTTTAAAAAATGTGTTAAAAAATGATTTTTGACTAAGGCAATTTAACACCCTTATCATAAAATATTCTTAAATATAATTTCTATATGACCCTAATACTTTTATGATTTTGCAGACCATTTCAATAACACTAATAATGACTGTAATACCATATATATTTAATTTCAAAGTAATGAATAGATCAGTACTCATAGTAAATAAATAGATCAGTTAAATTGTATAACATAAAGTATTTTGTTTGAGCATTTAAAGTTCAATTAATGTCTAGAATTATTTTCAATTATTTTCAATGTTTTTTATTGACCCATTTTTTTTTTATATTCTTCACTAATGAATGTTAAAGCATCCCTTTAGCTAATACTTAATTCAAAAGTAATTTAGGTATATGCAAATTATAGTTATGTTAAAGTACATTATATATTAACACTATAAATAAATTTTAAAAAATACAAAACAAAAACTTCCAAAAAGTAAAAGTATCTTAATAATAGTCTTATATACAAATTCACAAATAACGTAGAAAAAAAAAAAATATTGTAAAACGGAATTACTTTCAATTCTCTTTAAAACAAAAAATTATTTTACCTTTTCCATATAATGAATATAACTTTAAGATTCATATTAGTATAAATTTGTGTAAACATTTTTTTTTTTTAATTTTTATTCCTTTTTTGTTTTATACAGTGGCGATTTTCCAATTAATTATTACTATAATACAGTGCTTTTTTAAGATTAGGCTCTTAAGAAACTTTAAGGATAAAAAGGAAGAACTTTCTTCGATGAAAAAAGAATGAAAGACAATGACAACCATTTGTTAGGTATATAAATTCGTATGAATATAATTTTAAAATAAAAATATTCTTTATTTATTAGATAATAAAAAATGTAGAAATTCTTATAGAACGGACCATTTCTACCATTCCCTTCTAGAAAACTTTAATGCCCAATATTAGTATTTCAAAAAAACGGCATTAGAAGGGTAATATTAAACGGCAATAGAAAATCAAAGGGACCAAAAGATCAATAAGCTTTAATAAATTGTAATAATTAAACAAATAACAGGCGCATGTATTATTTCTACAATTTAAATTCTCAAATTCTCTAAGCAGGACTTATGAAATAATTAAAAAATCAGAGAACGAAGGGAAATAAACTGACAGACAAAAGGAAACACAAAGAAAGAAGTTCAAGTATTCCGTTTTCTAAAACAAACTTACTATTAGAGGTAAAAATATTTCATCAACGCGATTAACTGAGAATGACAACTTTATAGTAGATTAGAGAGGATGCAGCAATGTGATTTAATAGAGTTCTTTAATTTAACAAAAATATCAGAAGATAATTGTTGTATTAATGACTTTTGGTAGGTTTGGTAAGATGGTGAGCTTCACGACGCTGTATGAAGGCCTCAATTAGTACTAAATTGTTTTAAGCACAATTTTGATCCCACTGTACTCACGTCACCTGTGTTTTGTAATTGTTTCAATTAGTTTAATGATAAATAATAACGGCATTGCCTATATACTAAGATTTGATAGATATTCTTTCTTGACTAGTTTCAATCTTTAAAACACAAAATAATTTTAGTGTGGTGATAGTTCACAGTACAATACAAAATATTTTCATTATTTACCAACATTGTAAGCAACTAATACAAAAAAAGAATAGAATTATGATTAAAATTAATGACAGTGTTTGAAAAGTAAAGAAAAGTGCATTAAATTTAACATTTGGATTTGAATTTAAAGGTTTTTGAGCATTATACTTTTAATATTAACTCAATAGCAAAAAAAAAAAAAAATAACGTAGATGTCTTATGTTAAATTTTATAATTAATAAGAAAATGTTTTATTTACAGGATACTGTCATAAAATACAGTCACTGTATATAAAACCAAAAATAATTCTCGTATTAATATAGCAATATTCAGTATATATGACACAACATAGAATTGTATATACATACAAACAGTATGCACTATATCACATAATAATTGTAAATTAAAATTAAAAAGAAAAAACCACATAAATATTTTACAGTTTTTTTTTCATATAATTTTACACACATTTTTTGTTACTTTTTTGTTTTACTACTTTTAGTTTTAATATTGAATCCTTTTTTTTAAACAGTAATGTAATAGTATTTTAATATTATATTTATATATGTATATAATAACTTCTAGACAGAAATAATAGGATGTATATCATCTCTTTCGCACTTAAATATCCCTATATATTAAAAATTGTGGTTTTTTTTTTATTATTATTATTTTATACCCCAGTATCTATAAGACAAAGTATACAGTTTATAGGTACGATAGGGGTATATAAAATATCTATAGGATTATTTTTGTTTTATATATTTTTTTTTTTTTTGTATTTTGGTTTTTTTGGCAAATCATCTAAAATTTTTATGGAATATTTTTAACACATTTGTATATATACATTATACGTATACATAATATATGTGTTTATAGTACAAAGCAAATAAAAATTTCATTCAAAAAGGCAAAAAGAAAAAGAGAGTAATTGTAATGGAAGGAGTTGAAAGACCTTTTAGATATGATGAATTTGTAGAATTTTTTTTTTTTTCATATATGTATGTATATTAAAACGATCTGAAAACAAGATTTCTTTTATTTGTAAGTTGATAAAAAAAAAAACAGATCATGTTTTTTGTGTATTCTTTGTTTTTTGAAAGGTCTTGCCTTTAAAAAATATTGAAAGAAAAAAGGTCAAAGTTTTGAAATATTTCTTTTAAAAGCTTTTCTAATATTTGATCATATAAAATTTAAAAAGAATTAAATTAAATTTGTAAAATCAATTGCCACTACATTTAGTTATAAATTTTAAAATTTCTGACACAACTATTGAGTACAATATTGGGTACACAACTCTATAAAATCATTATTTTGCTGTGATAAGTTTTTTTGCATTAAGATTTTGCATTTCATAATTTTTTTTTATTTCTAAAATGAATCATTTGTCTGTTTAAAAGAAAATAAAAATATCAATTTCGAAAGCCAATTTTAAAATTTTGAAAATTAAGAATTATGATATTGGAAAATTTGATAAATAAACGTTAAATGAATCGTTAAAGTCTATATAATAATTTGTGAGGCCTCGGTGACCTAGTGGGTAAGGGTGTATAAAGTACGATGTAAACACCGAGGAAGTGTGGGTTCGAGTCCCACACACGTCGTAAGAGTAATTCCCTCTTACGACATTTACATCAGCCACGCCTTAATAGGAAAGACCGTGTAATTTCCTGTCAACATTTATGTGTCAGAGAAATGCATTAAAAAAAAATAAATAAAATAATAATTTGTAAACATTTCTTAAATACGAGTACTAAAACTTACAAGAGTTTGTACATTCAAACAAACAAACTTTTTAATAGATATTTTACTTCTATTTAATTTAGGCAATCATATCAAAGATCCGAATTTCTGATGTATATTGAGATTTTCACATATATAAATGGTATTATATATTATATATATATATATCCATATATATATCCAAATTTGTAATGTTTTAGATACGAGCACTCAGAGCTTGTAATTTGTGCTTTTTTTTATTAAATCAAAGCATACTCAAATAACGTTTTACGTGTTTAGAAATAATAATTTAGAATAAATATTTCGAATATAGCTAAGCATAATAAATTGACATTTTGACATTTGTTTAAAAAAGAAAAGTCAAAATTATGTTTTCCATTGTTATTTTATTTTTAAAAAATTATTATTAATTATTTAATTTTATACAGTAATTTTAATTTTTAATTTTAATATTTCAACAAACCTTAATTTAGGGAAGATAGAACATGACAAATTCAAATCTTGTTTTTTTTTATTAAATCTGAGCGATCTAAGCACACTCTGTGTATAATAATTAAAATTAATTTTATAAGTAAAATTTGCTTCTTTTTAAAAAAAAAAAAAACAAAGACATTAATGAGTAATGGTAGGACAGTATACTGTCAGTTTTGCGATTTTATAAACAATAAGGCTTGGTTGCTAAATATTACAAAAAAAAAATAGCGTTTTTATTTGCCAGTAAAATACCAGTCAAGTGGAAACATATTTCTTTTTGTCAAAAAAAAAAATAAAAAACAAAACGTAAAGAAAAGAGAAGTTTTCGAAGAGATAATAAATAGAGAGTAAGATAGAATCATTGTTTTTTTTTTATTTGCTACTCGCTTTTTTTTTAAGATTATTTTAATATTTTTAGTTTTTAGTTTTTTTTTTTTCTTTTTTAGTTTTTCTTTTTTTTATTATTAGGTTTTATGATAAGTTACTTATAAAATGAAGATAGAAAATGAAATTTCAATTTTATTTTATTTTATTTTTAATAATGATGATGATTTCTCTTAGATAAAAGATGTTTAAAGAAATATTACTTATTTTTTTTTATATGTCTATTTATATTTTTTATACAATAGGAAACTTGGAATTCAATATTAAAACTAAAATAGTAGATATTAAAAATTAAAAAAAAAATAAAATGAAGTTGCTGGGGAAAAAAAACTATAAATAACATAATTTTGTAGATACTAAAATCTAAAAATAAAAATAGAAAAAACAAGAATAAAAATTTATTTATATAATAAATGGGGTGAAAAAAAAGAATCTTTTTTTAAAAAATACTTAAGTTATTCTTGGCAATTGTAAAATAAATTGAAAAATTAAAACGATTATACAATACTAATAGACAAATAATATAAAAAACATAAAAGGATTTTATTGTTTTATTTGTTTTATAGCGCCTTAACTTATGCAATTTTTTTTTGCTATTGCAGTATATGATACATAATAACATAGGGGCATCGGTGACCTAGTGGTTAGGCACGTGGCTTATTAACCGGGGGAGTGCGGGTTCAAATCCTGCACAGGCAGCAAGTTTTATTAATTGAAAACAAATCCCCCTTACGACCAAATATAATGTAAATATATAATATAAACAAAATAAATAATATATTAGTGTATTTATTTATTTATTTATTTATTTATATTAATATTACATACATAAATGTAATCCAATATTATTGAACCATCGGCTACCAAGGCCATTATAGGTTTTTATACTACTATTAAATTATATACTAATATTATTTATTTTGTTTATATTATATACTATATATTTACATTATATTTGGTCGTAAAATAGGGGGTATGTAAAGAAAACCACTTACGACCTGTGTAGGAATTGAACCCACACTCCTTCGGTTAATACGCCACGCGCCTACCCACTAGGCTACCGAAGCCCCTATATTAGTGTATAATTTAATAATAGTATTCGACCTATAATGGGCTTAGTAGCCGATGGTTTTTTAATATTGCAATATGATATATGATTTGTAATATTAATATAAATAAATAAATAAATAATAACATAGTATAGAAACTCTAGCTTTTCTTTAGTTTTCGAATATAGTTTAAAGTTTTTTTTAGAGGGAAAGTTACTGAAAAGTTTCAGTAACTTTCCCTTTAATTTTTCTTTACAAATCTCCTTTACTATCAAATGTAGTGTAATTCTATAATATAAAATTTAAACTGAGGTTTTGATAGCCGAGTGATTAAGCGCGTGGGTAAATATATGATATAAACAATATAAATATAATATAATAAATATAAAATAATATTTTTTTATAAGTTAATAATAGTATTCAATCTATGATAGTCTTATAGTAGTATATATTATACTATCAATATGTAATATTAATATAAATAAATAAATTAATATATCCTACATAAATTTCAGATATACTGGAAATTTACCAATTATTTTAAAAGAGTTTCTAGGTCATCTTTTTTAAACTTAGTGGTTTTTTTTAGAAAAATGAACTACCGTATAATCGATTAAAAAAATAATTATCCTTTCATTTCTGTAACTCTTAATATTAAAAAATGATGTAGCTTAAATTTCAGTACTTGAAAGTTCAACGAAATAAAATAAATATTTTTTAGTCTGTAATATATAAAATAATAGTTTTTTTTTGTACATTTTTTAAATTTTGTTGTAAATTTCTTATTGTACAAAAAAACCATACTAAAATAATTTTATATTCTCACATTTTTCAATATTGTTTTGCAACAAACTTTAATATAGCTAAAATTTCAATTTTTTATTTAATTTAATTCTAGATATATATTAATTATTATAGACATTATAATAAACTCAAAATATTAAAAGCTAAAATACACTATAAGAATTTTTACCCTTGTTTTTTGTTCCACTTTCCCTTTTAGAATCAAACATTTTCAAAAAAAATCATAATATGTAGCCCACAACATTTTCTATTATATTATATAAACTTCTTTTTGAAACTTAGTTTTTTCTAATTTTTTTCTTTTTTTTACTATTAGGTATTTTTTTTTTAAAAATTTTAAAAATATTTAAAAAATTTCTCTCTTCAAATAAATTCTTTACAATATTCTAACAAAAAAGAAATAAAATTTAAATACAAATTTTAAATATTTTATTGCATAATTATTTTTCATTTAGTCTTTAAACATTTTAAAATCTCTGCAATATTGCATAACTTAACATCATTTTGCAATAATAAATTCTCCTAAGATGATTTTTCATTTATAATCAAAATCAATATTCAAAACTAAATTTAAAATTCCAATAATAATAAAATTTCATAATATTAAATTAATCTAAGAAAATCCTTTAGGATTAGTTATTAAAATAAATTTTATTTAACTTGATGATTTTATCAAAAAAAAATTATTTTTCAAATATCTAAGATACATGGATTGGTTAAAAATTTATTATTTCTTAACAAAAATTTTATTTTTGATATAAAAGAAATTTTAAACGATATAAAATAAATTTTATTTTTATAAAATAAATAATGTAACGAAATAAATGTTTACCATATTAAAGGATCCTCATATAAATGCCTGACATAATTACGTTAGTTAGATAACTAGATAGATAAGAAATCAAATAATGCTACAATTATATTTGCCGTTATTAAATTTATTCTTTACTATTAACTAAACTTATTATCATTATTAATGTGTCAGATACAATGGCATTCAAGGCAACTGTAAAGTTGATGAACTAACTAGCAGCGAAAAGACAATATATTAATATTGGAAAAGGAAAAAACAATCTGAACTAACTAGCAAGGATAATGGGCCATATTAATGTCTGTTACAATCTGGTACAGTCTGGACAATCTGTTAATATTAATTTCAACAATTAGTTTTATACTCATGAGTCGTAGTTGACCCTCTGCAAGCATCTGCACGAGTACTGCGGACGTTGGTGATCATATGATTTTAAACTGCCTCTGTTTGCCACTAAATGCATTAAATCTCCTTCATTTATTACATCAGATCAAAATTCTTATATTTTTTAATTATACAACTGTCAATACATCTTCTTCCTTCAATTTTTCCCTCAGTAATTAACTGGATCAATTCACACAATTCAGGATTTAAAAACAAGCTTAAACTGGTATAACTGTGCATAGACAACCTAAGTTATCTACTTAAGTATCTATAAGTTATCTACTTAAGTATCTATTTATACTCATCTATTAATCTAAACTCTCAAGCTAAAATTATACACATTTGAAAAAAAAACTGTTGACTGTTGTCTATGATGAAAAAAATCCATAATTCGTTAAAAGATCTTATATTACGAAAAATAAGCAATAACTAAAGCAATTAAGCCAATATATTGTAGCAATAATTAAACCAATATATAAACTACAATAAACAATTTTACGATAGTATTGGGGCATTATCATTTTAGATAAGATTTTTTTTTTCATTAAAACTAATTTTTGCTCTTCTTGTTAATACTAACATTCGATCTTCTCTTAATGCTTTTCCCCGTTTTCATATAGAAAATTAAAAAGTAGTTAGTTTAATTTTTATCAGAATCCTTAAATATTATCAGAATATGTAACAGGAAAAAAAAAAAATTTTCCAAAAACAAATTTTTTTGATATTTCTACGTAAAATTGTAAAAAATAGACAAATAAATTTCTTAAATTTTTCAAAAAATTTTAATTTATATACAAAGTTTTGGCTTCGCTACGAAATCCTAAATACAAAATCCCAAAATTCAAAAATATTGAAAAAAAAGTATCAAAAAGAATATATAACTACATATTTAGGTATACCTATATGAAATATACTTAAATATTCTGAAATAAGCATATAATTTTGATTACATAACCAACTAAAAATCACTCTAAATTCAAAATATTTCATATATAAAATATGTAAATATTCTGTAAAAGGCGTAAAACCCTGATTTTGTAACCAACTATAAAGTCCCTCCTAATTATTAATTTTACATATATTTAAACTAGTAATGTGGCTGCCGCCCTCAAACCCCCGTTAATCCAATAATTGAAACTATGCTTTTCAATCCACTTCTAAAATCTTAAATTTTTTTCTTAATAATTCTAAAGTGCTTTTCAGCCCGATACCTCTACTAAACAATTTGCCTCATTTTGTAGATAATTCTCAAATCTGTAAATTTGCTTTTCTTTTTTGGGATTTTGATATTGTGAGATTTTGCAATTTTGGATTTTGTCATTTGGGATTTTGTTTTTTAGGACTTCGTGCAGCTCCTAAATTCTTATTTTATTTAAACCAAAAAAAAAACAAATATTAAAAATTATTCATTCGAGATTCACTTTAAAGGTAAATAAAATATAATAAGACCTTTACGAAAATATTATTAAATTTTAAAACCTTAACATTAATTTAATATTTCTATTATAATATAATTTTATTTACATATACATACATACTTACCCACTTTATACAATTTTATACAAAATTATAAATTTAAAAATTAATTGAAAATTATTGAAGTTTAAAAATTATTAGAATTTTAATTTTCTATTTTAAATATTACATACGAGTAAAATTTAATGTTCAATTTAAATTTTCTCTATAAAATTTAAAATCAATGAAAATTACCAAGATTTTATTTAATAATATTTAAACAGTCAAAGAAAAAAAACAAGTAATGAAAAAAACCAAGGGTTTTCAAAAAAGCACATTTCCAAAATTAAAAAAAATATTCCATAATAAGCCTAGAAAAAGTAAATATACTTATATTGAAAAATAAATTTTGATAAGAAATAGGTTTTTGTTTGAAATTTTTTTTGGTACGAAAAAAATGAGAAAAATCAAATCACACTTTCGTCAATTATAAGGTATTGGTTAATATTAAGAAAAATTATTATTAACAGAAACAAAAATATAATATTGGAGCTTTAATGTTTGTATATTACTACAAAAAAATGTGGACCAGCGCCCAAGTTACAGGTGTTTAAAAATAGAGAATTTTCTGTTTTTAACCCCTTACAGCTTCTAAACAATGAGCGACAAACACAACAAATTTTTCTGGAATAACTCATACTGATTTCGAAAGATCTAACTTCTCTCAAAATTTCAAGCTTTTAAATTAAACCATTTGAAAGATAGAAGGGTTCCAAATTTTTGCAAAAATTCTGTTTCACATAACGGAATACCGCATGGCAAAACCATATATTTATTTTATAAAGTATATAAAAGCAGCTATCGTTTGACGTATAGCTGGTTTCAGATTGAAAATATGCCTTATATAACTTGTGTTATAACAATTTAAAGATAGGGCTTTTCGAAATTTGTAGGACTGGCTTCGTAACGGGTGGGGTTACCAAAAAAAGTTGTTTCACAAAATTAGTTTTTTGACGATGCCTATCCGTAGTTAAAATTTAATTGCTTCATTTCAAACGATGTAGAAGTTTTGTGAACACCCAGATGGACGGATGGACGGACGGACAGAGCGAAACTAATAAGCACATTTTTTAAAAAATTTTTGAAAATGTGCTAAAAATCATTAGACATATTAATTCAAAAGTACTTAAGGGGTTTTATTTAAATACAAATTTTAATATTATTATAATTAATTAAAATCAATAGAAAATAGTTAAATTCTAAACAGAATTCTTAGAAAATAAGATTACACTTGAGTTGAGTTGAATAATATGAAATTCTACCCATTATTACACGCAAATTAAAATTCTTATAATTTAAGTTTAATTACTTAAAATCATATTCATAAATTTCATAAATATTTTTTTGTATTTAACTGATTATTTATGAAATTTTAAAAATGTGAAAATATTATAAGACATTCTTTTAAAATTCACTAAATAAAATTCTGACATATAATAAGAGTATAATATTCTTTCACCTAAACTTGAGTGATTTTACAGTATTGAAATAAATCGCTTTAAAATGCTTATATAAACTATACGTAACGGGTAGAACATTGAAAATTTCTTAAGTTTTTTTCAATTTCAAAGGTTTTCCAAATTCATATTCCATAACTAAAATATATTCACACTGATACTATATAAAATTGATAAGATATTTCAGTAATGAGTTGTTATTTCGTACAGTAATCATTTAATTATTCTAACACCTAGGTCGTGCAATTCTTTGTGATACCTTATTGGGTAATCCACTTATACAGCTACTCATCGAAATGATCTATTTCCTTCAATATTTCATTCAATGTTCCAAGAATCAAGGAACAATTTCCTGATAAAATTGTGTTTATCGGGTCCGTAGCTATGCATATCAATAAAAGGTGCTCATATATTAAAATACAATTTAAAAAAAAAATAATGAAACATTAACAAATATGTTATGAATAAAAACTCTATAATCTTCCATGTTATCATCCAGTTAGAATACACTCTTTTTTTCCAGAATATTTATATATATGTGAGAGTGAGATTTTGAATTAGGAGAAACTTTAGAGGTGGATTCAGAATTAGGTTATTTCCTTTTTTCCAGAATAGTTATATATATAAGAGGAATGAATTAGGAAGGCTCTTAGAGTTGCTTAGAAAATCAGGGTTATACGCGTTCTCCAGAATATGCAAATTACATATATATAAATCCACCTCAAAAATCCTTCCTAATTCATAATCTCCCATATACATAATATAAATATTTTGTAAAAAGCGAATAACACAGATTTAGAATTCAACTCTAACATCGCTCTTAATTTATAATTCTTAAATATTCTGGAAAAAGGAAATACACTGATTTTGATTTCTACTCCAAAATCTCTCCTAATTCAGAATCTTGCACAATACATATATATATAAATATTCTGGAAAAAATGACAACCTTGATTTTATAACCCACTTTAACATGCCTTCTAATTTAAAGTTCCACAAATACATATAATATGCTGAAAAAAAGACAATCTCTGATTTTTTAACCAACTATATACAATTCACCGATTATAAAATTCCTCTGAATTTGGAAGGTATTATTAATTAAGAATGCATTATGAACCATGCAAATGGTATACGCATCCGACACCGCGACCGAAAATGGTAATAAAAATTGGTAATAAGGTCGAATGGAAATGGATCGAGCACACATTGATGAAAAATGAAAATGACATAACCAGAGTTTCGCTATGTTGGAATGCACAAGGACGTTCTAAAGCGCGAGATAGACCCAGAATGACGTTGAAGCGCACTGTCCTAGGTGAAATAAGCAGATGCAATTTGTCCTGGAGCTTGATTGAAGAAAAAGCGTTAAGCAGGGAAGATTGGAGACTTTAATGGGAAACCCTATGCTTCCTAGTGGAGTAACAGGAATAAAAAAAAACAAATAAGGTCGAATCATCAAAATTTGCAATTTTGGTTAAATTTCCGCATCGAAATGGAAATAAAGCCGATTCGGCATTACTTCAGATTACCTTGCTAGTTTTGTTTTTTAAAAGAGTTTTTTCTAAGATAATTTTATTAAAAAAAGGCAGAATGAAAATCAAAAGTATTTAAGAGCACGAATTTTCCAAAATACAATAAAAACATTTTAGAATACTGTGACTAGCAAATTTATAATTTTTGTTCTTAAAATTTCATATCTTAGAAAAAATGTGAAAAATAAAGAAACATTTTTTTCAATATTAAGGGAACTGTTCATAATTAAGGAAACCCATTAATGTAAAACCATTACACGTGTAAAATCATAAAATTTAAGCTTTAATGTTTACGTTTTATTTTAATAAAAATTCTACAAGTGCTTAAGTTCCAGGTGTTTAAAAGTATTGCAGGGTGGTATAAAAATATTTTCTGAGGTAACTTATGCTAATTCTAAAAGGTCTTCCTTCTGACAAAATTTCAAAGTTCCATCTAAAGCGAGAGAAGAAAAAAGTAACATTTTGAATTTAAAAAAAATTGTATAATTTTCATATTAATTAAAAAAGTTTTTAAATAATATGCTTTCATCGAAACAAATTTAACCCCCTAAAAAGAAGAAAATAAAATTGATGGTAAATCTTGAGCAACTCAAATCATTTGAGGTTACGATAATATCACAATAATTAAAATAACGTCAAATGCATGGTTAAAATTTCATTTTTCTTTTTTAAACGGTGTAAAAGTTTTGTAAAGAACGGATGGACGAACGGGCGAATAGCAAATTTTTCAAATGTTTTTTGAAAAATGTGGAAAAAAATAAAATAGTGGCATCTTACTTCTGCTTTCTACTAACACTTTTGCTTTCTCTTCTATAAAAAAAATTGTAAATATTGTAAAAAATTTCCTTTTAAAATTGATTTTAGATATAATAAAAATAAGAAAAATCTATTTTCTTTCAATACAAAATATGTAACACATTTTATAAATGATAGTTAAACTTTAATGATAGTTGTTAATAAAAGAAAACTTCAAAATTCTTAAAATTTTAAGTTCAATTAAATTAATATTTTAATTAACAAAATTTATTTTAAAGTGAATTGAAGTTGAAAATTTAATAATTTTAATTAAAAATGAACATGAAAAATCCTATTCAAAATTTAAAGGAAATAATTGAATGTTGTTTATATGGACCATACTATTCAGCCAAAGAATAAAAAGAGTACGTTATAAAACCATTCAATTCACTTATTCTAAAAACTTTACAAAAAAAAACAATAAACAATTTATTTTTATACTCAATAGTTATATAAATTATAATATAAATATAAATTATTTATTTATTTATATAAATATAATAACTGCTTCAGTTAACTGCTTTATCTTTCGTTATATCATATAGGAAGGTGTTATATATTACTGCATGTTGTAATCCACTGATGGCCCTGACTCTGTAAAAAAATAAAAATACTATTAATAAGAATAAGAATACTAATACCAATAATAATAGCTGCTGCAGGAGGAGTTGCCTTCAATAATTACCTCATGCAGTAAGGTTTTATATACTACTGGATGTTGTAACTGTTGCTATAGTCTAAATATAGCTATAGTTTCTGTTAGAAATAATAAACGGATTCATTGATTACTTACAGTCCCACTCCTAATTTAATGTTTCCGCATCCATTTCCTATCCATTCCTAACCCTACTCTCTAGCCAATATAACGCAGTATAATATATAACAGGTAAGGGTTTCATCTTATTATATTGACTAAAGGGGGGAGGTGGGTTTAGTCAGTAAGAATCTGACAAAGCGAAAATTCTTAATGTCTTTGGAAGATTTCCACCTCCCTTAGGGAAAAAAGAACTTAGTGCTCTTAAGAAGGCTTCAGCGCAAATGTATGCATTATACTCCATTTTCGGTGTAATTTTATAGATATTGAGAAGATCTGGTGCAGAAAAGTAAGTTCTATAGCGATACAAAAAACAAAACATTTAACTGCATCTTTAGTTATACAAAAAATGTGATTTAAACAAGTTAATTTATGGTTTAAGTCGACACCCAAAATGTTTAAATATGTTGTGTTGTATTGTGAATTAAGTCATCTTCTCAACGATTTTCATAATTTTCGCATTTTGTGTTTCACTTTATCCTCCTTTTGACTTTAAACGGTTCTGCAATTATTTGATTGCTATTAATAGTATTAGAGCGTTAGAACTCCTAAAACATTTTTGAAATCATTTATTTTACAGATGATAGCAACAAGCATTTATACAGATGATAGCAACAGGCCAAGAAACATTACAATATATAATATTTCAATGGTAATAATACTTTATTTTTCTTAAATAATTAACCCATATCTCTACTTTATTTTTGATCTAATCTAATATTTTATCTAATCCTTTTTATAATGCATCTAAATCTAATCTAATCTAACACAATTTTATATAATAATTATTTTAAAGAAAAAACAAACTTCACAGCCTACTGTACAGATTTTCTTCTAAGAAAATCAAAAAATATTAAATAATATTATATAGGTATGTACCTAATATCTATAAATATTAATAAGAATTTTCAAGTATTTTCATATGTTGTCATCTTATTATTGAAAGTATCCTTTAACAACATTTTTTTTCCTTTTTACTTATAAATTTTGACTAGTTCACCAATCAAAAACAAAAAACCTTGAAAAAATACAGTCAAAAAAAGAAAACAGAAAACATAAATAAAATTTCTAATACTTTGAAAAAAGAGAAAGATAAAAAAGATGTAATAAAACGCCAAGAGTTCTTATCGCAGCTCTTTTTCTAAGTCATATTAAATTTTCTAACTTTATTGAAAAAATAAAACAAAACAAAAAAAAACAAACAAAAATAAAAAAAAGGAAAAGGAAAAATAAACCTTTACTAGACTTTTCTCATATAAATTATCCTTAGAAAAACCAAAAAATTATAATTTATTTTCATATATGTATTTTATTTACAAAGGATATTACACTTGTCAGTCAACCGATTTTATTATTTTTTTTGCTTTTTTTATTTTCTCCTTTAAGAACACATTCAACTGTTTTTTCAAACCAAAAATTGTTAAACGAATAAAAGAAAATCAACAAAAGAAAATAAAGGCATTTAAATATTGATTATATTCTAACATAGTAATTTCGTTCTAAACATTGGAAAGGTGATAGGAAAAATAAAAAACCTTTTTCAAAACAAATTAAAAATCAAGTCGATGTCTAATCATAAATCAAATATAAATCTTGAAATTTTTATGATTATACTGGTATATTATCCTTATTTTGACTATTGATTGTTAATTTGTCATGGATGTTCAATGATATTTTATTTAAAATGAATGAATCTATAATGATTCTCCCCATTTCAATGATGATTCTACAATGACTTTTCTTTTTTAGAGAGGAGACTTTTTGAACATATTCTTAATCATGCTGATATAACATAATGTTGCCCGGCTATATACTGTTACTAATCTTCTATCATGATTTTCGTTAATTTTATCTTCAAACTCTTTAATCCATCAGACCATTAACATCTTTCTTCAAAATATTCCTTCTCTGCAAATTTTCTTATCCATCCTACATAATCCTAAATTTTTCCTAAAAATTCTCCACACATCCCTATCCAATAAACCATAAACTGAACATTTGTATTAGGAAATTTAATAAGTCCCAAAAGTTGCGTTTAAAAGAAGGTGATGTTGATTACATGAAATTCTTATGAATGACTTATGAAGTTTCTACCGAAACTCGTAAAAAAAAAATTACTCTACTAGAAAATAAATCAAAATCTATATGTTCACCTCTTCTTAGCTGACTTAAAATATCCTACAAAATATAGCGCTACTTTTGATACTTCAGAGTCATGGCCACAAAATTATATTAACTTTATTGTATCCTAAAGTTGCCAAATTTAAATTTACCTTTTTTTTTTTTAAATCATATACTTAGATAACATGTATATGAAAAATGTCTAAATAAATCATAAATAATATAAACGACTAGAAACTAATGGTAGCTTGAAAAGATGAAAACTATAAAAATAAAATATTTGAAATTTATTTTGATTGATAATTAAACTAACATATTATATAAAATATATAGATAAAATATAAGCTTTAATATTGTAATATTGACATAATATATGACTTTATATAAAATTTTGTTTTGAATTTTTAAAATACCAGATGGAGGCCATTTAATCGATTTGATGTAAATTCATTCATATAAATTTTGATGTTTTCTACTTTAAAAAACCTTAACTGACAAAATTATGTGTATGCAAGAAGTTTAATTAAATTTTTTGGTAGAGTATTAAGTACTATGTAAATTTTCATAATATTTTCTATACAGAGATTCGATATATTTTGAAGGATTTCATTTCACTTAAAATTTAGAACCTTAATACTAAAAACAATATCAAAATTCTTATCTTGTAATGAATATAATTTTATTTTATAAATGAACGGATTATTTTTAAAAGTGTATTTATAGAACTATATAATATATAGTTTATTCAAAACATATTTAAAACATAATTGATGTAAAAAGCTAATATTGCCTTCAATGTAATTAATTAGATATTATGAAAAGAATTAGCTATAGCAAAATCCTTTCGGACTTGAAACTTTCAATTTGTTATTATTTCCATTTTTTTTGTTTAATATATATATATATATATATATACTTTTCAATACTAAATAGAAATTTCCAATCTTTTTTTTCGTTTCTTAAAGCATTTCTTATTTAAAAGCATATTCAAATTACATAATATGATATTTCATTACATGAAAACGCCTGAAAATATGCAAAACATCCAACAATATTTCTTTTTTTTTTTTTTTTTTTAATTAAATATTTAAATATAAAATTCTTTGTTTTAATATAATTTTAATAAAAAAAAAATTGCGCAATTCTTATATTTTGATTTTACAACTAAAGAAAAAAAAAATAAAAAAAATGTTTAAAACGAATTCTATCCCAAAGGTAAACATAGAGGGTAATAAGCAACTGTATTTTATTTTCTTTTTGTAGGAATTTGTAAAAAAAATGAAACACAACTTTTAAGAGATGAAATTTGAAGAAAATCTTATACCTTGTTACGAATTTGAATCTTTCTATTTTTTCTTATTATAAATATTATAAAAAACCAAAAATTAGAGATTTAACAAATTAAAATTAAAAGTGAAAATTTTGACAACTAAAGGACTTTTTTATAATTTTTCTTTTGTTTTTTTTTTTGTGTCGGTGAAAATACGATAAAAAATGTTAATGTATATATACTTAAGTAACATCTAATTTATCTGAATGATCTAATTGAATGAAAATACATACCAGAAACTTAAAAAATGTAAGAAATTTGCAAGTACATATAGTTAAACCTGAAACTATCAAATAACAGAAAATATTCTTATAGAATTACAAAATTTTCTGATATATTATTTTATACAAAATATTAAATATAAAATCAATGGATATTGTAAATAAAAAAAAATCAAAATTAACTGAAAATTTTTAAAATTTCTCAATAACAAAAAAAACAAAATAAAAATTCTTAATTTCCCAAATGCACAAATTTTAACAACCAAGGTCTAATTTATTTTTCCCTTACCATTTTTTCCAATTTAAAGGTAAATTTTTTAAAAAAAATTTTTAAACTTGTCATTGTATTTTGAAACATTTTATTTTTGATAGAAAATAAATATACAAAACAAAAACAAAAACAAAAAAAAAAAACAGTATTAAACCGGATTTAATCTGTGTATTGAGTATACCCGAATGATTTTGCTCATTTTCCTTTCATATCCTTTATTTCTTCTTTGTCAAATTTTGTTATTTTATATCAACCACCCAAAAAAAAAAAATTTTTTACCTATCATTTTATTTTTTTTTTTTTTTACCACCATACCAATTTTAAAAATCGTATTTTTAAAATAATTTGAATTTTATACCGTCTTTTTAGTACTCAATTTTTATTTTGTAGTAATTTTATTTTTATTGTTTTTTATTTTATTTAATTTTTTTTTCTTTTTTTTTTTGCTTTGGTTCATTTTCATAAAAATTGGGTAAAATCTCCATTTACCGATTTATTTAATTCCCTCAACAGTTATTTTCATTTTAATTTTTTTTCCTCTTTTTATTTTGCCATTTGCTTTTCTTTTCAAATTCCAGCAAAAAAAAATTTTCCAATTTTTTTTTTTTGCTGTATACTTTTTTTATCTCTTGATTGATTTGTTACAAGGTTTTCTTATTGATACCGACACAAAATGTTGCAATATTTTTTTTTGTTAATTTTATTTATTTTTTCTTTCAGTAAATAGATGTTTATTATATCAATTTGTAACTGGTCGTCAGTCAATATGTTGAACATATGTCTGAACTGAATAATTACTGGAAAGATATAAAAAAAAAAAATAATAATAATAAAAAACATATAGGAGAACATTTGATGAGATACATTTGGTTGATTTCAATCTCATACAACTTCGTATTTAAATGAAAAGCAGTTTTGGGAATGAATGGGAATTATTTGGAAAGTTCAGGTAAGGCCAAACATTAAATCGAATTTTTTATTCACTGTTCCGGTGTTCCATACAAACAAAATTTAAAAATGTTCAAAATTAGCTTTTTAGCTCTAATAAAAAAAAAGATTCTGAGTGAATTCGCTTTTAAAACCATAAACAAATACCATCCATACTAATCCAACATTATATTTCATTAAATGTGAAATTAAATAATGTCCAAAGTATATAATAATAATTCATCCCTCCTAATTAAAGTAACGGTAAACATTATTAAAAAAAAAATTTTTAAGGCTTAATTTTTATCAAAAATAGATGAAAATTTGAGTTCTGAAATTATTTTTTGAGTATTACGAGTATATTATTAAGAACGTGACAAAATTTTTTCATTGTTTTGTTTTTTTATTTATTGGTGTGGAAATAAGGATAATGATTAAATAAAATAAAAGATTATTTTTAGAATTTGTAATAGAAGATGTGCTATAATTTAGAATTTGTTGAATCAAGAAAGAAAAAATATCTTTTATTGCTATACAGTTCCAAGTTTATCATTAAATTGGAAAAAGTTAGAATTACATTGGTTGGTTCTTTTTTTTTTTTGTGTTATTTTGATACAAAAATTGAAATTATACAAATTGAAAATTTATTGAGAACGAAATGTAACTTTCTTTCTTTTTATTTTCCTTGTATTTATTTATGAGTTGGATTTAGTGTCATAATTTTTTCCTTTTTTTTTTTTTTTGTGGTGTATTTTCTATCAAAAAACAATTTAAGGTATTTTAACATTAATGTAAATTCTATTGCACAACAATTTTATTCTTTAAAATTGATTGTCGATTTTAAAGGTAAAAAATTGAAAACTTGTCAAAAAAAAAATTAATAATAAGAAGAAAAAAAAAAGTTATAAAAGTTGTAAATTATAATTCTGTATGTAAGTCTATTTTAAGGACATTTGTTGTGAATTTAATGTCGCGGTCCTAAATAAGCATATATGTTAATCTTCATGATAAGATTGAGTAGCTGTTTCAAGTCAAACAGAAATAATAACAAAAAGTAATTTAAACTTAATCATAATTAGTATTATAAGTTTGTTTGTAATGAATGTTGAGAAATTTCTTTATAAACGAATTCTGGTAATTAAGGCTAACATAGTTTTATAATAAATTTGAATGGCTTCTTTAGGTATAGGTTTGAGAAGAAACAAACCGAACTTAACAAAGAACAATTTTACTATAAAATAAAACAATTATTGGCAAAAAATTATTTTCTTTAGCCGTGTCTCTTCCAACAATAAAATTATAAGAATTTAACAAATTTAACACAGATCATTATACTGCAGAGCCTGCTCGTTTTATATATTTCATTGTATCCAATAACTATTCCGCAAGTGATGCAAATTCAAATATAAATTTTTGAGCTTATTTCAAAAAGATACATGTTTTCTAACTTATTTATATTACATCAAATATTTTCTAGTATCAGTTTGAAGAGTTGCTTTTTATGTGCATTCCTATATGAGTGGCTTTTATGAATAACTTATAGGGATCCAATGTAACTTATGTTGCATTTTATAAAAGAATAAAAAGAAAAATTGCACAAAGCAGTATATAAAACCGAAATTATTTTAAGACGCACATTTACAAAAAGATAATAAAAAACATTTTAGAATTTTTCATTAATTTTACATCAACATTTTTAACCTTCAAATTTTTGTATTTTAACATTAACACAGCTTTTTGAATTTTCAATTTTTTCCCTCTAAGTTTAAGGGCAAAAAGTTTAAAATTTTTTTTTTTTGTTTATACTTAATTAATTAGTATAAGGAATTATAATAAGTATTAAATTTTTCTAATATCTAACATCATTTACTAACATACTAACCCTTGTAAATTGATTTCAATAAAAGATTTAAACAGGGGAAAATATAAAAATATTTTTTGAGATAACTTATGTGTATTTTCATATATCTTTTTCACTAAATAAAAAATTAATATTATATACAGCTACAATTTTTATATTGCTTTGAAAATCTTATAAATTTTCCTACGATTTGACGTCTTCAAATTGCAAAAATATTCAGTCAAACTTAAGATATAAAAAATTAAAATAAAAAGGACTTTTTTTAATTTATACGAACTATGTCTCAATAATGGGTCGAATTACATTTAAAAAATAATTTTCTATTCATGGTTAAAATTGCATTAATTTATTTTGACAGACGAACGAACAGAGTAAAACTAAAAACCAATTATTTTAAATTTTTTTTTTTTTTTTGAAAATGTGCTAATAACAATTACCTATACCTATATTTTTTTTTTAGATTTTTACAAATTTTAACCAGATACAAATTCATGTAAATTTATTCAAATTCAATAAATAGAAATAATAAAAGAACACAAAAAAAAAAAAGGAAGATGAAATTAGTAATATAATATGTACAAAAATAGACAAAAATTTGTAGTAACGAGGATAAAACAAAAAATATTAATTTTTTTTTCAAGGGAAATAATAACAGAACATTTGTGATTTTATGCTACAAAAGATCCTAATTTCATTATTCTTCTCAATTTTATTTTCTTATTTTACTTTTTAGACCAAAAAAAACTTTAAAATAAAACTTTAAAGAGAGAAATAAATACATAGTAAAAAATAAGCATTATAATATTAATTTTCTAGATATTATTTATAAATTTATAATTAATTAAAAGTTTTCTTAGATTTCATTTCGCTTATTAATCTTCTAAATGATCAGAGCTTTATGATGCAAAGCTATTCTTTAGCACTTTACTGATTAATAAATATGCAGGATTTCAAAAAACGTAAGGACTAAGACGACTGTTTAATTATCAAGATTTTATTATTCCAAAAAACACAAAAAGCAACTGTCACTAGGTGACATAGAATTTGTCAATAACCATAAAAACCACACTTTACTATACATTTGGCTTATGAACTAAAATATCACTGAATCGAAATGAAGGGTTTAAAAAAAAAGAATATGCGATATTTCTTCTTTTTTTTTTTTAAATAAATTAATGGTGAGTTAATTTTAATGGTATACAATTTTCAATAATTATCCTATATACATTTACTCAAAACATACGAATTCTAATTCGTCTAAGCGAAACTAAAAAACCAACACAAATATAAAATCCCTTGATTCTTAAAAAATAAAATAACCTTTCATTTTATCATACTATAGTTTTTATGTCCAATATTTTCTTGGAAATTCTTTTGATTGTATTTATCTTCTTCTTTAAAAATATTTTTAAAAACCAGAAAAACAAATAAAAACTAAAAAAAAAAAAAACAAAAATAACAAGATTTAAACATAAATTTCAATCCATTTAAATAGTTATTTAACCCACAACATCCACAACTACATCAACAACTACAAAAAAAAAATAGTAATATCCTAATAAAAAAAACAAGACCCAAAACAATAACAAAACAAATCTTTAATATTTAAGGAGACCACAGAACCTCGCGGAGAGTACATAAAAACTCGTGATGATACAATTGTGGTGATATGGTAATATAAGAAAATTTCTAGTTCTTAATGGCAAAAAATTAAATCAACAGCAAAAAAAAAAAAATCAAGGGTTTAGTGTTGTTTTATCTAAATGGTTTCCATCTAACGCGTTTTTTTCTTTAAAATGATTTTTATTTAAAAGAGTTCATGCATAAATGTTCCACCTTTATTCCATTAATCCAGGAAATAATTCTAAATGGTATACTGTAATTACCAAATTATTTCAAAGGAAATATAACTAGAATAAAATCACTTGATTTACCAGCATTTTAATAAGAAACAAGTTAACAAAAATGTATTGGTATAAATGAAAATACAGGTTAAATCTTCGCACCAAAATATTTTTAAGAAATTTTGTGTTAACCCTGCAATAATATCAGAAACAAATTTTTCCACTTAATTTTCTTTTTTTTTTTGTTTTTTTTTTTTATGATTTTCATTATATTCTTTTCATTTTTTTGGAAAATTTATTTTATTACAAGTATTATTCGTCGTGTTGAATTTGTATATAATGGTATGGTTTGTTTTTTTTTCTTTTTTTTCAAATATAAATAAAATACAAAGGGAAATAAAAGGATAATAAAAAGGATATGTTACTAAACAAAAGAAAAATAACGACAACAGTTGGCGGTTGTTAGGACCACCAGAGCAAAAATAGACCACTATTCTATATATATTTACAACCAGAACAGTATTGAGGTATAATTGGTGAAAGGTAATCAAAGCGAAGAAAGAAAGAGATAACAATATATATAGAGCAATCATTTGAGAGTGTTCTCAGTTTTGGTTAAACATTAAATAGGGTTTTTTTTCCGTTTTTTTTTTATTTTATTAAAAAAAGATACAAAAGGATATAACAACAAATTAAGAATAAAAAAAAAAAAATAACACAGAAAATGTATATATGGTTTTTTACACATAAATTTTTGTGTGTAAATTTTTCAACCTAATTTGAGAGCAATAAATGTCTGCAAGGCAATTTTCTTTTTAGTTTTAGAAAACATAATAAAAGGACACAAGAAAACAACAAAACAAAGATTCTGAATTAAAAATTTGAATGTAAAAAAGAAAAAAAAATCTTTTTTAAAAAATTTTCTTTACATACCCAATGCCTATAAAATATCCTCATATCAGTATGAAAGGAGAAAAGAGCGCAGAATGGAAACAAAATAAATGAAGTTTTATTCACAATATTTAAAAGTAAAATTAACAGTAATATTTAGAAAGGACTATTTAAGATCAGAGTGAAATTTATTTTGTTTATTTTAGTTAAATATTTTATACTTTAGAAAATATAGTTAAAATATTTTGGATTTGGAATTTTGTCTTTTTAATAAAAGTAATAATAAGACTTAAACAAGCTAGAATGTAAACCAATGGTTTTTAAAAGCGCACATTTCCAAAACTCAATACAAACTGTTTAGAAGTGTGACTTGGACAAAAATTTGAAAATTTCATGTAATAAGAAAAAATGTGAAAATAGGACATATTTGAAATTTTGAGGGGCTATAAGTCCGGAGTCCTATATAACTAAGAAAAGCCGTTAACACACGTAAAAATATATTATTAAACCTTTAATTTTCATGTCTTGCCGAAGAAAAATGTTTACAGGTGCCTAAGTTACAGGTGTCTAAAAATAGCAAATTTTCATTTTTTGAGGCGTAATAACTCTTAAAGAGGGGGTGTTACAAAAAAATTTTCTGAGGAAACTTATACTAATTCTAAAAGTTCTTTCTTGTCTCAAAATTTCAGGTTCCTATCTAAAGGGGTGCCGGAGTTATGAAAAAAGAAATTTTATGCAAAATGTGGTTTTCACATAACGGTAAATTTAAATAGTAAATTACAAACTATTACATAATTTTGATATTTTTTTATATAGATAATAAAATTTTCGATCTTCTGGCGGTTTTAGATTGCAAAATTATTATGCAGAGCCCGAGATATATACATCTGAAAATGGGACTTTTTCGCAATTTTGAAGAGCTGCAACTTTGGAACCCTCTACAATTAAAATAAACCTTTAACACACATAAAAATATATTATTGTAGCTTTAATTTTTATATCTTGCAGAAGTAAAATGTGTACAGGTTCCTAAGTTACAGGTGTTTAAAAATAGCAAATTTTCAATTTTTAAGCCCTAATAGCTCATAAACAGGGGGTGGTCCAAAAAAATTTTCTGAGCAAACTTATACTAATTCTAAAAGTTCTTTCTTGCCTCAAAATTTCAAGCTTCTATCTAGAAGCGTGCCGGAGTTATGAAAGTAGAAAAATCATGCAAAATTTGGTTTTCACATAACGGTAAATTTAAATACTAAATTTAAAAAAATTGTATAATTTTGATATTAATTTATAAAGATAAAAGAAATACCTGTCGAATGACGTTTTCAGATTGAAAAAATCTTAAGCAGAACATAAGATATATACATTTAAAAATAGGGCTTTTTCAAAGTTTGAGGGGCTGTAGCTCCGTAACGGGGGGGGCTACATGAAAAAGTTGTTCCACAAAATTATTTTTTTTATGAGACCTAAAATTTTTTTTCTCTATCTTTAACGGTGTAGAAGTTTTGTAAACAGACGGACGGACGGACGGACGGACGGACGGACGGACGGACGGACAGAGTGAAACTAATAAGCACATTTTTTCAAAATTTTTTTGGAAATGTGCTAAAAACATTCACGGTTAAAAAATTACATATTTATACCCGTACGATAGGATCGGGTATAATAAAATTACTCCTCCGTTTGTAACACCTCGAAATAAGCGAGCTAGATATACCTTCAAAGGTATGGATCGGATCAGAAAAAAATTCTAAGACTTTTGAGCCATGTCCGGCCGTCCGTCCGTCCGTCTGTCCGTCAGTACGCTAACTCAAAAACTAAGAAAGCTAGAATCTTGAAATTTACACAAAATTTTTTAGGAGTAATTTGTAGGTTCCCTATTTTTTTTGGTTGAGTTTGGACCAAACCTTAGGGTAGCTCTCGAACACCTAACTTTTAGATCCCCACATTTTTTTTGAAATAGAGCTATGAAATTTTAACTGCTGATAGATGTCACAAAAATATTAATTTTATTTTTAATAACTTTTTTTTGTACCCCCACCCGTTACAGAGCTACAGCTCCCAAAGGTTCAAAAAAGCTCTATATTTAAATTGTTATAGCACAAGTTGTATAAGGTATATCTTCATTTTGAAAACGCCAAACGATTACTACTTTTATTAGCTTTAAAAGTATATATACAATAAATATATTTTTGTAGCATACGGTGTCTTAATTTACCGTTATGCGAAACTAAAATTTTGCAAAATCCTTCAACCCTTCTATATTCTAAACGGTTTAAGTTGGAAACTTGAAATTTTGACAGAAGTTAGATGTTTGAAAATAAGTATGAGTCATTTCAAAAATTTTTTTTGTATCACCCCCCGTTTTGGAGTTGTAACGGGTCAAAAACTGAAAATTTCCAATTTTTAAATACCTGTAACTTGAACACCTGTTAAAATTTTTTTGAAGTAATACACAAATAAACATACAAAAATTAAAGCTTCAATATTATACTCTTATTTCTGTTAACAACTTTTTTTAATAATAAATGGTTACTTTATAATTGACGAAAGAGTTACTTGATTTTTTCAAATTTTCTAACAAATTTCTTTAAAACGAATTTTTTCCATTTTGTTTTACTCGATAATTTGAAATTGTTGAGGATATAATGCGTAGTACAAAAAAATGTAAATAAATAAACAACATAACGGTTACTTGAAGAATTTTTATTATTATTTATATGATATTGATATATATACATACTTATATAATATCATGTTTATTTACATATCGTATATGTCACTAGTGAATGAATGATAAGAGTATATATGTATATTATATAGCGCCGTATTTGCATACATATATGTATTTTATTGTTCTTATAAGAAATTATTCTGCCAATGGAATATTTAAATATAATATAATATAATATTTAAAATTATATTTACTATTTTGTACTAAGTAAATTTAATATACATTTACCGCTTAGTATTAAATGTTACTGTAGAATATTTGAAAAAGTTTTGGATTGATAATCGTTATGTGGAAGGTTAGAATCTGCTTTAGAAGAATGTACATATAAACATATAGTTTGAATATATGTACAACCCATAAGTTCTAGAAATTATAAAATTCACCCAAATTATTTTAAAATACTAAATATTAAAAAAATAATATTGTAGGCAGAGTGGCTGTGAACATACTAACGGTTCGTACGGGTATCTAAGAGTTGACAAAGTCAACTGTATTCTTCCTCGTTTTATAATAAACTTGTAGAAATAATTATTCAACCAGTGATACTAAAACATTAGATAAAAATTAAATAAAAATTTTAAAAAAAAAAACTCGAAATCACCTAATAAGAATAAATTATGTTCAGAAACGTCAGATCTAAAAACTATTTTATGAATTTAGTCTAAATATTTGATTAATCTTAAACACGTCAGTTGACTTACCTAAACACATACATATATACTTTTATTCCAACATATATTTCAATATTTTTTAAGATTTTTTTTTCTCACAACTATTTAATTATAAGAAGGATCAGATCAATCTAACAAGAAATTATGAGTAAATTAAATATTATTAAAATATTGTTAAAATTCATACTTTATTTAAAAATGTTAAACCTATTAAAAAAACGCAACTGTTAGTAAACTATAGCAACAATATTTAATCCTATGTTTTGCAAATGTTCTAAAAACAAAACTTTAATATTCTATTCATTACAAAGCTATTTATACTGAATGTCAGAAAGTTGAAGGTTACACGTTAGACGAAGTATTTTAATTTACTACAAAAAAAAAACAATTATTGCAAAGAAGTAAAGAACATTTTCTATTTATGCTCTGTGTTAAATCAACAATTTGTCCCGTTTTCTAATTTAGAACATCTTTGTTCAAAAAAATCTTCCAACAATTAGTAACTTCTCTTATTTCCTAATTTCCTTTATTCCTATTTTTGTCGATCCCCAAACCAAACAGTACATAACTCTACCATAGGTTGTAACTTAATGTTTCGCTTAAAACGGAGGTGATATTTTATTGTTTGAAATTCAGCACTACAAAAGAGAATTCGTGAGTTGATATCATTTTTATGAGTTGATATCATTTTACCTCGCAAACTAAAAATAAAGAATTAAATTAAAAATCTTACATCTTTAAGTAAAACATTTCGCAGCGAAAATTGGGGATTAAAAGCCCTTCTCGGACCTTATTAATGAGGAACACGGACGAGGAATATACGATACCTTAGGAATTATTTTCCTTAAATTCACCATTATTAATTGCATCAATGAAACTTCAATTACTTACTTACTCTATATGGAATCATAACTATTGTTTTCTTTATCTCAAACTGTAAAAATACCCATTATAATATACATTTATACGCACACATAAGATTTTTTAAAGGATTCAATTATTAGCCTTCATTCCTTTTAATAGATTATGAAAATGTATTTACAAGAGCCATTTATGGTCAGTAATATCCAAATAAATTTTAACAATAAATATTTTTTATCCTTTTATAATAATATGTTTATAATTGTGCAATTATAGATACTCCTATTTTGTTTTTAATATATGAAAAATCGATTGTATTAATTTCCTATAAATGTGAATATAATTGAATCCACTTTGTATAGGTATTAAGGCATATACCATTTTAAATATTACTATGTACATATTCTGGTACAAAAAAGGGATTGTAGGACTTTATTGAAAGAAAATTGTTAACAAAAAAATATCTTTATTTCTTTCATTCAGAATTATTTTTAGATTGTTTTAAGATTTATTTTGGACACAAGTGTTGCATATTAAAACATAATTAAACAATTAAATGAAAATTATGAATTTTAGGTCGTAATATCTTTAGTTGAATGTGATTTTTGATCTATACTTCAATTTAGTGAACTAACTTAATATGATAAGGTTATTTAAGTGTTTAATTTAACATATAACATTGAAAATATTTTGATTTTGTGGAAAATATCATAGCTAAGAATTGTATTATGCCCTATCGCATGAAAACTTTAAAATGTATTAGTTTAAAATTATGAATATAATGATAGGCAGAAGAGTAGGAGAAAGCTTCGAAAATGGAGATTTTTTCAAGGATTTTTTTTTGGTTTCTTATAATACTTTTCTATTAGGAAAAACTACCTATTTTTATCAATTTTTATTATAAGTTTTCGTTATGAAACATTCATCCACTATTTATGCTGAGGTTTATTATAAAAATAAAATTTAGGGTGCATTGACAGAACGCCCGAGGAAATAAAGCCCGCGGGTTTTAATTCCTCTTAATTACGGGCTTAATTCTAAAAGTTTTGGAATTAAAGAACGTGGGCTTTATTTCTTCGGGTGTTCTGTCACTGCAGCAAAATTTAGATCAGCTTTCAATTCGAAAAATTAATATTTATTCAAATTCTTTTTATGGCTTTTGTGTTTGTTTACGCACACATTTTGACATTTGTTAAAAAATAATGAGAGAAGAATTTATAGTAAAAAATGGGTTCCCATTGATATCCTGAAAAAATAAATCTGCAACAAAAATCTTGAAAAATCTTTAAAAAAAAAAACTTGCCAAAAAAAATCTTAAACAAAAAAATACTTGAAAATATAATTTCAAATTATAATTATTTATTTTAGTAATCATCACATTTCGGCGGAAATTATTAAAGCTCTGATTCAATAAAATGCATCCTAATTTTTGTTTTTGTAATACATATTTTAACAATGAGGTATTTAAAATAGTGGAGTTGCCGCACAAAACCTCTACTAAACAAGATATCAAAAATGTGATTTTGTAATCAAATATAAAATTTTTCCCTAGTTATTTTTCTTTACATGCACGCATTTACATTGTCACAACAAGGTTTTTTAATTTTGCTATTTTTTAGTTAGAAATTGGTTTTTTTTTTTTAAAGAGAAAGATTAAATAAAATTTTGAAAAATATTTTATTTCAAGAATGAATTCAACATGTCTTTCCCAAGATTGTCTTTTTCAGGATTGTTTTTCTTCAAAATTTTTCTTCATTAAAAATTTCATTTTTCAGCAATTTTTTTTATCAAGATTTTTTTTCAGGAAAATGGTATGCTCCCTAGAAAAATAAATTTGAATTTTAAATTGATATTTTTTTAATAAATAGCTACAGTAATTTAAAAACGAGGAGTTAAAAAGAATTTTAAGTGGACGACCTTTTCATTTTCTATTTTTCAATCAGTAGTAATTTACAAATGAGTATTTTTGAGTTATGAGATATTTTAGTGTACTGCTCCTTCATTTCTCACAAGACTACATGTAAATCTGGTCAACATTTCTAATTTTAGGTTTATTATTAAGCTTTCTCAATCCTAACTTCCATGGTATTTTATTATTGTATATTAAACACACAAAATTAAATTAATTACATGTTTTAATGTTTTGAATCAACTCTTATCAGCAATTTAAATAAAATTAAGTGTAGAATATATGTATGTATTTTAAATTCTTTCGTAAATTAAATCTTATTAAACTTTATTAATTTTTCTTTATCTATTGTTATCAATCTGCATCACCTTAATACATCATTGTGAATATATTCTACTAATTTAACCAAACAAACAAATGAGTGCATAAAAAATCCCTTGTTTTAAATTTCGTTTTTTCTTAACATTAATTTTCCATACTTTTTCTTAAAAATTGTCAACCAACCACAATCTAATTATTAAATCAATTTAAATAATTTTAATTCATCAAAAATTTTCAATTTTATGATAGAATTTAACTTTTTTTTATGGTACTTCGAAGGACTCTTATAATATTAGCGAAATTTATTAATCGCCTATAAGCAGGCAACAAAAAAAAAGTAATTGTTTTCTTTTAATTTTTAGTAAAACGTCAAAATACTGTTAAAAAAATAACATAAAAAATTACGAAAGTTCATAAAAACAATTAACAAATACATTTTTTTAATGTACTTAAATATATATAAATTTTTTTTTACTTGACAGTTTTCTTCAGTACATCAGAGTACTTTCATTAACTGTCAGATCTAATTTCGAAATTTATATAGTTAATCAAAAGAAAAACAAAAAAAAAAGTAGAAAAAGATAGCATACACAATTACAATATATTTTTATGTTCTCATAATATTTTAGAAAACTTTTTTTTTAACGCTAAAAGTACAAATTAAATGTATAAAATCATGGAAAAAAACCTGAGCACAGAAAATTTAGTCATAAAAAAACAAGAAAAAATAAATTTCACCAAAAAAGTTTCATCTGCTTAATTTACGTTTATCATTATCAAATCAGCATTAAAAGCTAATAAGCTGCATTAAAAAAATTTTTACTTTAAGTAGGATTTCCCTATAAGCTTCATAAATTCTCATTGTCCAAGTGAAAGAAAAACAAAAAAAAACAACAAAATATTAAAACATAAGAAAATTAAAAGAAAACTTTATTTTTTATGTCCTTTTCTTTTTATTGCGTTGTTTATATTAAAGTGACCAAATTTTTTAGAAACTATTACGTTATATTACTCAGTTTATAAGCAGAATGAACTATATACCATGTAACAATTAAGATAAATATAAATAGCAGGTTTAAAAACAAAAATATTTGACTTTAATCGATTACAGAATCTATCCACAACGAAATGTTAACCAAGGCAGAAAAAAACTATCCATTTTATTAAATAAAATTTTAAAACTGATAGCTTGCAAAAAATTCTTTTAAGAAAATAAATTTCCAAATCTTATCCTTTATTTCTTGTTCAAATATAATTAAAAAAAAATCGATACCTTTATCTCTACAAAACTGTAGATTTTGTAGTGAAAATGAAGCGATAGAAAGCTAGAGCACTTCTCTGTACCAGTTTTTTTTTCCCAAGATTAAGTTAAATCCTCTCTGAAAATCTTTGAAAGCTAGAGTAACTTAACACCAACTTTAGCCGAATAGGTTGTCCTACATTTTGAAGGTACACTTCGAACCTAGAGTCTAGTGATTGCATCTTCATTAATAAAAAAAAAAAAAAACAATACAACTTTAACAAAAAAACAAATTTATATAAAACTGTACAAAAGATCTGTAAATAACACTAAACGAATGGTCTGTTTAATTATCTTCATCCATCTTTTACAAATTTCTTTTATAACTTTTTAACAGTTTATTGGTAGATATAGAGAAAAAAAAAACAACATTATGCTTGGTCATAGCATTCCCAACCAACGATCGATTGCTTTCTACAATACAATTATTTTTCTTTTTTTTTTTTTTTGTTTTTAATTTTTCGTTTACCCACTAATATTTTCCTCGATTTTCCATAATTTTTTTTTTCTTTTTTTCCTATTTTTATGTTTTGTTTATTTGTTTTTCTGTCCTGAAAGTAATCTCAATATTATAAAAAAGGACGATAAAAACAAATTTGTTTTGAAAAAAGAATACCACAACAATGTTACTATACGCTGAAATGATAAAGAAATAAAAAGAGACAAAAAATAAAACAGTATAGAATTATTAAGTAAATTTTATTTGAGTTGTAACTGACAATCATATTTTCATAATATTTATGTTAAAAATACTAATAACTACTTATTTTATTTTGAAAATTTCTTTTCTTTGTTTTTCAGTAGAATCCAAAAAAAAAAAAACAGGAGAAGCATACCATAGAAATTCTAAGGATGTGTAGTTGATGTGTAAGGATGTGTACTAAATTAAAACAAAGAATTAAACTGTGTAAGACATTTATTTATAAGAAATAAACTCTGCCTGATTGTCGAAAAGTTGTCTTGTCTGAACTGTTCAAAAATAAAGTAACAAAATGTGGCAAAAAAAAAATTCCTTCAAAAGTATAAAGAAAAAAAACTAAAACAAAATTTTTAAAAGAAGATAAGTTGTGTCATGTACTTTAGAAGTACTTCCAAGTCATGTACTTTAGAAGTACTTATGATTCATTTCTTCGTTTAATTCAAATCTTATTTTTACATAAAAGTAATGAGTATAAATAAAACTCTTAAAGATTGTTATATTAGTTTTTACTTAAACAATATAAGAATCCTTAAAACCTAAGATAAAGATGATAATACCTTTCATTATGAAAACTTTTAAGTTTTAATAAAGAATAAATTTTTATTTCATGGTTTTGTTTTTTTTTTCCTTCACTACCATAAACATTTTCTATTTTTTTTTTTTCTTTTGTTTTTTTTTAACTAAATTATTATGCTTCAAGAGCTAAACACCAGATGGTATTTCAACTTTTTTAATAGTTTTGTAGACTTTGTATAGCACGCGTACAATGTACCAATTCTTTATGTATACAATAATGGACACAAAAACAAGTCAAAGTTAAACCAAAAAACAAAAAAAAAAAACACATAAAGCAAAAATAAAAATTAAAGAAATGGTTCTGATGTCTGCTGTCAAGCATAAATTTCTATCAAAATAAGAATGGTATTGTTTGGTTTTTTTTTTTTTTTTTTTTACCTCTAAAAGTGATAATGATCTAGCGAAATTTTCTTTTTTACATATAAGGTAAATTTTATGATGAATGAATACGAATTGAAAATTCTTTAAATCAAATTTTTGATTGAAGAATAAACCAGATCTTTCAACTTTTGCTCTATCTTTCTTAAAACGTTACCTTTAGTATTTTATTCGTAATGCATAATTCTTTGTGGATTTTTTTTCTTGTTTTCTTTTTGATCTACTCATCAAAAAATTTCGAAAAGGGAAAATAAAAATTCCTTTGAACACGAAATTTTAAAATATTGTACACGGAATTCCATGAAAGCTTGTTCAAAATAAAATTACATTTGAAATATTAATTTTTTATGATACACTTAGATCTTGAAAACATTCAATACAACATATTGTTTGTAAGTTAATAATATACTTGTATTGTTTAACACAGTTTTTTTTTAAAAATTAGGTACATTTTTTACATGATTATTAATATTATTTGATTATTAATATTGCTTTCTCTTTCTTAGTTAAAAAATTCGAATCAACATCTTCTGAAGCCTCGCGGATTCTATTTAAAGGTTATTCTCGATATGTTACTTTGGAGTCTTTGCAGCGTATGCCCCATCCACCTTCATTTTCTTTTTCTTATTTAAACTGGATATTTTGAATTGGACTGAATCACCTTACATTATTGAAAATATTATCAAAAATAAAACGATTGTTGTGTAACACTAAAAGCACAAACTATAACCACTTGCCCAGGTTATGATATTCTAAACCGTATGGCCATCGAGGCTTAAATTTTAAATTGTACATTATAGCACTTTCTTGACTTCTGAAAATTATATTTCTTTTTTTTGTATATTAAATGTACACTCATGTACCTACACATTTTTAAAATTTCTTCTTAAAAAAATGTTCTTTGTAATGCTTTACATAGTTTTCTTCTTAAGACTTTATATAATATACAAACTACATAAATATCATTCGAATATTTTTCCAAGAAAATTTTAATGTTTTTTTTGTTTTTACACGTGTATTAGCCAGGACATAAATAATAATAACAAACAAAAAAAAAGAAGAAAAAACAACAAAAACAATAAAAACATAATGAGAAGGAAACATAAAAAATGATTTTTTTTTTTTTAAATATATTCCAAAAATATTTGCATGAAATCGTTATCATAATCAACAGGACATTCTTGGTTCTTCATACATTTAAGATGATAAAAATAACAACAAAAAAATATCAAGAAAATAAAAAAAAAAACAAGAAAACCAGGAATAGGACATAAATGGAATAATTTAAAAAAAAAATATGACAAAAATAAAACAAAAACAAAATTTGATCATTTAAAAGACATGATATCCCAAATTATTTAAAATTTATTTAGTTTAGTTTGTGTTTCTTGTTTTTTGGTTTTTTTCTTTTTTTTATTCTTCTCTTCAAAAATTTTAAATGTAGGCTTTAAAACCAATATTCTATTCAGTTAATGTACCAATTTAGGTTACATTATTATCAGAACAAATATTTGTCCTTCTAATAGTTAAATTATATCTTGTAAAAAAAGAGAAGAACATATTTAACTAAATATTATGGTTACATTTTAGTTTGCCCGTTAATCTGTCTAGTTTAAACATTTTTTTTTGTTTTTTTTTTAACCCTTACCGCTTTTTTTGGGAATTTAGCGCAGTTACTAAATATTTTGGTTTTAGTCTATTCAATGTGATTGTTCTACAATGTTACAGATCACTATCATAAGTAACGTTATTGTCGCTTAGTTCCAGAGGCGATATAACAAAAGTCCCGGAGTCAAAAATCCTTCGGGGACTTATGACTGAAAAATAAGCCATAAGTCTCTGGGAGACGAAAACTCCGATGATTGAGCCAAAAGTCCCCTAAAAATTAAGACATAATTCCCCATAAAATTATATATTTATAGGCGATATGACAAAAGTCACGGAGTCAAAAGTTTCCCGGAATATGACAAAAGTCACGGAGTCAAAAGTTCCCCGGGTACATATCGTACATATATTTTGTCATATCGCCGTTTCAGAAGCGGTTTCCTGCTTAAGATGTTGATTAGACGAGCATGTTTTCTGGAGCTTTGAGAATTTCACTCGAGAGTGATCTCTGTATTACTCATTTGTATTTTTTTCAATATGTGGCATATCCATATTCATTTCTTTTTCTTAATTTATTTGAGTTCATCCATATAAATTGGAATTGTCAAAATGTTGGTCGTTCATTATACTGTTTACATCCCATTTTGAGCTCGTCCCTTTGGAAATATTATACTACCCAAATAACGGAAATTCTCTACGAACGATTTGTTGGATATTTATCTGCAAATGATTTGTGCTCGTGTTGTTGATTCTCATGACTTTGTTTTTGTTCATTTCTAAGTACATTTCTTTTTAGATCTTGTAACTTGCTCTGCATATTGATAATCCTCCGTGTTAGTAGACCAATATTATCTGCCTTTCTTTATCTTTGTGGACACCCTTCATGAAAACTTAGTACGAGAATCTGAAGTACCAACAGTAGACTTTAACAATAGAGAAGTCGATAAATTGTACAAAATATTACTGGCAAAAACCTGTGGTATATACTTTATATATTGAGGACATGCTTAAGATAATAGTGATTTGCATGTAACATCAAGTTTACTCACGTGATATTAATGCAAATCCATTTCATGTTACATAAGGCGCAAACATTTCCGACATTTAAGCCTAAGCAATATCTATAACATTTAATTTTGCAGAATGAATGACAAAAACTAAACTACTGCTATTATCATAGCTAAAAAATAATTATATAAAATTTTTCTTTGTCGTTCATTTTGAATATCATTAAATTAAATTTGAAATTTGAATAAAAAAAAATATTTTGTTGTTTTTTTCTTTATTTTTTTTTTCTTGGAATAAAAAATGGAAAGTAAGCGATAAAAATTTAGACAAGACCTTGAAAATTAATATAAGGAATAAATTTCATTAATTTAAAGAGGAAAATAAATTTAAAAATAATAATCACGCAGGTAAACCACCTTTAGTTTAGGACTTAAAAATATAGGATGATAATTTAATAATCACCAATTCCAAACCATTCTAATAAATAAGAGAATAAACTGAGTTCTTAGTAAAGTAAATTATTTATTGGATGGAATTTTATGTCTTAAAAGACCATTATTTTAATTTAGAAAACTTTATAAATATTTAGATATGTTTTATATATATTATGCTTTATTATATTTGTTGAAGAACATCTATTGAAGAACATCATATACTATGGAAACGTATACAATTTTTAGCAAAAAGCGGCTACAGCGGCTATATCCTTAACAAGATTTCTAATAATTTGAAGAAAGAACTTTTCCATTTTTTCATGATATTTTTAATCTTAAAACGACTTCAACTTTGTTTTTCATTAATGCTATAAAATTTCTTTGAGATAACCGAATAAATATGGAAATAACAATTTAAACTGCCATTTGTACTTTACGAGTTTGTTTTTGTACTTTGAGTTTCTAATTTGTTATCAAGAGTAAAATATTTTTTTTATGAGAGCGCAAAATTAATCTTACTAATGGCGTACTTATTAAATCGCTGACCTCTCATTGGAAATAACTTGGTTTCATTTCATGGACGGGTAGTTCAATTATAGTACCTAATATCGTAACCTTTAAATAATTAATTCTAGTTAAAATCATAGATGTTACAAGTATCTGTGTTTCATAATGTTATACAATAGCTATACAGGCGATTAATCAACCGCTTATTGAAAAAAAGAATGATTCAAAAATTGAAGCTTAGTCTTAGTCAATTGAAGTTTAGCTTTCTTTTATGATTTTGGGAATGCCCTATGGTCTTTATAAAAGTGGAAAAAGAAAAACAAGGGATCTGTAAATTATCAATAAGAAGACCATTACTTGTAATAGATCTACTGCTGCATTAGATAGTTAATCTTTAATTGCTTATTTTCAGGGAACAAATTAACCACTTAATTGGGCTTCTGCATTCGTATGTATCAATCAGACCATCTTTTATTCAACTTGTCTTTTTAAAAAATTAAGTTAAGTTAATTAAAACCATTTACTTAAACTTTCCCTCCTTATAAAAACCCTTTATCAGATATAGAATAAAAAGCAGATTTCAATTTATGAATGCAAAGGTTAATGCAAGTAAAGGAGTAATACTTGCATATAAGTTCTACAAAGTTCTTAATATTAAATTAAAACACTTCACTTTCTTTAATCATTATTTACCTTTACTTTTTTAGGTGTGATTATTATTCAGAAGATTATAAAACACAAAATACACAAAACACAACTATTTGTACGCCATCTATTGTTTGGTACAAGAGTTACTTACAAGAGTTAAGTACAAAGAGAGATCTCATATATTTTTGTTCATTTATTTATGATTACATTTTTTCTTTTTATACCCGTATGAACTATGTTCAAGGGTACAATAAATTTACTATTACGTTTGTGACACCTTAAAGGAGTCGAGCTAGATATAATGTCAAAGGTATCAATCGGCTCAGAATCGAATTCTGAGTCGATTAAGCCATGTACGTTCGCACGATAACTCAAAAAATAAAGGAGACTGAAATTTTTTTTACGGCACTTTTGCAAAATTGTTAGTTTTGATTTTAAATCGCACATTTTCGGTTGGCGGGTTTGAGTAGCTGCCATACAACTTCTTTCTTTATATAGAAATAACTCAGTATCTATTCAAGCTAGGTTTCTGAAATTTTGCAAATGATGATCAAGTTTCATTGCAACAACTTCTGTAAAATGTGGTTGTGGTGGTACGGCGGGTTCGGATAGCTCCCATACAACTTCTCCGTTTAAATGAGAATAAATCAGTGTTTATTGAAGATAGGAATCTGAAATTTAGTAAAGAGGTATCGAGTTACATGCCAAAAAGTTTTGTAAACTTTGGTTGGTCTAGAGCAGCCGGTTCAGGCTTCTTGCACCTCTTGAAACTTAATGAAGCTAGGCGTCTGAAATCTTACAAATGATGATCAAGTTTTATGGCAACAACTTCTGTAAAATTTGGTTGTGCTGGTGCAATAGGTTCGGGTAGCTGCCAAACAACTTCTCTCTTTAAATGAAAATAGCTCAGTGTCCGTCTGCACGATAACTCAAAAAATAAAAGAGGTAGGAGGTTGAAATATTTTTTACGTAACTTTTGCAAGATTGTTAGTTTTGCTATTTAAATCCAGCATTTTTGGCTGCCGGGTTCGAGTAGCTGCCATACAACTTTTTTCTTCAAATAGAAATTACTCAGTGTCTATTTAAATTAAGTATCTGAAATTTTGCAAATGATCATCAAGTTTTATAGCAACAACTTCTGTAAAATTAGGTTCTGCTGGTGCAACAACTTCGGGTAGCTGCCATACAACTTCTCTTTTTAAATGAAAATAACTCAGTGTTTATTGAAGCTAGCTATCTGAAATTTAGTGAAAAAGTGTCATGCCAAAAACTTTTGTAAAATTTGATTGATCTAAAGCAGCTGATTCAGGCTTCTTGCATTTTTCGGAACTTAATGAAGCTAAGCACAATAGATTCGGGTAGCTGTCATACAACTTCACAATTTACAAAAATATATCTCTGTAGTTAACGTCGGTACTAAAATATCTGAAATTTTTCAAAAGATTATCAAGTTTTGTAGAAATAGGATATATTACGTTCATACGGGTATCCCAGAGTTGACACAGTCTACTCTACTGCACTCTTCCTCGTTTTGTTTATTTATATTTGGTTTATTATAAAATTTTACATATTTTTATTTCCATCTCCCAACGGGACACGAACCTGTGATAATCAATTCGGTAATAAATTATAGAGTGAAGTTTCGTATTTCATACACCATAATAAATTTATCAATAAATTAATGGAATAAAATTAAATAAAACACTTATTATATAACCTATAACAATTTCAATATGAAACTTTAGAAAATTATTTTTAAAAATAATTTTATTAATAAATTTGGCAAATATTTATTTCAGTTTTTGATCGATTAAAAATGTTTCATTAAATAAAAAAAAAGAAAAGTTGTTTATTATTGTTAAGAAGATATTTTCTAAGAATTTTCGTTCTAATGAAAAATGATTACAATATTTTATATAATTATTAAAAAAGCACAAAATAAAATATATTCTGATGAAAACTCAGAGTTTGGGTTTTTTCTTTTTTGTGTTTTTGTTGTTTTTGTTTTTCATTTAATGATTTCAATAAATGTTTTCATGTAACTGACAACGAAACAAAGAAAAAATAAAATATAAAAGAAAAAAAATAAAACAAAGATTATTTTAGAAGTTTTTCTCATTTATTATTATTTGACCTTGACAGGATCATTTTTAGTCATTAAAGCTCGTAATTTTCTTTATTTTCTGATATTTTTGTTTTTTTACGGGTTTTTCAATTTTTCATTTGAAGAAATGAAAATCTAATTAATATTAAATATTAATTATAACGTTTTTTTTTTTTTAATTTTGTAATTTTAAGGATTCAATCAAGTCCATTTCTTTTTCATTTTTCAAGAGAAAATATTTCTTTTTCTTTTTACGATATAATTTTATTTAATATAACATCGTATATTGTAATTTATTTTCAATTTATTAAAATGAAATTATTTAAAAAAAAAAAATTTTTTGGAACTATTAAAAATTGCTTTAATTAAATAATGATAATTGAAACGATTTTCTTAAAATACAAAAAAAAAAAAACTCTCTAATATTATTAGCTATCATTTGCACAATTAATAATAAAACCCCAATATTTTTTTTTTCATTAAATTTATTAGGATATTATTTAAATGTGTTATAAAACCCCATAAAATTAAATAAAATAAAGTGCCTAATTACGAAAAACCACAACACGAAATTTTGGTTTTATTTCATTAGAAGTAAAATTCAAAGTTTTATACTAATTTTGAAGCTTAATTTAATATTTTTTTTAGGCGTTATTTGGCTGCAGTGAATACTAAAAGTGATTTTATTGTCAAAAAATGCAAGTGTTATTTCGCAAAGTCCCCGCGGAGAATAATAAAATCATAATATTTAATCTGTAAATGATAGACGTTTAAAACTCTTTTACTCAATGATTTATCACCCGATTGTCAATTTTATTTTTTTTTTAAATGATAAATATTTAGTACAACCATCTTACAATATCAATATTTTTCCAAAATTTTCCAATTTTAATTATTAATGTTCCATTTTATAAAAACCCCATGTAAAAAATATACATATGTATCATATAGTATAATCTATGTATATGTATAATATATTTAAATAAGACGCTCTTTTTTTGTTCTTTTGTTTCCATTAAATTTTAAATTTTCCTCTTTTTTTCTTTGTCTTTTTTTTTACTTTTTTTCTACATACATAAAGAAAATTTAGCTTGTCACTTTAGGAATTTCATAATATAACTGAATATATATATAAAATTTTGAGTAGAGTATTTGGTGTAGTAATAGAGTGACGGATAGTTAAAGTGACGAACGTTTTGAGTTGATTCGAGTCCCATGGATTCCTTTTCTTAGGTTTTTTTTTTTTTTGATATTTTAAACGAAATAAATTTTTATAATAATTTTATTTAGCATATTATTTAAACAAAATATATATATCTATAATATTCGCAAATAGATAAATTGTAAATTTCGTACTTTGCTTTAATTCCTTATTTTTTTTTATTTCAGTTAAAACTATAGAAGTTTTGGTTATGTTTGGATAAAGAAAAATGATTATCTTATAACATAAATGTAAAGATTTTTTTAATTTTCAAGTTTATTGCTTTTTGTTGTTATTTTTCTTAACTATGTATTTTTTATTAAAATTTGTTTTTATTTTATAAATCGGCTTTTAATTTTTACGTGAAAAAAAAAATTTTGCTATAGACTATGGTCAAGTAATGGTCAATAAATCAGGGTCAACTTATAATGCATCTTATAATATAATTAATAGGTATATATTGAATTCTCAATATTTCTATTTCATTATAGTAAATTTATGCCCCTGAAAAAATAAATATATAAAATATAATAATAACCGTGTTTTTACAAAGAAATTTGAAATTCATGAAAGCATTATTTATTGAAAATTGTATTTTTAGGTTTTAAATAAAATCATAAAGAAACTATATACTGCTTACATATTGTATACAGCACTTACATGTACTGTATATAGTTCTTATATGATAAAAAAAATTGCTTATTTCATTTTTTAACTGAAAATGGACATATGAATTAAAATCAAATATAAATTTAAATAAAGCCATTTTCAGGGCTACCACATACTTATTAGTTAAAGTAAATTAAAAAATTTATAAATATTGGCTACGGATAATTGTGGTTAACGACAGTTATTTCGCAAACAACCTTAAATTTCGAGTTCAACGTACAAATAACCAAAAAAAAAGCAATAATAACACAAAAGTCCTTTTGAGGACATTTGATAGAGTAAACACAATTATTTTTACGAGTTAATGAACCGTTTTAACTTTTTTGAGAAGGATATTTACGAAAGAAAATCACGAAAAAATAAAAAAGAAAATTAGAATTTTAAATAAATAATTAATAGGCAAAATTATCAATTAAAAATTACATTCAAAATTTTCACGATTACCCCTACATTTTTCAAAATTTTAATTGGTTTCACTAATTGACGAAGGAACTTTGATATAAAAAATAAAAAAAAAAGCATTTGACCTTACAAAATTTTTGAAACAAATTTCATTAGAAAGAGAATTTTTATTTTACACTAATAATTTTTTGAAACTTAAACAAAAATATTCTTTTACGTTCTAAGAAAAGAGTCAATCTCACTAAATACATCTCTCCGGGTAGCTAGAATAGTGGTATTTAACCATCCTAACTATGTGAGCTGAGCAGCTGAATGACTCACTATTGACTCAAAAGAGGTGAGAGGGAATATATCTATTGCTTATTTAAAAATTTGGAAACTGAATAAGAAAAACCGATTTCTTTCTTAAATTCTTCCAAATCATAAGAATTGGGAAATATAAATGATGGTAATATGATGTTCCACAATTTTTTTTCCCCCCTTCATCATAAATAACTTAGTGGATGCCCTTCCTTATAGGAGTATAGGGAATCCTTTAAGTCATTTATTATTCATATTTGACTAAGCTTCAGTTTCGTGAGTCATTCATTTCACTATTATAATAATTGGATTTTGGACATTATACTCTTAATACTAATACTCTGGACAATAAAAATCTGATCAATAAAATTAATCAGATCTAATTTCTTAAGTTACAGTTACTATACTAAATACAAATTTGTTAAAAAATTCATTTAAAAAAAGGTGATAAAAACTTTATTTTATTTGAAGGAATCTATAAATATCGTTATTTCTTAGTTATGCATTTTTATCAAATAATTAAATATTTCTCCTTTCTAAAAATATTATCATTTAAGAATGTTTTTTTTTTTTATACCCGTATGACCTATGTTCAAGGGTATAATAAATTTGCCATTACGTTTGTGACACCTTAAAGGAGTTGAGCTAGATATAGTGTCAAAGGTATGGATCGGCTCAGAATCGAATTCTGAGTCGATTAAGCCATGTACGTCCGTCCGTCCGTCCGTCCGCACGATAACTCAAAACATAAAGGAGCTAGGAGGCTGAAATTTTTTTTGTGTCACTTTTGCAAAATTGTTAGTTTTGCTATTTAATTTCAACATTTTCGGTCGGCGGGATCGAGTAGCTGCCATAGAACTTCTATCTTTATATAGAAATAAGTCAGTATCTATTCAAGCTACGTTTCTGAAATTTTGCAAATGACGATCAAGTTTTATGGCAACAACTTCTGCAAAATTTGGTTGTGCTGGTGTGACGGGTTCGGGTAGCTACCATACAACTTCTCTTTTCAAATGAAAACGAGGAAGAATACAGTTGCCTTTGTCAACTCTTAGATACCCGTACGAACCGTTAGTATGTTAACAGCCTGTCACTCTGCTCACAATATTATTTTTTTAATATTTTATTATTTTAAAATAATTTGGGTGAATTTTATAATTTCTAGAACTATGGGTTGTACATATATTCAAACTATATGTTTATATGTACATTCTTCAAAAGCAGATTCTAACCTTTCACATAACGATTATCAATCCATAACTTTTTCAAATATTCTATAGTACCATTTAATACTAAGCGGTAAATGTATATTAAATTTACTTAGTACAAAATACTAAATATAATTTTAAATATTATATTATATTATATTTAAATAATATTCCATTGACAGAATAATTTCTTATAAGTACAATAAAATACATATATGTATGTAAATACGGCGCTATATAATATACATCTATACTCTTATCATTCATTCACTAGTGACATATACGATATGTAAATAAACATGATATTATATACGTATGTATATATATTAATATCATATAAATAAAAATTCTTCAAGCAACCGTTATGTTGTTTATTTATTTGCATTTTTATGTACTACGCATTATAACCTCAACAATTTCAAATTATCGAGTAAAACAAAATGGAAACGAGGAAGAATACAGTTGACTTTGTCAACTCTTAGATACCCGTACGAACCGTTAGTATGTTCACAGCCACTCTGCTTACAATATTATTTTTTTAATATTTTAGTATTTTAAAATAATTTGGGTGAATTTTATAATTTCTAGAACTATGGGTTGTACATATATTCAAACTATATGTTTATATGACCATTCTTCAAAAGCAGATTCTAACCTTCCACATAACGATTATCAATCCAAAACTTTTTCAAATATTCTATAGTACCATTTAATACTAAGCGGTAAATGTATATTAAATTTACTAAGTACAAAACAGTAAATATAATTTTAAATATTATATTATATTATATTTAAATATTCCATTGACAGAATAATTTCTTATAGGTACAATAAAATACATATATGTATGTAAATACGGCGCTATATAATATACATATATACTCTTATCATTCATTCACTAGTGACATATACGATATGTAAATAAACATGATATTATATAAGTATGTATATATATTAATATCATATAAATAAAAATTCTTCAAGTAACCGTTATGTTGTTTATTTATTTGCATTTTTTTATACTACGCATTATATCCTCAACAATTTCAAATTATCGAGTAAAACAAAATGGAAAAAATTCGTTTTAAAGAAATTTGTTAGAAAATTTGAAAAAATCAAGTAACACTTTCGTCAATTATAAAGTAACCCTATATTATTAAAAAAAGTTGTTAACAGAAATAAAAATATAATGTGTATATATAATTTTGTGTATTACTTCAAAAAAATTTTAACAGGTGTTCAAGTTACAGGTGTTTAAAAATAGGAAATTTTCAGTTTTTGACCCCTTACAGCTCCTAAACGGGGGGTGATACAAAAAAAATTTCTGAAATGACTCATACTAATTTTCAAAGATCTAACTTCTGTCAAAATTTCAAGTTTCCAACTTTAACCGTTTAGAAGATGGAGGGGTTAAAGAATTTTGCAAAATTTGAGTTTCGCATAACGGTAAATTAAGACACCGTATGCCAAAAATATATATTTATTGTATATATACTTTTAAAGCTAATGAAAGTAGTAATCGTTTGGCGTTTTCAAAATGAAGATATACCTTATACAACTTGTGCTATAACAATTTAAATATAGAGCTTTTTTGAACCTTTGGGGAGCTGTAGCTCCGTAACGGATGGGGCTACAAAAAAAAGTTATTAAAAATAAAATTAATATTTTTGTGAGATCTATCAGTAGTTAAAATTTCATAGCTCTGTTGCAAAAAAAATGTGGAGATCTAAAAGTTAGGTGTTCGAGAGCTACCCTAAGGCTTGGTCCAAACTCAACCAAAAAAAATAGGGAACCTACAAATTACTCCCAAAATATTTTGTGTAAATTTCAAGATTCTAGCTTTCTTAGTTTTTGAGTTAGCGTGCTGACGGACGGACGGACGGACGGACGGACATGGCTCAAAAGTCTTAGAATTTTTTTCTGATCCGATCCATACCTTTGAAGGTATATCTAGCTCGCTTATTTCGAGGTGTTACAAACGGAGGAGTAATTTTATTATACCCGATCCTATCGTACGGGTATAATAACTCAGTGTTTATTGAAGCTAGGAATCTGACATTTTGCGAATGATGATCAAGTTTTATGGCAACAACTTATGCAAAATTTGGTTGTGGTGGTACGACAGGTTCGGGTAGTTGCCATACAACTTCTCTTTTTAAATGAAAATAACTCAGTGTCCGTCCGCACGATAACTCAAAAAATAAAGGAGTTAGGAGGCTGAAATTTTTTTTACATCACTTTTACAAAATTGTTAGTTTTGCTATTTAACTTCAGCATTTTCGGCCGCCGGATTCGAGTAGATGCCATACAACTTCTTTCTTTAAATGGAAATAACCCAGTGTCTATTCAATTTAGGTATCTGAAATTTTGCAAATGATGATCCAGTTTTATGGCAACAACTTCTGTAAAATTTGGTTATGATGATATGGCAGGTTCGGAAAGTTGCCATACAATTTCTCTTTTTAAATGAAAATAACTCAGTGTGTATTGAAGCTAGCTATCTTAAATTTAGTGAAAAAGTGTAGAGTTGCATGCCAAAAACTTTTGTAAAATTTGATTGGTCTAAAGCAGCCGGTTCAGGTTTCTTGCATTTCTTGGAACTTAATGAAGCTAGGCGCAATAGATTCGGGTAGCTGTCATACAACTCCACAATTTACATAAATATATCTCTGTAGTTCGGTACTAAAACATCTGAATGTTTTTAAAAGATGATCAAGTTTTATAGAAACAGGATATATTACGTTCATACGGGTATCCCAGAGTTGACACAGTCTACTCTACTGCACTCTTCCTCGTTTTAATTGAAATAGGAATAAAAAAATATTTTTTATTCGTTTCAAACCTAAAACTGACAAAAAGAAAATATTTAGTAAAAGTGCTAAATAAACTTTTAATTTAAATATACCTGTAACATATTAAAATAAATTTTTTAATTTTAATAATAACAACATTAATATTACATGAAAAATATGTAAAAAAAAAAATCTTTACCCTCTAAAATAAATACCTACTTATTTTCTAAATATTATTTTCTTTATTATTATTAACTAAACCTTATAGTTCTTAAGAATATACTAACTATATTATTTAACCATTATGTTTAAGGCTTTATGATTCATATTTAATAAACTCACCTTTATTTCATTGTTATTTATTCAACAATACATTTTACTAATTTATTACTTTATTTTTTTTTTCTTTTTTGTTTTTTTTTAGCACATTTCCAAAAAAATTTTGAAAAAATGTGCTTATTAGTTTCACTCTGTCCGTCCGTCCGTCCGTCCGTCCGTCCGTCTGTTTACAAAACTTCTACACCGTTAAAGATAGAGAAAAAAAATTTTAACCATAGGTAGGTCTCATAAAAAAAATAATTTTGTGGAACAACTTTTTCATGTAGCCCCCCTCATTACGGAGCTACACCCCCTCAAACTTTGAAAAAGCCCCATTTTTAAATGCATATATTTTATGTTCTGCTTCAGATTTTTTAAATCTGAAAACGTCATTCGACAGGTATTTCTTTTATCTTTGTAAATTAATATCAAAATTATACAATATTTTTAAATTTAGTATTTAAATTTACCGTTATGTGAAAACCAAATTTTGCATGATTTTTCTACTTTCATAACTCCGGCACGCTTCTAGATAGAAGCTTGAAATTTTGAGGCAAGAAAGAACTTTTAGAATTAGTATAAGTTTGCTCAGAAAATTTTTTCGGACCACCCCCTGTTTATGAGCTATTAGGGCTTAAAAATTGAAAATTTGCTATTTTTAAACACCTGTAACTTAGGAACCTGCACACATTTTACTTCTGCAAGATGTAAAAATTAAAGCTACAATAATATATTTTTACGTGTGTGAAAGGTTTATTTTAGTTGTAAAGGGTTCCAAAGTTGCAGCTCTTCAAAATTGTTAAAAAGCCCCATTTTCAGATGTATATATCTCGGGCTCTGCGTAATAGTTTTGCAATCTAAAACCGGCAGAAGATCGAAAATTTTGTTATCTATATAAAACAATATCAAAATTATGTAATATTTTGTAATTTACGATTTAAATTTACCGTTATGTGAAAACCACATTTTGCATGAAATTTCTTTTTTCATAACTCCGGCACCCCTTTAGATAGGAACCTGAAATTTTGAGACAAGAAAGAACTTTTAGAATTAGTATAAGTTTCCTCAGAAAATTTTTTGGGAACGCCCCCTCTTTAAGAGTTATTACGCCTCAAAAATTTAAAATTTGCTATTTTTAGACACCTGTAACTTAGGCACCTGTAAAACTTTTTCTTCGGCAAGACATGAAAATTAAAGCTACAATAATATATTTTTACGTGTGTGAAAGGTTTATTTTAGTTGTAAAGGGTTCCAAAGCTGCAGCTCTTCAAAATTGTAAAAAAGCCCCATTTTCAGATGTATATATCTCGGGATTTGCGTAATAGTTTTGCAATCTAAAACCGGTAGAAGATCGAAAATTTTATTATCTATATAAAACAATATCAAAATTATGTAATATTTTGTAATTTACGATTTAAATTTACCGTTATGTGAAAACCACATTTTGCATGAAATTTTTTTTTTCATAACTCCGGCACCCCTTTAGATAGGAACCTGAAATTTTGAGACAAGAAATAACTTTTAGAATTAGTATAAGTTTCCTTAGAAAATTTTTTGGTAACGCCCCCTCTTTAAGAGTTATTACGCCTCAAAAATTGAAAATTTGCTATTTTTAGACACCTGTAACTTAGGCACCTGTAAAAATTTTTCTTCGGCAAGACATAAAAATTAAAGCTTCAATGATATATTTTTACGTGTGTTAACAGCTTTTCTTAGTTATATAGGATTCCGGACTTACGGCCCCTCAAAATCTCAAAAATGTCCTATTTTCAAGTTTTTGTGTAAGTCACACTTCTAAACAGTTTGTATTGAGTTTTGGAAATGTGCGCTTTTAAAAACCGTTGGTTTACATTCTACCTTGTTTTTTTTCATTTTAAAATATTTTACTTGTACTTCGTCTATACCTAAAAACCTTAAAAAAAAAAAAAATTTGAAAACTTAAAAACTTCTTAAAATAATTTTTTTGGTTGTTCATTTCTTATTACAAAAACAAAAAAACAAAATAAAAATTATTTTTTACGATCATTTTATGCTAAAAACAAAAAGGACATAAAACATAAAAAACCAAAGAAAAAAAAAACATGACAAAAAACAATAATAAATAAAATTATAAAAGAATGTCCTGCGGATGCTTTCATCATACACTTAAATCAGATGCCTATTATAAAAAAATATATATATATACATGTACCTTCATCATCCCATTGTTTTCTTTACAAAATTATAATAATGGGCATTATCAGAAATGGAGGGAGAGAAAGACAGAGAGAGAGATAGAGCAATTCTGTAAATAAACTAACCATCACTTTGTTATTCTGAAGAACAGTACGGCATTTTTTTATTAGTAATTAAAAAATTTCTCTTACAAGTTCTAATACGAATAATGTTAATATTAGAATTGGCTTAAAGTTCATTCAATTGATTTCATTTTAGAATAACACACAAAATACGCCTAATATATACGAATCTGAAACTATAATATTTATGATATTCAAAAAGAAAATAATAGGTAATATTAGAATATTACAAATCAATTCCCCCTCAAAAAATATTAATAGACAATAATCTGTTCACCTTATGTTAACTAAACGATGATTACGATGACTAAATAATAAATGTTTACATTTAAAGGAAAACAAAAAAAAAAAAAATGAAAATGATGAAGAAATGAAATTGTTTTATGATGTAACAATAAGAAGAAGCTTTTTATTTTGTCCTTTCTTTTTCTCTGTTCTTTTCTGTTATATTCTGTCCTATGTTCCAATGATTTTTATGGTTATTTTTATTATGACAATCTCATTACTAACCGAAAAAAAAAAAGTGGATAATAAAATAAACAAAAAAAAACAAAAAAAATCACTTTGCTATAACAAGCTGAACGAACCTATTAAAATTCATCATCATAAAATAAGAAAAATAAAATAAAAATCAAAAAAAAACAAAAAAAAAAAAAGGATTTTAAGTTTTATTCATAAATAAATATAAGTATATATGGGATATGTAAGTGCTTTTTACATTTATTTAATCTTGAAATCGCAATTATTGATTACTCAAAAGAAAAAGGATATATAAAAGTATATGAATGTTGTGATATTGGTAATAGAATGGTCATACAAGAAGAAAAATTAATAAAAACAAAAAAATACACAAAAAAACTTATATTTATATTTTTAAAAAATTATAATTCTTCAAGGACAAACCATTATTAAATTTTTTCCATAATTGAAACCAAATTCTGATTTAATAATCTTATTAAAAATATATATTGTATAATTATAAAGATTTATTGCCATTTAAGAATATCAATTTAATAATATAATTTATTGTTATTTTTTGAGATATAAATTTTAAATTATGTTTCAGGTAATTAAAGTGGAAAGGTTTTCTTCAGTTTTTTTTTTTGCTTTTTGTTTTAATTAAATTTAGGAATTTCATTTAATATAAATTTTATATTGTACAATCCGAATCCACATTGCCGATTTAATGATACAAAATGGATCCTTTTAATAAAGATATGCTTATTCTAAATACTTTATTAGTAAGTATTTGTAAAGTAAACGAGAAAGACTGCAGTAGATTGTAGGCTGTGTTAACTCTGCGATACCAGTATTAACCTAAACCTGCTGTTCTAGCACAACCAAATCTTACAAATGTTGTTGGCATACAAATCGGAAATTTCAGATACCTAACTTCAATATAGTTGGAATTATTTTAATTTAAAAAGAAAAGATGTATGGTAGCTACTCGAATCTCTTGCACCAGCAAAAACAAACTTCACAGTGGTTGTTCGCATGCAACTCGAAATTTTTTTGCAAAATGTCAGATACCTAACCTCAATAGACACTATGTTATTCCCATATAAAGAAAGAAGTTTTATGGCAGCTACTTGAATCCGCTGACTGAAAATGCTTTATCTAAATAACGAAACTAACAATTTTGAAAAAGTAGCGTAAAAAAATGTCAGGCTTCTAACTACTTTAATTTTTGAGGTATGGTGCAAACGGACGGACAGTCAGACGTACATGGCTTAATCGACACAGAATTTGATTCTAAGCAGATCCATATACTTGCGTCTATATCTAGCTTGACTACTTCAAGAAGTCGCAAACATAATGACAAATTTAGTATACCCTTGAAGATATGTTCATACGGGTACAAAAATATATTATTAAATTTTTAGAAATTTTGCTATTAAATGCTTTTCTTTGAATCATTCTTTTTACCTATTCCTTTTCTTTGTCATAAGGGTGATAGAAATTTTCCAAATATACCCCTTTGCTAATATTAGATGCTTATTAACTTAATCCACTTCCGCCTTTAAGTATAAACACCTAACAACTAATGAATAGTATATTGGCTAGAAAGTAAGGATAGGAAAAGATGTAAAGATAAAACCAGCGATGTTTTCAATGAAGAAACTTTGAATTGGGGACTAGGATTGTAAGAGAACATTAAAGAATTCTCATTAACGAAACAATCAACAGTTATAACATGCAATAGCATATAATACATCTTCCTCCATGAGATCTTCCTCCATAATAATTGAAGTTAGCTTCAATGTAGCTTCAATAAAAACAAAATATATCAAAAATACCAATTTAAAATTATCCTTATAAATAATGTTCTCGTTTCTGAGAAATTTTTTCAATTTACGTTTTTCGTTAATTTATAACAAAAATCCCATAATAAATAAGAAAATGAACGAAAAACGAGGAAGAATACAGTTGACTTTGTCAACTCTTAGATACCCGTACGAACCGTTAGTATGTTCACAGCCTGTCACTTTGCTTACAATATTATTTTTTAAATATTTTAGTATTTTAAAATAATTTCGGTGAATTTTATAATTTCTAAAACTATGGGTTGTACATATATTCAAACTATATGTTTATACATTCTTCAAAAGCAGATTTTAACATAACGATTATCAATCCAAAACTTTTTCAAATATTCTATAGTACCATTTAATACTAAGCGGTAAATGTATATTAAATTTACTTAGTACAAAATAGTAAATATAATTTTAAATATTATATTATATTATATTTGAATATTCCATTGACAGAATTATTTCTTATAAGTACAATAAAATACATATATGTATGTAAATACGGCACTATATAATATACATATATACTCTTATCATTCACTCACTAGTGGCATATACGATATGTAAATAAACATGATATTATATAAGTATGTATGTATATCAATATCATATAAATAAAAATACTTCAAGCAACCGTTATGTTGTTTATTTAATTACATTTTTTTGTACTACGCATTATATCCTCAACAATTTCAAATTATCGAGTAAAACAAAATGGAAAAAAATTCGTTAAAGAAATTTGTTAGAAAATTTGAAAAAATCAAGTAACTCTTTCGTCAATTATAAAGTAACCATATATTATTAAATAAAGTTGTAACAGAAATAAGAATATAATATTGAAGCTTTAATTTTTGTGTATTATTTCAAAAAAAATTTTTACAGGTGTTTAAAAATAGGAAATTTTCAGTTTTTGACCCCTTACAGCTCCTAAACGGGGGGTGATACAAAAAAAATTTCTGAAATGACTCATACTTATTTTCAAAGATCTAACTTCTGTCAAAATTTCAAGTTTCCAACTTAAACCGTTTAGAAGATAGAAGGGTTAAAGGATTTTGCAAAACTTTAGTTTCGCATAACGGTAAATTAAGACACCGTATGCCACAAATATATATTTATTGTATATATACTTGTAAAGCTAATAAAAGTAGTAATCGTTTGGCGTTTTCAAAATGAAGATATACCTTATACAACTTGTACTATAACAATTTAAATATAGAGCTTTTTTGAACCTTTGGGGAGCTGTGGCTCCGTAATGGGTGGGGCTACAAAACAAAGTTATTAAAAATAAAATTAATATTTTTGTGAGATCTATCAGCAGTTAAAATTTCATAGCTCTATTTCAAAAAAAATGTGGGGATCTAAAAGTTAGGTGTTCGGGAGCTACCTTAAGGTTTGGTCCAAACTCAACCAAAACAAATAGGGAACCTACAAATTACTCCAAGAATATTTTGTGTAAATTTCAAGATTCTAGCTTTCTTAGTTTTTGAGTTAGCGTGCTGACGGACGGACGGACGGACATGGCTCAAAAGTCTTAGAATTTTTTTCTGATCCGATCCATACCTTTGAAGGTATATCTAGCTCGCTTATTTCGAGGTGTTACAAACGGAGGAGTAATTTTATTATACCCGATCCTATCGTACGGGTATAAAAATTTTATATAATTAATTTAAAACGTTTGAACAGATTAAATTTAAGTATCGTAACATTATTTAAAAACAATTACGCAATCAATTAAGAAAATTTAATAAGATTTATGATTTCAAAGAATTTATTATTATTAACTTAATTTATAATATTTTAGAACATCTATTTCATATTTATTTTGTTTTATATTTCAATGATCTGTTAATAATTTTCGAAATAAAAACGTTGCTTAATTTATTAAATTGTTTATATTTCCGAGTCGAATTTATTTTTGTTTTTCTTGAATGAAAAACAAAACTAGAAATTGTACAAAAAAGCATCATTATGAAAATGTAAAAAAGATTATCACTATCCCTCTACCATACAGCACATATACAAATAATTAAATTGAATAAAAATATTCAATTTTCATATAAAATGGCTTTTAAAATTATTGCTGAAAAATGTGATTACTCGTGTTATAAAATATAATAATGATAATGGAAATGGAAACGAAAACGGAAACGGAAGCGGAAAACTTTTACTTTTGGTAAGTATATTTTTGAAAAAGAAATATACTCATGTGTTCAAAGTGCAAAGATTCAAAGTTAACAATAACATGAGTATTAGAGGCCATATAAGCTAATGAGAAGAAATATAGGTGGGAAGTATAAAAGATTCGTGCTCGTTTCACTGCTCTATAGCGTCTTTCGATGACTCATATCTACCCTCGTAAAAACAAATAGAAACAATATATGTATGTAACAATTTCAATAAAAAGGTATTATTTGTGAAAGGTATATTTGTGTTCAACAATCTTTGTTTTTTTTTTTTTTTGGGCATCAGGGTACAAATTTAATTCCAATATTTAAATTAAACTTTTTAGTTTCTCACATTTTATATTCACTAAATAAATGAATATTAAAAATTCCCATATTCCAATGAGTTGTTATTCTATGTTTGAACCTTACTTATCAATATCAATTTAATTTCTTTAATTTACCATTTTAATTTTTATAATTTTAAAAAGTAATTTTTCTTTCCGCAATTTATAATATTTTTCTGTTATATATTGCTGTTATATATTCGCTGTTATTGCTTGACTACAAAATCCAAATTACAAAATCCTAAAACTCAAAAATTCCAAATAATTTTTCAGATCTGCTAAAAATTGCAAATAGTTTTTTAGAATTAGATTTCCGCTTCGATTCCTGAAAAAAAGCATTTAGAAAAAAAAAAAGTCTTGGAAAAAAATTACACTGATTTTGAAATTTGGTGCCAATTATTTTACGAACATATTTTACCAACCGAACGATTAAAATAATGGAAATCGCTAAACAAACTCTAAATCTAAAATCTAATCTAATTTTTCAGCTACAGGGCTGCTATTACACTCAAAATTTATAGAAATAGTCCAAGAACATTTTCCGCTAATAAAACCGTTATGTTAATAACAACATAAATAAAATTATAAAGTTGAAGCTTTAAGTTTTGCTTTTTATTTTGGAAAAATTTGTACAGGTGCCTAAGTCACAGGTGTTTAAAAATAGGAAAATTTCAATTTTTATAATAAAAATAAATAACCACCCTAGCTTAATAGCTTAAATAAAGGGCGGTACAAAAAAATTTTCTTAAGAACCTTATACTAATTCTAAAAGATCTTTCTTCCCTCAAAATTTCAATTCCCTATCTAAAAGCGTGCCAAAATTTGGTTTTCACAAACCGATAAATTTAAATACTAAATTTAAAAAAAAAGTTCTATAATTTTGATATTGATATAAATTTGATATAAAGGAAAAAGAAATTCCTGTCGAATGGCGTTTTTAAATTGACAAAATACTAAGCAAAACCTGAGTATATACATTTAAAAATAAGGCTTTTTCAAAGTTTTAGGGACTGTAGCTACGTAACGAATGGGGCTATATAAAAAAAATGTTCTACAATATTAATTTTTTTATAGAATCTATCCATGTTTAAAATTTCATTTGTCTATCTTTAACGGTGTAGAAGTTTTGTAAATAGATGGACGGACAGACGGACGTACAGACTAAAACTAATAGACACATTTTTTCAAAAGTTTTTTGGCCTAAAAACTAAGCAATGTATATTAAATAAGAGAAAATCTTCAAGTCTCATTATCTCAGTAACGTTTGAAAATAAAGCCACAAATTATAAAGTGTTTTTTGCTTCTTTTCTTGAAGCTGTATATTCCAGCACTACTTGAAGCTGTATATTCCTCAAACACCCTGTATAATTTATACAAAATTAATAATAAAATTATAAAAATAAATTTTCGATTTAACAATTTCCGTTTTATTAGAAGGTCTCTTTTAAAAGTTTAAATATTTAAATTTTCTCTGAAATTTATTTTGCTTTCAAAAAAAAAAATATATAATTTAACCAATTTTTATACCAAAGACTTAAGTTTTCAACAATTACAAACTTCAAAAAAAAAAATTGAATTCTACTTAACAAAATATATAATATTAATATTTAGTCCTTCGAATGCCTGATTTATTTTAAAATTAAACAAAGTAGGATACTTTCCACAAACCCAACGAACAAAATTTAAAACTAAAAAAATGTATACACAAAAAACCTTGACATTTTCAATTAAGCCTAAAGCCTTGCATAAGCCTAAATTTCTTTCCTCTAAGGATTACTTGTCCTTGAAAAACAATATTGAAAGAAAATCAAAGAAACATGAATATTTTAACTTAACCTATAGAGAAAAAAAAATCAAAAAAATTTCAGCCTTTATTTTTTTAATGTTGTCATAACAAAAAAAAAAAAAATACGAAAACGATGATTAAAATAAATAAAAGTAAATATTTTTTTTTTATCAAAACAACAATTTGTAGATAGACTTTTTCATTACTTATCCATTTACTTTGATACATCGGCACCATTTTCAAAAACAACATCCTTAACACTCTTAACTTTCTTGCCTTCTTTTTTTAAAAGTTAACTCTTTTTAAAAATCCTGTTATAAAAACATTTTCTCTAACAAAAAAAAATTAACAATATACAAACAAATAATAAAACTGGGATAAAAAAATTAATCAAAAATGATAAAGGGGACCTAAAACAAAAACCTAAAATGACAGTTATATAAAAAGAAAGAGACATATAAAACAGAGCAATAAAAATCAAAAAATATAAACAAAAATCATTCAGTCATTTAATCACATATCTATACTTCTATGATCCATTGTTTCAAAGCAAATATAAGTATTCTTCCTATTGTTTCAAAACAAAGACACAATCATAAAAAATTGTCTAATTTATTGAAACCTATAATTAATTTTTCACTAAATGGTTGAATACATTCCTAGATCTTTATAAATAAAAAATAAAAGTGTCTTAAAACTGTTTTATAATATAAAATAATTTTATTACATAACAAAAAGCCAAAAAACCAAAAACATAAATATAAATTTAAAATTAAAATTAAAATAAAATACTTTTGACTGCTTAAATACCGTTATATCTCTTAATTCTTGAAGCTCTTTTTGTCTTGATTTGTTTCTTTAAATTTACATCATCTTTACCACCTTATCCCCATTCCTAACAAACTAATTTGTATTCTTTTGTTGTTATTGTTTTTAATTTTAAATTATTTTTCAATGTACGTTAAATTTAGAGTTGCTAATCTTTTAATTTTGTCACAACAAAATTTCAAAAATAAAGCAAAGGAAAAAATTGTCATCGTCAACAACGATATAGTCTGATTGATAGGAATGAGGAGAGGTAATTTCAATATCAGACATTAAATACTATGAAATTTTTAATTGTGTGGGAGGAAAAGTGTCGTATTTATTTCTCTTAAAAGTTCTCAATCAGTAATTCTAAATAGAGGCAAATAGAGATGAGTTGAAAAGAGAGTAAAAACATTCATCACACAATATGAAGATATTTCTTTTGAGTTCGCTTGTTTTTTTTTTATCTTCTACATTCACCACCACCACAATAGGTACCGTCAAATATAATTACAAAATGATTCAAACAAGTTGCTATTTCAAGTATATTAGAAATAAGCTGAAATAAAAAAAGAATTTTTTATAGCTACATCTTTTTTTAACTTTTTATATCCGTTTTGTATATTATATTTTTATATACAGTCGATTATATACATAAAGATTTATAAATATTGTATAGAAGAGTTCAAAATAAAAAATATTATTATTGAAAAACAAAATTTTTTTACATATTTTTTTTTTTTACCTTCCAACTTAAAAGATGATGATGATTATGTCTAGTTTTAAGTTTTTTGAGATGATATTTCAATTGCAATAGGGATTAATTTACCTTCTTTGGAGCAAAATATAAAAATATGATTCTATGATAATTTTGTTTTCCTTTCTAAAATTAAGAAAAAATATGAAACGAGAGCAACACAAGCTGAAATAAATATCTAATTATTTATTTGATAAGAGATTATTAAAAAAGCAATTATTACTGTTCTATTTTTTATGAAAGTAACTGAAAACCAAACAAAAATCACAAAACATAACACAACTTCACAAACATAATGGTAAAGTATTTATAAAGTATTTTAGATAACCGATAATTCAGATGTAATTATATTTGATCCATGAACGAGTTTTTATACATAAACCAAGTTTATTAAAACACACAGTTATTTTTTACAGATTTTCAGATTGTTTAATAAGGATACCTCTTATTATAACCTTTATTCATCATTGTTTGATTAATATTTTTGCTCTCTTTTCAACTTATCTCTGTTTATCTATACTAGAAATTTGATTGACTACTTTTAAAGAAATAAATGCTAGATTTTACCTCCCACATAATTAAAAATTTCATAGTATTAAATATTTGCTATTGAAATTGATCATCCTCATAACCTATGAAAATAATTCAATTTTCTCTTTATTTCCTACCTATGTTAGCGTATGCTTTACGCTTACTGAAAAATAACCACAATTATTCTAAAAGCTCTTTATGAAATATTTCACAAATAAATAGTTCAAATTAAAGCCGTTAATAGGGGCCTCGGTGGTCTAGTGGTTAAAAGCGTATAAAATACTCTGTAAACACCAAGAGAGTGTGGGTACAAATCCCACACACGTCGTAAGAGTTATTCCCCCGACATACGACATTTACAGAAACGCCTGAACAGGAAAAGCTGTGTAATTTCCTGTCCACATTTATGTGCCAGAGAAATGCATTAAAAAAAAAAAAAAGCCATTAATATTAGTTCAGTGGTTCATTCAAAACAAGATAAATTTCTTTTTAAATCGAATATAAATTTAATAATAATAAGGTAAACAAAAAGGTACAGACCATTTATTATCAAAGCAGTAATCTGATGCCGTTTTTAATTTGAATATACTTTTGAATACAGTTTTCATAACCGTTTTTGACACATTTTTCAAAAAAATTAGTTTTGCAGATCTATCCGAAATTTTTACACCGTTTACAACAGAACAATGAAATTTTATTGACAAAAAATTAATTTTATAAAAGATATTTTTTAACCCTACCAATTATAAACCTACAAATCTCAACATTCGAAAAAACTCTATTTTCAAAGAATTATTATATCAAACCCTGTTAGACATTTAAGCACAGCGGAATATTAATCAAACGACAAGAAATCCTTTAAGCTTATAACTTAGTATAAAAATTATATAATTAATTTTAGAATTTAATATTTAAATTTAGTGTTATGTGAAACTAAAATTTTACAAAATTCAGAACCTTGAAATTTTTTAGAGAAGCAAAATATTTGTCTATAGACATAAACTTTCTCCCGTTCAGGAGCTATTAGAGGTCAAAAATTAAAACTTTACTATTTTTAATTTCTTGTAACTTGGAGACTTGTGATAAATTTGTTTAAAGTAAAACCAAAAAATGAAAACTTCTTCTGCACCTTTAAAAATCTTTAGTTTTGTTCCATGTTATGTAAAACCTTGCCATACCTGGTTTTCTTCTTGTTTTGCTTTCTGTCTTGCCTTGCTCTGATGTCTTGCCTACCTTGTTTTCCTTCCATTTATGTAAAAGTTTGTCTTGCTTTTCGTGCCTTATCTTGCCATGTTTTCTTCTCATTTATGTAAATTTTTTTTGTGACAAGAACGAATTTTTTTTTTTAATATTTAAAACGAATATCTTAAAAGAGAATAAGAAAAAGACGAAAATAAAATAGTAAAAAAAAAAAATTAAAATAGAAAGGGGATACTGTTGAATGAAACATGACAGACAGTAAAAGAACAAAAAACAACAACATCAATAACAATAACAACAAGCATAAAAAAAAATAAAAAATCTTGACATTCAGGTAGAAAACTTAAAATTCAGAATAATTTATTTTTAATATTAGAATTTAAATATATAATTTTAATAAATATATTATAAATATATAAAAATTTAAATTAAATATACATATACATATATATAACAATATATAGTAGACTATTGGTTATATTACATAAGTAGCTTTTGTGTATAGAAGTACTTAATCAAAAACGAAAACAGAAAAAATTCGAATAGATAAGAAATAATAAATGGATTGGAATACAAAATGAAATAGAAATGAATTTCCCCTCCTCTTAACATTTTCATTTCTTTTTAAGATGTTTATAATAAGAATACTTTATCTAAAGATTAGAATGAATACACAAATATACATTCATAAATAATTCTTTTTTTAAATCAGGAATCAAATTAAATCTTCAAATTTTTTTTAATTAAATAAATAAATTCTTTTTTCTGAAATTTATAATCATACAAAAATTAAAATGATTTTGCTTTCAATTCTCCATAATCCTAAAATCAAACTATACATTTGAATTCAAAATTTCATCTCTATAAAGTGTAATTTAAAAAGGGATGAGTTTTGGTTGATTAAAGTATAACCCTACTCGTACGAACCACTTGCAGTTTCTCTGGATGACTTTTGAAGTTTTCCACGCACGTTAGTAAAAAAAATATCAATGTCGAGAACTTGACCAAAGCTATTAATTGATAAAACTTTATCATTGATTTTTAAAACTTTTCAATTTACCACAGTTGATGAGTAGATAATAATAAAATAAATAAAAAAAAATGCTCATAAAACCAATTAAAGGAAAAACTAATGGTATTTCAAAGTGAAATTATAATAAATGTACAAGATCCTTGTTATTTATACATAACACTATTCTTCACAGTAAATAATTGAATATACTGATACATTTCTTATAATAGTTTGGTTAGTTTAAACATCCATTACATTGATCATTTAATTAACAATTACTGATTGATTAAGTCATGATTCAAAAATAAAATTTTTTGTGTACTGATTGAATAAGTCGCATTTTAACATTATTATTATTAGAGGGAGACCTAATTTGACTGTTATCTACAATAATTTTAATAAATATTTTATACATATACAGTCAAAATTAAATGCCACGAAAAATTAAAAGCAAGGAAGAATGATTTTCATTTCTAATAGCTCTTAAAGTGGTAGTTTTTCAAAGCAATTTTGCACACAATTCACATAAGTCTAAAATGGAAGTCCACCTAAATCCCAAAAAAAAAAATCCCAATGATTCAAAATCCCCAATAAAACAAAATCCAACAAAAAAAAATCCCAAGAAAAATAATCCCAAATTTCAAAATTCCAAATTACAAAATCCCAAATTTTAAAATCCCAAATTGCAAAATCCCAATTTTTAGTTAGTTATAAGATCAAGGTTATATCTTTCAATTTCGAATTAGGAATCTTGCTTGTTTTTTTTACCTTGCATTACAAAAAGCCACTATTAAAAAAATATTTTATTTTTAATACTTTTGTATAGAGTAGGTATGCCGTACCCGTATTAGAGTATTCAATTATTGGAAGTTCTTTATTATTGAAAATATATATTAATATAAAAAAATATCTATAGGAGGAATTTTATAGTTGGTTACAAAATCTGGATTATACGCCTTTTACAGAATATTTATATATATCTATATGTGAGATTCTGAGTTAGGAGAGATTTTAGAGTTGGTTACAAAATCAGAGTTTCAATAATTTGTTTAGGAGGGGTTTGACTATTTCAAGTTCATTGTTGTAGAAATATATATACAAAAAAAATAATTAAAAGGGATATTAGATACGTCGTTTGCAGAATATTTATATATTATGTATATTCGAAATTCTGAGATTTTGTAACATTGGGTTTTTTTTTTTGGGATTTTGTAACATTGGGATTTTTTTTTTGGGATTTTGTAACTCTAGATTTTGAAATTTGGGATTATTTTTTTTGGGATTTTGGACTTGGGATTTTGATTTTGGGATTTCGGACCCAACCCGTCTAAATTTAAATATGAACTAAATTAAAAAAAAAATTGTATAATTTTGACATTCATTTATAAATTAAATTAATATTATCTTGACGTTTTTTTATTAAAAAAGCATTGAACAGAATCTGAGATATACACAATTGAAAAGAGGGTTTTTACAATCATTGACCAGCTGTAACTCCATAATAGTCATATATCCATCTACGAGTACATAAAAAAGTTGTTCTACAACATTAGGTATTTTAATAGACCTATCCATGCTTAATGTTGTAGAAGTACGGTGTAGAAGTTTTGTAAACAGACGAACGGACAGACCAAGTAAAACTACAAACTAAAATCTTGAAAATATTTTTAAAAAATGCACTAATTAAAAGCAACTTGTAGTTATTTTACCATAACTTCTGCAATTTATACTTTTCTCTCTTTTAATTTTCTTTTAGATAAATTTCCAACTTCATAAGAATTTTTCTTTCACTTTCTTTCTTACTTACTTACTTATTCGGAGCTGGTCTTCTCCAATTTTAAATTTTCATTCTTTCCATTTATCAATTTATTGTTTCAAAACTTGATTCCAATAATTTACCTTTTAACCTCACTAACAAAGAATATCGGTTAACTTTAAGAGTTAAAATTGTAACTTTCAGTGCAAACTCTAGTAAAAACTATTAATAACAATCGTATATTAAAAATATATTTACCTTTACTTTATTTAAAGAAACCATTAATTTATTTAAATAATGGGAAAAAGAACTTAATTATTAAAAGTAAAGATAATTAATATATATTTTCCGATTTAACATTTTTATTCAAATATTTTTTAATCTTAAATTATTTTTTTTTTTTTTCTATTATTTTTTACAATTCCATCGAGAATTTTTCCTTTTTAATTGAAGCAATTAATTAAGACTGGTGAAAAAAACTAAACGATTTAACGTAAACGATAATTATCAAAAAAAAAAATATTCTTAAAATACTCTTAAATACAATTTTTTTTTAAATTTAAACGTAAAAATCATAAAAAAAGAAACTTTAAAACTAAAATCCAAAATAAAAAATTCTTTGTTGACTTATGAAATATTTCTTTTTTTTTTTTTTTGTTTAATTTCTTTAATTTTAATTGCATTCAAATTTACACTTTTAACAATAATATAATATAAAAGAAAAGACAAAAAAAAAAGTTATAGATTTAGTTTAAAATATCTCTCAGATTTTTCTTTATTTCTTTTTTGTATCTTCATCCTTTTAATTTTTTTTAATCTATTTTTACATTTCTTTTTATCCTCGGAAAAATTCTTTTAAATTTTCCTAGAAAAATAAATGCAAAAAAAAGCAAAAATTTTGAATAAAAAAAGGACTACATTTTAAAAGTACAATCAAGAAGTCCACTTAAACGCTGAATATAATTGAAAACAAAAAACACTTTTAAAATTCTTTCTAAGGATTATAAGATACTAAAAAAGAGAAATTAAATTTTCTTTAAAAGTTTAAAAAATAAATATTATTAGAACTGAAAGTTTTACTAAGAATCCGACGTGGCATAAGTCCCCAGACCATTATGACCTTGGGTTTTATAGCCCTCTAGAGATGAAACATAATGCCCGAATTTAGTTTGGAGATAATGTACCATTAATGAACGAGGATACGCTTAAATTGGCGAGACATAAAGCCATAATAATTTTTGTTGTTATTTGATGTTATTGGCCCATCAAAATGGGAAAAATGTCTAATTTAGTTATAGTATGACCGCCCTAAATAAAGAAAAAAAATACTTCCTGTTAGATAAATAACTTAAATTTATTAATTATATAATATTATTTATTATGTTACAAAGTTTGACAAAAAAGTCTCTCGCATAGAATATATATTATATTATAACACAGTTATATCCTTGTCAAAATAATAGTAAAAAACCTACCACTATTTCAAAAGCTCTATTGGAGTTTCCATTAAAAGCTTTGTAGTTAAAATATTTATGTAAGAAAAATAATTAAGAGAGGCAAAATAATATTCTTTTAATAGATTTTTATATATACTCACACATTTATATATTATATAATATTTTTATATGTATATACGAGATTCTGAATTGGGAGGGATTTTATAGTTGGTTACAAAATCAGAATTAAATACATATTCTGGAAAAAAGGGTATAATCTTGATTTTGTAACCGACTCTAAAATGCCTGCAAATCAGAATCTCACATATTCATGTATATATATTAATTTTCTGTAAAAAGGGAATACCTTGATTTTGAATCCAACTCTGAAATCCCTTCTAATATGCGGTTTTGTATTGTGCGTTTATAACATGATACCAAATTTATGTTTTTAAAAACCATTCAAACCATTCAAAAGCATTATTAGTAATTTGTTATGTACAAGTATTTTAGTGTTTTGATTCACTTATATTGAGTCATAATGTCCTAATAACTTTCGACACCAATTAAAAAGAAAATCAATGTTTTGTGGGTCATAAGACCCTAAAGTTTTTTGTGGCGGTATGTCCGATAGTTTGTGTTTCATATCACCCTCAATTTTAGCTGAACCATAATGCCTAAATTTTGTTTGGAGTACTGTGTCCTACCATTGATAGGCTATAAAACCCAAGGGTATAATGGCCTAGGACCGGATGATAGGTCATCAAGAATAGAAGTTTTTTCCCTCATCAATTTAATTTTTATTGTTTTAATCGAAGTCTAAATTTGAACAGCCTCATTAATGACTTTTGCTCCATTAAAAACCAATACAGTACTGAAATCGAGCAATTACGTTTTGTAAATTATGCATACAAAGTTATAAAAATAATCATAAACGAATTTTTTGTCGAAAATACTTTCAAAACTAAGTTAGGAAAGTAAATATAAACAAAAAAGAAAAAAAAACATTTCTTTAAAATTCAAAGGATTTCTTTTTAAAATAGAAAACTTACTTCTTTTTTTTTTTCTTATTATTTGGTCCTTAACAACAGGATAACATTATGTACCTACTTAACTATTATAGTAGTAGGTATACAATTTGATACTTGAAAGTATTTTTAAGAAACAGTTTTTCAGCTTTTTAAGATCTTTAGTTTTTTTTATATTACAAAGACAATTATAACTAAATTAAAAGTTATATCGCTAATACAATTGCATATTTATTATATTTATAATTTGAGAAAAATTTTATAGAGATATGTGATACCATTTTAAGTCTTTTGGTAATTAATATATTAAAAAGATTCAATTACCATCACATAAAATTTATTTGTTAAAAGCTACAATAAATGATGAACAATGGAAAAACCTCAGAAAAAATATAAATGAAAACAATTTAATATTTTCTTTTTTATATTTTCTACTGGACATTTTTGTATACCAGAAGAAACAGTTGAATTTTTTATGGTAAGGATAAAATATTTAAGTTTTGTAAAAGTATTAAAACATTTCTTTGAATTATTTTTAAACTTTAAAGACAAATACTTAACTAATACAAAATGTAATATGTATTAAAGTATGTATATGTTAAATTGTTTCTATTTTTAAAATTCAAAATAAAAACTTACAATTTTATTTTTAAAATAGAACAACTCTTTTCTTTTTGTTTTTTTTAACCATTACAGTGTTTTCAATGTTGTTTTGTGTTGTTTTTTTTAAATAAAACTTTCATGGCATTTTTAAACCAAACGAATATTATACTTCTTGAAGGAAGAATTAATAAGGTTTTAAGATCATAATTTTTACAAAACCATAAAAAAAAATGTTAAAATTAGAAAAAACCCTATAATTCAATGTTTTTTAAAAATTTATAAATTTGAATTGGAATGTATGAAAAATGTATTGTTTGTTAATAATATAATAAGTTTCAAACTTCTTAGAATTAATTAAAAGATCTATTAAAATCTTAGAATTAAATGGTGTTCATTTTCATACAATTACGGTTATCTGTGGCTTATCCAACCAATGGTGAAGTGGTTTAGACATTGACATTTTATTCGAAAGACATCGAACTCAAACCCCGGCATCATATATGTAGTTTAATAAAAAACAAGTAAAAATAACAGTAAGTCGATGCAACCGACTTATTTATACCCTACACCTAAAACATTCAAATTAAATAAAAAATCCATAAGTTATTTTAGTTAGGTATTTAATATAACTTAGCTAAAAAAATAAATGCTTTTACAACCTTTGTACAAAATTTCAGATTTCTATCTTTATTAAATTCGAAAATATGATTGTTAGGTCTTGGGAAGTGTGTGAAGGCACGCGGACCACCACCCCAATTCATCTCAAATTTTAGAGACATCAACAGGGTAGAACATTCTTATATCAAATTTCAAGTTTATATATTTATTAATTTCGAAGATATGCTTGTTTGGTCTTAGGAGTTGTGTGGCAGATACCCGAACAACCATTCTAATTCATCTTAAATTTTGGACAAATCAGGGATTCAGGAAACAACACCCTTGTACCAAATTTGAAGTTTCTGTCTTTATTAATTTCGAAGATATGCTTGTTCGGTTTTGGGAGTTGTATGGGAGGTACCCGAACGACCACTTCAATTCATCTCAAATTTTAGACAAATCAGGGATTTAGGAAACAGCACTCTCGTATCAAATTTGAAGTTCCTATCTTTATTAATTTCGAAGATATGCATGTTCGGTTTTGGGAGTTGTATGGGAGGTACCCGAACAGCTCCACCAATTCATCTCAAATTTTGGGGATATCAGGGATTCAGAAAAACACACCCCCGTACAAAATTTTAAGTTTCTATCTTTATTAATTTCGAAAATATGCGTATTAGGTTTTGGAAGTTGTATGGGAGGTACTCGAACGCATGGTCCGATTTCGCCCATTTACAATCCCCGCCTTACCTTAGTCATTGTTAACCTACAGTATAAATTGCATCAAGATAGCATCATTATTTTTTGAGGTATCGTGCGTACGAACGGACGGACGTACGGACGGACTTCGCTAAATCAACTCCAGCGGTGATCCTGATTCAGAATATATATACATGTCTATACCTAACTCGCTTCCTTTTGGTGGTTACAAACACCATACCAAAAGTTAATATACCCCATACTTAATGTGTAGGGTATAATAAGATAAATGTTTTTATGATACAGTGTATATATATATATCTATATATATATAATTAATATCAAATCAAAATATGTGATAAAATAAAATAATTCTTGTATAAGATAATAGATGGCACGCAAGTAAAAATATTTATTATATTTACATACTTGTATATTCAATAGTATTGTACAATAACTACAGCCGAATAACTAATGGCTTAGATTTTTTTTTCCTTGCCACTCCAATAAGGAGCATAGGGCATTTCACTATGTCATTTATTATTTATATTGGACTAAATTTCAGATTCTGGAATCATTAATTTCACTAAGCCGGCTGTAGCTATTGCACAAGACTACAAGACGTTTTTTTTTTATTTCTACGCCATCTATTATCTTATACAAGAATTATGTTTTTTTTTATTATTATTTTATTATATTATATTACAATATGATATTAATTATAATTTATAGGACATTATATTAATTAAAATTTATACTTACTTTTTATTTAATTATATTCTACTAATTATATATTATAAGAAAAATGCCTAATATTTTTTACTAATCTATATGACCCAGCCGGGGTTTGAACCCGAGACCTTTCGTATGAAAAAGCGGTGTCTTAACAACTATACCATTGGCTAGATGGCTTAGGTTTAGTAAACCTAATTTTTGTTTGGAGGAAAAAGAAAACAAGTAACTCTAAATTAAATAGTAATGTTTTTCTATAAATTGTATTAACAGTTTAAAAAATTCTGTTTTAAATGCAATACACTTTTTAATGGATTTTTTTTTTTCTAAAGCTATTTTTGTTTTAAAGTTCTTTTATTTCTAATTAGAGTCAAAAAATCTGCAGGTAACAAAAAAAGACTTAAAGAAATGTTTAACTTTTTATTTATTTATTTTGTTAGTGGGAATTTATTTGTACTTTTTCACGCTTATACGTTACACTACTGGTTGCTAAAATTATTCATCAGCTTTTTGTTAGTTTTGAAAAAAAAAAAATCAGTTTAGCTACGAATGCTCATTTCTCATAATCTTATTTTTTTATAATCTCTTCCTAAAAACCAATTTTTTGAAAATTTCGTTTTTCTTTTTTGTTTTAATTAAATTTTGAAGGTTTTATTTAAATTTTTAAATCTGTTAAGCTCGCCCACATACACCTAATAGCAAAAATAACTTTCCTTTCCTTTAGAAATAAAAATACATCATCATATAGGTACTGAAAAAGACAATTTTTTATTTATGAAATAAAAAATCGCTATAAATTATAATGAAGTATATTGTCTTCTACTTCTCATAATAATTGAAGACCGGATTCAGTAATATGATTTAAATGATAAAGCGAGCATCACGCTGTTATATTTCAGAAATTAAAAAAAATCTTTTTTCGCGCTACAAAATATGAAAAATTTTAATAATGGACATGAAAATCATTTTATATTTTTGAGTTCAGTTAACCCTTTAAGTAAATTTATGTAGAATATTGTGTACATTGAATCACATGAACAATGCAATTTTACATTGTAGAAACACGTGGTAAATCAGTACATACTGAAAGGTTTAAAAAAAACATTAAATTTTAAAATTTTTTTTATTGTATTTTTTTCACGAGATTCAATTTGTACAATTATTGTACAAAATGGATGTTGTAAAGATATTGAATTGTAAAGATTAATGAAAGGGTTAAATCAACTCAAAAATGAGCACCTATAATAAAAAATCAAAACAGAAATAAAGATTTTAAGGGGTTTATGTCATAATCTGTATGTCCAAATTTTAGATAAGTGTTTCTAGAATGTACAATATACTGAAAATCCGTAAAAAAAAACCAAAAAAAAAAACCTACGATAATTTTGAACATTAAGATTTCACAGATTTTTCTGAATTTTTCACAATAAAGTGGGATGTGCGACGGGAGCGTGTCATATGGCTGTATTTAATTTGCCCGTAGTACCATTTGCCTGTATTTCTTGATCATTTGACTGTATTTCATTTGCCTGTATTTCATTCTAAATTAGAAGAGATTTTAGAATTGCATTGAAAACCAGGGCTTTACGATTTTTCCAGAAAATTTATGTATATGTATATGTGGGAATCTGAATTAGGAAGGACTTTAGTGATTTCACGCCTTTTACAGAATATTTATATAATATATTTTTGTATAATATGAAATACAGGCAAATGAAATACAGTCAAAAGAAATACAGTCTTGTGATAATAATCCAGGTGCGACCCTTTTATCTTGTATTATAAATAATTGAAATGAAACTCAAATTTTGTGACCACACTTTTATACGTACAGTAAAGTGTTTTTGTGCTAAAACTTTCATATTTTATCCTTTCAATAACAATACTGTAATATTTCTTTTCTATATTATCTGAATAAAAAATATCAATTTAAAAGATTTTGAAAACGAAATTATGAGAAACGAGCATTTGTAGCCATCCCAAAACAATCATTGAGTAATCATCAAAATTTTGAAACAATCATCAACAATCATCATTGAAACAATCTTCAAAGTAAAATTATTCATAACATTTTTATTTTTATTTAATTTTGTATTCAACTCAACATTTCTGACAAATATTTGTAACACACACACACATCTTGTTAGATTTATCTGAAGTTCAATTCCATATCGGATATTAGATTAAACAATGCATAATGGAATCTAGAAAATTATAGAAAACTTTCGAGAGTCTAAAAAAATCGAATAACTTTCTAGTGTCTACAAAAATCTAACAAATTGGTCAAACTAATAGAACATTTTTTCACACCGAAATTTGGCTATTACACTACTAATACACTATTACTTACACTAAAATACACTTTTTTGTTATGTTTATGTATTCAAGCTAATTACACAGTTCTTTGCAGATGTTGCTTTAAATATCGTCAGTGGCAATTATTCTTACGACATAATGTAGAATTCGAACCCACATTCCCTTGATGTTTACCATGTATTTTATACGTTTTTATCCAGTAAGTTGCCGAGGCTCCTTGCCAAAACTCACATAAACATCTTAACAAAAACTTAACTTCTTTTAATTTTATTTATATTGTTCGGTAATACCGTTAATAATTATATTACAGTTTATTTATAATCTCACTTAAATTTACGTTACCTAGTTTTATGCAATTTTTCTTAAGAAGTTTCAAAAAACTTTTCAATATTTTTTTTTGTTGGCAAAAAAAATTTAAAAAACGAAAAAAAAAATGTTTTTCGGTTTTGTAATTTACTTGATCGCACGATTTTTAATGTAGACATCATTATTTTCAAATTTAATTTTTGCTTTGAATGACTGCCCCTTATTTCGGCAATTTTCAATTCTCTTTAATATTTAAAATAATATGAAGGTTTATTTAACGAAAAAGTGCATTAAAAAAGTATATATGTTTTAATGTATTGACCAAATTCTTAAAAGGATTTATTTTCGTTCTCAAGTTAGGTTAAAGATTTCTTATTGCTAAAAAGTTTATTAATACTTATTTCATTAATAACATTAGATTTTCACATAAGATTAAAAATTTCATATACGATCTTCTTAGAGTAAACAGGTCCCACCATTATTGTGTATCAAATTTTGTTAGACTAAAAAAGTATTAACTAAGTTGACTTTATTTTTACTTTTTTCTACAGTTGCGCAAAGAATTGCTTAGATTATTTCTCTTTTTTTTTTTTCATAAAAAAAAATGCAATATTTCAAGAAATTCATTTATTCATTCTTTTTGTACCATTCTTTGTTTTTTAAATTTCTCTGCATACATTAAGAAAAAACAACTGGAAATTCTTAAAAAAAACCGAATAAGTTCTTGTTTTATGTTTTTCTAAATTGTATAAATTGTAAATTTGGTTATTTTTATGTTGTTTAACTTTGTTTAAGTAAAAAAAAATAAAATCTACAATCTTAGTAAAAAAAAAAAAATAACAAATGGGTTCAAATTAAATTCCTCTTACGTAAAAATTAAAATAGAACTTTATAATGTTTTTAAGAGAAACCAGAGAATATTAGTATAAAAAAATTTATTTAATGTAAAATATTAAATTAATAATTGAAAATTGAAATATAAAAAGAATTAAATGTAGAGAATTTAAATGAAAGAGAAATATTATTTTATAGATATTGTTTATATTATATAAGTGGGTCTCAGTGAACGAATGATTAAGCATTTAGCGTATTAACCGATGGGGTGCGAGTGTGGGGAAATTCCGCATAGGTTGAAAAAAGTAATTTTTCTTAAAAATACCGCTTATTATCAAATTTATCTTCCTCTGCCGGTTAATTAGCTACATGGCTAACTACTAGGCCACCGCGGCTTCTTTATTTAATACATAAAAGAAACAACTTTAAAACTTTATAAAAAAACTTAAAAAATTGCATATTTTTAGGATTTATTAATTTTTATTAGATAAAATCTTCTTTTTTTTATGATCCTGGCCATGGGATTTAAAGTCCGTGAGCATTAATATTATCATCAAATTAACGTAATAATAATGTAAGATTTGATATGAGTATACCTATGAACGATACAGTGATTAGAAAAAATTATCGATAATTAGAAACGTCAAAATATGTAAATGCAAGTAAACAAAAATTCAGATTTTAACTAACACTAGTCGTAAGTTAGGTTAAGTTGGGCTAAGTTATGCAAGTAATTTTTTTTTTAAAAGGAAAGATACATTAAATGCATTATATTTTTATTTTTCAATGTCACAAAATCTATAGTTATAAATACTTAGCAATTTTTTAAAAAAATTTTAAATGTTAAGAGGAAGCCCTGTCTTTGTTAAGTTTTTCTTAGGTTAAGTTAAAACAAAATCTTATCGAAAGATGAATACAATAAAAATCGAATAAAAAACAAAACCAAAAAGAAAGCGTATTTTTTTTTAAATTCACAAAATTTTCTTGTTTAAAATTAAACTTAAATTCATTAAATTTTCTTTTATATATTTTTTTGCATTAATCTTTATGTTACGAATAATAAACTTTATATTATTCTAATATAACCTTTTCAAATTAATAAAATAATTATATTGTTTGTCATTTTTTATTGAAATTAATTTTTTTTTATAAATATGAACTGTAAAATTATGTTTTAAATCCCATACAATTAATCTACAATTTTATTATCTTTTATAATTTATTAATGTATTTTTTCCATATTTCCTACAAAAAAATCCTTAAAATAAAACATTATATTTAAAACAAAAATAAATTTAAATAAAACCTGACATAGGATTTAAAAATTCTATTCTTTTTTATTTATTTTTTTTTTGTCCCTAACATTTGGCCAATTTTTTTTCCTTTAAATATTTCAGTGCATTTCTTTATTAACCTCAAAATTTTATACATAAATTGACGAAAATTTTTAGGGATTTTGAGAAACCTTAAACAAAGTAATAATAGCATATATACTTTAGAAATTTTGAACATTGATCTAATGTACTTCTTCCTAACTGACTGCATTAAGTACCAGGATATAAGGATATAAAATATTCTTTTATAAAAAAAGAAGTTGTATGACAGCTACTCATATCTACTGCGCTAGTCCAACCAAATTGCACAAAAGTTGTTTGCGTAAAAATTAACTTCTTTCGCTAAATTGCAGATCCTTTGCTTCAATAGACATTGAGTAATTTTCATATAAAGAAAGAAATTGTATGGTAGGTATTTGAATCCGCTGGTCAAACATGCTGGATTTCATCATCGAAACTTAAAATTTTACAAAGGTGAAATAATCAAAATTTCAGAATCCTGCTCTTTTATTTATTGTGTTATCGTACTTAATCGACTTAGAATTCGACCTTGAGCAAGAATATTTATACTTTTCCACATCTACTCTATCACAAACATAATAACAAACTTATTATAACCTGAGAATTACTTTCGTACGAATATAATGATTATAAAATATATTTTATGTTCTATTCTTTTCAAACTATTATAATTGTACTTTTTAAACAAAACATAACTGAACCTGTAAGGACTTTATCATACATCAACCAATAAAATTACTAGAAACACATGTAACGTTATACAGTCAATTAAAATCGTCGAAATTTAATTCAATAATTCATTAGTTAAAATTTTCTTTTTAACCCTAATAGTAATTCTTAACCCCTAACCATATTTAATAACTCTGATAAAATTATCTATACAACGTTTTCTCTTGTGACGTGCAAACTGATACATAAAAGTGAAAACTGATAAATCAAATTAGGTAAATAAAATCCTAATACGTACTAATTATACTTAAGAGTTTGACTTTATAAGAATATAAAATGTGCATGTCTAAAAGTTTAAAATCGACTAAATACGATATATGATATCTTAATTATCTTTTATATTTTCACAAAAGAACATTGGATCGGCCAAACCATTTGTATATTTATTTTAAGATTCTAGTCTAAGATCTTATTCTAAGATAAAAAAATTTGGAAAAACTGTGCTTATTAGTTCACTCTGTCCGTCCGTCTATCCGTCCGTCTGTTTACAAAACTTCTATACCGTTAAAGATAGAGAAAAACAAATTTAACCATGGGATAAAAAAATTAATTTTGTGGAAAAACTTTTTCATGTAGCCCCATCCATTACGCAACTACAGCCCCTCAAACTTTGAAAAAGCCCTATTTTTAAATGCGTAAATCTCATGTTTTGCTTAACATTTTTTCAATCTGAAAACGTCATTCGACAGGTATTTTTTTTTACTTTGTAAGTTAATATCAAATTATACAATTTTTTTTAAATTTAGTATTTCAATTTACCGTTATGTGAAAACCAAATTTCGCATGATTTTTCTACTCTCATAACTCCGGAACGCTTTTCAATGGGAACTTGAAATTTTGAGGGCAGAAATTTTTTTGCGCCACCCCCTGTTTATAAGCTATTAGGGCTCAAAAATTGAAAATTTTTTATTTTTATCACCTGTAACTTAGACACCTGTACACATATTACTTTGGCAACAAATAAAAATTAAAGCTCCAGTAATATATTTTTATGTGTGTTAAATGTTTTTTTTAGTTATATAGGGTTCCAGAGTTACAGCCGCTCAAAATTGCAAGAAAGCGCCATTTTCAGATGTATATATCTCAGGCCCTGCGTAATAGTTATACAATCTAACACCGATAGAGGACCGAAAATTTTGTTATCATCATATAATAAGCAATATCAAAATTATCTTCACCTAAGCAATATCAAAATTCCAGAAAAGTCTATCTAATTTTCACATTTTTTCTTATTACAAAAAATTACTTAAATTTTATTTCTTAAATTTTCAAATTTTTGTGTAAGTCACAATTCTAAACAGTTTGTATTGTCTTTTGGAAATGTGCGCTTTTAAAAACCGTTGGTTTACATTCTATCTTTTTTTTTTTTTTTTTTTCATAACTCAATTTAAAATCGATTTCGATATTTTAAATTTGAACAAATATAAAATAAAAAATCTAATTATCCTTTTTAACACTTTGAAATTGTAAAAATATAGAAAATATAAAAAAATTTAAAAACAAAAGACATTACAAATAAAAATAATTTTTTCAAACATATTTTTTTGTAATTTTATTTTAATATATCAGACACACATACTTATATTTATTTGCCAAAAAAAAAAAGTTTCTAATATTTTAAAAAATAATCTAGGACTATTCCATATACACATTTACACATTAATAATAATATATATTTATTATAAACATATACATTATATCTACATATATATTAACTGTTAACAGCAACTCTAAAGTGTATTATTTTACTAATCCATTTTGAAAATGTATTTGTCCATTCAATTTATTTCTTTCTCTTTGTTTTAGAAAAGAAAAAAAAAAAATTAGAAAAATATATTTATACTGATAGCTGGATATTAAAAAGGATACTATAGTTTTTTATTTTATTATTTCATTTTATACTACAGTGATGGTTAAAATTAGATACAATTAATAGCATTTAAACTTCTATTTAATTTAATAAATAAATTTTGTAATCTTTTCAACATTTCAGTTTTGAAATCTAATCAACCTTTCAATTTCTAACATACTGATTAAATAAAAATTTTCAAATTTCAGTTATTTTATGATTTTATACATTTCTGCCAAAATGGAATATTAATACTAAAATTAAATTTTCACATTTTTCCAATCCCCAAACCAAACAATATATTGAAGCATATATTTTAAACTCTTGTTTGGTTCACAAGAGAATTTGCGTTTAGTTGGTTAAAGTTCAACACTATACCAAAAAGAATTCGTGCGTTAATTTCATTGGTGTCTTTCAAGCTTCCCACATTCCCTTGGAAAAAAAAAACAAAAGATATAACTTGTTACAGTTAGTGTTTTTGATGCAATAAAGGGGATATTAGGTTATTGTTATATTTTATTTTGTTGTAACGTCATTGTCATTTTATTAAATTATGCCATTTTCAACTATATTTAATTGACATCAGTAGTAATTTTTGAAGACACCTTCGAATCTTTTAGTTGAGTCCTGCTAGACTCTCTTAGTTGAGTTCTGTTAAACTTTGCCACAACTGTAAATTATTGTAACACAAAAAAAAATGGTTTTCTTCCAAGAATTTTTATCTAAATTACTCTTAAATTGCCAAAAACAAAAAAAAACAAAAAACAAAATAAGCTTAGAACCTCATATTATATCTTCACACATAACACACGTACATTCAACATATCAAGTCTTTTATTGCTGCTTTCAGCAATATTTTTTTTTCTTTCGAACCCATTCTTTTTTTTTTTCCTTTCAAGAAACCTTTTCTTATTCATTTTTGTTTTTTTTTTTTTTGATATTCTGAGAATATAGACAAAGTGGAACGATGAAAAGCTTACAAAGAGAGGTACAAAAAAAAAACAAAAAAACAAAATAAGTAAGAAAAAAATGGCACATTAAGTGGCAAAAAAGATTTTTTTTTTTTTTTTATTAAAGAGTTGTTAGATTTTTCTATGTTTTTTTTTTCACTATCTCTTATTTGATTTTCTATATTTTTTTTTCCATCTTTTTATTCATCGTTCCGTTTATTATGGTACATAGGTATGATTTATGAATATAAAAATTACCAGCAATAGCAGGTTTCATTTTTTCTTTATGAAAATTAAATGAATTTTTTTTTAACAAAGATAAATGCATACAAAAGGTATGTGACTGCTATAAAAACGTAATGCAATTTCTTGTCCCCGGAATTTTATGAGTTACTTCTAAAGCATAATCTTAGTGTTGAACTAAGAAATTTAATATTAAAAAAAAATAAAAAAAAAAGGGGAAAAAAACTTAACTGAAAAAAACAGTAGGTAATTGAAAGAAAATTGTCTACAATTGTTAGTAATTCTTTATTTTATTTTATAGTTTGTTTTATAAATAAATACGGTTTTTAAGGAAAATTGAATCTAAATATAAATATGATAGTTAATATTGTACAGTGCACCACAGGAAATCACTATAAAAGTTAAAATATTTTCATAATTTATTTAAATTATTATTGTTGATCAACACTTTTTATAAAATGATTATAAAGATTGAATTTTTTATCTAGAAAATAAAAATGTTCATTAAAAATGATTATTGTAAAAATGTTTTTAAGAAAAATGTGGATAAAATTAAAAGAAATTGTATAATTTAAGAAAACGAAGAAGAGTCATAAATTAAAAACAACATTTTCCACAATTTTAGCATTCTAACAACACTGTATTGTGTACACAGAAAAAACAAATTATAATTCCGATAGTATATAATAAGTGTTCTTATAGGAGAGGGATCCAGTTAATCTAAATCTATTTCTTAAAAAGACACTTGGCATAAAATATTTTCGCATTTGGCAAATATATCCTTTTAAAAAAAAAAAAAACCTTTGATGAAATTCCATTTATATTAATAGAATACATCGTACTATGCTAACGGGCACTATAATAACAAAAGGACTTATAACATAGAAATTAAAAAAAAAATATGGTGTAATTTCGAATAGCATTTTTTTATTGGTTTTGTAAGTATACGCATATAGAGTTTGGATACAAATTCTAGATTTCATGAGTTTTTAGTAATATAGGTACCCCACTATTTTTTGAACAGTTTTTTTGCCAATTGCTTTTATTTCACTTTCCTTTCTTTCTTTTAAATTCTCTTTTTGAAATACATATCCAAAAAAAAAAAAATTAAAATAAATTTTCGTTAAAAAAATAGAGTTTCAACAATTTATTTTTTTTTTAAATACTTTGTTTAGATCCTATACATATTTTAAGTTCCTAAATTTACATTGAGAAATTATTGAAGATTATAAATTGAACTGTAAGTTTTCGCCTATGTATTTTATACTTTAGTTTTCTTAAATTTATATCTATAAATTAAATAAAGAATTATAAACATCAACCATATTATGATTGCGTTCAACACCACCAACCTACCACCAACTTTACTCTATAACCAGCAACATAAAGGTTATCTACATCTACAACATATTTATACTAAATGTCCCATTTGCTAAAAGAATTTATGCCAAATGTCTTGTTTACTAAAAGGATTTATTACATATGTCTCATTTGCCAAAAATATTTTTTACAAAATGGCATATTGCTAAAGGTGTTGTTATATTAACTGGTTTTTTTTTCTAAAAACTGTTTTATGTTAACTAGCTTTATGACAAATGCTTTTTTCAGAAATGGATTTTTGAACTTTGACTTTCCAAAAATTTTATTAATGGATAGTGAGAAAAAAACGGTAAAGGCTTTCTTTAAATAAAATTAAACAAAGATTTATTAACTATTTTACAATTGTCAACAAAGTGCATACCTTTTTATTGACGCCATCATCAACCTGAACTATTCCAGAATATTTTTATCCATAACCAAGCATATATAAATAAAAGTTTGTTTGATATATGACAGTATAAGATACGAAAATTATTCAATTATTTATATTTTAACAATTCTTGCAGTTATTGTTGTTATATGCACTTTTTATTTTATATTCACTATTTATTTAAATCAAATCCCACCGAATATTTATTCAATATAACAATAATGAATAAAAATAAAAAAAAGGCAATTTTCTCGGTTTATAAATCAGAGTAAAGAAGGGGTATTGTTTTTGCAATTAATTATATAAATTGACTATTGACATGAAATCAAATTTTTCAAATTTTGAACTTTTCTCCTAAATACCAAACTCACAATATCTTAAAAATATAGGATTTCATTAGGTGTTGGTTTTATCTTAGAACTCATTGTTTGAATTACTTACTATGGAATTATGGAAATTTCATATTTTATTGATACTTCTTCTCTAATATCCCTTCCCTAATATACAAAATATTATGCTGAATTTAGATCAAAATTTTAGATAGATTTTTTTTTTCTATACACAAAAACAAAAACTAAAACTCTATATACAAAAAAGTTATAAAAATAATTTGAAAATTTGAGTAATTATATATTTAATTAATTCTTTAGTGATTCCACAACTATATTCTATTACTATTATTTTTGTATTTCCCCGTTGATGCATTAAAAACTTTAATTTTCAATTAAATTCAGAATAATGGATAACGGCATCAATTTTTTTTCACGTACGATTGGAACATAGTTCAAGAATATATTAACTTTGGTATTACGTTCGTGATTCTTTAAATTAAATGAGATCAGATAAGATAGATGGAAATGTATATATTATATTTTTGTTCATAGTTTTGTTAAATTCTAACTCAAAAAATAATAAACGGGTCTGAAATTTTATTTTTATGTAAATGCCATTTCCGCTATTTAAATTAAGCAAGTTCCATCGACGAATTCAAGTAACTGTCATACAACTTTTATTTTCGTAAATTTATATATATAATTCTTCTATTCAACCTGCTCAAACAACATCCTCAATTTAAGGATATAACTCAGTGTTCATATAAACTGAGTATTTAAAATTTTGTCAAAAAAAGTTAAGTTTCCTCTTCTTGCCAATAACTCTCAGTTACCAACAACATTTGCAAAACTTGATTAATCTAGAGCAGCAGGTTCAAATATCTGTCATACAACTCCAAAATTCAGATAAATATATTTCTTCACTTAATTAAGTTAGATATCTTAAATTTATTATTAAAGATAATTAAATGTTATGGAAACAGAATATTTAATATTTGTGCGGGTATCCTAGAATTGACCCAAGTAATTATTCCTCGCTGTACATTAATTAAAAATTGAACTATATATAATATACCACATAATATATAATATACTACATAATATAAAGGTATTATAATATAATATAACATATTAATATATACATACATAATATACTGGTATAAACGAAAAAAAAAAAAACAATATAAGTACAATCATTTTATGCTTAAAATTCAAAACTGTAAAAGTCAAAATGATAGAGACAAAAAAGTGATATTATTAACCTAAAAATAAATTTTCAGGTGAACGATAGATATTTAAAGTGAATAATATAAAATAACATTTACTAAAATATATTAGTTGGTATATCAATATATTTATATATACATATTCTATATGTATATACGTATATTTTTATTCAACCCTTAATGTCTACAATAATTTTATATAAACTACATATTCATTTTAGTGACAGTGACATCATTTTGCCATCAATAAAAACAATTTCACTTGATTGTAAGCTTTATATTTTGGTTTTTCATTATTGTGTACAATACAATATATATCAAATTATCAAAATCAAATCATAGTGCGTATATAATATGCAGGTATATAAAATTACATACATATTTTCTACTAATAAATTGAATATTTGATATAAAATATCATGCTGTATTGCAAAGAATAAAAAATGTAAAACTATAAATATTATTTTACCACTGATACAATGAAAATAATGTTGACAATTTACACTGACAGATAAAATATTTGCGATTAATTTTTTACAAAAAAAAAAAAAAAACGAAAAGATTTTTTTTTTTTTTAAAGATTTGTTTTTAGTAAACTAATTTGGGAGATATTTTTAAAAGAGTTTTATTTCAATTTAAAAATACCGTTTAAAATATTCCTTGCCTTTCCAAATTTTTACAACAAACATCTCAAAAATTTGAAAATACAATTATATTACTATTAAATTTATTTCAAAATGAAAATTTCATTTATTTAATTTGAAGACAAATTATATCCAGCGAATGGTGTAATAGTTAAAACACCTCACTCGTTTTTCCTTTCGCCTCGTTTTTCCTTTCGTTTTTCCTTTCGCCTCCTTGGCGTCTGGTTGAGTCAGCAGCAGTGTTATATTAGATAAATAAAAAATTATATAGATTTTTCTTATTTTATATAATTCATATATATATATATATATATATATATATAAATAATGTCACATCGTCATATCTGATAAAATATTATAAAACATATAAAACAAAAACAATTCTTTTATATAATCATAGATGGCGCACAAAATAAAAAAAAATATTTATATTTAACTCTTTTGTACGATTACAGCCGAGTAATCAATGGCTTGGCTTATTATCAATTGCAGAAACAGAAGCTTAGTCAAATATAAATAGTAAATGATTTAGCGGATTCCCTATATCCTCCTTAACAGGAGTGGAAAGGAGAAAATAAAATTTAAAGACAGAAGTGTATAATATTAAAACTTAAAAGCATCAATTTTCATTTTAAATTTTTATTTAAAATTTTATGTCTGTAACAAATTTTTTGAAAGGATGATTTTTCATTATCGAATTTTTTCATTAAAATTTTTCGATAACATGGATTTTATTATTTTCAAAAACGTAAAATTTTCAATACGACGAATTCGAATATATTTCTAAATGTTTACTTCTCTATCTTTAGCTCCCTTTCTTTATTCAATTGATATAGTATCATAAATATGATGAGGCGTTATCTTTTCTACACTTCCTTTCAGGTTTGTCATCTTGAAAAATGAATTGTTCCGAATTTTGTACGACTTTTAACAATAATTGCATTTTTTTTACTACAACACGACTGATTTTTTTTTTGGAATTTTTTATTTTCGTTAGACAACAAATTCAAATGCTGGAATATATAATGTACACTATACTGTAAATGTATTTCTTTTAAATCATATATTAACATATTATAATATATGTATGGATATCGGTAAATATACCTAAGATTATATATATGTATTATACTTATAATACTATATATATACCATGAGTTCTTAATGTAGTTTATTATGTGACATTAATTTGAAATTTATATTTAATGTCAGTCATTTAATAAATGACTATAGTATATGGTATTTTTACAGTTGGATAAGTTCATCTATTGAACATTTTTGGACAGCTTCATTATAACTATTGTTATTATTGCTATTATTCCTGTTATATAGTTGAGTTCAAAAAATAAAAAAAATGGTTTAATTTATATAAAAATTTTATATATATAGGTAAGTACGTTAAAATATCAGCAATGGTTTCGTGATACCAATATTCAGTTGATAAAAATTAAATTCCCTTTTTTTTTTTTTAATTTTTTCTTTTGTACTTATTTTTATACTTTCTTTTATTTTGTTCATTTAAAATGATGTTATATTCATAAGTTATACCGAAAACAAACATAAAAAAAAAAAACAATTTCATTATAATATATATTTTAATTTAAAAAAAAATTATTTAATATGCAACAATTTGATGACATTTAATGAATATTATACAATAAATGAAAATGAACAAAAAATATTTGGATAAAAAAAGGTACAACTATTGAAAATTGTTGAATTTAAAAATGTGGTTTTCACCATGAGATATTATTTTTTAATAAAAAAAAAAACAAGGTAGAATGTAAACCAACAGTTTTTAAAAGCGCACATTTCTAAAACACAATACAAACTGCTTAGAACTGTGACTTGCACAAAAATTTAAAAATTTTAAAAATAAAATTCATGAAAAATTTTTGTAATATGTCAAATATTTAAAAATAACACTTTTCTGGATTTTTGAGGGGCTGTAAGTCCTGAACTCTTTACAACTAAGAAAAACCGTTAACACATGTAAAAATATATTACTGGAGCTTTAATTTTTATGTCTTGCCGAAGAAAAATTTGTACAGGTGCTTAAGTTACAGGTACAAAATAGCACATTTTCAATTTTTCAGCCCTAATACCTCTTAAACAGGGGGTGGTGCAAAACAATTTTCTAAGGTTACTTACACTAATTTTAAAAGATCTTTCTTGTCTCAAAATTTCAGGTTCTTAACTAAAGGTCTGCCTGAGTTATGAAAAAAGAAATTTCATGCAAAATGTGGTTTTTACATAACGGTAAATTTAAATAGTAAATTACAAAATATTGCATTATATTGATATTGTTTTAAGTAAATAATAAAATTTCTAGTCTTCTGGCGGTTTCAGATTGCAAAACTATTACGCAGAGCCTGAGATATAATATACATCTGAAAATGGGGCTTTTCCGCAATTTTGAAGAGCTGTAACTCTGGAATCCTACATAACTAAAATAAACCTTTAACACACGTTAAAATATTTTACTGTAGCTTTAATTTTTATATCTTTCCGAAGTAAAATGTGCATAGGTTCCTAAGTTACAGGTGTTTAAAATTAGCAAATTTTCAATTTTTGAGCCCTAATAGCTCATAAACAGGGGGTGGCCTAAAAAAATTTTCTGAGCAAACTTATACTAATTCTAAAAGTTCTTTCTTGCCTGAAAATTTCAAGCCTCTATCTAAAACCGTGCCGGAGTTATGAAAGTAGAAAAATCATGCAAAATTTGGTTTTCACATAACGGTAAATTTAAATACTAAATTTTAAAAAATTGTATAATTTTGATATTAATTTACAAATTTAAAAAAAATACCTGCCGCATGACATTTTCAGATTGAAAAAATCTTAAGCAGAACATAAGATATATGCATTTAAAAATAGGGCTTGAGGGGCTGTAGCTCCGTAATGGATGGGACTACAATTTGATATTGGATACATAAAAAATAACTAAAAATATAATGCAATATACATAGATAATTTAGAACGTTTAGTACAGTGCCGAAAAATAGACTAATAATAAAATCAAGAATTACACTCTAAAAAATATCTTAGAATTTACTTCTATAATAGTAGTTACTTAACACATAAATTTGAGTTATTTTGATAAGCCCAAAGTAAAAATAAACACCTATAACTTTATTTTTAAATTCGCTCAAAAATGTATGAGAAAAAACCCACCCATAGTGAATATACGTAAAACTAGAGCGTTTTTAAACAAAAATTGTAAAGTAACTCATTTAAACTAGTTAAAACCCGCTTAATTGTAATTTACTCACGAAAACGTGCGCAAAAACATTTATTGTGTAGTAATGTCGTGGCGCGCGATACACATTTTGTAGCAAAATGAAATTGTTGTTTTTGTTTATTTTATTTCAGTTCTTAAAGTATTAGCTGCGAGAAAGTATTCATTTTTTTTATATTATATTTTTTAAATATTTCAATTCAATATTTAAATAGGTACTCTGAAGTTTTTTTTATATACTATCAGAAAATTAGAATAAAGACGTTTTGAAGTTTTATTTTCCCACAATTTATATAGCGAAAAAACATTTTTTGGTAGTATTTTCTCCTTTGAATGAATTACAATTCATCTTTTGTTTGTATAAAACTCACATCTTTTTTAAATCACACTTTTTTAGAGTTACCTCGCCTATTATTTTAGGTAATTCACTTTTTTACAAATAATTTATACTTTTTTAGAGGAAATACACATTTCTTTGGAGATAGTTCGCATTCTTTGTGTTTTAAAGACAGTCATTTTTGTAAGGACTATTATAGTGTAAAAATTTTTTAGAGTATAGTATTTTGTATTTTGTAATGACTTTTTGTTTTTAAATCAGAAAACAATCTTAAAATCCACTATGACTATAATTGATATCAAAAATCTTTTAAAATTTTTTTCTCAGAAATGACTTGATTTTTAATAAATATAATGACTCTTGAGCTAAAAAAAAAGTTTTAAAAACAAGCATTTATTGCACAAGATTTTAATTTCCTAAATAATAAAAAAGAAAAATAATACCTTCAATGATAAAAAAACAATTTCCAAACACTTCAAAATTGAAAAATCTTTTCATAATTATTATGACTAGAATCAGAATCAATTTTGTTCAAAATAATTTCAGATGTTCTTCGAATATAAAAAGTTTTGAATGTTGATATAATTTCTTAATCTAGTGCCTGAAGAAGAAGAGTGGCGCTTGATAACTAAAATGTAATTAAAATATTTGGGTGACTTAAATTTTTCGGATGGCATCTTAACGCGTTATCTAATATTAGTAGCACTATGAATATAATGCTGTTTTTTCAGTATAATTTTGAACATTCGGTACAAAGAAGTTAAAAGGGAAATTATTAAATTATTTTATCGCTGTAACTCAACTGCTTTACTATTTCCTCGCCAGTAAACCAGTAATTTTTATTTATAAACATTTTTCAATACACGAAGATTCAAAAAAATAATTAATTGACATAGGTTGCATTTTCTAATCACTTGAAGCTGCATCCCAATTAAGTTATCCTTGCTTTAAATACAGGAGCTGTTTTCCCATTTTTTTAAATGTTGTGGCATTTATTTCTAGCTCTAACCATTTTCATAAAAATACCTGCTTTAAATTTCTGATCCGTTGTATAACCGCACATTCTTCTATAATTTTAATAAATTAGATAGGATATTTCCTTGCAACTTCTATATCTTGTAGAAGTTGCAAATGCTGATTAAACTTTTCTCTTAGTTTTAAAATTATGTAGAGAAAACATTTTTTAAAGTCAACATCTATTGCATAAAATTCTGGATTTCATGAGTCTTGATTTATTTTGTTTAAATAATCGTACATTTTTAATTATTTTTGTTTAATATTTGTTCCGTTCAAAGAAATGCACTTTTGACAGAAAATTTCAACTCAAATGATAAGGAGTTTTTTCCATTATCTCTAATAAAACATCTCAAGAAATTCGCTTTATAATTATAGTTAATCCAGCACAAACAATATCTTTAATTTTGTTTCTTCATTATATTTCATTGTCCAAATTTGTCGATTCCCAAATTATAAATTCTTTTTACGACACATATACAATGACAAAATAATCATGTTACATTCAAATCGCGTTATATAAGTACCAAATATTGGGAAATATCGAAAATCTGTTCTAATAGTTCCGTATTAAGAAAGGATTTACTGCAATCAGAGAACCACGTTGTATTGAAAATGTGTTATAAAAGTACCGCGTTATACGAGGGTTAAAATTAACAAATTTTTATATTCAAAATGTATTCTTTCAAAAAAAAAAACTTTTCTTAGTCCTAAGTTATAGTCACTCCTAAACTATTACTTTTAAATTCAAAATGCGCTTGTCCGTAAATTTTCTTATATTAAAACATAATAAACTCTCTAATAAAAAAATAAAAAAATATCCTTACATAAATTTTATATTTTTAAATATTTCAAAACTGATAATAATAAAAATAATTAATAAAAAAAAAAACAAGTCACACCTTCAAACTTTTATTAAATGGCCCAAGGATAGCTCGTGTCATCAAAAAGGAAATTAGTATTTCTTATTAAAATATCGATAAAAAAAAAGGTTAACGAAATTTTTCCCTATTATGGCTTAAAACTTTAACTTTATTTAATTTTTCAGTTTTTTTTTTTTTTTGTCCTTAAATCCTTTTTAACCCATAGTATTTTATATTTAACTTTAAAGTTTTGTTTTCAATTATTATAAATTTTATAATAATAATAATAGTTAAAAATTGCTTATAAAATATATTACATATATTATAATAAAAACAATGAAACATTTGTGCATTACTTTCATTAGAAAATAAAACGTTCAAAAAATAAAGGATTAATAAAGAAATAAAAGTTCTTTAGTTCTTTTTTTTTTTTTGTTTGTTCTAAATTTATTTTTATTAAAAATCATAGGGCGTTATAATTTTCAATTTTCTTAATCAACAGGTTTTTCTCTCTGTAAAAATACACACACATATATATAAATTCATAAAATTTTATTTTTTTTATATCTTAATTAAAAAACTCCTACATTTAAAACACTTCGTTGCTCAATATAATAATTTTCATCATGGGTGCTTAACAGATTTTTTCTTTGATTTGAAAAAACAAAAGAAAATCCTTTATCTCTATAAAAGAAGACAATTACAAAAAATAATTTTTTTGTTTTTTTTGTTTTTTTTTTCTGTTTTTATATACCAATCATTTTCAAATTGGTTTCACACTTTTATCTTTCCGTTAATATTTAGAGGAACGAATGAATCGTAGTATGTATTGTTGTATTGTCGAAACAATTAAAAATTCATTTATACTGTGTTAGATTTTTAATAGTTTTTGTAATTGCAATAATTTAATATGTAGTTTCATTTGAAAAAAAAAGGAAATTAAAATAAACCTATTACTCCTTTACACTATAAAAAAAATAATTTTTTGATATTTCGACAATAACTTTAAAGTGAATTCAATAAAAGTTTTTATTTATACAGACACTTATATCCTGCGCCAAATGGTATGCAATTTAATATAAAAATTTTTATTCGATTTTTTCCAACGTAGTTTCTTTTCAAAACTATTTTAGCTCAATTAAAGATTTATTTTAATAGTTCATAATTTGAATCAGCAGACAAACTAATCCAAAATTAAAATCACCAACAATTACAAAGCAAAGTTCAAAGAAAAAAAAAAATTTAAGATATTTTTTTACAAAAAAAAGACCTTAAAAAAGAATATGAAAAAAAAATTCAAGTCACCATTAACTATACCTAGAAAATGAACTTAAAGTAAATAAAAAACCTAAAAGAAGCAAAAAAAAAAAAAAACACAAAAAAAATCAAATCATGAAAATTAAAATAAATGGAAAAAGAAAAATTGTATAAAAAATAAACTTTTTTTTTTACAATTATTTTCATGTTCCATTTTCCCCTCCTTGGATTTAAAATGTGCAACAGTGCAGAAAAAATCTCAGTATTATTTTATAAAATGTAAAGAAAAAAAAAAATTTATTTTAGTTTATTAAAAAAAAAAAAAAAACAAAAATTTTATATACAAAAAAAAAAATATTATAAAGTAATAGTAAGCTTAAAGCGATGAACAACAGAATAATGGCGGGAAGTATTTGGGACGTACCCTTGCTATAATGAATTTTTTTTTTTGTTTTGTGCTTTTTGGTTACAATGTGATTCGATTTACTTTAGGGCAAAAAAAATAAGAGAGCGACATATTCCACTTTAATATCTTTTATCGTTCCCCTATAGTAGATTGTTTTTTTTTTTTAAATGTTATTTTGCTTATAGTCCGTAAATTGTTTGTTTCATCACGTTTTTAATTTCCTTTAGTCCTGTTACATATTACAGATAATAATAATTAGAATGAACTATAAAATGACAAAATTAAATTTGAAAGAAAAAAAAACAAAAAAAAATAAAAAACTATTATTATAATAATAAAATTAAAACATTTATATGACTTTTTTACTTTAACTATCTGCCTTTAATTTTTCATTATTCTAAAATATGGAGTTGATGCCTTGAAACTTAAAAATTCTACTAAATAATACTTATTTATATTTTTTAGTTTAAAGTTACAGGAGTTATCGAGATACAGAAGTTATCGAGAGTCTAGTTGAACTACAATGACAGAAGTCAACTCAAAACACAATTTCGAAAATTTTTATCGGAAACCTTATGTTTAATGGAAAATTATGATACAAAAAAAAAATTGAGGTAAACCTTGAACAGCCAGAGGCTATAATTAAAAAAAAATGGTTTTATTCGTAGCGAAGGAAAAGAAAAAAAAAAATTTAACTCAATGCCCCAACAAATTACTGCATTCTTTTAAAATAACTATTTTTAGACTACAGGAACAATTAAACGACACCTATTGTTATTAAAATATCTCTTAATAGTTTTTATTTTATTTTTTCTTTTCTAATATGCAATTTAATAGTAATAGTAAATATCCTGGTCAATTTACCGTAATTTTTAATCTATTATAATCAGCTGCATTTTTTAAATAAAATTAAATTTAATTTAAAATAGAGAAAAAAATTGTGAAAAATAATAAAAAATTAATGAAGAGGAAAATTTAAATAATAATAAAAAAAAAAAAAGAACCATTAAAAAAAGAGATGACTAGAGATTTTAAACTGTAACTAGAAATTAATAACAGGAAAAGGAAAAAAAAAATTAATTAAAAGATTGTGAAGATAAAAAAAAATGCAAGCTGTGATTTTCACTTTTTTCTTCGTTTCGTTTTTTCTTTCTATCCATTTTAATCGAATTGAAAAGAAATTAAAATTTATGATTAAGTACGTTTCGGTAATTTTAAATTCTTTAAGGAAAATGTGTCACATGTTAAGATACTTTGGTTATGAATTTTCCGTAATTGATAAATGATAAAATAATCATGAAAAATAAAAGATTTTTTTTTTTATAATATTGGTATTATTTATTCTGTGAAAAATTGCATCTGCAAGATTACGTTGTCTTCTAGAAATATTAAAAAAACATTTTTTTACCTAGGAAATATTAAATAACATTTTATTAATAGTTATTTTGAATTAAAATTAATTTATTATTAAACAATATGATAGTTATGAGTTTAATCCTTCAGTATTTTTAATAAATATTTATTATTATAAATTATATTAATATATTATATATATATATTATATGCTTGCACGTTCGTTTAATGAATATAGTATGAATAATCTTTCCCAAAATGAAAATAAAAAGCGACATAACGGAAAATAGTTATTACAATGTTTGAAAAAATTTATCTTACGGGCTAAAATACAACCGATAATTTCTATTAACTTTTACTAACCAAATTAGACTTTAAACTCAATACAAGCCCCGACTTATTTTTCTACTATAAGATTTCAGGATCTGCATCTGATAATCGACGATTCTCTTAGCAGAAGGTGTATACCAGATAAAATTCCAAATGTATATACCAACGCTGAATTCTCAACAACGGAAATCTCAGCAAGGCGATAAAGTCTAAAGGCTGGAGTAAAACAAAGATGAATGTCCGTTCCCTCCAATACTGTTTAATATCGTTCTCAACGACATGTTGAAAGAAGCACTAACAGACCAAACATAAATCAATTGAACCCTTACATCTCGCCGAGAAATTCTTGAATATTCGGATCATATTACCCTCTTACACATACACATAAAAATATGGATTTGCCAAACACATAAGTGTACGGGCTATTATCTACATTTCTTCTTGTTAAATTGAAACACTTTATGTTGATTTTTAAGGTTGGTTATAGTTATTATCATACGTCTTCACAAGACGGTGGTCAAAATAAGAAGAAGTAATTTACATGACTAATAATTAGATGCACTCATTATAGTTACATTATGATACTTTTTGTGAGAGAGTGAGATGGGAATTCTCATATCTTCTCATTGTGATAAGATATGTTAAGTTAAACATTATGTCTGTACTTTGCATATATATGTGTAATTATTAATTATATAATATATATCACATGATGTTAATAACATTGTTACCAACTGATCTTAAATGACCAAGTTAACTTAAATACGTGCTTCGCCACATAAGGTTGGTCTCAAAATGAACATATCAAATAGAAAGTCTCTTAGACTGAATGCTAACAATACAAATTCATTATTAATAAACAACACAATTATAGAGGATGTGACAAACTTAAACTATCTTGATAGTAGCCTTATTTGAAGTGAAAAAGTTGAAGAAAATATTGACAACCGTACAAAATGAGCAAGGGTGGCTTTTGGGAGATTTTCAACATTCTGGATATCACCATAACTAAATAAAACACGAAAACCAAAATATATAAAACATATAGAACGATTTTTTTTTTAATAGCCGCAAAACGTATGACTATTCAAAAACTGCGCAACAAATAAGCTACAATTGTTTGAAAATAAGTGTCTCCGAACAATTCAAAATATAAGATTGCCTATTAAAATATAAAATAAGAAGAATAACGAACTACTAACAGTTTCAAAGCGAAAACTATACTTTCTCAAATAAAGGAATGAAATGGAGATAGTTAGGTCGTAAAGTTCGAAAAGAACTCAGAAAACATTGCTCGTCAGTTGGTTGACTGGAATCCGCAGGGAAAAGGAAGTGTGGGCAGACCAAATATAACATGGAGAAATTTAATAGCGAAATAAATTGAAAGAAGCGGTAAAACATGGGCAGAAATTAAACAACTGCTCGACAATAAAGTGTGTCTAAAAGGTTTGTGGAAGTGTTATATTCCTTCAAGACGAGAAGTAGCAAACAAAAAGGTTTTAAGGTTTTAAAATAAATTAGTATCATTATAAACAAATCTAATTTAAATTTTTTTTTAATCTCTAAATTTGTATTTACTACCTAAAATTAATTTAGAAATATTTTCAATTATCGGAACAATATAAGAATTTGTTAACTATTTTTTTTTTGTCAAGAAAACAAATTGCTTTTATTTTCATTTCAATTATTTTAGTAATTTTATTAACAATAAGTATTAGAACACTTTCTACTGACTCTTTATAAATATATGTAGTATCTCCAAAAACAAACAAATTAATGAATTAATCAATTTTTCTGTACAAAAAGTGTTCAGGTACAACCTACTAATAATAGTTTCCTAAAAATATGCAATTATCAACCTTGTAATAATTTTGAAAAAAAAAAAAACATTTTGGACCGTTAGATAGTGGTTAAGCACGTGACTTGGTATCTGAAGTAGTGCGAGTTGAAATTCTCTACAGGTACGAAGATTTATTAATAAAAACAAATACCTTCTTGCTATCAAAACTGGATCTTCGTAGTTTTGAAATGGTTTTGCAATATTACAGTATCTAATCTGATTTGTAATGTTACTATAAATAAATAAATAAATACATCCTATTGGGGTTTTGGTGGCTTTTAATTTAATTAACCAAAAGAATATGGCTTCAAATCAAGTACAGATCACAAGCATTTTGTAATCGAACTAAGTAATTTCTTTTAACAAATTATCATTAAGAATATAAACAAAATAAATAATATTACTACATAATATTAATAATAGTATTTAACCTATAATCGCTTTAATAGCCTGCGTACTTAGTAATATTGTATAATCTTATATTATATTATATTATATTAGAATAACAAAAATAAATAAATAAATAAATATCTTATTCATATTTTTTTTTTATTTTGTTAAATATAAATAAATTCAAACTAAACTAACAAATACATTTTTTTATATACTTGTTAAAATAATTTTTATATTTTTTACATATATATATATATATAACATTGAAAATTACTTTTAACATACATATTATGTAATCTAGAAAAAATAAAGTGTTACCTTAATCTACCAACAAAGAAAACAAAAAAAAAAAAAAATACTTAAAAAAAAAAAGATGAATGAATCCATAAAATTTTCTAAAAAGATGTTTTAAGTGAAATTCATTTATCAAAATGAATAAAATTTTATATACAATATAATATACAAATACAATATATATGAATATGCATATTTATGTAAATATGTTTATATAAATTTAAAAAAAAAAACAACAAACAACAAACATTTAAAAAAAAAAAAAATCTACCTTATATGTTATCTTTATAAATTTACAATTCATGACCATTCAAACAAAATTTTTCTTAGTTTTATATATATAACATATTGTATATGTATTTATGTACATATATGAGTAAATAATATCATATATGTATACATTAATAAATAAATTTTTAAAATTTTCATATCAACACAACACATTTAAAAACAACTATTATAAACCTCAGACCATTTCAAAAAAAAAAAAACAATAACAAAACAACAAAAATATCATATAAAATTCAACAACATAACAATAACAAGAAAAATAATCAAAAAAAAAAAAAAAAATGGTAGTTACCGTCATCAGTTAGTAAACTAACTGACTGACTTTCAGAAGAATCACGAATTCATCAAATTGGTTAGATTTCACTGTTGAAGGTTTCTAATCATTTATAATCTTCTTCTTTTAGTATTTCATTTATACACAAGTTCCTTCCAAATAATCTACATTAGTTCACCTGTACACAGTTTACACAATATACACTATACAATATCACTGGTTTTTATCATGGATATGAAAATGGATAATGAAAAATATGTATCGTGGTAAAAAAAAAAAAAAAAAAAAACAAAAAACAAGAAAAAGAAAGAAAAAGAAAATTTTTCATTTATTTCATCATTTATCATTCACCTCCCCATATTTTCTATTTTCTATTTATCTCTTTCTAGCATTAAATGATTTTTAAATTTTTTGTTTTTTTTTTTGTGAAGAAAAATGAAAATTTTTTACTTGTTTATTCTTTTATTTTTTTTTTTTTGTTTTTTTTTTGTGGAGGCTTTAAAATGTTGCCTTTTGAAATCAATTCTTATTTTGTTTTTAAATTAAGCATTACCCAGAATATCCAAATATTTAGAAAAATTACATACATTGAAATTAAAAATGAAATAAAGGATTTACTTTAGATTACAAGGTAGAATGTAAAATTAAGGAGGTTTTAAAGACGTACATTACCCTAATGTCAATAAAAACACTTTAGAATATTATAACTTGTACCAAAAATTTTAATATTTTTTTTTAGAATTTTATAGTTTTAATAAAGTTTTAATAGCATTGTTAAGTGTTTTTAGATTGAAACGACAAAAATGGTACAATAGACTGTGGCAATTCTAGGATATCCGGACAAACAAAAATTATGATGTTACCAGAAAATTAAATAATCTTTTACAAAATTTTAGATATTTGACTTAATAAAATATTTGCATATATTTATATAAATTTAGGACTTGTATGGTAGGTACTCAAATCCGATGCCTAGAACCAACAAAATTTTACAAAAATTATTGCTATAAAACTTTTAGAAATTTTCAGGTTATAATTTCATTGTTCCATCTTAAATTTGTTATAGAAGTTTTAGAAACACAGACGGACGAACTGACATACCGACATAGTAAAACTAATAAGGAATTTTTCAAAATAAATTTTTTAAAAACTTGCTAAAATGGTGTGTATCTTTAATAAAACCAAATAAAAAGATTTTTTGTTTTTGCGGATCGTTCTTTGAAATATCTAATTTTTGTAGGTAGGTATTCAAAAAAAGAGAATTTCTCTGATGAAATTTTATTAAAATTTCATAAAGAAAATAAATACAATAACATTTAGATATTAAGAACTTTAATTTGACACTTTTATTAGGAAAATAGTAGGGGAACAATACCATTAAATAGCATCAAAAATTTAAAAAAGGATTAATCAAATTGTTTTTTATTTTAAAATATTTTAATTTTTATACTTTTATACTTTAAAACTTAAAATTTCAAATAAAATTTTAAAAAATAAATTTAAATTTAAAAAACGAAAAAAAATTAATTCTGTTAAAAATAAATATTTTTCTATTTACATTATAGACATTTTTCTTATAATATATCTATAATTATAATTTAGTAGTTTTCAGCCACACACTACGTATTATGAATTCCGTTTCAAGCTTTGAACATCAATAACTACATATTTTTTACGATTTTTCTACTATAAAATACGTATAGGTTTAATTATAGTTATTAATAATAAAACATAAACAACACATTTCATATTTACATTACACTATTATTACAGTAGTATGGTACCTACGATAATCAGTAGTAGTAACAAAACGTACACAACAGAATAACAAAAAAAAACACAAAATTATAAGAGACATTCTCACTTACTCTCTTTAAAATTGCGTATTATTTTTTCCTCTCGAGTCGACTCAACCTCAACGGCTCAACTCAACTATTCTTTGACTATATGTATGCAATGTAGTATGTACTTTATAAACTTATGCATCTATAAAGAAAAAAATTTAAAAATTGATAATCGTCATTTTTCACAATATGTATTGAAATTTTAAATAATGATGAATGATATTGATCTGATATTAATAATCAATATGTATCTAAGTGTGTATTTATGTATGATCAGCCGCGGACAGAGTCTCTTTAAAATTTAAATACATATATAATTATTTTGGTTTTGTACTTTCTTATTAAATTGTTGCATTTATGTACGAGTGTTTGTACATTATTTGAAGCGATTAGAAAACTTTTCTAATTGTATTGTATATTTTGAATTCAATTTCTTCTCATATAAGCACTTAAATTTTAGTATACAGCAGTTCTTACAACCAAAATTAAATTTAAATAATTTTTTATTTTTAAATATTTTGTACCTATGTATGTCAATTTTATGCAGGGTTACCATTTGTACATTTGTGATAATATTTGTACGGTTTTCTCGCCCTCTGTACCATGTACAATCTTAATCAAGGATTGTACGCCAAATATACGGTCTTTCCAGATTTTATAGTTTTTACATTAGAGCAAGGTAAAACGAACAACGTGGCTTATAAAAAAACAACTGAATATTGCTCCAAACTTTGTTTGTGCATTTACGAATGTTTGACGGATACCTATACTGTTTTCCCCACGTACCTTTAAAACATTTATTTCGAACTCGATAAATAAATAGACATAATAGTCCTCACTCACAATACCAAATAATCTAAATATACGTACACCAACTACAGGCTCTTTATACTATTTAATTCTGTTTTGGCGTTATTTTAAAAATAATTTCAGTTAGTGTTTTGACGAATTTGGTTTTGCTTTCTGATTTTTTACGGATTGTACTTTTTCAATAAATTCTATTTTTCTGCAACAACATGAATTGAGATTCAACATTTTGACTACTCATTAACAGGGGCCCCTAGTAATTAGTAGAATGTAATTAAATTAAAAATAACTATATATGTCCTATAAATTATAAATAATATTATATTGTAATAGCTATATATTAAAATAATAATAAACCATAATTCTTGTATGAGATAATAGATGGCGTAGAAGTAAAAGAAACGTCTCATAGTCTTGAACAAGAGCTATAGCCGAGTAATCAACTGCTTAGTGAAATTAATTATTCCAGAAACTGAAATTTAGTCAAATATGAATAATAAATGATTTAGTGCACGCTCTATGCTTCTTATAGAAGTGGAAAGGAAAAAAAATAAAAATAAAAAAATATTAAAAAGGAATAACGATGGTTGGAAAAGATTGAAAAGTTTGATATAACTTAAATTTTTATTTTAAAGATTTTTAATTAATGGTACATTTTCTTATACCTTTATTTTCAATTAAAAATATGTTTTTGGAACAGCAAAATAACCAATCATGCAAAAATTCTATTAATTCGTATATCCATTTAACAAAAAACGTTATTAAATAATTATTTCCGATTAACATAAACTTTAACTTATTGGGTTGTGTGAATAAAAAAATACGTTAAAACTTTTAGCTTTTAGTTTAATTTTTATAATCTTTTGCTAAAACATTTCAACTAAAGTTGGAAAAGTTTGATCTTTATTAATTTATAAATTACATGAGTTAATTACATAATATTGTGTTTATTTTCCAATAAAATGTTCTAATAAAAAATAAGATCGAGTGATCCAGGTTCGGTCTTAAATATTTATTCATCGTACTCAGTTCAAAACATACCAAAAATTGTTTTGTGTATGATTACCCAGTTTCTCGAGATTTGTGGGACTAAAATTTTTTTTTTACGTTTCGTTAATTTTGTTTACCTAAACGTTTATGTTATAAAATACTTCACCATTAACTTATTCATCAGTATGGCAAGAAAGTTTCTTTATTACTATAGGCAATTACTATAGGAAAGTTTCTTACTAGGTAATTTCTTTATTACTATATATACACCCCAATTTAAGACCCTAATAGCATATGAAAAACTGAACCGTTTGGATCATTGCTTTCGAAGTTCACTTATTTCTTAAAAACTATTAGGCAATTTCCTACATAATATTCTGTGCCTAAGATATAATTTTCCTTTGAGTTCTATTCTTGTTCGATGTACCCTTTTTTTCTTGCTTATATCATTCTGAAAATCAGTAGGGTCACTTAAAAAACGAAATAATATTTCTTTTTAAAATATTTATTTTCTTTTTAAATGACAAAGCAGTATCTTTTTTTGTGTTGTGACCACCAAGAAAATAAGTAGTCAAAAGTCAACCAAATCATATGATTTTCAGTAAAACTATAAAGCTTGTAAATAATGTTATTCCAAACCACTTAATCTTACCAATATGATTTCTGAGAACGATAATTAATAAAAGAATGTTGACGATTAGCAATCAAAAATTTTTTTTTTTAACGCATTTCTCTGCCACATAAATGTAAACAGAAGAGTACATAGCCTTTCCTGTTCAGGCATGGCTGTAAATATCGTAAGGGGGAATAATTCTTACGACGTGTGTGGGATTCGAACTCACACTCCCTCAGTGTTTACAGCGTATTTTATACGCTCTTACCAACTAGGCCACCGAGGCCCCTAGCAATCAAATAGTTATTTTAAGATTACTTATAAGAATTTTTATATATTTCAAACTTTTAATATTTTTATAAAGAATATTAATATTTTTAGTCTACACTATTTTTTATTCACTTTTTTAAGTATTTTCTGAAAAAATCAATTTTTACTAAAACCGAAAAACTAGCACGTTTAGCTTTCATTTTTACTTAATTTTTTCACTAAAAGCCGAGATGTTAATACATATAAAAATACTAGATTTATGTGTTTCTGCCTATTTATTCACATCATCCAAGATTCCCTAGAATTTTCCTAACATCCCAAAAACATCACAAATATGTTATTTTCCTTTTGAAAACAATTTTAAAATTGCAGAAATATTTTAATATTTTTAAATTAATTTATACAAGGAAATTTTCGAAAATTAATTTAGATTAATTAAATAAATTAATAATAATATTTAAATTAAAAATTAAATTTTTTTTTTTTTAAAGTGTTTAAAGTGTTTTCTTTAGAAATGATTTTAATTTGATTCAAAAAAATAAAATATGATTAAATATTAAAAAATTCCCTATATAATTTATAAAGAATACCTACTATAAAATTCTATTTAAAGTTTCATTTAACCCTTAGAGATTACATATAAATCTACAGATATATAATTAACAAAAACATACAATAAATTTAAAATATTATTTTCTACAAATAATAAGATAAAAAATCCTGAAAGTAGAATTTCGTTTTATGAAAATTTACCTTTAATTTTTTTAATAAAAAATCCCTGTTTATATCATATCTCATATACAAATATCCTGTTGAAATCTATAGATACATTTAAAATTACTCATTTTTATTTCATATAAAAAATAAAAAAAATATTTAAAATGAACACTTTAAAAACCCTTTTACAAAAATAAAAATTCATTCATATCATTATTATTTAATAGATAAAGTTTAAAAATCTCTAAATCCTTCTCTATTAATTATTCATATCTGTCTCATTCTACCACATAAAAATTTTTTTAATATACAAATTTTAAAAAACAATTTATGAATAATTTTATCTATTTAATTTACACAAAAATATAAAGTTTTATGTATAAAACTCACCTCTTTAGTTTTGTTTTGAAACCACAAAGGGTAAATTAAATTCTTGTTTCAAAAATTATTCAAAAACAAAGGAAAAACAAACACAAAGCCTAAAAAAATTTTTCCCATAAAACATTTAAGGATTATTTTTCATATATATGCCGTCAAACAAAAGTTTCCTAACCTACAAACTCATTTCTTTTTCTTTTCTTTTTTGTTTTTATTTCCTCATTCATCAACTCTTAGAAAATATTCTTCGTTTACAAAAACAAAAAAAAAAAAACAAAAAAATTAAATTATAATATTTAAAATATCCTTTTTTTTTTCTTTTTTGCACTTGTTACAGAGAACAGAAAATAATCAAAAGAAAGATGTTTTAGCAATTCGACATATAACATACTGCCATATCCATAATAAAATGCAAAAAATTATAAAAGGCAAAAAAAAAAATTTAACTTTAACATAATGAAATGAACTTAAAAAACAAAGAGAGAAATTAAATGATAATACCACTTAAATCCGGCTAGTTTTAAAGAACCAAATACTTAGTAAAAATACAAACAGTGATTGCCCTCACACTATTTATTTGTAATCTGTCTGTCTTACATTTTTGTTTTTCTTAAAACTTTTCAAAGTTAACTAAAATATTTAAGATCATAAAACGAAAATGGGTTGTGGGATAAATGGAAAAACAAAAAATTTAAAATTTTAGTATAATTTAGTAGGTTTTTCACTATTTTAATTAAAAAAGTATTTAAATCGCCTTTCAATTTATATCAAATAATAAAATTAACACAAGACCATGGCAGTTTACCTAAATTCACTTCTCTAAAAGGCATTTATCTAATTCTATTTCATTCATTCTATAAATCAAATATAGCAAAATGTCATTTCGTAAAAATAGATTCAAATCAAATGGTTGGTTGGTTGGTTTATGTGGCTGGTCCTGTCAACCATGACAAGACCACAATTAGCGCGTTAGCACCGTTTTGCGACCACTTCCGTGACCACAAGGCTTATGTTTAGGCTATAACGGATTTAATTTCAGATCCATTTCGCGGCATTCAGGAACCTTACCATTTCTGCAGGTTGCTTAGACGCTAGATCGCTAAGATCGTTAAATTCATGGCTACCCAGTGCTACTCTTCTGGCTCTGGCCAGCGCTGGTTAAATCAAATAGTATTTAAAAAAAAAAACAGAATATAATGGTTTATTGTTGAAATGTGTATGTAAAAAGAAATATTAACTCCAAGGAATTTTTATATTAAAGAAAAAATTAGAATTATACACTTTTTCCAAAATGTGTATAATATTTCCAAAGTATATGTTTGTAAAATGTTTTTTTTTTTTTCAAGTGTCTCTTTATGACATAATATTACAATATATCCCATTTTTCCAAAAGATATTAGACAAAATTACCTATTGTAATTTTAAAATCGATTAATTGTACATAAACCTCCAAACACAATTCTTTTCTTATCCTTTAAAATATGCTTTATAAATATTTTCAACAAGATGTCATTTTGATGTTTTTTCATAAAAACCATTTAACATATTGCCCCAGTTATAACTAAGAATTAACCAGGTTGAAAAAAGAAAAATTTCTCAAGAAAAATGTTGAAAAAAAAAAAAAAACTTTTCCATTCTTTAATTTCTTTATAGTTTTTCATTTTCTTATTTTCATTGTTTATACCCGTATGAACTATGTTCAAGGGTATAATAAATTTGCCATTACGTTTGTGACACCTTAAAGGAGTCGAGCTAGATATAGTGTCAAAGGTATGGATCGGCTCAGAATCGAATTCTGAGTCGATTAAGCCATGTACGTCCGTCCGTCCGTCCGTCCGTCCGTCCGCACGATAACTCAAAAAATAAAGGAGCTAGGGGGCTGAAATTTTTTTTACGTCACTTTTGCAAAATTGTTAGTTTTGCTATTTAAATCCAACATTTTCGGTCGGCGGGTTCGAGTAGCTGCCATACAACTTCTATCTTTATATAGAAATAACTCAGTATCTATTCAAGCTAGGTTTCTGAAATTTTGCAAATGATGATCAAGTTTTATGGCAACAACTTCTGTAAAATTTGGTTGTGCTGGTGCAGCGGGTTCGGGTAGCTGCCATACAACTTCTCCGTTTAAATGAGAATAACTCAGTGTTTATTGAAGCTAGGAATCTGAAATTTAGTAAAGAGGTGTCGAGTTACATGCCAACAACTTTTGTAAAATTTGGTTGGTCTAGAGCAGCCGGTTCAGACTTCTTGCACCTCTTGGAACCTAATGAAGCTAGGCGTCTGAAATTTTGCAAATGATGATCAAGTTTTATGGCAACAACTTTTGTAAAATTTGGTTGTGGTGGTGCGGCGGGTTCGGGTAGCTGCCATACAACTTATCCGGTTAAATGAGAATAACTCAGTGTTTATTGAAGCTAGGAATCTGAAATTTAGTAAAGAAGTGTCGAGTTATATGCCAACAACTTTTGTAAAATTTGTTTGGTCTAGAGCAGCCGGTTCAGACTTCTTGCACCTCTTGGAACCTAATGAAGCTAGGCGTCTGAAATTTTGCGAATGATGATCAAGTTTTATGGCAACAACTTCTACAAAATTTGGTTGTGGTGGTGCGACGGGTTCGGGTAGCTGCCATACAAAATCTCTTTTTAAATGAAAAGAACTCAGTGTCCGTCCGCACGATAACTCAAAAAATAAAGGAGCTAGGAGGCTGAAATTTTTTTTACGTCACTCTTGCAAAATTGTTAGTTTTGCTATTTAACTCCAGCATTTTCGGCCGCCGGGTTCGAGTAGCTGCCATACAACTTCTTTCTTTAAATAGAAATAACCCAGTGTCTGTTCAATCTAGGTATCTGAAATTTTGCAAATGATGATCAAGTTTTATGGCAACAACTTCTACAAAATTTGGTTGTGCTGGTGCGACGGGTTCGGGTAGCTGCCATACAAAATCTCTTTTTAAATGAAAAGAACTCAGTGTCCGTCCGCACGATAACTCAAAAAATAAAGGAGCTAGGAGGCTGAAATTTTTTTTACGTCACTCTTGCAAAATTGTTAGTTTTGCTATTTAACTCCAGCATTTTCGGCCGCCGGGTTCGAGTAGCTGCCATACAACTTCTTTCTTTAAATAGAAATAACCCAGTGTCTGTTCAATCTAGGTATCTGAAATTTTGCGAATGATGATCAAGTTTTATGGCAACAACTTCTGCAAAATTTGGTTGTGCTGGTGTGACGGGTTCGGGTAGCTGCCATACAAAATCTCTTTTAAATGAAAGAACTCAGTGTCCGTCCGCACGATAACTCAAAAAATAAAGGAGCTAGGAGGCTGAAATTTTTTTTACGTCACTCTTGCAAAATTGTTAGTTTTGCTATTTAACTCCAGCATTTTCGGCCGCCGGGTTCGAGTAGCTGCCATACAACTTCTTTCTTTAAATAGAAATAACCCAGTGTCTGTTCAATCTAGGTATCTGAAATTTTGCAAATGATGATCAAGTTTTATGGCAACAACTTCTACAAAATTTGGTTGTGCTGGTGCGACGGGTTCGGGTAGCTGCCATACAAAATCTCTTTTTAAATGAAAAGAACTCAGTGTCCGTCCGCACGATAACTCAAAAAATAAAGGAGCTAGGAGGCTGAAATTTTTTTTACGTCACTCTTGCAAAATTGTTAGTTTTGCTATTTAACTCCAGCATTTTCGGCCGCCGGGTTCGAGTAGCTGCCATACAACTTCTTTCTTTAAATGGAAATAACCCAGTGTCTATTCAATCTAGGTATCTGAAATTTTGCAAATGATGATCGAGTTTTAATGCAACAACTTCTGTAAAATTTTAGTGTGATGATATGACAGGTTCGGATAGTTGCCATACAACTTCTCTTTTTAAATGAAAATAACTCAGTGTCTATTGAAGCTAGGTATCTGAAATTTAGTGAAAAAGTGTCGAGTTGCATGCCAAAAACTTTTGTAAAATTTGAATGGTCTAAAGCAGCCGGTTCAGGCTTTTTGCATTTCTTGGAACTTAATGAAGCTAGGCGCAATAGATTCGGGTAGCTATCATACAACTCCACAATTTACATAAATATATCTCTGTAGTTCGGTACTAAAACTCTGAATGTTTTTAAAAGATGATCAAGTTTTATAGAAACAGGATATATTACGTTCATACGGGTATCCCAGAGTTGACACAGTCTACTCTACTGCACTCTTCCTCGTTTTTTTTTTTTTTTGTTTTTTTTTCGTTTTTATTTTCCAACTATTTAACAAGACACAAAAGAAAATCCGTCATGATTAATATATATATATACATGTATATATATCTTAAATGCTTGTTATAATCTATCAGACATTTAAAAATTTTTGGGGTAACATACGACAAAAATTAAAAAGGGTTATTGTTAAAAAGTTTTATAAAAGAATTTAAAAGAACGGTAAGAAAAATACAATTAAAGAAAATTTTCCGAGTTTTAGTATTTTTAACATAATTTTTATTTTTATTCTTAAACTTGTTGGGGTCTTGTTTAATAAAATTTGAATTCTTTAAAAAAGATATTCATAACATGAAATTAAATGGATTGGAATTAAAAAAAAAAAAAAGAAAAGGATAATTGACATTTTGTTTACTATCACAAATTGTTGTTTTTTTTGTTCACTCTATAAGGATTTTTCTTGTGGTCAATTCAGAAAAAAAAATCATTATAAAACTATTAAAAATAAAAAAACAAAATTTTATAACTTTAATTATTTAAATAAGAAGATAATTAGTTAAATATAGTTACGGCCTATGGGTAGTTTTTTTCTTTTTGTTTTCTTATTATTATTATTTTTAGATTTTTAAACTAATTATAGTCCAATATTGTATAAAAATAAAAATATTATAGGAATTAAATTAAAGTTGAATTTAGTTAAACATAAATGTATTTAGGTCATTCAAGGGAATGATCACGAAACGTACATCGGAATTAAATTTAAATCTACATCTACATGTTTATCTTGGCTGAGGTTCTTGAAATTTAAAGAAAAACAAATGCGAAATTAAAAGTGAAAAATATATATAAAGAATTTAATTTTCTTTTAAGAATTTTTACAATAAAACATAATTAAAACTTAGAAAACTCATTATATTACATATTACACATTGATTTTCTGCGCGATTATTCATTTCTTCTTCTTCTTATTCATCTTCATTTCGAAGGTTGGTCATCATCTCTTTCACTCTTCCTCTATTTTCAACTTATCTAAAGAAATTGTTGATAAACTAAAGTAAATTTTCAGATTATGGAACCATGATCTTCTTCTTCTCCCAATTCATCTGTGATCATTTATTTTAGCTTGCATTACAAGTGTGAAAATCGTGTACTTTTCTCCTCTGATTATGAAATCCTAAATAACCAAGTTCCCTTCATTTTAAAATATTTACTGATTCAACATTTGCGTTTATTCTTCTTAGAACTTTGTAATTTTATCTAATCAGTTTATCTTAAGCATTCTTCTCTAGATCCAAAGCTAGAAGGAATTGATTTTTAGATTGTCTCTTTTTGTTAGTGTCTATATCTCTGCACCGTACAGAAGTATTGGTGATAAATACTTTTTTTCTAAATACTTTTTTTACAGCTTTGTTCTAAATTTTAGGCTTAGCTTATTCTTGCAGAACTCGGTGTTCATCTTTTTGAACATTGACCTGACCTTTTCCATTTTTAAGTTCAGTTCCCTTCTAATTTCTGCATTACTCTGAAACCAGGTATTTAAATATTTAATTTTTTGAATTGTTTAAATACGGTTGTTGCCAATTACTGGTTTGTAACTTGCTGACGGATTACTCCCAATTAGCATATATTTCGTTTTGTTGTAATTCATTTATTCATTTAACTATTTAAAAGAAGGCAATTAATTAATCCAATTTTCTTTATAACATATCTCTATTAAAATGTTGTTACATAAAACTGATTCAAGGATAATTCGAACCTGCAGCAAAATCTTTAGATAAATGTGCGAAGTGTATCTGAATATAATGTTAAAATTTATTGTTTAAATCAAGCACAACAACGTCATATGTATGAAAATGTAAAGTTTTTCGTCATACTACACTCAAACTAATAATCCTATAATTACAACCCGGAACAGTGAATTAATTTTTCGAAGTTTTACTAAATTTAATACTTTCGTGTGTAAATTGAATATATTCCAATAAAGAATATGTTTTTTTGCTCGAAAAAAATTTTCTTTATTGGTGGTAAAACTTTTTTAAAACGATGCAGATGCAATTTAGAGCAGATGCAAAAAAAGCAGTAAATAAAAAAAAAAAAAGCTTTTGAAAAAAAAAAATTTTGAAAAAATGTGCCTATTAGTTTCAATCCAACCATTCGTCTGTTTACAAAACTTCTGAACCGTTAAAAATAGAGGAAAAAAATGTTAACCATGGGTAGGTCTCATAAAAAAATTAATGTTGTAGCTACAATTAAAATTAATGACAGACTCTCAGACTCTCAAACTTTGAAAAAGCTCTATTTTCAAATGTTGCTACAGAAGTTTTGCACAAACTTTAATTTTTAGTTAACTAAACAAAGGCGTGCTTTAAATTTGAACTCATCCTTTCTATTAATCATCTTACAAACTTAGTGAGTATTTCTTTTCTTATTTTTCCAGTTTTAAAATTTTATCCTCTACAAGCAGTGAAGGCGTATTGTAATAGTTGAATGGAGTAATCATGGACAAACGAAAAAAATTCTGAAACTAAACAGGGCAGACCTCAAACTTTAAACCATTATCAGAACTAACCATCTGATGCTAAGGACACATGCCGACAGAATAGGCAGAGTCGGCACAGAAATGAGCACAGGTTATGGACGGGAGGCACAAACGGTACTACACGTACATTTCCAAAACCCGATGCTAGAATCGTAAAGAAGAGGAACCTTGGAAGAGCGCTACTGGTAGGACCTCTCTGAAATGAGGGCGCTTGATCGGGAGAGCATTATCCGATTTTTTAGTATTTACTTTCTCGATGAGCCACTGTGATACAAAAAAGTGTCTAATGGAGTTTAGAAGCACAACGGATCGCAAGGCCTAGGTGTAAATTTGTCTATCCCCCCTTTGCAGACAACAACAATTATGTTATAAAATAATTTTGTGAGAGTAAGATTTATGATATAGCCATCAACATAGTTTTTTTTTTAGTCCAAATATAACAACAAAAAAAAAAATGATTTAATTAAGATTATTTTTATATTGTACGCGAATCAAATTACTAATACGTAATTAATTTTTATTAAAAAAAGAAAAAATAAACAAGAATATTTTACATTATTTGATTTTTAAATTAATTTTTTCGCTTCAAGCCAATTTTACTCAAAATACATATTGTTTTTTTATTTAATTAGATATTTCTGTTGATTAAATTTCCAATTAACCCTTTTATCTGTGCGCTTTAATTAATTCACAAATTTAATGTATAGGAAATTTTTTGAAATAAATAAATTTATGAAAAAAATTGAATATTTTGGTATGATGAATTTAATTTAACAAAATTATTATATTAAAATACACACTTAAGCGAAACGTATGCACAAAATGATCTAATTATCACTATTTTCTGAAAGGAAAAATATTTTAATTTTAGATTTTTTTTTTTTTTTGTTGATTCAAAATTAGTTGAAAAGTGTTTTTTTTTTTTTACCTAATTTATGTAAATAGAAAATTTAATTTATAATTAGCTCTTTTTTTTTGTATTTTACTTTTTACTTCATTACTTTTTTGGATGAGACGTTTTTTTTTAGAAGCACACATTAAATTATGCTTGTGTATATCAAATTTTATAATGAATGAATAGAAAAACAAGATATGAATAAATATCAGCTAATAAACAGGGGAAAAAAAGCTGCTAGTAGTAGTAGTAGTAACAGCAAAGTTAATGTCAACATTCATAAATGAAATCGTTATAGCAGATTTGAATGAAAATTGGATGACATAAAGTTTTAATTTACGAAGGAGTTATGACTAATTTCAATGAAATATAAAGCCATATTCATTCGATTTAGTTTCGTAAATTGTTCGTAGTCTTTCTCCGTCGGATATCATACATCAGGGATATACCGTTTTAATCAACCGATTTTGTTTTTCTATAATGTTAAAGTCCTATTTTCCTACAATATGTCTACCCAAACTTATATCGATTTTTTTTATGTTTAAATTTAATTAAAGAAGTTACAATCACCTGTAACTTATTAATAAACAATACTTTACAATTTTAAAATACAAAGGAAAAATTGCACAATATTGATGGAATTAAATAATAGGTTGCTCCCCTTTCCACTTATATGAACGGCATAGAGAGGCATCTATTATTCATATTTTCACTTAGCTTCAATTTCTTAATCATAATTTTCACTAAACCATTGATTACTTACCTGTAGCCATTATACAAAATTATGAAACACAAATATTTGACTGATGCGTCATCTATTATCTAATACAAGAATTATTTATTTTTTATTTATTTTATATTACGATATAAATGATTACGATATATATAAACTATTACGATTCGGAATTATTATTATGTATTGAATATTTAAATATGATCTGACCGGATTTTGAACCCGTTATCTTTCAATTAGAAGGTCGGCGACTTAACCACTACGACATGAATCAAATAAAAATAAAATAATATATGTTTAAAGACTATTTTATACGTATATTAGATAAATCCAAAAGGATATATATATTATACAAAATTGCCAAGAGGGAAATAAATCAATTTTATTTAAATTTAAAAAAAATATAACTCAATTTTTTTGTTTTACCTTTTAATTAGGTTTACTTTTACCTATGTATACATTTATAAATTAATAAAATGGTCAATTTTATTTTAAATAATATTTTGATAATATTTTTTCAATTATAAATTATTTTAACTCCAGGAAAACAAAGTTTTTAAAATGTTTTGCCTTTATTCAGGATTAATTTTTTTTTTATCTTGAGAACCATAACCATAACCATTTTAAACTGTATATAATTTTCATAATTTTTATTACTATATTCAAATATAATTATTGCATTAATTATGAATTTTCAATTCATGTAATTCATGTAACATTTAAGAACAAAGAAACTAAAATGTTTAACTAATTAAAAATTTAAATTAAAAGGTTAGTTTTAAAACACAACTTAGTATTTATGAATGTATGAAATTTAATGCATGCAAAATATCAAAGTAAAAATTTTAATTTATTTTATAAAAAGTTTAATAACACAATTATTATAAACTTATAATTTTTTTATAAAAAAAAAACAAAATGAATTTATGAAATATTATATAATACGCTATTAGTTTTTATTAATAATTGTATTAATATGGATAGAAAATTTTGAAATAAAACCTAATATTAATTGATAACTTGGATAATTAATGTAATCATGAAATATAAATTTTTCCATTCAAATACAACAAATTTGTTATTCAAATTAAACTTTTTCCAGAGAATTTTAATTTTTTGTCTTGAATTTCAATTCAAATTACTGTTTTTTTAAAACAATTTGGTCTCTTTTCAAATCAATTTGGTATTTTTTCAAATCAATTTGATCTTTTTGCAAATCAAAATGGTCTAAAATATTCAAATGAAATTGGTCTGTTTCTGAAACAATTTGGTCTCATTTTAAATAAATTGGTTTTTTTTTCAAATCAATTTCATCTTTTTTCAAATCAAAATGAGCTCAAATCTTCACATTAATTGCTGTTTTTAAAACATTTTTGGTCTAATTTTAAATTTTAAATAAATTTCAATGTGATTTTTGATTCTCCACCCAAAATGGTTTAAAATTTTCAAATAATTTTGGTTTTTTTTTTCAAAACAAATTGATCTCTTTTCAAATCAATTTGAACTTTTTTCAAATAAAATTGAGTTTTGTTTTTAGAGAATGAATAATTATAAAAATATATTGATTTTTTTTTATTTTAATAACAGATTTTATCACTTTTTTTTTTAAATTTCCTAATCTTTATATTTTCTTCTAAATTTATAATCTTAGACAGACAGAAATAAGTATAATTATTATTTTGAAATCTTTTGGTTGAAAAAAAAAATGGGTAATTTAATTAGCATAATTTTTAGAAATTTGTTTTAAATTGCTTGTAGTTGTAATGACACAGTCGTATAATAATTAATGATTGATAAAATTCAATGTCTATTTTCATTAATAATGAGCTACTTGTTTTTCATTTGATTGTAATTTATTTTTAAACAATTGCATTTAAATTTAATTTTGGTTTATTTAATGGTTTTTTTTATCTTTTGATTAATTTTTTTAAAAATTGATTGATAAATTCTTTTGAATTTTATTATATATACATATTTTAGTTATCAATCAACTTTATTGTAAATAATTTTTAATATAAATAAATTTTAAAAAATAAGAATTTGTTAAAAACTTTTTTTCAAGTTTTTAAACCTTAATTTTATTAAAAATCAATAATTTTCCTTCTTTAAACAACATAAAAAAATATTTAAACGCCCTTAAATATTTACTTAATCAAAAACTAATACCAATATACCAGTATCGGTTAATATTTAAAAAAAAACATTATTCTTAAGGTGTTCAATAAAAAAAATAAATAAATACATCAAAGTAGAATATTATCGTCTGACGTCTTCTGTCTGCTTACTAGGCTACTCTAAACAAAAAACAACATTTTTCTAAATTAAGAAAAACAAGTTCATTTACCTATTTATTAAAATGTCCTTCAAATTTAAACAAAAAAATTTAATGGTTTTTCGTTTTTTAAAATCTGTAATTCTGTTTTCAAAATATTCATCTGAAAATGTTTATGGGGGATATTTTTTGTTTCAAAAGAATCCTCAAAATATAAATTATCAAGCAAAATGAAAAATTTCAACTCATTTGAAATGTCTGATGTTGCTGTGGTGAAATTATTTAGTTAAGATTCTTGAAAGAAAATTTTTTAAATGAAAATCATCACGTCAAATGATTTTACTAATAACTGAAATTAAAGACAACATGATACCAATATTTATTTAATATTAAAACATTTTCAATATTGTCTCGTAAATGATAGGCCATATTAATATTCATAGTATCTACTGGGTAATATTTTATAATAATTGTAAGGATCAATATTATGAGTATAAGATAATGAGTTTTTTTAATTGGTTCAATGAAGTAAAAGTTATGCATACTTTGAATTTTATTTTATTTTTTATACCCGTATGAACTATGTATGTTCAAGGGTATAATAAATTTCTTATTACGTTTGTGACACCTTAAAGGAGTCGATATAGTGCCAAAGATATGGATCAGCTAAAAATCGAATTCGGAGTCGATTAAGCCATGTACGTCTGCTCGTACGACTGCCCCCACGATAACTCAAAAAATAAATGAGCTAGGTTTTTTTTACGTCACTTTTGCAAAATTATTAGCTTCGATATTTAAATCCAGCATTTGTGGCCCCTGGGTTCGAGTAGCTGCCATACAACTTCTTTCTTGATATGAAAATAACTCAGTATTTATTGAAGCGAGGTATTTGAAATTTTGCAAAATGGTGTCGAATTATAGGCCAACAATATCTGTAAAATTTGGTTGTGTTGGTACGACAAGTTCGGGTAGCTGCCATACAACTTCTCTTTTTAAATGAAAATAACTCAATGTCTATTGAAACTAGGTATCTGAAACTTTGTAAATAGATGTCGAATTGCATGCTAACAACTCCTGTAAAATTTGGTTGTACTAGTGCAATAGATTTGGGTAGCTGTCATACAACTCCACAATCAACATGAATATATCTCGCTAGTTAACGTCGGTACTAAAACATTTAAAATTTTTTAAAAGATGATCAAGTTTTATAGAAACAGGATATATTATGTACATATACGGGTATCCCCGAGTTGACACAGTCTACTCTACTGCATTCTTTCTCGTTTACTTTTAATTTTCAAAAGAATCAAAAACATAAAAAATAATAGAATTAAAAAAAAAATCAATCTAAAAAAAGTCTACAAAATAATAAAAAATAAAAATAATTACATTACCTTTTTCTATAATAAATACGAATGTATATGTATAATATTAATTCCACTTGAAAGAGAAATATGTTATATACTACTTCATGTCGTAACTGTTGATGGTTTTCTGACTCATAACAAAATACTAATAACAAAAGGCGGATTCATTGTTTCCTACCATTTTCTAATTCAATGTTTCCGGATCCTATACCATCCTCTCCCATCCCTAGGTGATATACCGCATTAGCAGTTAGAGAAGTTGCTATATATAATGTTACTGTTACTATTACTACTATACTGCTTTAGTATCACATTATATCCAGCCAATAGTGTAGTGGTTAAGACACCGGCCTTTCATACGAAAGGTCTCGGCCCTCGGGTTCAACCGCAGCTGGGTCATATAGATTAATAAATAATATAGAGTTTTCTAATAATATATAATTAGTAGAATATAATTTAATTAAAAATAAGTATATATGTCCTATAAATTATAATTAATATCATATTGTAATATAATAAAATATGTAATAATAAATCATAATTCTTGTATGAGATAATAGACGGCGTAGAAGAAAAAGAAACATCTCATACTCTTGTACAATAGCTATAGCCGAGTAATCAACGGCTTAGTGAAATTAATGATTCATAAAACTGAAGCTTAGTCAAATATGAATAATAAATGACTTAGTGGATGCCCTATACTCCTCATAGGGAGTGGCAAGGAAAAAAAAAAGAAAAAGTATCCCATTATAATGGCTAAAGGGAAGGTGGGTTTAGTCAGTAAGAATCTGACACTACCAAGTAGGTATTCTTGGTATCTTTGGAAGATTCCTATCATCCTTAGAGGAAAAACAATAATAAGTGTAACACTATTATCAATGTATGTATCTGTTTCTCTTAATGAAGGTTTATGCATAACAATATAAAAGGATCTGAAGGAATAAAATAGTTTGTGTGATGCATTCATCTCCTAGAACAGTGATATGTTGATGTTGATCATCCAAAATTCAAATTTAACTATAAATTAAAACATTTTTTTAAAATACATCGCTCTTTTAATAATTTTTAATAACAAATAAAATAAATTCTTTTATTGGTAAGAATTTTTCATGGAACATCCTTTTTATTGTAATGGAATTCTTAAAAGGATGCGAATTATAAAGTCTATTGCTACATATTTTTTATATTAAAAAATACATAAAAATTACTTTCTTACTCATATATGTATTCAAATATGTATATGTACCTACATATATAATCTTTCATATAGAAATGTTCTCTTATTCTAATTTTTATTCATTTTTAATGAAAATTTCAAATTTAAACGACTTTGTTTGGTTTTTCTTTTTTTGTATCTTTAGTAGTTAAATCACGTTTTACCAAACTTTGTTAAGTGGTAACCGTGGTAAAAATTATGATTAATTTACATATAATAGGTTTTTATAATATATATATTTATACGAATATGTACAATACATATATGTACAGTGACTATAAATACATATAAAAAAAAAAAAATTTAATTTTTAAAAAGGAGAAATAAATTAAAAGAAAAAAAAATTAAATTACAAATCAGCATTCAATCCCAATTGACGTCAATTTCAGATCGATTTTTTTTTTTTTTATTGTTATAACCTATGGAAAAGGAAGTACGGGGAAATTGTTTTCTTAAATTTTTAATATAATTGGAATGAAATGCGGTAAGACAACATAATTCAAAAGATTTTTTTTTAAATTTATCTTAATAAGACATTAACTATTTATTCTATGAACACAAATACATTTAACGATCTACTAAAGAGGGGAAAAATATAAATACATATTATACCGTTAAAATGACGTTGAAGACAGAAATAACATGTTTACTTTGAGCATTATTCTTTCCTTAAAACGAAACTAAATAACTAAAACCCAAACGACACAAAAACCAAACACGACTAAATCAGAATGTAAACCAACGGTCTTTAAAGACGCACCTTTCCAAAAGACAATACAAACTATTTAGAACTGTGACTTGCACCAAAATTTGAAAATTTTCTTAAAATTTCATATAATAAAAAAAAATGTAAAAAATAAAGAGACACTAACTTTCATCAATTCTTAAGGGAACTCTATATAATTAAGAAAAACCATCAACACATGTAAAACTATAAAGTTGAAAACCCAATTTTTGCCTTTTACAGGTGTGCCTAAGGTACAGGTGTTTAAAAATATTTCAATTTTCACGCCCTAATAGCCCTTAAATGGGAGGTGGTACAAAAAATCTTTCTATTCTTAAAATTTTAAGATTCGAACTAAAAGCGTGCCGGAGTTATGAAGGAAGTAAAAAATTTTGCAAAATGTTGTCTTCACATAACGGTAAATTTAAATATTAAATTCATTGTATAATTTTGATATTTTTTTATAAAGGTAAGAAAAGTTCTGGTCTTCCAGTGGCCTTTTTATTGTAAAACTCCTACGCAGAACCTGAGATATATACATTTGAAAATATAATTTATTAGAAATTTTGAGGGGCTGTAACTTCGTAATCCTGCAAAATTAAATGAAGAACATGAGATATACACATTTAAAAATAGGGCTTTTTCAAAGTTTAAGGGGTTGTAGTTCCGTAATGGATAAGGCTACATCAAAAAGTTGTTCCGCAACATTAATTTTTTTATGAGATGAAAAAAAAAAATGTTTTATTTACTTAATGTAACAAAATAACTGTTAACGTAATTTTACCTTCTAGTATAGTTCATTTGATATAACTATATTAGTATAAGTGTTGCCATTTCAAGCAAAAAATTATAAATTGAAAACAAATAATTACAAAATTATTTCACTAGGGTTATTTTATCCTATTTGGCATATAAAAATTTAAATTTTTTTAATTAGAGATTTTTTCAATTAGACACACAAAAAATTAGGGATTTTGCCGCATTTGTATTTTGGAAAACAGAATTTGTTGATATTACCACGAACAATTAATGATATAATATTTTATATAAGATTAAGGATAGACTTAATATTACATTTTGTAATTAGTATTGTATGAGAATATGCCCGAAATGAAATATGCCAGCCAAAATTTTGAGAAAAATTTAATAAACGGCTATCAAAAAGAATGGATACTTTCAATTAGATTTCAAATTTCTGTAAGTGAAACATGATTCTTATTGACATGATCATTACCAATTTTGAAAAAAAAATTTTATTATAATTACACACCCTTTTATAGACCCTAATTTTTAATATTCAAAAATCAAAAATTAAATTAAAACATATTTTAAAACATAAAAATAATAATTTTATCATAAAAACTAATAAAAAAAACACCAACAACCCATGCAGTAAATTAGAAAAACCTCAATTTTATGTTAAAAATATGATTATTTAGTTTTTTTATGTTGTAAAAATAATAAAACATTTTAATTAAACTTTCCATTTGAAATTAATTTTAAATAAAGGGTTATAATTATAAAAATTATGCTTTTGAAATTTAAATAAAGGATGCAGTATAATCCAGTTTTTAGTTTCCATTCGTTTAATAAAAATATATTATTTTTATTTTTAAGATTTATCTATATAAGGATACACTTATTTCGCAACATTTTTCAATATTTTAACAGTTTACCTTTTTAAACGTATGTATAATTATAATTTTGATGTGGATGGAAGATGGTTTTATAATTTCAATGTTTATATCACACAGCAATGTTCGTTAACGGAATGGTGCCATCTTAGAATTTAAGCAATGTATGGAAGGGCAACTTGCCAATGCAGTTGTTTTGCTTTAAAAACTTTTCAGTGAAAATAATTAGACTTATAATCTCATCAGAACAAGTACCGAATCTTCGAAAATATGCAAGTGTTCCTTTTATAGGCTAAGTGGTAATTAGTGTTCGTTTTAGACAACGATGGAGCAAGGGTTGAAGGATTATTAGTATCGCTTACTAGATAAATTGTTACGACTTTTTCGGAAATTCGCAAATGAGAAATCCCAATGCTTCTGCCGAAATAAATGCATTGCACTTGATCTTTGGTCTTGAATACACTTTAAAAATATTTAAGAAGGCGAAAAGAAAATGTTTTTAATTCAAACAAACTCTATAAATACTCTTAATATTTAAACGCAATAAATCATTTTTTCAAAACGAATGAAACTGAATTATATTTTAACATTTAAAATCGTTCAGATGTAAAACAAAAACTTAAAATAAAATTTTAGTTTTTAAATAACACAAATTTTATTTTTATTATTATTTTATTACTGTCCATTTCCAAAACAATTTTTAAATAAAGGTCGTTTGCTTAATATTAGCCAAAAATTATTTTATTGCTATGAAATAAAAAATATTTATAGTTGATCTGGTCATTTGTAGGTCTGAAATTAAATTTTTTATATTTTTAAAATATTAACAAAATAATGAATTAATTTTTTTTTTTTTTAATGCATTTCCCTGCCACATAAATGTGGACAGGAAATTACACAGTCTTACCTATTCGGGCGTGACTGTAAATGTCGTAAGTGGGAATAACTCTTCCGACGTGTGTGGGATTCGAACCCACACTCCCTCGGTATTTACAGCGTATTTTATACGCTCTTACCCATTAGACCACCTTAGCCCTCTGAATATTTAATAATGGTCAATAAGTCATCACTCAATGTAGCCTTACTATCTCTGCTAAAAATTCATTTCACAAATTAAAATTATTGCAAGCAAATTATATGAATTACAAAAGCCTCATTCTACTGAAGTTTATAATTAACATGTAATAATCAACTTAATATTAACTTAATTAGTTAAGACTGTCTGGTAAATAAAGAATACAAAATAAATATAGAAAATCTTCTTAAAAATCCTAAATAAACCTAAAAACTTATGAATTTGTGTTTTCTAACACATCGCTATTTTAATTTGTTCAAACTTTAAACAATGACAAAAACTTAAGAGACATAATATCCTTTCGGCAAACTATATCAAAAAAAAAAAATCTGGATAAATAAAATTTTCTACTTTAATACATAATATACATATTATACGTACATATACATTTGAATGCTCAATTAAACAATAAAACTAAAATATGGTCAATGAGTTTTTTTTTTTTATTTGTAACCTTTTTTTCTTTTTTCTTTATTTTATTATTTTATATTATGTTGAAAATGTCATTATATGAATAAAAATAAGTAAAAATGTTATTTTTTTTTTAATAGAAAAAAGGGAATTTCCCATCTCTTTTAATAAAGTACATAATAAAACAAAAATATCAAAAAAAGGCTATCAGTCCTTAGGGTAATCCGTCTACAACATCGCATTTTATAAAACAAAAAAAAAAAAATACAACCAAAGTTACGACATAAAAAGATTTTCCTAATATCCCTTTGAAATTTTACGACATTTTTTTTATACAAAAAAAAACTTTTATTAACACACTTCTGGCCAATTAAAAATTTGTGGTTTTTTTAGATAAACATCGCAAATGAAATGGAAAAAAAAATTTAAAAAATTACATACATTATTTTCTAATGGATTAAAGTTTTACTCATTATAATGCAAAGTGCGCTACAAAAATCCAGCACCTAGCTAGTGGGAACATGTTGAATGTATACTCTTAATGTTAGAAGTGACCCCACCTAATTTATAATCAATTACTACGGAAGTCAGTATTATATATCTTATTAATTTATATTTTGTAAAACTTTTATATTTGATTTATGATGTATAAAGAAAATTATTTGCTTTTTCTATTACTATAGATTTAAATATTTGGATATTTGTTAAATTGCATTCAGATATTTGGATATTTGAGAGTTATAATGTATAAATTAAAATTTTTTTTTTCTTTTACGAGGGACAGTGGAAAACATCGAAATCCACTCAAAGGAACTGCACGAGGTTCGTTTAGGTAGTGTTGGAACGTGTGAAGGTTAGTATTAACCAACCAAAAGCGCCCCCTCTAAAACCAAACTTTAAGATTGGTCATTTAATACATAACATATTGTACAGTTTGGTTTTGGCGATAAGGATTTTAAAAGGATTACTTGGGAAATTGGGTTTAGGATAATTAACATTATGGAGAATGTAAAGCGATATTCTTTTTGTATTTAATAATTGTTTTGTTATATGTTTACAATTTGCTATAATATTCTATATAAAGACGGATGGTAACTTAATAACTTTTAGTTTTATTGAAACTTGGGTTTGTCGAAAAAGAAGAGGGCAAACTAATCACTAAAAACAAATTAACATCGTCTTCGATTAATTATAAATATGTATGTAGTAACTGCGATTCATAAAATGATCCAGATGTAATCGAAAAAGTAAAGTAAAAAAAATTTGAGATGATCTAAAATTTGACAATCTAATCCAACTATTTAATTAATATTAAATACTTAAAAAATATAAATTATAAATTTATATTAAGTACGCTTTTAAATTTTATTATTAAAAGAAATTCACAAAACAAAATATATTATCTTATGAGTGTTAAATAAAAGTTATTTTTTTTCTAACTATAAATGTCAATTAATTTTTCTATACCTAATTATTTGACCAATACTGTAACTTAATCTACATATAAATATCATAAAATATTTATATGCAGATGCCAGATATAAAATAAAAATCTCATATTATTTTAAAAAAATTTTCTTTTGTCTGCCCACGAATATAATTTTTAAATGAGTAGATTGTACTCTAACAAATAACAGGCTAATAAAAATATAAAAATTTTTTTTTGTCTTTTTATGCTTTAAGGATAACTAATTCATAGTCATTTTTTTTATCCTTTTAATAATTTAATTTAAAAAAAAAAACAAAAAAGTAGAAAACATTTTTATAAATATTATACATATCATAATATGTACATGCATTTATGTTCAGATTATGTGCGTGAGTAATTGTAAAACATTTGTTTATAGAAAGGACAAAAACAAAAAAAAGTAATTAAAAAATTAAATCACGGTTAATAAAAAGGATAACAATAGCCAATAGCATATTTAATGTAACTAAAGCATTTACAACATATTCTTACATTAAAAATAGATTTGTCGATTATGTACAAAACTGAAAAAAAAACTTAATTTGAATCAAAGTTGAAACAAAGTTAATGTATATTTTCTGATTTATTAACTACTATTCATTTCAACTCTCTAACCTTTTCTAAAATATTCTTATTATATAATAAAAAATAATCAATATATAAATTTTAAAACAAATATTTAAAGTTTAAAAATTATACTTGACATAAATTTAAAAACCCTTTATTGCTCCTTGGTAAGGTTCCATAGTTTTTCCGATAACCATTGCTTTTGTTTTCTTATCTCAATACCAAGTTTATTTCTTACAATATCATAGACAGTTTTTCAAATTTTATTCCAATCTTGTTGTTCATTATTTAGGTTGGAATCTTAAATTGTGGTTATTATAGTGCTCTTGATATGTATGTAAATGTTGAAGGTTTCGAAAATTTAGCTCTTCTTTCCTGTTGAGATTCTATTTGATGCATATTAATTTCAATCTTATATTGCTGGTGATGGTCGGCATCTATGTTAGCTCCTTTTTTGTTTCTCACATCTAACATTGAACTTCCACATTTTCTGCTAATATACTTGAAATATTTAGTTCTGCATTTTCCTATTTTAAGAGGTCTGCATATATTTGTTAATTTTTGTATGAGGAAAGATGATGCCACTAATAGTCAGTTCCAATGTTTGACAAATCTCCATAAACCTTTCACACTTTCCGCTTTTTAGGTAGGTAGTAGCTCCTATCACTTGGCAAACTTCTGTACCACAAACTTAGCAAACTCTCTAAACACAGAATCAAAGAATTGATTTCGTATCTGAACTCCTTTGGTTAGATATAAAACCGAAAACAACCACAAAACATAGGTTACGTGAGTGCAGAGGGTAGAAAATGGCGCAACCTAGTACTAATTGAGGCCTTTCACGCAGCATCGTAAAGGTCATCATCTTACCTACCTTCCGTTTCTTATTTTTAAAGTTTTACAATTGTGTTTTTTATTCAAGTATTTTGATTTACAACTTTCGTAATGAAGCCCATGGGAATTAAGTTATCGCCTTTTCGGATTATTTTAATTGTAGAAGTGAACTGTTCTTAGTACTTTTCTTTTGGTGTACCTATAACTTTAAACTAACTTTAAATACTTTTAATCCACAGTGAAATCGGGAAGTACTAATTATATATGATTCAGCTTTCCAGCTTTTAGATATTATAAATCCTATACCGTTTGTTCCAATTATTTTTTTGTCACTATACAATAGAGTGTTTCTATATCGTGATAATTTCGCCCAGTGTCCGAAAATTCCATTCTGCAATAACTAAGTTTACAAGTTTTGTACTCCACTCCCTTTAGCAATTTTAATATAGTTTCGATTCTTATATAGTTACGTCTATAACTTACACTGTCAATTATGTATTATAGAACATAATATCATAATTTATCCAATACAATTGATTCTTTTAATTTTGTTGTCGTCCGAATTATTTTTTAAAATATAATTTAAAAGTTAACTGATTTTAAATTTAATCCTCACGTTACAATTATTTTTTGTTTTAGCTTTTTAAAGTTATTATACAAATTATTTTGATTTTACATTATATTAAAATAGATTTAAACTAATTAAATTCACATAAATCCAATAAATCTATTAATTCTATAAAATTAAATTTTAAGATCAATAAAATACTATATTTGTCCAAAAATTAAAAAAAAAATGCCAACTTTGGGATACTTAAATTAAAAGAACACATGCTGTTTTCATAAAATTTAATTTCATCTTGAGGCTTCGCTGGCCTAGTGCGTAAGAACGTATAAAATATGCTTTAAACACCAAGGGAGTGTGGATGCGAATCTCACACACGTCGTAAGAATAATTACCCCACGTCTAAAAAAAAAAGGCTGTGTAATTTCCTTGTCACAGCCAAAGAATTTTTTTCCTGTGTAATTTCCTTGTCAAAACAAAAAAATGCATCTTTTTGAAAATTTAAAATATCTGATTTAATCAAGTATCCAGACATCTATCGCTTAATTAAATGCCAAGATATGACAGCCAACTATATCTGTTACGCTAGAAGAACTAAATTTCATAAAGTTAATGCAATAAAACTTGATTATTTTTTAGAAAATTTCAGATGTCTTACTATACAGAGTACCAAGATATGAGAATGTAAATTATGCTTGATGTATAGCAGATACACAAACCTATTGCACTAGCACAACCAAATTTTACTAAAATTTTTGGCACACAACTTGGCTTCTTATTAGAATTCAATTCTTAGCTAGAATATATACAGTTTGCCTGCACATCTAAATCGTCTCATTTAAGGTGTCATAAATGTAATGGCAAATTTGTTATACGATGAGCAGTTTATTAATACGAGTATAAATATTAAATTGAAAAAAAGTATAGAAAAAAAAACCACATTTAAAAAAACAATTAATAAACTCATTAATTTTCCATTAATCCATGAATGGAAAAAAAAAATCAATTTTATGATTAAAATAAAATTTTTATATTTTTTAGTACCTTTTGAAAAAACAATTTAAAAAAAAAATGCTGTTTAATTTCAGTCTTGACTACTTGTAAAACTACAAGTTTTAGAAATACGTGTAAGTTGCAGCTTAGAACAAAATTTTGTATTCCCCCAGTTTAAGAACGAACACAAATTTAAAATTTACTATTTTTGGGCACATGAAATTTTGACTCTTGTGTAAAATTTGTAAAGGTGAGATATATTATTGTATTGTTGTATGTATAAAAGTCTTTTCTTAATTAAATAGGGATTGTTTGAAATTAAAATTGAAAAAAGTGTAGATACGTATTTTTGTTTTTTTTTTCTAAGAAAAACAGCAATTTTTTATAAAAGAATAATCATAATATTCAAATGATTTACAAAATGGTCTCTCCTGCAAACCTTAAGTTTTACCTTCTTTTTTGTTTTGCTTTATAATTAATCTCATATAATTCTTATTATTTATTATGTTATATTCATATAAATGTTGAAAATATTTTTTAAAATAATATTGTATACATATACATATGTAAAGGGTTTTCCAATTTGAGTGATATGATTTCTTTTCAAAAAAAAACACACTAATTGTTAAGGAAATTCAAATGTTTTTTATTTAATGTGAAGTACAATCGATACAATTAAGTTCTGAATAAAATGTCATTCAAATGGCCTCCACAACTTCTTTTGCAGAAACGAATTCGATTAACCCAATTTTCGAGCACTTTTACCACTAAACGCATTGTATGTCATGCGATAAATAAACAAAACTGTCGATTCTGGTGCGAAGAAAATCCACAAATTATTCATGAACAACCATTGCATTCACCTAAATTGACAGTTTGGTGTGGTTTTTGATCTGGTGGAATCATCGGTCCGTACTTCTTTCGAAATGAAGTTGGTAACACCGTTACTGTCAATGGAAAGCGGTATAGATCGATGATAAGCAACTTTTTATAACCGAAATTGGCAGAAGTTGATCTTAACAACATCTGGTTCCAACAAGACGGGGCTACGTGCCACACAGCACGAGCAGCAACCGAATTATTGCGAGAAAAGTTTGGAGATTCGATTATTTCAAGAAATTGTGACATTGAATGGCCTCCAAGAAGTTATGATTTAACACCATTAGACTATTTCTTGTGGAGTTATTTGAAGTTGGAGTTTTTATTCATTGGTCTTTAGCAATAAACCAGACTCTCTTCAAGCTTTAGAAGTCAATATTTAACGTGCTATGACATACAATTTGATTTAGTGGAAAAAGTGCTCGAAAAAGTGCTTGGATTCATCGAATTCGTTCCTGCAAAAGAAGTCGTGGAGGCCATTTCAATGACGTTTTATTCAGAACTTAATTGTATCCATTGTACTTCACATTAAATAAAAAACATTTGAATTTCCTTAACAATTAGTGTGTTTTTTTTTGAAAAGAAATCATATCACTCAAATTGGAAAACCCTATACGTATATTTTCTCAATTCAAGATCCAATAATTACATCACCATATAAACAAAAAAAATATATGCGAACCGTTAAAAAATTAATCTTTTCTTCCATAATCAGGAAGTTTCATCGTCCTCATAACAATAAAATAAATTTTTTTTAGTTTTTTTTTTGTTTTTGGTTTTATTTTTATTAAAAAAATATAAATAAAAATATGAGTTAATTCTGTTGTTCTTAATAATATTCTCTTCCATATCATAATTATATATAAATATAACAACAAACCAATTCAATCTCCATCCTTTCTTCATTTCTGCCCATCACATAAATTTATTTGAACAAAAACAAAAATAATAACGGTATTATTCCATATATTTCATCCATTTTATTTAACTGACGCGAACTTATGCCTCTCATTCAATCCATTATTTCGTTTAACATTTCCATTAAAAAAAAACACTTTTTTTGCAAAATATTCAATTTTTGAAAAAAAAGGAACCGATCCAGGATATTCATTTAAAATATTCATAAAATAAATTAAAAAGTTATGATTTAAAAAATATATTTTTATAACAATATTAACACATGTGACCACTTATATATATATATATATACCCCATTATAATGTATGCTCATCAATTTCAGACTATATAATAAATTATTCTTGTTTTTAACGCATCGCCATCCAAAATATTTAAAAAATAAAGTATTGTAATGATAAATCGAAAATTTACTTAATAATTAATTTCAATTTAATTTTAAATTATTAAAAATCGGAGATTTCTCTGTATGACCTTAAGTCACCGGAAAAGAAAAAGAAAAACCTCCTCACTCATGAAAAAACTCATGAGCAGAAGACCAAACAAAATTTAAAATTAGGTACATTACACTTCACAATTATAAGTAAACAATCGAGCGAATGTATAAAACTGAGCTTGAACCCAAATATCACTCTTTGAAATAAAATGTACACATGCACTCTTAACAGAAAACTCATTTCATAAAAAAATCAATTTGGACACTTTTAAAAAATAAATGTAAAAAAATAAATATAAAATTTTAAATTTATCCATTTATGTTTATGAACTTAACTTTGTTTTTACTTTTGCATATTTTGCTGAACTGAAAAAGTTAGCAATTAATGTTTCATATTAGAATAGTTAATTGTAAATAAATAAGTAACACATGTACAATTAGACAATTTTATTTGATTCCAAAATATCGATTTTCGCTGATTTCCCACCTGAATTCCAAAGTAGATCCCAATCCCAAAACTTCAACTAAAGGAAAAGTAAAGGAAATTTACAAATTTAAGAATTATCTACAAAATGAGGGAATTGTTTAGTAGGGATTTCGGACCGAAGCCCATCAGGATTATTAAGAAAGAAATTAATTTAGTAAATATTTAATTATTTAAATATATAGACGTTTTTTAAAAAACTTTTGAAAAAATATACCTTTTAGTTTCAGTCTGTCCGTTCGTCCGTCTGTCTATCCGTCTGTTTATAAAACTTCTACACCGTTAAAGATAGAGAAAAAAATTTTAACCATGAGTAGGTCTCATAAAAAATTAATGTTGTAGAACAACTTTCTCATGTAGCCCCATCCATTACGGAGCTACAGCCTCTCAAACTTTGGAAAACCTCTATTTTTACATGTATTTATCTCAGATTCCGCTCTTTATTTTTTCGATGATAAAATGTCATTCGACAGTAATTTTTTTGCCTTTATAAACCAATATCAAAATTATACAATTGTTTTTAAATTTAGGATTTAAATTTACCGTTATGTGAAAAACAAATTTTGCATGATATTTCTTTTTTGCATAACTCCGGCACGCTTTTAAATAAGGACTTGCAATTTTTAGAGAAGAAAAAACTTTTAGAATTAGTATAAGTTTGCTCAGAAAATTTTTTTGTACCACACCCAGTTTAAGAGCTATTAGAACTCAAAAATTGAAATTTTTTTATTTTTAGACATCTGTAACTTAGGCATCTGTACAAATTTTTCTTCGGAAGAACATAAAAATTAAAGCTTCAGTAATATATTTTTACGTGGGTAACAGTTTTGCTTAGTTATATAGGGTTCCGGCCTTGCAGCCCGTCATAATTGCAAAAAAATTCCTATTTTCATATTTTTTCTTATTAAATATGAAATTTTGAAATTTTGGTGCAGAGTTACAATTGTAAACAGTTTGTATTGTATTTTGGAAATGTCGCCTTATTTACATTTTTTTTCCAACTTTTTTCGCATTCAACATATATATATTTTTTTTTTTATAATTTTTGTATTAAATATTTTTGTTTTCAATAAATCGCCCCACATCTGAAATAAAGCGCAATTTGGGATTTCTTGGCCAACCCTAAAATTCTTACACAAACTTTCCAATAAAAGTTTCTAAATGGCCGGATAAATAAATCTAAAATGTTATAGGTACATAAATATTGAAGATAAATTAATAATCTTTTTATAAATTTTCGGAGAAATCTAAAATAATTAGATTTCTTCTAGAATCAAAGGTGCTGCATAAAATCAGCCAATGTTATTAGTCGGGGAGACGGAATAGAACGAAATATTTTTCAAAACTATGTTTAAGAAGAATATTATATTTTTTCTTATTGATTGACAGAATCATTTTTGTTTGTTATGCTTTCAACTACATGGAAAAGTCAAGACCATACCATTTCTGTTTCTTTTTTTATTTTATTATAAATTTTCTAAATTTCAAAAATAATCAAAAATATTTGCACTTTTCATGTGTGAAAAATTTGTTTTTTGACAGGTTGAAAAAATTAACAAACAGAATTTGAAAGTAGCGTAAAAAAGAATGGAAATTATTTTTATTTTATATTAAAATGAAAATTTAACTTTAATAATACAATATTTAAAAATATTCAATACAATGATTTTGTTTTAAAAAAGCAAAAGATTCTTAGCAAAACTTTTTCATTAAAAAAAAGAACGATTTAAAATGCCGCAGTATCACATAATTCCATTTGCTCAAAATCACATTTTTCTAAAAATCATGATATTTTTTTATTTGTTAAAGTAAAAGTAAGTACAGATATTTTAAGAAAAGATATATTTTGTTCAGTTATCCTGTGTAAATGCACAGACGCTATATTATGTGCTAAAATATAAGTTTAAATTTAAAACAATGTTGCAATATTGTTTTTTTAAGAATAAAATATAAAAGCAAAAGATCTTTATTAAGAACTTATAATTACATAATATATGAACTTGGTTATGAATCTTGACAAGAGAGAGATTAGAAGCAGTAATCTCTACTACACAAAAATATAAATTTTGGCTAGAAATAATCTTCTAGAATTGTATCTTTAAGTATGATATATAAAAGTTAATAGGGGTTTATTACAAAATATACATTTCGACTAGAAACAAAGTTAGTAAATTATGACACAAAATCCTCCAGATGCCGTATACCTAATATTATGGTTCGCTCGGTTTTAGACTTTCCCTTTAGACTAAAGGAAATTTTATAAAAATATATTCTCCCGTTTTTCCAGAAATCTGTCAAAATAAATAAAGATACTTTTTATGAAACACATTAAGAATGTGTTTTTTCTCCTTCCCCTAAAATTATAATAATTTGAGATTTTGAGAAGATAAGCGGAATTTAAAAAAAAACTTGATTTTGAATAAATGGGCTTTCATAATTCCTACCTAACCCGATTCAATATTATTTGGTTTTTAGATACTTAAAACACCATTAAATTAAATATAAAATTAATAGTACTGGACAAAAGTTGAATTACTACTTCTTTACAGAGTATTTGTTGGAAATACAAAATAAATAAAATTTAAATTGAACAAAATACACTGCTTATAACTGAATTATTAAAAAATTTATAAAAATACTGCTTCAAAAATGCGTCATTATTTAAATACCTAATTTGTTTTATTGAAATAACGCCTAAAAATACATTAACATATAAAAACTTTAGCAGCCCTACAATCAACTTTAAGAGTAGAAAAAACGAGGAAGAATACAGTTGCCTTTGTCAACTCTTAGATACCCGTACGAACCGTTAGTATGTTAACAGCCTGTCACTCTGCTCACAATATTATTTTTTTAATATTTTAGTATTTTAAAATAATTTGGGTGAATTTTATAATTTCTAGAACTATGGGTTGTACATATATTCAAACTATATGGTGATATGTACATTCTTCGAAAGCAGATTCTAACCTTTCACATAACGATTATCAATCCAAAACTTTTTCAAATATTCTATAGTACCATTTAATACTAAGAGGTAAATGTATATTAAATTTACTTAGTATAAAATAGTAAATATAATTTTAAATATTATATTATATTATATTTAAATATTCCATTGACAGAATAATTTCTTATAAGTACAATAAAATACATATATGTATGTAAATACGGCACTATATAATATACATCTATACTCTTATCACTCATTCACTAGTGACGTATGCGATATGTAAATAAACATGATATTATATAAGTATGTATATATATTAATATCATATAAATAAAAATTCTTCAAGCAACCGTTATGTTGTATATTTATTTACATTTTTATGTACTACGCATTATATCCTCAACAATTTCAAATTATCGAGTAAAACAAAATGCAAAAAATTTGTTGAAGAATTTTGTTAGAAAATTTGAAAAAATCAAGTAACACTTTCGTCAATTATAAAGTAACCCTATATTATTAAAAAAAGTTGTTAACAGAAATAAGAATATAATGTTGAAGCTTTAATTTTTATGTATTACTTTAAAAAAATTCTAACAGGTGTTCAAGTTACAGGTGTTTAAAAATAAAAAATTTTCAGTTTTTGACTCCTTACAGCTCCTAAACGGGGGGCGATACAAAAAAAATTTCTGAAATGACTCATACTTATTTTCAAAGATCTAACTTCTGTCAAAATTTCAAGTTTCCAACTTAAACCGTTTAGAAGATAGAAGGGTTAAAGGATTTTGCAAAATTTTAGTTTCGCATAACGGTAAATTAAGACACCGTATGCCACAAATATATATATATTGTATATATAGTTTTAAAGCTAATAAAAGTAGTAATCGTTTGGCGTTTTCAAAATGAAGATATACCTTATACAACTTGTGCTATAACAATTTAAATATAGAGCTTTTTTGAACCTTTGGGGAGCTGTAGCTCCGTAACGGGTGGGGCTACAAAAAAAAGTTATTAAAAATAAAATTAATATTTTTGTGAGATCTATCAGCGGCTAAAATTTCATAGCTCTATTGCAAAAAAAATGTGGGGATCTAAAAGTTAGGTGTTCGAGAGCTACCCTAAGGATTGGTCCAAACTCAACCAAAAAAAATAGGGAACCTACAAATTACTCCCAAAAAATTTTGTGTAAATTTCAAGATTCTAGCTTTCTTAGTTTTTGAGTTAGCGTGCTGACGGACGGACGGACGGACGGACATGGCTCAAAAGTCTTAGAATTTTTTTCTGATCCGATCCATACCTTTGAAGGTATATCTAGCTCGCTTATTTCGAGGTGTTACAAACGGAGGAGTAATTTTATTATACCCGATCCTATCGTACGGGTATAAATATTAAAAAAATCATAAATTGTTTTTTTTGTTTGGTTGTTTTTTTTTTTTTTTTTTTTGAAAAAAAGATACAAACATTTATTAGGCCATATGATGTCTAAGCTTATAATTTAAATGCTTTTTGAATATTTTCCAAAAGTGTTGGGGAAAATTTATTGTCAGTAAATATAATAAAAATCTATAACCACCCAGTAAACATATTTTATTTTTATATAATAATATAGAAAGCAAATATAATTCCTATAAAATATAAATATAAAAAATGTATTTTAAAAATTCCCATTGTAATATAGACCGTAATAGTTAAGTCATAAAAATATAAAATATATTCTAGAGCATCATCGTAGAGTCAAATTAAAATGTATGATTTCATAAGCAAGTATAGATTTTACCATATTATTATTTTCAGAAAGATAAAAAGAAAAACTCTATGAGAAGATAATTCTCAATATAATTTGTATTAGGTAATAAAACGTATACTTTTTTAAGCTCCTCGAGTCAGTAATGGTGTTTTAAATTCGAGATTTCAGTATCTTCACATTCATATATTTTATATAAAACTAAAACAAATCAGAAAATCACCAGGAAAAAAGCAGCTTTTAGCAGTCACACAAAAAAATGGTTCTTCAAATAGTGGCGGTTAGGTTGTGAAATTTTACCCTAATCAATGTCAGAATTGAATGAAATGCAGTGAAATAAACATACATTTTTATTAACTTCGAACGTGTCGATTGGTAAGCTTTGAAAAAAATCTTTTAAAAATCGAAAAAAAAAAATTACATATTTTATATTACATATTTAATTACTTTTACTTTTCACACCTTATTACATTTAAAATCTGGCTTTTTTGAAATTTATATACTTTAGGCTGGCTATTGAACACTCTTGGTATAGCCCAAATTTTATAGATGATGAATGTGAATGTGAATAACGGGATAAGGTGGTAAGCTAAATTTTAGCTCATTAGATAATCTGTGATCCGAAATATAGCCATTCAACGATGTTTAAGGAAAATATAAATAAACAAATTGAATTGAAGTGAAATAATGATAAAGTGTTTGGAAAATATATTACTTAAGTTTTATTTATCTTTTTTTTACAATGATTGATGGAAAACCTAAAAGTCACCTAAAGGTCATCCAGAATTGTAAGTAATTTTTCCGAATATTATTGAACTTTAACCAATTAAAACCATCCCCTTTTTACCAAACCAAACTTTAAGATGGGATATTTAACACAAATGGTTTGGTATTGGTATAAACATAAGAATATGGAAGGAGTTCTTGAGAAAACGGGATTTAGGAAACTATTTAGGATTATTCAGGATGGGTAAGAAAATTTGTAGGCAAAATTTGAAGAATGATGTTAATGTTCGCTTCTGCGCTGGTACCTACATTTCTACTGACGAAACTCATTATGATCTTTTAATTAATTTAATTTTTTTCATTGTAATACTCCATGTAATATTGTTCATATTTTTTTTTTTTGAAGAAAAAGAGAAAATTTGTATAATTTTAAATCAATAGGCGTATTTGCGAGTCGCTGCAAACTGGTCTTACAACAGTGCAAAATTATTCCTTCTTTGGAAATGTCAACATTTTGACAGTTAAAGTGCAATTGTTGTAATTTTAATCTATAAAAAAAAGTGCAAAATTTTACAAGAATTGACAAAACCGTGGCATGTGCAAGATACTCTCAAATTGAATCACATTTATTTACAAAATTTTTAATTTTGCTATTGATAACAAAATCTTTCAAACCATTCGATATTTTTATGACCTAAATAAATGAATGTACCAACCCAATAAAAATTTCATAAAATTTAATAAAAAAAACTTGATTAAATGATTTTAGGAAAAAAAAATCTCCAAAAATCTAAAACCCAAATTAGAATAAATTTCCAGACCAATAACATATTTTTTGTAATATTTAAAATTAAATTGTAATTTTCTTCTTAAATATAATAATTAACAACAATAATAATAAAAGTATGAAATATTTTGAATCCAAGAAATTAAATTGTACCTTTTTTTATATAATTTAATTTCATTTTGATTTTTTTTAACCTGTAAAGGGAAGAAAAGAAAAGTAGAACGTACTATTCATTTTAAAATTATTGATGTCACATTAGAATTCTACCATACCATGAAGAAAAAAAATAAAAAAAGGACCAAATCGATGGTTATTTTTTTTTTCTTTATTAGATCAGTGACCGACCACAATATTTACATTCATTGTTCATATCTTATAATTTCCTGTCTTATGTTTTCGTATTTTAAAGTTTTGAGATTTTTTGGGCTATCATATCATAAGATTTATATGTGAAATGACTTCCCTTTACAGGGATGACTCTTTGAATATATGTTCTAATTTTAAACAGAAATAGGAATGGCAAATTTTCAGTGAAATTGATTTTACCTCCGGCATATTATTCAAATATAATAATATGTCTAATGATTTTAAGCTAAAAGGATTTTAGCAATGTAAATTTAGGTCAACTGCTTTATACCCGTTTACATTAAGTGGTATGCTATCAATTATATTTTCAACCATTTGATTAATTTGCCGTACAATTTCATTTGACAAAAATTGACATAAAGTGACAGATGTTTACATCTAAATTGAAAAAAAATACCAATATTGTCGACAACATATCATTTAGTGTAAATAAAGCATTAATGACCAAAGAGATCTTAAAAATTGGTTTACTATACGAATTTAATATATGTAAATTTCCTCTTACTATATATGGTTTACTATGTATATTTCCGCTGCAAAAAATAATATTCCTCGGCAATCCTATTTCAAATTACCCGTAACGTACACCTACTATCATTGTAGAAATTTAAATTGCCCGTTAAATTTTAAATATTGATTTTTAAATTTTTATTTTATTTTCATTTATTATGTCCAGAGCATTAAAAAAGATTTGAATAACTTTTATTACCTTTTTGTATATTAGAATAAACGTTCGATTTTTTTTTTGGGTCCCATTTTTCGATATTTATTTCCATTTTTTTGAGTGCACTCATTCTCTTTTAGCTACTTTTGATGAGTTTTATTTTTTTTTCTTGTTACTTTGTTATAATGTGGTCTTTAAAATATTTGAATTTTACATAAAAAGAATAAACATTATTTTATTTTACGAAAATATTGTAAGGGCAAACACGTGTACTTTAAAAAAAAAATGTATAAAGCAACCAGATCTCCTCTGTTTTTAAATATTATGACTGAAATTAAATTTATGTATCTGTAACAAATCCTTCGGTATATCGGTTCAAATTTTATTCAAATTTAATTATGACAAAAATAAATAACATATCGTTAAAAGGTTTAACATAAGAACTGAAATATTTAAACTATTATTCAGGTAGCCATATAATTCAGGCAGGTCGGCAACTAGTACTGCTTATTGTCTTAAAGCTATATATAACTGACGTTATGGTATTAAACATTCTAGTTTGAGTAATATTGAATTTATGGTGATGGCGTTGCCTCTCTTTTACTTATTAAATGTAGTCAATTTTCTAACTACATATTTATACAAATTCGTACCTCAGAACTTCATTTCCAAAATAAAAAAACAAATATTGGTCACATCATTTTAAAATAAATATTATGTTTTTTTTTAAATTTACATACATATAAAAACTTTTGAAATTTTTTAATATAAAATTATTAACTTCCAATTTTTTTTTTTTGCGGTTTTATTTTTTTGATTTTAAGGAAATTATTTTTGATTAGATATAAAATACAAATAAAAATAATATAAAACAAAGGAAACTACATTTAATTTATTATAAATACTTGCATAATTTATTTATAGGTACATAAATAAATAAATAAATAAATTTTAAGAAAACCTTAAGGATCTCATATTTATATCATAAAAGAAAAAACAAAGATAATATTATATAATAAAATATAATATAATATAATATAATAATAATATAATCAAACCCATAAAACAATCTTTATTATAAATTATATATTCAATATTTTAGAAAACGGAATATATGTCGCTGTCTGTTCACAACATTTTTGACAGATCCTATGGACGATGACAGAACATGTTTGATTTACGTTGTTGGCTGCTCACATTTTGACTTTTGAACAGAATATATTACGTAAGTAAATGAAATAGAAGCGCGAAGCGACAATTGAAGATTGAATCGCTAGGCTTGATATATACTTTACTTCGCACTTATAGCCCTTTGGCATTAAACATAAACAGTAAGAACAAGAATAAAATAAAAATATATTAAAATAAATTTTAGTTGTATTCGTTATTGTTTATATATTTATAGTTTTTTAAAAATTGTTAAAAATTATTTTGATAAGAGAAAAAAGCTGATTTGTAAAAAGTCATATTTTGCTTCATTGAAATGTTCAAGTGGCTAAAAAAAGCTATAAGCTTATATTTTCTTATTTGTTAATTCTGCGCACATCCTAAAACTGTAAACTTTTTTCTAATTTTAGAAAATATTAAATACAATATACAAAAAAAAATATCTTCTTTTATTATTAAGAAGGGCTTTCTTGAGTTGGCCAGAAGACGATGGCTAGCAGATTCAACTTGTAATACAACTAGAGTCCTGTAGCCCGATTTGAGTTTAGAATTAACCAAATGCATACTTTCTCTCCTTAAACCGGAAATAAGACAATTAGTTGGTGTTATTACGGGTCATTGTCTTTTCAGTAGACATGCTAGAAGATTATAAATGCATATGGGTCTTAACTGTAGGTTTTGCAGAATAATTAACGCGATAAAGAGCACGGAGTACCTTCTCTGCACCTATCCTGTAGTCTGTCAAGGAAAAGGTTGGAATATCTCCGTAGTTTCTTTTTCTAAAATTTAGGTGCACTCTCTGACATGGATCTAAGAAGTGTTCAAAGTTTCTTCCGTCAGAGTGGCATCATCGTGGCATATATTTTGGGAAACTTAACACCAATTCTGACCGAATAGATTCTCCCTTTTGAATGTACTCTACAGACCTAGAGTCTAGTGATTACTAACCTTTTAGATTAGCTTCATCAATAAAAAAAAAAATAAAAAAATTATCTTTATTATATTGTATTTAATTCAAGCCTTTTCGAAACTTTTCACTTTAATTCTTTCAATATAAAATTAAATGGTATATTTATACGAAAAATCCTTGTTTGTTTAGTTTAAAAAAAGAAATAAGAGTCACTGTTTAATTTATTAATTTGACTTTCAAAGAGAATCTTTCGAAGTTTCTTCCTACATTCACAAAAACAAAAAAAAAAAACAAAGAAAATTTTAAATTTAAGAAGTAGATTGGTAAACCAATATTGATTCTTGAGTAGGTAATTGATTTATTTCTTTAATTAAACTTCAAAAATTAATTATGTTATAATTAAATTATACAATTCTTAAAATTTCTAATATTTTAGTCACAACAGAATTACAACATAATAACGTCTTTTTATTGCTTACAATTAAAAACTTAAAAAAAAAATCCAATTTAATGTTTTTTTTTAAATTCCCTTAACATTTTAGACAATTTATCTCAATTGGTCAATGACAATTTATCTCAATTGGTCATGGTCATTTATGGTCATTTTTCATTGTCGAAAAAAAAAATCATTATTTTTTATAGACGCCTTCAGTATTACTCAGTAAAATAAAAAAAAAGTAAATACATTTAATAAGAACATTTAATATTGTCTGAGCTCAAGCATTTAAATTGATGGTATGTCCAATATACATTTGGATTGTTGTCTTCAAGTTGAATACTTTTATTTTTTTTATTTTTTTTTTGGAGTAATAATCTACTTTATCAAATTTTAGATATATATTTAAATTTTTTCATTTTATTTGTTTTTAAATCTTCAGTAGTAATATAAAGATAATAACTGAATGATGATAATCCCAATCATAAAAATTATTTTAATGGTTTCTCTTTTTTTTTTTCCCCCATATTTTTGTTATCATCCATAACAATTCATTTTTATAATAGTTTAAGTGTAACAAAAGTATAAAATTAAAATTAATATATACTTGTCTTAAATGATGATATGATGAAGGTAAAATTTAACGAGGAAAGATTCTTTAACAATGGAAAAGTATGTTTTAAATTATAAATTCTTAGGAATTCATTTGTACTCGTATATTTAATTGTCATCCGTTGGAATATTTTTAGAGCAAGAGGAATACCTTTACAAATATAATGTTGAAAATGATTCTAAGTATTTCTTAAAATTTATTTATTTAATATTTGGTTTGATTTAATATTATCAATTTCTATTACTTTTAAATTTATTAAATAAATTATAAGACAAAAATCAATAAATTTCGAAAAATTAAGTTTTGATATAAAAAAGAATAAGAATAATATCGGTTTATATAATGTATCTTCAAGATTTTTTATTTGTAAGACCTTGATATTTACCATTTTTGTAAGTTGAAAAGGTTTTAATGACCAATTCGAAAATAAGTATTTTAAATCTGACTAACAAAAGTTAGTTGATTTTCTTCTAGAATTATTTTTCGAATACTAATCAAAAGTGAGTAGATTATTGCCTAAAGAAAGTCGTCAAAATATGTTTTTATTTCTACTAATTAAAACAGTTCCGTTACAAGGTATTTGGCTATCTACTGGCGAATATGAAATAACTATCCGATTTTTTTTCCCCTGTCAAATCCGATTTTTATCTCTATTCTTTATATAAATTAACTGCCTTCAAAATTAACTAAAAAAGTCCATGTTACTCTAGTTGTAAGATCTAACCGAATGAAATATTTGATTAGATTTTTAACTCTTGAAAGTTTCTTGGTTGCATAGTTTCTCCATACGAAATACTTTGTGTAAAATAACATCTGAGAAACTGTATAAAAAAAAGCATTACTTCTACGCTACGCTACAAAGTTTTCAGACGCAAGATCAAAATTAAAATACAATATTAAACAATGCAGCGTGTTTATTTATGATCTTGTTTTTTTTTTTGTGCAGACATACTATTGTTAAACATTAAGTTTTAATGCAATATCCAGATTATGCCCGAAAAATATTTCTTTATTATTTACAAAATAAAAACTTCTCATTAATTGATTTCTTGAGGTAATTTTCATCTTTTTATAAATATGTATGGAAAAAGAATTACAAACTTGTTAACAATATTTGTCACCCTTATATTGGCTACCAGAAATTAGAGTAAATATCTTATTACATTACATAAAAAAAAATCATCATGAATAAATACGCAGCCTTCTTTAAATTTATATTTCTACTTAAAAATAGTTCTTAGGAAAAAATTAGAAATATGCCTTTTAAAAAGTTTAAAATGATATGTTATAAGTATACTAATTTCTAAGGACAAATACTTTTTTTTATTTTTCAAATAACTTTCTAGAAATGTTGGAAACAAACATATAGATAGATATTCAACCAAATGATCGACCCTCTTTAAAAGATAACCTTCTATATTATTTATTTATTTATTTATATTAATATTACATACATAAATGTAATGCAATATTATTGAACCATCGGCTACTAAAGGCCATTACAGGTTTTTATACTATTAATAAATTATATACTAATATTATTTATTTTGTTTATATTATATACTATATATTTACATTATATTAGGTCGTAAGGGGTGTATGTAAAGAAAAAAACTTACGACTTGTGCAGGGATCGAACCCACACTCCTTCGGTTAATACGCCACACGCCTACCCACTAGGCTACCGAAGCCCCTCCTTCTATATTAAAAGAATAAAAATTATATTTAGAATCTAAAAAAAACTACATCGAAAAACGAAATGGTGTATATTCCAGAATATTAGTATAATATTAAAAATGAAACAGTAACGCTTTAAATTTCGATTTAAAATGCAATTCACAGTTGCACTTTATAAAAATTTCACTGATTTATAAATCGTGTCTTATTTCGTATTTTAAAAGTACTTTAATATTTTGAATATTATTATATCTATATGGAATGGAATAAATTTTTTTTATTTATGTTTTTCTTTTTTTTTTTTTGTTATCTTGGTTGATCAAACAGACACATTTCATAACAAGTGAACACAACAAAAAAACTTTTTATTCTCTTTTGTTTTCTTTATTTCTGTATTCCTTTTACTTTCTTTGAATATCAGAAGAATTAATATGATATTTAAAAAGGATGTGCATACCTTAAGGCGTTTTTTGATAAAGTTTTTTTTTTTTTTTGCAACATAAGTAGTTCATATGAATATTAGGGAGCGCCATGAAATCCCAAAAAAAAAATTCCAAATGACAAAACCCCAAATTAACTAAAAATCCCGAATTGCAAAATCCCAAATTACAAAATCCCCAATTACAAAAATCCCAAAATATCAAAAATTCAAAACTTCAAAAAGTAAAGCAAATTTACTGATTTAAGAATTATCTACAAAATGATGGAATTGTTTAATAGGGGTTTCAGATTCATCAGAATTATTAAGAAAAAATAATATAAATATATAGGCATATATTCATTTTAGCACATTTCCAAAAAAAAATTTTGAAAAAATATGCCTATTAGTTTCACTCTGTTCGTCCGTCTGTTTACAAAACTTCTACACCATTAAAGATAGATATTGTTGTTGAAATATGTTTGTAAAAAAAAAAAAAGAAAGGTGGGATTTTATAGTTGATTACAAAATCAGGGTCCAATAATTTGTTTAGGGCGATTTGGGGGTACTATTTTAATAACTTGTTGTTGAAATATGTATCTAAAAAGATGTTAGGAGCAATTTAACTGTGGTTACAAATCATAGAGTTCCAATAATTTGTTTAGCAGGTGCTTTTAGCGCTATTTAAAATGCTTCCCATTAAATTTTCAATTTTGGAATTTTTTTTGTGGAATTTTTTTTTTTGTAATTTTGGAACTTTTTTGGAATTTTTGAATTTGCGATTTTATGTTTGGGATTTCGCGCCCAATTCGAATATTATTATATGAATGAATAAAAATTTGGTGTATGATATATATACATATGTATGTACCTTATTACAAAATTGTTATGGTATTATGACATATTACAAAAAACTTATTATTTTTGTTTTTTTATATTTTGATTTATCAAACAAAAAATTTAAATAAAAATAAAATTAAATTATTATACTTGAATGAATAAAATATCTTTTCGTTTTTACATAATTATGTATTTACATAATATATACTCGTATATACATAAAATACGAAAGAAAATTTCAAACGTACATAGTTTTCCAAATAAGTTATAAAAAAAATAAATAAAAACAAAACAAAAATGTTAAGAAAATATATAAGATAACTTTATTTTGTTTTAAGTCATTTTTTTTATAAAAACTTTTGATATTTCTTATTCTAATTCTTTATTTGTATTCGTTTTTAGTTCTTCCTTTTTATTTTACTAATTCTTTTATTGTTGTCTTTTTTTCTTTTACATATAAACTAAAAATAATATGAAAATAAAATTACAAAAACTTAAACAATTCAAACAATTATAATATAATACTTAAAAATGAAATTCTTCTTTTAAATTTAAAGAGTATGCATATATATTTATATATATATTTTATATATATATATATTATATATTCATACAATATTCAAAAAAGATAGTACATATAAAATTGTACTTATATAGTACAATAGTATGAATACTCCTACATAATGTTTAAAAGTAAAAACGGGCAAATACATATACCTGTACATATATGTATATGTAATATGCATATATATATTTTACATTTAATTTTGTTTTTTGTTTTATATTTTATATTTCTGTGCATTTTTACACTCACATATCCATACTTTCACATAAATATTATATTAAAGCCTAATACGGTGATTTTTTTACAGTTATTCTAATTTATTTGTTTATTATTTAAAAAAAAATAAGAAAATCCTGTTTTATTTATTTATTTTTATTTAGAAATTCTTTTATTTGTAAATTGGAAAATTTCTTTTATTTGTAAATAATATTAAATCGAAGGATTTCGATTATTTATTTTTATTTTTCGATTTTTTTCGAAGGATTTCGATTTATTACAGGATTTCGAACCGTGTCAATCGAAGAACTGCGGCTTCAAATCCTGTAAAGGTTACTAGGATTTCTAATAGAAAAAACTACTAAATCAGTAATGAAATGCTATTAAATTTTTTTTTCCACCTAAGGAAGTGAGGAATCTTCCAAAGACACGAAGAATTTCCTCCTTGGTAGTGTCAGATTCTTACTGACTAAACCCACGTCAACTAAAACCTTAGCCAATATAAAAGGATGAAACCCTTATCTGCGAGCGCAGTATAATGACTAAGGAGTAGAGAATTTAAATTTAACTTTTTCAATAAATTTTGTTCGTGGAAAAAATTTGGTAAAGAATAATTTATATACTTGTATATATAATATACTTGCGACTATCCTAGAGATCTCAATGGTTTAAAAAAAATAATGGAAAATAATTTAAATAAAAGAAATATAAATAAAATATTTAAATATCGAAATACCAAAATTATTGTGAAAGTATTAAAATTATTTCAATTAAATATTCAATTAAGAAACTTTTAACAGATTTGCTTAGATTCATAACATTTTTCCCTAACATAAAACTTGAAGAAATTTTCCAAAAAATGATTAGTTATTAGTTTCACTTTTTTCATCTTCTGTTTACAAAACTTCTAACACGATTTTAAAATAGAAAAATTAAATTCTAATAGCTCTCCTAAAAAAAAAATAATAGGATAGATCACTTAATAAAAGTTGAATGTTGAAGAATAACTTTTATATAGATTCTCACCTATTACGAAGTTACTGCGCCTTAACGTTGGGAAAAGAGCTATTTTAACATATGTATATCTCAAATTCTGATTAACATACATTTAATCTTAAAACGCCAAATAAGAGCACATTTTTTAGCTTTGTAAATCAATATCAAAATTATACAATTTTTTGTAATTTAGTATCTAAATATACCGTTATGTGAAAACAAAATTTTATATGATTTTGTTTCCTTTATTTCTCCGGAAGTCGGAACGTTCTCACATTGAACTTTGAAATTTTGACTGAAGAAAATTTTTTTTCATATATCCCTGTTTTTTGTTATCTTTATATTTGACCTATTGATGCACTATTAAACGATTTTTTTTAAACATACTTCTAAGATTAGCACAAGTAATAAAAAAAATTTCGTATATGTGTTTAAAAATAAAATTTTATTTTTTACCATCTCATAACATTGGAAATTTTTTTAATATTTAATATTTTTAGCTTAGAAAAGTTTACCACACTAATAGTTTTCAATACTCTTAAGTCAACCACTCTTTATATTTTTAATAACTTGAAAAATCATTACATCTTTTAAAATACAAAATGATTTTTTTTTTTTTCCTAAGGGAGGTGGGAATCTTCCAAAGACACCAAGAATTTCCCCTTGGTAGTGTCAGATTCTTACTAACTAAACCCACCTCCCCCTTTAGCCAATACTGTGGATTGAAAACCCTTACCTGCGAACGCCGTATATTGGCTAGGGAGTAGGGATAGGAAAGGATAGGAAAATGGATACGGAAACATTGAATTGGGAGTGGGACTGTAAGGAAACAATGAATCCGCCTATTATTATTACTATTTTGCTAACTGTGACTAAAGCCGTCACAACAGTTACAACATGTAGTAGTTTATAGTACAACATGAGGCAACTATTGAAGGCAACCCCCACTGTCACTGTAGCGGCTGCTATTATTGGTATTAATATTCTTATTAATATTATTATTATTTTACTACAGAGTCAGCGCCATCAGTGGATTACAACATGCAGCAGTATATAACACCTTACTTGCATGATATAACTAAAGATAGCCCCACTGTAGTAGCTATAAAATAATACAGATTAGTGGATTAAAATAATTACAGACAAACGAATAAAAATTTTTTATTAGCAAATTTTTTTCTCTTTATAAAATATAAAACTAAAAGTTTAGTTTTTCAATATGTCTTTAGGTTATTTTACAAACCAAGGAAAATATTGTTCTTTTTATTATATATATTTATTATAAATATTAATTTTAGAGTTTCTATATGGGGGCAAAAAGAATTTTGATAATTTTATACTGATATAGAATTTTTTTTATGTTTTTTTTTAAATGAATAAAGAAAGAAGAACTTTTTACTTTATGTTCACTTAAATAAAAACTTTGTAAGTTGATATGTGTAAGTATAAAATATGAATGTTTACATTTTACATGCTGCCAGTAATTATAGTTTTGTTTCTATTATTAAAGTACATAATCCTAGATTTTTTAACAAAAAAAAAAAAATATCTTTTTGAAAAATAAACTCTTATCAGTATATAATCAGAAAATATTATGTTAAAGGCATTTGAATTGTATACATATATACTTATAATTAAGAAATTATATTCTTGTTGTGAAATTTGTTGGTACAAGTAACTATTACATCAAAATGTTAAAAGAGTATTTTGTTAAAATAGAAATATGAAAACAACTATAGAATGTGAAAAAGAAAATTATATTTTTAAAGAGTTCTTACATATACTACGATTTCTTTTTGGTAAATAGATTTAAAGAGTAAATACATATTGAATCATAATATAAGTAAATAAAGACAAGAGAATTTAAATTACCTATTAGACTATAAAATCGATTATAGTACAAAAAATATAAATTTAAAAATCATATGACTTAAAAAGGAAGTAATTTTAATTAAGAATTGCAGAGATGACAGAATAAGGCAAAATTAAAATTAAATAATTTAGTTCATTATGGAAATATTTATGTTTTCTCTACAATCAAATTAAATTAATTTGAATAAATCAAATTATCCTGACTGAAAGTAAAAAAAAAATAAATTATTTCTAAAATAAATTAGAAATTTTAGAAATTATAGAAATATACACAGAATGTAATTTCTTTACGTATTTTTTAGCATTGAAAATAATAAACACTTTGATATATCAATTGTATAGAAAGAAAAAAAAAATAATCTAGTAAAAACTGTTCAAATTATCTTCATCAAATTTTTCGTTTCCTCAAAAATAACAACAATTAATATTAATTAAAACAATATTTTAGTCTATTTGTCAAATAATTGATTAAAAATTAATAATTTTTTAAACTAAAACCTATTTTAATATAATATAAAACATCCCAAAAAAAAAATGGAATATTCAATTTCCTACAACTCGAATAATTGCAAATTTTTAAATAAACCCAAATATAATATTTCATAACGAAAACCACAAAATTGTGTTACGGGTCAAAGAAATCTAAATAAAAAACCAAATATTTTGTATTTAATTGAATTTTTCCATTTAAATTATTTTTTCATTACAGTTTCCTTTACCCTTATCAAAAGTCTTTTATTCTCTCTATACCTTTATACCGATCATATTATTTTAAATTGTATTTTTTTTTTTCTTTTTTTTTAATTTTTATTTGATTGAGCAAAAAAAATTTAGGTTTATCATTCTTTATTAAGAAAACTTAAAGCTAAGCAAATGGAATAAATAAAAAATTTTAAACGCTTCCGTAATTAACATTTTACTTAATCTTTAATAAAACAACAAATAAAATAATTGATCCTGAAAGTATGCAATCTGTTTGAAATCCCACAAACATCGTATGAATAAGGAAAGATATGTAATATTAATATAAATAAATAAATAAATAAGGAAAGACTATGTAATTGGTTAAGCTTTTATCAATACAAAAATATAAGTTAAAAAAATTGAGAAAAACTTTCACATAAAAATTATTCCAAATTTAAAAGTTAATAACAAATAATATTAAGAGCTTTTTTTTCAAACTTTTTTTTATAGGCTAAGTTAATTTTAAGATTGTAAAAAAGGATCTAAATAAAGTTTAATTAGGGGCTTCGGTCGTCTAGTGGGTAAAAGTGTATAAAATACGCTGCAAACACCGAGGGAGTGTGAGTTCGAATCCCACACACGTCGTAAGAGTTATTCTCCCTTACGATATTTACAGCCACGCTTGAACAGCAAAGGTTGTGTAATTTTCTGTCCACATTATGTGGCAGAGAAATGCATTAAAAAAAAAAAAAGTTTAATTAAAAAAAAAAAAAGACTGTGTAATTTCCTTGTAACATTTATGTATGAATATGAACTAAATAAAAAACATATTATACATAGTGTGAAATTTTAACTTTTCTTCAAAACCCTACCACATAAATTTTGGTGGTAAATTTTGACTTTCCTCTCCAAGTGGGACTGTAATTGTTATAAGAAGATTTCTATGACGTATGTGGGATTTGATTTGTTTATACGTATATTTTATACGTTCTTATCTACTAGGTCAACGAGGCCCCATATACTTTTCTCAAAAAAATATAACTTATAAGTAAAACCATTTAAAATCGATTCACAAATATATACCTGATTCTTTCACCAATGTTATACAGTTTCCAAACTGTATATTTTGCTTTTATAAAAATTTTAATTTATATTAGAACATAATTTAAATTAAAAACCAAAGAACCAAAAAACCCAACAAATGGACAATTAATTTAAATCCATTTTTAAAATGTAAAAAAAAAGAGTAAAGTAAAATATGAATTTTTTTTATACTTTGCCGGAAAACCTTTGAAATCTACCTATATAAGGATATCTGAAAAAAAAAACTCAACTTTTCTTTCAATATAACATCAAAATTTTGATATACATATTTATAAATATATTTACAGTTCTTAATTATATGTATATTAAATGTACAAAGTTTTAACCATAATACATATATTATAAAATTTTTCAACAACAACAACAATATAAACTTGAACCAAAAGATTGCTCTATTGAATATAAATTATTAACATTTCTCTTTACTTCTACAATGTATGACATGCATACTGTATACATATATATAAAATTTATATAAATAATGTCCTTTTCAATTGCTTGCATATACATACTTTTATTTTTTTTTTTTTAAGCAAGAATTTATTGAAAATTGTTACCCTTGAAAGGTCACTAAATTATTCAAAATTAAATGAAAAAACAAAAAAAAAACCAACTCTGAGAAAAGAAAATTTTATTTCTTCAGAATCACGAATTAAAATAGAAAATGCTATAAAATTTTGAATTTTTTTTTTATTTTAATAATTAAAAATTAATTTTTTGCATAACGTGATGAATTTTCAACTTGCAGATAAATGTCGTTTTAGAATTTTAATTTACATGAATTATCAATGAATACATAGATATATATTACACACATACATATATATATAAATATTGGTAAGTAATAATCATAATAATTTTATTCAATTTTTTTTTTTTTCATTTTAAGTAAAACTTAAAATACTTAAAATTTTTTAATATTAATAGTTTTCTTTATTCTCTTATCTCATATAAATTTAACGTAAGGAATGAAAGGCACTGCGAAATAACGTCTAAAGAAATAAGACCTTAAAAATGAAAAAAATGAAATAAGTTATAAAATTTTTCTGTTTCTTAGGTTATATGTTCAAATGGTGAAATAAAATCTATAATATTATGATAGAAATAACATCGAAAAAATTATTTTCCAAAAATCAAAACAAAATCAAAGTTTTTATAAAAGTTACTTGCACAATGGTTCAGACAGAAATGACAAAAAAAGTTCATTGTAGTTCTGTCCTTTTAGTTATTTGCTGCCCACTTTACAGTTAATCTCTCTAAATTATTTTGTTATAAACATGTTTCAACAACAAAACATTTAAAATAGTGAAGGGTAACCATGGGTAGGTTTCATAAAAAATTTATTGTTGTAGAACAACTTTTTGATGTAGCTCCATCTATTACGAAGCTACAGCCCCTCAAACTTTGAAAAAGCCCTATTTTCAAATACGTATACATATATATTTTCATTTCAATCTGAAAACGCCATTCGATAGGAATTTTTTTTACCTTTATAAATCATTATGAAAATTATACATTTTGTTTTAAATTTAGTATTTAATTTACCGTTATGTGGAAAATAAATTTTGCCTGATTTTTCTACCTTCAAAACTCCGGCACGCCTTTAGATAGAGACTTGAAATTTTAAGGTAAGAAAGAACTTTTGAAATTAGTAGATCTAAGTTCCCTCAGAAAATTTTTTTGGACCAGCCCTGTTTTGAGCTATTAGGGCTCAAAAATTGAAAATTTGCTATTTTTAAACACCTGTAACTTAGGCACCTGTACACATTTTTATTCGCTAAAACATTGTTAACAGTTTTTCTTAGTTATAAAGGGTTCTGGACTTACAGCCTCTCAAAACCTATTTTCCTTATAGGTATTTTCCTCAAAACCTATTTTCCTTATAGAAAAAAGTCCTATTTTCACTTATCATTTTTTTTAATTTTTTTAATAATTTTTTCTTATTATATGATTCTATCTAAGATTGTATCTATTACCTATCTATTATTTAACAATTCTAAGAAAATATTCAAATTTTAGTGCGAGTCACAATTCTATACAGTTTGTATTATCTGTTGGAAATGTACGCTTTTAAAAACCTTTAGTTTACATGTTGTTTAGATGTTGTTTCATTTTTTTACTTGTTCTTATTTTTTTTAGACGCCATTTCGCAGTGCCGGAATGAAAGCATTCGTTAAGATTCATAGCAAAAAAGAAAAACTATATATAAAGTGGTAGAATGGTTCATATTAAAAAAAATTATGGAACGTGAGTTCCTGTTCTGTGGTCTTTATTTAAAAAGAGTTAAAATATTATATATTTCCTTAAATGTATTTTCCTTATTTTCCATAACGGTATTTAAAAATAAAATGTATTATGAATTTTATTTCACACTTGAAATACAATCTAAAACTAGACAAAAAATTAACTTTAAATAAATTCGGCGTTAAGGCAAATACCATTAGTTAAAATAACTAATAATTTATGTTTACTAAAAATTTTATTTTATATATTAATAATTTTAAATACTGTATGCTTAAGTAATTTAACACATACAGTAAAAATATAATAATATCATAATTGTTTGCGTTTTTTTTGTGAAATTTAACGACTGAAATAATTTTACAAATAAAAATATAAAGAATATAAAGTTTTTAGTAAAAATGTTGCACATACACTGATGCACAACCTTGAAAAAATTGTTATGAAAAATGCAAAAATGTTTAAGTTTTTGTTATGCTGCCCATACACTGCGGACTAGGTTGAAAACTTGGTACGCGGACTTGATAAGTTGTATCGCGTATGGGCAAGTTGTAAAATCATTTTGATGGTTGAAAAGTTGATTGGAAGAATATCAAAAAATTTTGATTTTTGTGGACGAAGTCTTTGGTTTGTAGTTGAATTGTATCGTGTATTGGCAAGTTGTACAACTTAAATGTCATTTTAACATTGAGATCTTTTGATTTGAGAAAATAATAAAAATATAAAGTACATAATTACAACGGTTGGATGATAGATTGGATAAGTGTGTGGTATGGTTCTTAAACCTGTCAGCGTACCAGTAAGTTTACAACCTCGTCCGCCGTGTATGGGCAACATTAAATCATTTTCATGTAAAATTTTCAAAATCTTATAAAACGTAATGATACATTATTATTTAAGTCTCCAAGAGAATTTATTATTATAAAACTTTTCATACTTATGGGACAACTACCGTCTATGCATATTATATTTTTTTTAATTTTTGCAACTATTTGAAAAAGAACAAAATTGTATAACATTTTTCAACAAAAATTTAATATTCTTCAGAAATGTGAAAATTTGGTTAGAATTCTTTTTTTTTTTATTAAATCAATTATAGTTTTGATTAATAGCTCCATAAAGTTAATATCTACAATTTAATATAATATCTACAATATTTGTATTATAAAAAAAAACAAAAACAGACAAAAAAGTTATCTAAAAAATTAGAAATAATATTTTTTTTAGTTTTACATAATTAATATTATCCTATATAATAAAATGATAACTTACCTAACATAAGATCTTGAAATCTGTTAAAAATATGGACGCATACACATTTATTTAAAATATATAGAATATGCATAGAATTAAAAAATTTTATATGCGTTTAGATTTTCGAAAAGTATTTAAAATAGATAAAGTGTTACCACCGTTTCAAAAAAAACAATTAAGCTCGGTTTTTTTACAAAATAAATATCTCGAAGTCATGAAAAATAAAATAAAGAAAGTATAGAATGCAAAACCAAAGGCTCACATTAAAGGCTCACATTTCTAAAATGGCAATAAAAATATCACTGATGATTAGATACTTTTGCATCAATATTTGTAATTTTTTTTTATAAAAAATTTCTTAGAATTTTGTATGTAAGAAAAAATTTCGAAAAATGATGAGACACTTTCTTGAGTATTAAAATAATGTCAATAATTTAAAATTATGTCATTTTTATGTCAGCATATTTTTTAAATTTAAAATTATTTCTATCAATTATCATCAATAAAATAATTTCACCGAAATATAAGCTATGTCATGGTGGTAACAGTGAATAGATTATAGAAAATAGATAAATCAAAACAATAATCAATATGTTTGATTTATGCACAAAAAAGAGTAGTACACATTGTCATAAATCACAATACACATCTATTTGAACAGAAATGAAAGTGTTGAGTATTTTGGCATTTGGGATGACAATTAACAGGTCGCAAGATCAAACTTTAGATAAAGTTGGCATTTATTTAACTGAATCAGTTTTTAGACGCGGTCAACTTTATGTTGCATTTTCCCGCGTGTGCAAGGCTGACGATATAAAAATAAAAATAATTGATGGTCCGGATCAAGGAAAGCTATTCGCCAATAGCAACAAAATTTAAGCAAAAAATATTTTGTATAAAATTATATTTAATTTCGAAGAAACAAATAAAAATATAATCAAAAATATTATGTAATTGATTTTCTAATTTCAAGCTAGCGTCTGTATTATTTTTTTCTTGCAAGCTTTTCTTCTAGTATTAAATAAATAGAAATTTTAATAATATTTTAAAATAAATTAAATAACATTTGATATCAAAAGTTTTAAAAACACTATAAAAACTCTACAAGATTATGTAATTCTATACTCCGAATTAGTTCATTTTAAATTTTTAAATCGTCTTTGTACCTTTTTTATTGTGCCTTTTTTTACCAAGTGCAGACAGTATATTTTCTATGAAGTATTAAGAATCCTATGATCAGTTTGTTTTCAGTAATAAAACCTTTAAAGCTTTTGTAATAAAACCTTTAAAGCTTTATTTATGTGTCAGATGTGAAATAAGACGAAGAATCCACGATATTCCCTTTTTCCATAATATTTATATATGTATATATGTATGTATATATATAAGCGATATTTTGAATTAACAGGAATATTAGAGTTGGACTCTGAAAAAAGCGTATAAACCTGTTCTTGTAATCAATTCTAAAATTGTTCCTAAATTTTTTTTTACGTATATTTTTCAACAAAAAAAACTTTTAAAATAGTGAATACTGCCACCCTGAAACTTCTGCTGTACAAATCCTGCCACTGTAACCAACTCTAAAGTCCTTCCTAATTATATTTATATTATATTAAAATTAGGAATTTATAAATCAACAACGAAAAGACTTTGTTATACTTGAATTTTATATAAATAATAAGGTTTTATTTCACATTCGAATGAGAAATAAAATCTTTTTGCAAATACAACCTTATTTCTAATTGAAATTGAAATGAAGCCTTAAAGACTTTATTACAGAAAACTTTATAACACCATAACATAATTTGTATTTTCCTTGCTTTCTTTTCGCTTTAAACTAACCATTAAAAAATAATATAAATTTATTTCACCAATTTAAAAAAAAAATAAAATACATATGTATATTAAACAAATAAAATAAATCCACAATAAATAAAAAATAATCCACTTTATTCATATTATTATAAATATTCTTCAATATCAAAAAAAAAAAAACAAAATTTCAATATAATATTTAAAACCTCTGAATTTAAAAATTGTTGCCAACAACCAAACAAAAAAAAGAATAAAAAAACTCTAATCTTTTGATTTTCCATCACCCAATAAAGAAAAATGAAATGAAATTGTTCTTAATGCAAAAATTTCTCTTTACAGAAAATGGAGTGAAAAATAAAAATCAATCAAATTTTTATATTACATTTCATATTACAGATATATAACTTGAGTATATTTCAAAAAGAAAAAAACAAAAAACATGAAAAAAAGGAAAAAGAAAAAATAAAAAAAAATAAAAGAAAATCACTTGAATTGTCGCGATATTATCAAGTGATACTTGTATTACACTCTATAATATTACAATTTTTTTTTTTTGTTTTTACCTTTTTTCTTCAACAATTTTCTTTTTCACAAAAGAAAAGTCGGGGAAAAATTTTTCTTATTTTTCTTTTTCAACTTCAACCAAACTTTTTTCTTTTTGTTTTTTGTTTTTTGTTTTTTGCATTTTTCCTTACTTCAGTTCAAAAAAATATATATATAAATTCAGTCAATCATAAATATTGAATCTCATCAAAGTCTTGAAATGTAAACCTAATAAATTGGTATTTTGTATCTAGAGATAAATGAAAAATGCGTATACAAATGTAACATAAATACCTACTATACCTTCTATACCAACCGAAGCAAAAATATCCATTCATCTTTTTTTTTTAAGAAAAAACACAAGTCAAAAAATAAAATTAGTTATGGGTAATCATTTGGAACGATAATTGTATATATACTAACTTAGTTACACTTGTGATGCAAAAAATCGAATTTGCATAAAATAATTTTACAGATATATGAATTGTTTTATAATTCTAATAAATAATGAAAAAAGTTTGATGTATGAAAGGCATAAAAAAAAATTTATAGTTAAATAATTTTCCAAATAAAAATGGAAAAGGAAAAAAGAAATTTTTTATCAAGAATAATAAGTATCTTTCTTCAAGATTAATAAGTATCTAAAAACATCTACATAGATTATTATCAATTTTAAGATATAGTACATTTTTTTCAGATTGTTACTTTTGTAGCGTAACAATACAGAGAATTTTTTCCGGGATATATCCTTAATCTCGCTGTTAACCCATTATCTAAGTAATAACTTTGCATCTTTTTTGTAACCAAAGATATCTCGTTTATTCTCTTTTTTTTCTATTATTTATTCCGAACTTAAATAAAATGCTAATTTATTTTTTTTTTTCTTTTTCAAAAAAAAAAAGTTAAAATGAAATCATGTTTTTGTTTTTAAATTTTAATTAAATCTGCATGTCAGATTTTAGTTGTGAAAAAACGACATTTGTATTAAATGGTTTTTTTTATAGAAAATTGGTTTGTGTCTTCAATCGATTTCTCCACAATTTCAAATAAGTAAATTGTAAAAAAAAAAATGACAGTACCATAGTGTTACAGACTGAACTAACTGAAAACATTTAGATTCAAAAATTATACATACATACATGTATCTATATAAATGGTGCAGATATTGATTATTTGATCATAAATGTTGCCCACATACTAAATTTCAAAATATTCATCTATTTATTTTCTTTCTTTTCTTTTTTTGTAATTTTTGTTGTTTAGTACTTATTTTTACGTATTATATGTCATATTTGTTATAGCGGAACACAAAAACAAAAAGACAATGTGAATTGAAACACTAAAAAACATTGATAGGTAAAACGTGACATTTATTGTTATTCTGTTATATATTTTAGAGTAACATGATGGAAAATAAAAACCTATCAATTTTTCTTCTTAGCACTTTATTATATTTTAAATGTGTTTTGTGTTTTTATTTTTAAAGTTGTTTAAAAGAAATAAGGTTATGAAAATATGTGATCGTCAAGACTGATATTATATCCATAATAAAAAAGGCAACCAATAATTCATGTTTCTTTTGGTATTAGTCCTAGAACTACATTTATACTTTGTAGTATTTTTATTTTTGTTGATAAATTTTCAAATGCTAGGCTTATAGAAGTTTACCTGATGTACCATTAACGCATATTGAAGGAAAGAAAAAAAAAACTACGTTAGTATGCTATGCTAAGCAATGAATGAATAATAAATAATTATTAGAAATAGGAATATCTCAATTAATTCGCATATGTTCTTTTACTATTTGAATGTCAATCATTCTATTTATTTATTTTGTTATAATTTTATATGAATTATAAGGTTATACATATAAGGTATAATGTATAATAAAAATTGTTTGTTTTATTTTGGTTTATTTCAATATATAAATATTTATTTGTTTACTGTTATAATATATTTGGATATCTGTAAATTATAAAGTATACGTTAAAATGGTAAGAAATTCGTTCTAGTTTTAGATGCCAAAGCTGCCAAATTCTATTCTAATTCTAAAAAAAAAAAATTTACAATTTCTCTGAAGATATCCCTTTTCTTTATATAAATCCAAATTATTTTGCTTTTAAAATATATGGCAAGGCAACTCTAAGGTTACAAAGATTAAGATTATCTTTAATTACAATTTAGCAAAAATTAAGATAAATACAATCATTTTTATGAAATAAATGAATTTTATGTTATTTTATAATTATAGAGTGAATTATTTTTCATTTCAATTTAAAAGTATCTTGTTACTACTTTCCCACCCTCTCTATATACATACATATATAGACGGAAATAAATTTATACTTCAAGTTTGTTCAAAAAGTTTTTTTTTTTTCTTTTTTAAAACAAAAACAATTCAAATAAAATGAACACTTTGACAATTGTCAGAAATTTTGACACTTTTTAAAGCAATTAATTAAGCCAATCTCTTTTACGTGTCGTAAAATAAAAAAAAATCACACGTTCTAAGATTTGATATACATTGAGAAAAGTGAATAAAAATAAAATTCTTTTAAATTTCAGATATATTTTATATTAAATATTATACATTTTTATTTATGTACTCGTATATAAAGCTTTTTAGTACATTTTATTCGTCATGTTTTTAGCACATTTCCAAAAAAAATTTGAAAAAATGTGCTTATTAGTTCACTCTGTTCGTCCTTCCGTCCGTCTGTTTACAAAACTTCTACACTGTTAAAGATAGAGAAAAAAAATTATAACCATGGGTAGGTCTCATAAAAAAATAATTTTGTGGAACAACAGCCCTATCCATTACGGAGCTACAGCCCCTCAAACTTTGAAAAAGCTCTATTTTTAAATGCATATATCTAATGTTCTGTTTAAGATTTTTTCAATCTGAAAACGTCATGCGACAGGTATTTTTTTTAACTTTGTAAATTAATATCAAAATTATGCAATTTTTTTTAAATTTAATATTTAAATTTACCGTTATGTCAAAACCAAATTTTGCATGATTTTTCTACTTTCATAACTCCGGCACGCTTTTAGATAGCGGCTTGAAATTTTGAGGCAAGAAAACACTTTTAGAATTAGTATAAGTTTGTTCAGAACTTTTTTTTGGGCCATCCCCTGTTTATGAGCTATTAGGGCTCAAAATTGAAAATTTTGCTATTAAACACCTGTACACATTTTACTTCGGAAAGATATAAAAGTTAAAGCTACAGTAATATATTTTAACGTGTGTTAAAGGTTTATTTTAGTTATATAGGGTTCCAGAGTTACAGCTTTTCAAAATTGCGAAAAAGCCCCATTTTCAGATGTATATATCTCAGGCTCTGCGTAATAGTTTTGCAATCTAAAATCGCCAAAAGACCGAATATTTTATTATCTACATAAAGCAATATTCAAATTATGCAATTGTATGCAATTTTGTAATTTACTATTTAAATTTCCCGTTATGTGAAAACCACATTTTGCATCAAATTTCTTTTTTCATAACTCCAGCACGCATTTAGATACGAAAAAGAAATTTTGAGACAAGAAATAACTTTTAGAATTAGAAGTTTGCTTAGCAAATTGTTTTGCACCAGCCTCTGTTTAAGAAGTATTAGGGCTGAAAACTTGAAAATATGCTATTTTTAGACACTTAAGCACCTGTATACATTTTTCTTCAGCAAGACATAAAAATTAAAGCTCTAGTAATATATTTTTACGTGTGTTAACGGTTTTTTTAGTTATAAAGGGTTCCGGACTTACATCCCCTCAAAATTCCAGAAAAATCCTATTTTCACATATTTTCTCATTACAAACAACTTCTTAAATTTTCAAATTTTTGTGCAAGTCACAATTCTAAATAATAAATGTGAAAAGGAAATTACACAGCCTTTCCTTTACAGTCGTGGCTGTAAATGTCGTAAGGTGGAATAACTCTTACGACGTGTGTGGGATTGGAACCCACACTCCCTCGGTGTTTACAGCGTATTTTATACGCTCTTATCCACTAGGCCACCGAGGCCCCTAAACAGTTTGTATTGTGTTTTGAAAATGTGCGCTTTTAAAAACAGTTGATTTACATTCTACCTTTTTTTTATTTTAATATTAATTTTAACTTTGAATTTCAATAAAAAATTCAGAAAAATAAGAAAATTAAAAATTTTGAGGTATATATATGTGTATGTATATGTGTACATATTGTATATAAGAAAATTTCACAAAAAAAATTATTAGCTAGCATAAATAAATTGTAACAATTGATTCAATAATTTAAAAAATTTTTAAACGTTTTTATTAAAAAAAAAAATTGGTTATAAATTAATTATACAAAAATATATTATTTTAACCCCCTAATTCCGAAAAATATTTGATTTTAAGTTAAGTTACTTCTAAATTCTAAATTTATTATTTTAATTAACATATCCTTTTCCGCTCTTTTTTCTTCGTTCCTTCTTAGCTATAATATTACGCAAGTTGTTAGAGTATTTATGTTACTATTACCAACTGCAGATGGAAGTGATTTTACTCAATAAAAATTTAACATTTAACAATGGCGTTTAGAATTTCTTTGTTTCTTTAGCTTTCCACTTCCCTTAGCAAAAAAAAAAATCACTCACTAACTTTTTAAATTAGTTCTTACCTAAAATGCTGTAATAAAACTAGAATGCTTTAATAACAAGCTCGACCCGCGCGTTCGTATAGCTGCCATACAATTTCTTTATTTATATGAAAATAACTCAGTGCCCATTCAAGTTAGGTATTTGAAATTCTGTCAAAAGTTAAAGTAAGGTAAGTTACGTATAAACATCTTCTTTAAAATTCGGAATAATTTGTGAAAACAAGTCTAGTTTCATGTGAACAATTTCTTTGAAATTTGCTTGCTCTTCTGTAACAATTTCGGATATCTGCCATACATAAATTTTATTTTCATATAAGCATAATTTATATCCTCACATCTTAGTTCTTAATAAAGCAAAACATCTAAAATATTCTGAAAAATTATCAAGTTTTACCTCAATAACTTATATTTCATATCCGGGAAAATAATTAAGTTAGATAAATCTGAAATTTTGTAAAAGATTATCAAGTTTTATGACAATAATCTCTTTGCAGTTTGGTTGTTCTAGCGTAACAGTTTCATGTGGGTGTCATATCTTGATACTTAATTAAGCTAGGAATTTGATATTTTGTAGAAGAGAATGGGATCAAATTGCTGTTAAACATCACTAAAATTCAAATACATTTTGTAGAATACAACATATATTATCTTCGTACGGGTATCCTTTACACTCTTCCGTGTTTAAACTAAATTATTTTTCTTAATATTTACTCGTTTTGCATACTTTATTTATTTACATCAGGATTTGTACATTATCGCCCATATTATGTTAGACTTATAATTTCGTCTCAGGAAAATTTGCCATCAAATTAAATCCAGAACTATAAAGCTATTAATTATATTTTCACACAATAGCCATTTAGCATGACTATTGTATATATTTTACTACATTAGTGCTGCATTTTACAAAAATCTCGGTATTTATGAATAATAGCAATGTTTCATTTGATAAATTTACAAATATGGTTTACGACTATACATTTACCGACATTGTTCTGTTATTATTCAAAGGTGTCCTTAAAACTTTAAGCAACTTTTCAAAATAAAACTCTTCTTTTAAAATTATACAGAACATCCGGCATAGTTCTATTATTCTTTTAAACTCGATTTATACGGTAATCTTAATAAATTTATTTAGTTTTATATACACAAATATAGGTATGTTGCAAATTTTAAAAATCATAGAATTAAAGGATGTTTAAATCAAAAATGGGTGATACAAGTTAAAAAAAAAAAAAAATTTTTTTATTTTCCAAATAAATATATAAACATTAAAAGGGAACATAAAATTCCATTTTTATTGATATTTTTCGCCATTCCTTTAAAATTTTTTTTATTTTTTTTTTTAAATTCTATTTATATATTAAAACATTTACGCCATATGATGAAAAAGACGCGAATTTTATATATTTATTATTCGTTTTTCTATTTTTTTTGTTTTTGTGGAAAATTTTTTAGAATGTAAAAAAAAACAAAAAAAAAGTTTTTTATAGTCATATTAAAAAAAAAAATATTATATATATTTTTGAACAATAGAAAAGTTCAAATCTTTTACGGTTCAAATAAATATGAACATTAATATATATATAATATTTATATATATTTATATATATATTTATATATATATTATATATATATAATATATTTATATATCATAGATTTGAATTTATATTCATATACAAAATGGAAATCTCAAAAAAAAAAAAAAAAAAAAGAGCCTATAAAATTTTTAAAGCAATTGAAAAAGAAAGAGAAGTCACTTTTAATATATTTTACGTGAATAAAATTTATTAAAATTCCATAATATTATGTAAAGGTTTTTTTTTTTTTTATTCTATTGATATTTAGAACGTTTTGATTCTACGATACTACGACAATAGAATTTTATAAGAGTAGGTACATAAAATGGTAAATTTATTTTTATGTATACATAAGTACCTGCAATATGAATATAAAAAAAAAAACATTTTTTAGAAAAACTTCTAAATAATAAAAATACATACGCAAATAAATAAAAAAAATAAAATGTAAAGTATGAAATCTAAAAAGGACTTCTTTCTATATTGAGTATAATTTTGGAATAACTCTAACTATCAGATATTAATAAATTTTTTAAATGCATTTTTTAATTGCACTTTAAAACTGACCAAACCGTTTTTTGTAATTTTCATGTCTAAAAGTCTATATATGTAAATAATATTATATTTATGCAAAGAAAATATTTAATTTTCTTCTTTACTGATTTAATAACCCACAAATATTCAAATAAGCTTAAAAAAATAAGTAAAAAGTTTTATATTCAGTCTGTATGTTACAGAACCAAAATTCCTATTCGAATTTTTGACTTACTTAACCGGGTCAAAAGGCCCATTGGACTTTTGTTTTAGTATTAAGGACAAAAGTCTGAATGGCATGTTTGGCCTTTTTTTAATCAGTTTTTTAATCAGTTTGGCCATTGAAATAAAAAAATTGAAAAGTTGCACTTCTGTGGCTTTTCACCTTTTTAGCACATTTTTCAACTTTACAAATCAATGTAAAAAAAAAATACAATTTTTTTAAATTTATTATTTAAATTTATGCTTATGTGAAAAGAAGACTTTACAAGATTATGCTTCCTTCATATCTCCGAAAAGTTTTTACGTAGAACCTTTAGGTAGAACTTTGAAAGTAGAAAGATCGTAGTATAAATTTTTTTTGATTCTTCCCCTGTTTAACAGCTATTATGAGTAAAAAATTTAAAATTTACTATTTTTGAATACCTGTAACTTAGGCGTTTGTTCAACTTTTTTCAAAGTAAAACGTAAATACTTAAACTCCAACAACATGGTTTTATATGTGTTAACAGGTTTTCTTAATTATAAAGCGTTTATTTTAAATTGAAGAAAGTATTTTTTGATTTTTCGCAATTTTCCATATACATAATAAATTTGAAGGAAACTAAGAAACTTTTGTGCAAATCAGAATTTTAAATTATTTTTATTGTCTTTTGAAAAAGGTGGTTCTTTAAAAACCTTTGTTTTTACATTCTGCCTTGTTTAATATGTATTTTAACTTATTAAAGTTTTAAAAACTTCCATTGAAATGAAAAAAAATCAGTAAGGAAATAATGAGATATTTACACAAAACTATGTAAAAGTTTATTTTTATTAATCTTCAGCTGCGCAACAATCAACCACCTTCCTCATATTTCTGAATCTTTCATCTACATATGTTATATACAGGGTGTCCGGGACTCAAGTACGCGCACTGCACTCAGTGATTGGGGGCATTAAAACAAAAATAAAATTGTACTGGAGGAGGGGGGTCTATTGTGGACCCTTTTCGAAATATGAGGGATTAAAGATTTTTTAGAGACTTTTCATAAAAAAATCTATAACTTTTGAACGGCTTACTGTAGAGAGGTAAAAAAAAATACATTTTGTAGAGTAAATTGTCATTCTTTATATCTCAAAAATGGTTAGAGAAAAAGTTATTTGGTACTAATTATAGGGCTTGAAAAGCTGTCTCGAAATATGCTATAAATAGTACCCCAAATACCGGGTGTTTCAAAAGAAAATTGAATTTGAAACATAATTTTTTCTCTTTAAATCATTTTGAACCTTCATAACTTTGTAACTGTTGGGTTACCCCCCTGCAGTACAATTTTTTGTTTGTTTTAATGCCCCCAATCACTGAGTGCAGTGCGCGTACTTGAGTCTCGTACACTCTGTATATACATATTCTCGAAAAAATGTATAACTATAATTTGGTAACCAACTATAAAATCCCTCATAATTATTTTTTTCATATACATATTTCAACAACAAATCACTTTAAATATTGGAAGTTGCCGCCTTACACTATTGACACTAACCAAATTAGTGAAAGCCTTATTTTGTAACCATACTGTAATGCCGTCAGTTAAAGTTTCTTCTACGTTTAAATTTAATAAAAACATATTTTATGTATAACGGGAGCCTATCTACAAAAGTGAGTTGTAACGCTTTTTCCAGAATTATTCAGAAATATTTTTTATATAATAAGTTTTTACTTTAATAAAAAAATGTAAGAAAGTTTTAATGATACTAAAATTATGAGGTTAAATGTTTATTAACTAAACCATGCGGTTAAACCACGACCTGTATTTTCTTTTACTTTATTAATTTTTAACAAAGCAAATTTTTAAATCATCTCTTCTAAAAACTTACCACTGCCATAAAATTAATAGTTTAAAGTTACCAACAATTATTTTATTCGGAAGCAATAATATAAAAACGAAGAAAAAGACTATATTTCATTTATTGAACTCGTATCTTCTTTTAACTCTTACATAATCGAAGAATTAGATATTTTTCAAAGAAATTGAATAACTTTTAAATATATACATCTAAATGATGCAAAAATAATTATTAAAATAAAAAATTAATAAAAATATCTTTATAATATATCGTTTTTTATTATACTTTTATCCTTTTTCAATATATTTATTTCACCTTATACTGCAAAATAAATATTTCATATTATCCAATCAATTAAGCACAAAAATATAAATTTTTATTTGAACTATTATATTATACAGAGTGTTCGGAAGTCGAAGGTTATGAAAAAAATACGTGACGTGATACGGCAGATTAAAATAAGTGAAAATTTATTTTGAAGATATGTTTTATTCTTAACGGTTTCGAAGATAACGGCTTTCAAAGTGTTTTCGTTTCGTTTTTTTAAAAACATAATAACATCTTCGCTCCTGTACAACATACGAGATTTATTTAGATTTTGATATATAGCTGAAATTATGAGCTTTTATACTCATATCTAATATTTTCCCTAGGTTTGACAGTTGAATATTTATAAGCTTTTAAAGACGAAAGATATTGATATTTTTCAAAGTATTTTAAATAACTGCATTTTTTATATTAAAAACCGTTATGATTTTTATTATATTTTTTATTTTATTATATAAAATTATTTCTGAAACCGTTTAGACAACCCACCCCCTTCCGAAACAATTTTTTCGTTCTTTCGATCTCCCCTATCATCTCCTTTCTTCTTTCGTGATCTTTGACTTTCGGACACCCTGTATAGATTTCTATTTTTATTTAATTAATATTTTATATCATATTTTAAAATGCAAATATGGCTAAAATATTCATTCAAATTAATCGTTTCAAATATTTTCATTAATTTATTTTACTATTATATATTCCCCCTATATATAATCAATAATTATCATATCATATTTCATATCCTGATATAATAATAATTTTTCTAAGTTTACTTCTATACACAAATTGATTATATATTCTAAATCTAAAATAATCCATTATATATATTATTATCTAATAATTACTAAATAAAAATAATATAATATGACTATTATTATGAAAATAATAATTATAATGAATAAATCCTTGATAATAAATATATAAAATATGGAATATTGTATATAAAAAATGAAATTTATATAATACATATACTTTAATGCAATAAATGATAATTACAGTATTTAAAATTTTATTTCTACTTCTATATTCTATCGATATTCAAATGTATAATTTTTTTGGAAAATTTCTATATTTCTGTATTTCTGAGGTAAATATTTAATTTTATTATAAAATTTGTTAAGATTAACAACCGATTTATATAGGATTATAAAATTTTTCAAAAACAAATTTTCTAAAACAAATTTTCAAATATAATTTTAAAATATCGTAAATTTATAATAAAATCCTTTTAATTCGTCTGTTATAGTTAATGAAAAAAAACACGACTTAAATATCTTAAATATACCTTTTTTACTTTAAATGAAGACTTTTTTACTTTAATTGAAAACTTTTTTATTTCAAATGAAAACTTTTTTTTTAATAAAGACGTTTTTTTTTTTTTTTTTTTAATGCATTTCTCTGCCACATAAATGTAGACAAGAAATTACACAGCCGTCTCTGTTCAGCCTTAAATTTCATAAGGGGAAATAACTCTTACCACGTGTCTGGTATTCGAACCCAAACCCCCTCGGTGTTTACAGCGTATTTTATACGCTCTTACCCACTAGGCCATCGAGGCCTCATGACGTTTTTTTTTTAATGAAAACTTTTTACTTTAAGTGAAGACATTTTTATTTTTCAATAAAGATTCTTTACTTTAAGTGAAGATATTTTATTTTTATGAAATCTCTTTATTTCAGTAACTTTTTGAATATACATATTATATAGTATATAATAAGATATTATTTATTCATTTATATGTATACACGTATATATATATTAACTAAATTACTGGAATAAAGAATCTTCATTGAAAAAAAAATGTCTTCACTTAAAGTAAAAAGTTTTCATTGAAAAAAAAACGTCTTAAAAAGATTTTATACTTTTATAACAGTGATTTATATCTATACTTGACATTTTAACTGTAAAATAAAATAGAAACAGTTATTTAAAATGCTTTCATGTTAAAATATTATGTATATGTAAAAGGAAATGAATAAGAAAGATTTTACAATTGATTACTGAAAATCAGGGTTTCAATCATTTATTTAGCAGGGGTTTGCGTCACCATCAAATTGCATCAATTACACAAGGGGGACACAAAATAAGGGATTTATTTATGTAGCCATTATAGTTAGATTACAAAAAAGAGGGTTTTTATCAAATGTTTTTCATATAGTGAATTTGACCGTTATTTCTTTGTCAGTCACTGATTATTATAAAAATATCGTCAATGCAATTTATACCGAAAAATTATAAATTTATAACGTAAATAGAGTACATACTTTTATTTTCGCGATAAAAATCGATTTTAACACACAAAATCTTTAAACATTTTGAGATGTTTGAGATTTAGTTTGAGATGATACACGAGATCTTTTCACACGAAATTTTAAGAAACGAGATTTTAAGACAATAGATTTCGAGATACGATCTCTCGTACCCAACCCTCTAAAACTAATAAAAATTTAACCACTCACTTAATAAACATAACTATTTATGCTTTTGGGTATCTTAAATTTAGTTATTTGTAATTGGTTTGTTTTGCTAAATCATTTCTTAAGTTTTTCTTAAGTTTTTCAAATTTTATTATAAAAAAGTAAAACAAAAATGTGCTTTTCCCAAAACTATAATTATTGATACAAATTTGTTTTTTTAAAAATTTCGTATAAAATTCGGTTCATTTAGTAATCAATCAATAATGCAAATTAACATAAAATAACAACTTTATACTGAATAATATAAATACATGATGCATTATTAGTGCAAACAAAAATTTAATGCAACAATAAATTTAAAATAAAATAATAATGAATTTTTAAATAGGATTTCATTTTTAAAGGATGTCAACTAATACAATGTAGGTTCTATACCATGTAGAAATATAATTTTTTTTTTTTTAATAAATGAATTCTGTAATAAGTTTAGGTACTTTTAATTGATCAAGAGTGTAATAAGTTCAACACAATTCTACTAAATATAAACATATAACAGAGTTGAGAGTTTAAGAATTACAAAAAAAAAAAAGAATTAAAAAAAATATAATAATGAATAGCACAGTAATAAAACCTTATGAATGATTTTGTGTACGGGTATGAATATTAAACGTATCTATATAATAACTGATCTAAAATATTGCCGCTAGGTTCATTTTAAAAACTTTTATGAGTAAAAGGATTACGATGGCATAAAAATAGTACAGTAATTATTTTTGCTACAAATACACAGGAAATCCCCCTCTTCGTAGTTTTTCATTAAATGGCCAATCCGGTACATCGAGACAACAAGAATTTGTATGGGAAGGGACTCTGTTTTCATTGTTGTAGAAGTTATGAGGTCTTCACAACTTTTTACCCATAATTTAGTTTTATCTCAACAAAATTTTAACCAAATAATTTAGAAAAAACTAATTATAGAATTTTAAAGCTTATTAAACCAGTTTTCAAATCAGACATTACTCTAGAATTGCCCAGTTTTGAATTATATTAAACATTATTAACAAACTATCGCAGTTAAGAAATAAAATTTATCATAAAAATAACGGTATTAACATAACAATTTGTTTGTGTAAAATATTCCATTTCCCCTTCCGTTATTAATTATTCCCTTATAAATTTTTTTTTTTAATTTTATGGAAATAAAACCAAATTATAGGTTAAAACCCCATAGTTAAAACCCCATAACTTCTAAAGCAATGAAATTGCATAATGAAATTACATATTATGTGCGATTCTAAATTAGGAGGCATTTTATAGTTAGTTACAGAATTTGGATTATACAAACTTTTCTCAGAATACTTGAAAGTACACTTTTCAAAATTCAATATATCAGTCGACATTTGGCATCTATAGCTATATTTTTTTTGTTTTAATTTCGTACTTTGTAATATTGTGAACATAATCTAAATAAATACATAAAAATTCAAATTCAAAAAAAATTGATCTTTTGATTTTTCCAAGAATTTATTTTCAAATTTTTGCTACATTTTTATTTAATATTTTATTTTCTTTTTTTTTTTTAAGATATAGAGAGTGACTCTTCTTGAATTTTAAAATTTTTTTTTTTTCAGAGAGACCATAACGTTAAAACCCAAGGGACATAACACGAGATCAAATTTGTGCCACTTAATATGATATCATGACACAAATTGATGTTATGTCTAATTTTAAAAGTTTTATAAAGACAGTGAGATCATAATTTATAAATGAGTTCTAAATTTTATTTCCTCGTCAAAAAACTTTTAGATAAATGAAAATATTCATAGAAATTTTACTAGATAAATAACAATACTTTTTACAAAACTTCCGAAATAAGTGATTTTTTCGATGATCAGAAATATAATGTCAAAGTAAATAAGGCCGAATCGGCTTTACTTTCTATCTATCGCAAACGAAAATAAAGTTGAAAAAGCGAAATTTTAGAATTTGGCGTTATTACCGCTTCCGATTTTTCAAATATTTCATTTCTTCTTTTGATAATGACATCAGTTGTATATGATAGGATTTCGGTTGAAGTAGATATGTATATATATTTAAAAAATAATTAGCATGGATTTTAGACACGAAATCAGAGTTATTCGCATTTTCCAAAATATTTACATATATGTATAAGTGAGATTCTGAATTAGCATGAATTTTAGAGATCAATTCAAAAAAGGATTATTGGGAAATTGGGAATGCATTTTTAATTAAAAATACTTTATGCCCCATACAAATAGTATGCTCGTCCGGCAGCGCAACCAACTGTCGCGTTCGCCCGGGTTGGTCTGAATTTAGAAAGAAAACGAATTGACATTTGACTTTATTTCCTTTTCAATTTCTGCTTTATTTCCTTTTCAAAACGGTAAAAAGGTCAAATTCTCAAAATTCACTATTTCCGCTTTAATTCCTCATCATAATAGAAATAGAATCGAAATAGAAATAAAGCCGATTCGACAATATTTCCTAGGTCATTATTTCTGATCACCATTTTTTCCTCTTTTTCAAAAAAAATTGTTATTTTCATTGTTAAATTGAATACTGATGATACCTGAATAAAATTCTCTGTTTTAAATAAAAATTAAAATTAATAAAAGAAAAATTTTATAAAATTTGTATTCTTTTAAAAAAAATAATAACTTTATATCAGAAACTTTAATCATATGCATATATTAAATAATAATATAAGTTCAAAGCACTTCAATGAACTTTAAAAAAAAATATAATAAACAGTAGGTATAACACAAATTATAAAACAAAATTGAAAATAATTTAATACAGTTTATATTAAATTTAAATGACCTTTCTGATCCCATATGATGATAAAATTTTTTTTAATAAATTAAGTTGATTATACCAAAACTATAATTACTATAGTTTCAAAACACCACCTCATTTTTTTCAATTTAGTAGTTAATCAAAGTAATAATGTACTGTTTGTTTGAATTACTTTTTTTTTTTTTGAAAATTATTTAAGTTTTAACAAAGTATTGGTTAACACACAAAATAATTGATTATTTTTCACTTGTACTTAAAAAATTTGTACTTTGTGTTTTATATATACCACTGCATTTATAGTACACTGGAATATGTTTGCAATTGTTGATGGTTTCATCACTGATAGCAAAATAAACGGATAGACAGTGATAGCAAAATAATAATAATAATAATATGTGAATTTATTATTCCCTTACAGCTCTACCCTTATTCCCTTACAGCCACTCTCCAAATCAAAGTTTCTACATTATTGTCCTATTCTTTCCTATTTCTATTCCCTAGCCAATATACTGCGTTAGTAGTAAGTGTTTTCATCACATTATATTGGATAAAATGGAAGGTGGGTTTAGTCAGTAAGAAATTGACACTACAAAGAAAGTATACTTGATGTCTTTTAAAGGAAAACAAAACCAAAAAGCCAAATAAATTGTAAAACGAATAAACGGATTCATTATTCCCTTAAAGTTTTATTGCCGAATTCAAAGTTTCCAGATTTCTGTTCTATTCATTCCAATCCTTATTTCTTAGTTAATATACAGCTGCGTTAGCAGTTACAAATTTCATCTAATTGTATTGGCTAAAGTGGGAGGTAGGTTTAGTCAGTAAGAAATCAATCGGACACTACCAAGACCAAACGTATTCTTGACGTTTTTCGAAGATTTCCATCTTCCTTAGGAAAACAAAAACAAAATCTCAAATGAATAGTTAAATGTTTAATAACAAATATCTACCCAAATTAAGAATAATTTTTTTTTTCTACTTCTAATTATAAATTAAGTTTTAAATAAATTTGATAATTTCATGTTTCTTTAATTCAAAATTTTTGATTGTACCATAATTAATATAACTTTTTTTGATTTTTCACTCATTACAATGGTTATAATTTTATATTGTAATTTTTCAAATTTAAATGAACTTATAATTAAATTACATAACATAAAACAAATTTTATAATTACTAAAAATTTTTAAAATAAAACTCTTTTTTTTTTTCTCTCTTTTACCTTCTATATATATATACATACATATATATATACATATATATATATTTTATACATTTTTTTTTCATTGTTTTCATTAACACAATTTAATTTAAAACTCAATTTATTTGAGATAATTTTTTTTTTTTGAAAATCATTAATTACACGTTCATTTTAATATGAATTTTAAATTTGATTCGTTCTGTTCCAAAAAGTTAAGAAAAACACAAATCCCCCAGAATATTACAAAAAAAAAAAAAACAAAAAAAAACAAAAAAAAAACATTTTAATTCATATAAATAATAAATTCTTAGGATGAATTTAAAAATGTTACTTTGAAAATTTTCAACATCATTACATATGTTAACAATTACATATATACATACAAAAATAAACTTCAATATTTAAATAAATATCAAAACATGTACATATATATACATTCAATTGTATATACTATATAATAATATAATATGCTATATAACATTTGAAACATTTAAAGTTTTAATTAATTGAATGTTTTCAGAATTAATTAAATTTCAAAACGTGGTAACAACAAAAAAAAAAAAAAAAACAAAAAAACACTGAAAGGAACAAAAATAAAACATCAGTAGCAACAGTAAAAACAAAAAAAAAACAAAAAAAATTATAAGAAAACATGATATCATCAAGCCACTGAAATAACAGAGGCAGTAACAGAAATGATAATAACAAAAAGGAAAAAAAAAAAAAAAAGAAGACTAACATATTCCTTGGTGTTATAATAAACCAAGCAAAACTTAAATTTATTTTTTATTATGTTTTTGTTTTTTTTTTTTTTTTCATCTCATTTTAAAATCAAATAAATCATGATTCATTTCGTGATTCATGAAAAATGAAATAAAAAATACAAAAACAAATTTCATTTAATTCTCCTTCATTTAAACTAATTTTCCTTTAACAAAAATATAAATAGAAGTTTTTTTTTTTTAATTTAAACTTATTCGATTCACTTATTTGTCCTTTTCAATCTTTTAACACAAAACCAATAAAAATGATTACTATGAGGGTACAGTTTTAATACAACTCTAACAAACTAAACAAGCGGACAAAAATACTTTTTATTTAGCTTTTTTTATGTTTTATATGATTTTGAAAATTTCAAAACTATGTATAAATGTTAGAAATTTAAAATAAATTCAACTTTTTTAGGATGGAAAGCTCGAACTTTTACTCAGTTTAAGATATTTATTAGAATCATCCTGAATAGTGATTCAAATATTTATTTATTTTAATATTGCAAATCATTATGTAATATTACTAAACCATCAGCTACTGCGGCGGGCATTATACTTTGAAGCACCTTTGTTTTGAAATTTGAATACTATATACATAATATTAATTTATTTATGTTGTTTATATTATATCTTATATATATTTACACTATATTTGGGCTTAAGGGCTTAAATATTATTTATTTATTTATTTATATTAATATTACAAATCACATAGGATATTGCAATATTACAAAACCATCGGCTACCAAGGTCATTTTATAGGTCGAATACTATTAATATAAATATTATTTGTTTTGTTTATATTATATATTTTATATTTCCGCTTTATTTGGTAGCAAGGGGGATTTGTTTTCAATTAATAAAACTTGCTACCTATGCATAATTTGAATCCGCACTCCCTCGGTTAATAAGCCACGTGCTTGACCACTAGGCCACCGAGGATATTACTTAAAAAAAAAAAAATCAACTAACAATTAAAATTGCATATTTATAGGCAAAAAAGTATATAAAAGTTTTATAAACAATTTTTAAATTCTCGGATATCATATAAATGGTTTTTTTAATTTAATTCTTTTGTTTTCTTTTTAAAGTTAACTTAATATTATGTTTTAATTTTTTGCTTGATTTTAAAAGAGGTTTTACTCACATCCAAAAAACAAATTAACACCATTCTATACGAGTATACAACACATATATTAATTGATTTTGTAACAATTTTTTTTAAATAAGCACAAGAAATCTGTTCTTATTAAATTTTAATTTATTCATAAATTTAAAACAAAAAAAAATCACTTTAATTATTATACGAATTAATAAATGTTTTTAGACTTTTTTACTTTTAAATCTTACATTTACAGTAGGTACTCAATTTACTTTATTAATTTATATAGTAATAAAAAAACTAAAAGTATATATAGTAAAAATCTGATCTCTTCAAAAGTATATTTGTAGTTTGTCCTTCATTTTTCGTGTTATCAAATTCTTAATACAACCTTTTTATCATTATATAAAAATCGATTAACTTAAATTAATTATAATCTAGAAGACAAGACTCAGTTCTATCACCAGGTCTTTTCTTAATCTTTATTAACGACCTACTCTATTCTACTCTAAATTCAATCCATAATTTTGCAGATGATAGCATTCTGGTGGCATCCTATGATTTTGTAATGAAATCAAATTTCATAACTACTATAATTAAAGTTTAAAAAGAATATTATGGTTAGCTTACTTTAATCTAATTAAAATCATTGAAAATTCAAAGCTGTCTTTTGCAAGAAATCATTTCAACCCAATTTTGCAATTTGAAATAAATATTATACAGTGTACCGAAAGTCTAAACATTCTATTTATACAGCTAAACCAAAAGATGCTATGGAATAAGCATATTTTTGATATAACTAAGAATGCTGCCAGATATTTGGATTTTCTTTATCTTTGTGATACATATTTTTTTGAAGAAAATCTATCAAATATCTATAAAGCCTACATCCCAACTAATTAATGAAGTATAATTCTCATATATGAATTGGTGGCGCAGCTCAAACTCTTTCAATTATCTCAACAAAATTCAAAACCGAGACTTACGCGTAATAAGCTACTCTTACTTTTTGCCTAAAAGTAAGAGTCACTCATTACCTGTTACATGCAAAAAAACCTACACTATAACAAAAACAACATTTTTTTTAGTTATTATTTCAATTGAAAAGACATATACACATGTTACATGTTATGTACTATAAAAAAAAGCCTAAAAATACTGTTAAATAAATTAAATTAAATAATCTAAATTGAAATTTCGGAGCGTATTTTGCCCACTTTGCTTAAGAGCGACGAAAAAATTATTTCCTACCTATAAGTGGCTTAAAAGAAAATGATCAGCTTCATTTTAAAGGGGTTCGGTACGAAATTCCAAAGAAAAACAAAATTCCATTTCCAAAATACCATTTACATATAAATTCAAAAAAAAAATTCCAAAAACAACTGTTTATATAATATCTACAAAATCTCTTATAATTATTTTTTTACATGTATATTATGTATTATATAGAATATAACATTTCTTTATGGAATTTGTTTAGTGAAACTTTTTTTGGAATTATTTTTTTTTGCATTGTTTAGAATTTTGTTGTAACTTTGATTTTTTTTTTTTTTTTTAATTATAACACCATCCCTTTTGAAGTTCATAATTATAAGTCAAAATATAATAAGTTAAATTTAATATTCTTTAAAAAAAAAAAAACTTATTTCACCAAAAACAAAAAAACTCAACATAAATTTAAAAAGTATACTTTCACTTTAAATTAAATAAAAACAAAAAAAAAGACAACCATATAAAATACAATATCTTCATTTACATAAGCTTCGGTATAAATATCTTTATTAAATTCACAAAAAAAAAAAAGAAAAAACAACAATGTATAAATTTTATTAACAAAAAAAATCATATGGTTTGAAACTCATAAAAAATTTATTTCCTTAAGAAAAAAAAAAGAAAACAAAATCAACAAAATTTGAAACAACCTTGAGTCAAAAAAAAATTTAATTGAATAAATAACTCATTTAATTTGTATATATATACATATATATACTATATATTACATAAATATATAGGTATAAGTACTATTTTTTTATGTACTTTTTCATTTTATTATTTTGATTTTCAACCATAACCACCATATTACAAGATTTCAAAGTACAAAATAAAAAAAAAAATATATTAATTTAGTCCTTAAAAGTCGGACTGTAAAAAATAAAACAAAAATAAAATTTATACTTACGTGATTATGGGTGTATAGTCTGCCATACTGTAAAATATATACACAATTTAATATAACATAAAGTTAAACCTGTTAAAAAACTGGTTGTAAAAATTACACCATCGTAAATGTTAATTGACACTATTATATTTTATATCAAAGTTGAGCCTTGACACTCGTCGCACTTCACCAAATTCAGCAATAAAAAATTCTTTTATTCCTTATCACATTTCAAATGTATACACGCCAATTCATATTAAACGAAACAATTTAATTTATTTTTCATAAATTTTTTTAACTGTATATTAGTACATAATATACATATAAAGAAAATATAGCAGCTTAAATCTAATTCTAGACACACTTCCTTATTATACATTTTTGTACTGGTCATTGTTTTTTGTTCATTAAAACAAATCATATCGATGATTACTTCATTTAATTTCACAGTTTATTACTTTTTTAAGAGCATAATAATGTAATCGAACATAGTATCAGATTTTTGTCAATTACGAAAGGTATCCCTACTCCTGACTTTTATTTAAAATAGGTGTTAGGAGAAGTGGTTAAATAATAATTAAAGAACTTGAAAGGAGATTTTGCCTAATACTAATAGAACCATTACAAATCTTGTCAAGATTTTAAGTAGTTTTTCCAATAATATTTTTGGCCCAATAATATTTTTGACCCACATCCGGATTTATTGAAAACAAAAATATTGAATGCGAAAAATGTTGAGAAAACAATGTAAAAAAGAATATACTTATATACCTACACATTTATATTTCCTTTTCTAAATATTTTGGAAAAAGCGTATAACTTTAATTTCATAACCAACTAAAAATCGCTCCAAATTCAGAATCTCACATTTACATATACATATATGTGTACATAAGCGACATCAAACAACGCACCAAATTAATTTTTTTCTTAATAATCCTCATGAGCTTTTTGGTATTCTTCTATTTTGATATTTTGGGATTTTGGAATTGGGATTTCGTGGCTCTCCCTAAAAGACAATAAAAAACTCTTCTTTGCCATAACTGTGCTTTAGATTCAATTAACTATAGGTAAATTTGATTACATATACTTTTATGTATTAAATAAAATAAAAACTCCATTTGAAAATTAATTAGTGGTAGACAGGTGGGTTTTAAAGAACTAAAAATATCAGTAAAATGATCATCATAAAAAGTTTCTGTTAATTCCTTATATATATTTCTGATAAGGTAAAGTGCTTCTAACAATTATAAACAGTTTCTATTAAGCATTTATTAAAGGTCACACATTAAAAATTTTTAGGTTTTATTTTAAATGTATAAATTATCACACCTTATTTTAATTGGGAAAAATTTTTGTAAATTTCCAATTAATTAGGAATACCTTAATTTTTAATTGGAAGAAGATAAAACCAAAGTAATAACTAAACCGTAAATGATAGAATTGCTTTTTTAAATATTAGATAAACTACTGACTTATTTGGATTTTGATAAACTAATAGAAAACCTAATAAAAAAAACATTTTAAATACCATAAGTAAAGTAATATCAGTCTTCATCATTCAGCAGAAGTCTGACGTAATTTATCTGGTAATTTCTAAACCATCTACACCTTCAATCGAGTTTACTTCTTATTATTAAATCCAAAGAAATAGACCTGAGTTATGCATTTCTAAATTAGATTGGAGATTTTCCTTCGAATCCTTCCATTTCTCTTCTGTTCGATCAGTTCAAAAGTAATGCTGGTGTCTCACAAAGATCTATTCTTCTTCAACTATATCTTACTATTTTTACACAGCACGATAGTCTCTGGTATATTAAAATTGCACCTCCGTTTGTAACACCTCGAATTAAGCAAGTTAGATATAAACTAAAATGTATTTATCAAATCAGTCGAAAAATTGATCGATTAAGCTTTGTCGGTCCATCCGTCAGTCCATTCTTCAGCACGATAACTTATAAACTACGAAAGTTGGCGTCATGAAATTAACATAAAATATTTTTAGATCAATTATAACTATAGTTATGGTTTCCCTTTTATTTTTTTTTTGGTTGAGATCGAACCAAAACTTCCGATAGCCCTCAAACATCTAAGTTTTTCTTCTCCACATTTTTCATAAAAAGTAGTAGAGCAATAAAATTTTAATTACAGAAAAAAATTAATTTTATGGGACAATTTTTTGCTGTAGCCCCTCAAAGTTTAAAAAAGCCCTATATTTAAATTGATAAAACACTAGTTCTATATGGTATATCTTCAATTTGAAAAGGCCAAACGATTCTGATCCGAGGGAATAATTTTAATATATCTGAGACTATCACACGGGTATAAACAACAGTGATGTTTAGTCTTTATAGGAAAATAATACATCGATCACCCACTTAACATTTCAAGGAGAGATTTAAGAACATATTATTGGTGATTAGTGCACTTAATATCGTGGGCATTAGTCTTTTAAAAAAAAATAGATTTTTTGGTGCATTCCTAAACGATCCCATTGACATAGGAAATATATATATATAGGTTTAATCAACACATTGCGATTCTTATCAAGCTCAAATATTTTTAATACATCGAAACCTATCATATGTATCATAATAACTCTAGTCTTAGAATTTCTTAAATTTTAACAATATTTGTTTTATATGTAATTCTTTTTCTTTTCTTTTATGGTTTTAACGAATTTTTATATGAAGGAAATCATATTATGGTAAAAATATATTTATATACTGTGCTTGATAAAAAACAAATAATAGGTATAAGGTACCCATAGATGAATCTGCATTTTATATAGAATTTTCAATATACATTTCTATATTATATATAAAAATAAAACTATAACCTATTTTTTAATTTAATAACATATCTAAAAAAACAAAAAAAAAATTTAATAATAATACATAATATAATATTATATACTATTAACTATAAAACTATAAAATTTATTCACTTTAGTGTCATTAGGTTAACAACATTTTAATTGACGCCCTTCATTTTTTTTTTCTTTTTTGTAATAAATGCCTTCCTTTTTCTACTGCACCATGTTTTTTTAATTTATATTTGCATATTCATTTTAATTTAATATGTAGTAAAACAAAATACACACATATATATATATATATATATATATATATGTATAAGTAGTATTTAAGGAAGAATATTCTAATTTGAATTACCTTAGATATATAGACATACATACATACATAGATACATACAAAATTAAATAGTAATGATAGGTAGTTATACGTATATACATATTATATTAAAAAAAAAAAAAACAGTAAATTATTTTGTAAGAAAGCTTATCTTTACATATTGTACCATTATTATCATCGCAACATTATTATTATTATCATCTTCATCAAAAAATGTTACATTTTACATATAGATTGTGTGTACATTGACATATAGATTGTGTGTACTAAAAGATCTTAGTACTAAATTAGATAAAAAAAAAAAATTTTCCTTCTTTATAAATTTTTTTTTATTTTTGTTTTTTTTTTTCATAAAAATGAAATTTACATCTGATGCCATCTATTATCATAAACATTATAAATATATTATACATACACATTTATAATGATATAATGTATACATAAATATATATAAATGATATAATAATATATTTAAATAATATGAAAAATATACAGTTAGTAGTGGTATTAATGTAGATTGTGTAGACTATGTATTTCTTCAATTAAAATTTATTCAGTAGCATTATATACAGTGTTGATTCAATATATAATGTCTGTATATAGTGGTGAAAATATATAACATAATCAAGCGACTTTAATATACTTTTATGACATAATTTAGAAAATTAATACATATATGTATGTATGTTTGAATATGTACATATAATTATATAAATACATATATGTTCTAATATACGTATAAATTATAAGAGTTATAGGTTCAAAAATTTTATGCTTTATGATACGTTTGATACCTTATACCTTAACTGTTAAATTTCCTAGGTAAATAATTAAAAAAAATTTTTTTGATTTTAGCTTTTATTTATTTTTTTTTATTTTTTCTGTTTTTTTTCATTTTATTTTATATTATATTATATATGTATATATAAATGCACGAGCCACGAAGTGATTAATTCTATTCATTTATTTTACCTTAATGATGTGGTAACTGGTAAGTATATACAACGCGTGGAATATTATTTCATTTTTGTCTTTTTTTTTTTTTTGGTTTTGTTCCACTGTTTTTTTTTTTTGTTTTATTTGATTTTAAATTTGAAGAGCGACAGTTAGTCTCTAATATTTTTTTTTTAGGTACAGTCTGCCTATCTGTAAGATAATTATCTAATAGCTCGTAATTTATTCAAATTTTATATTTTTTTTCGCTTGTCACTCCTATAAGGAGCATAGAGCATCCATTTATTATTCATATTTGACTAAACTTAAGTTTCATGAATCATTAATTTCACTATAAGCCGTTGATTACTCGGCTGTAGCTATTGTATAAGATTATGAGACGTATATATTTTTTTTTATTTTTACGCCATCTATTATCTTATATATACAAGGATCATGTTTTTTTATTATTATTTTATTATACATATATTGCAATATATGGTATTAAATATAATGTATAAGACATATATACTTATTTTTAATTTAATTATGTTATACTAATTATATATTATAAAAAAAATTTATATTATTTTTTTATTAATCTATGTATATGACCCAGCCTGGGTTTGAACTCGAGACATATGAAAGGCGGATGTCTTAACAACTACACCATTGACTAAATAATGGTGTAGTTTTTTTCAAATACACTTTCAAATCGTTTTTTAGAATAATAAATTCTTCTCTTCCTTAACTTTAATCAACACTTTAAAATCGTTTCCAAAATATCTGTATTTTTTACCTTTTATAAGAAGTTGATATAACTATCGTTTCTCTTCCTAGCGATTAAACTTTATACTAATCTTTCAAATCTTTGTTCCTAAATTTGAGCTAGATTAGTATAGTGCAGCTACCTCAATTTTTTATAATCTTAAAAAATGTTTTAAATATAGTAACTGTTGAACACATAATAAAAACAATAAATCTGTCCAGAAATCAACAAGTTGGAGAATACATTGATGATATGACCGATAAATTAGAATGTTATATACTTATATGATTGTGGCAGTTATATTATAGAATTTGTTAGTTGTGGACCATGAAATTGTGTATGTAAAGAACACTATTTTCTTCCTCGCATTTAAATTAATCGATCATTAAAAAAATACATTCCAGAAATTCAAATTATATTGTCAAAAGTAATCATGTAATATCTTTTTTGGTTGAAAAATTAAATTTAATTTTAGGTAAACTTTTAAATTAAATGTATAAGAATTAAATCTATACAAAATCTATTTCTACAATACTTTTTTGGATAATCCCTTTCTGAGATTAAAATTGTTAGTTTATATTTAATTTAACAAATAATACTTTAACAATGATATTTAGTCAAAGTTTGTTGTTTTTCCACTACTTTAATAGCAAAGAATTTTATTTATTTAATATTTAGTATACATATTATTATTTTTTATTATTTCATACTTGAAATATATGTATACTATAGCCAATCACTTTTAGTTTAGTAGACTGAATAAAATTATATAATATTGAAGGAATAAACTTATAGCTATCTTCTTCTTTCTTTATTTATATATCCTTCAAAATTTGGTGGTATTTCTGTATTGTTATTACCTTTCCAAGGATAAAATTATCAATTTTTATAGGGGTTGCCAAGAGTGGAGCTCTCTTATTGACCAAAACAGTTTCTCGTTTCAAACCATTCGATAAATATGTGTTTGATGGTCAAAAATCTGAAATATTTCCCAATTTTCCCAAAAACGCAAGGACTATGCTAATCTTCTCGGAATCGTTATACACAAAACTACTAACATGTCCTCCTATTATATCATTATAATAGGCGGGCTACATGTAAGTTCATTGGTAATTTTGTAATTTTGCAAGTAATTTTGAGGCTAATTTAAAATATGACATGTTTATTCCTGAAAGGGATAAACATGTAAAAAAAATCAATGGTGGATAGACAGTTAACATCGGTTTTGTTTTAGTTCTACGTTTTATTCTTTTTAAGTTAAGTTTTAATTAAAATCTATTTCAATAATTTTTGGTTTTCGAAATTTTTCCAAGAAAAAAAAAATTTAACAGAAAAATGGATTAATTCTGAAAATTAAGGAAATCGTATATAAAATACTTTTCAAATTTATAATTTAAGAAATAAACAAACTAGAAATATACTTGTAAGGTAAGTGATAAGATATTTCTAAGGTTTAGTGATAAGATTACAAGAACAAATAAATATTTTTGTAAAACTTTCCTATATGAAAAAAAAATAATTTAATTAATAATAAAGAAAAGCTTATCCAGCCAGTGGTGCAGTCGTTGAAGCACCGCTTCTCATTCATAAGGGAATGAGAGGTCTCGGGTTCGATTCCCGGCTGGGTACAATAATTATAATATAAAAAAAAAATATTCATATATCGCAATATATAAATACTTTATATATCATAATATCTCGTATACCCACATTACTACCAGGAAACAGGGGTTATAGCTACCATACTATGGTGCACATTTATGCACCATAGTACCTGGATATAAATAAATAAAAGAAAAGCTTAAAAAAAAAGTGTTCACGTTTCCTATATATTCTGCCCGAGCCTCACATCAATTATCAGGCCATGAACTGCAGAGAGTAGAAGCTTAATAAGGGCTCAGCTTTTAACAAAATTACATGTAGTCTTATGTTAAAAAAATAAGGGCCAACTATAAATCTTGAAATAACGCAAAAAGCATATACTTTATTCAATTTGGTCCAAAGAGCAAATTAAAGTCGCATTTTTTTTACATAATTAATTAAAAGAAAAATATTGTAAAATACAATGTTTTCATTCATAAATATGCATTTAAAAAATTGTCTTCCTTTAAATTTTTTATTATAAAAGCTTCTTAAGATACATTACCTCAATATTTCAATAGTATACATTGAGACTACTTTCATACTTTAAAATTTTGTACACGCTTATATATGGCTATGATATACGTGAGAATCGATTGCAATTCTCTCTCAATTACATTCATGTGTTTTCAGTTCTTGGCCTGTTTACTTAGGGCTTGATTCTGCAATGTTAACTTTAAAAAAAAAATTCAATAATCGTAAACAATTTTGATTAAATGAATATATTTAGTCTGATAGACTTAATCTTGATCGAATGTATTAAGTTTTATTATATTCTAAGATTTCCCAAAATGGATTTCATTCTTTCTTTTCTTTCTTTGTCTATAAGATATGGACATTTCCAAAATCGATAACATTTTCTTTCTCTAGTAAGTTGTTTTAGGATAATACTGTTATTGATATTATTTGTTTTGCTTTTAAACGAAAAGAAGAGTTGAGAGTTGTTGATTAATGAAATGCTAATTTAACATTACCTTATTTACTCCTATCTATTCTCTTTTTTAAAAACTGGAGAGAAAAGAGTAATTTACTCTATAAGGAAATATATACAAATTTACAATTATTGTAATAACATAAATTAAAGCTGCGGAAACTTCGAAAATTATAAAATGTGTACTTATAACGGATTTTATAATGAATTTTTTTAACAGATATATAAAAAATTTTGAACACCGTTATCACTAAAAATATTTTGTAAAAAATTCCTACCTCCCGCCATCCAAATAAATTTTTTCTTATTTTGAAATCCAAAATTAAGTCCATCCATTCAGAAACACACAAATGGGACAACCTGTATATAGAAACAAATTAAATATTATTTCGTAATTCTAAAATTTCATTTGTATTAACAAAACCTTTAAAATATGTATTCAAAAATTCATTTTTTTAACAATAGTATGACCATAAAAATTGCATTCAGGTTCAATTTGTATTTTCATTTTTCGAGTATTTTCCGAAAAAAAAAAGTTTTAAGTTGATAAAATGAAAGCTTATAAAAAGGCAATGATGGTGGTCTGATAACCTAATAAGAAATAAAAAAAAATTAAATTATAGTATGTTTAGTCAAAGTTAATATTTCATAATGGTGATGATGATGATAAAATAAACGTGCAAAACTACATACAATAGAAATAGAAAAAGGAAAAATTTTTAATATTATAAAGAAAATTTTAAATTTATAATACTTCCACTGATTAAAACTGCAGTTAATAGTTTATAGTGTACATTCTATAGACGTAAATTTTTACCGACCGCATACATTAATGTATAAGGTAGGTATTGTTTTCATACTAAAAATTTGTACCCGAGATTTTCGCAAAAATGCACTACTCCGGTGTGGAGAAGGCTGTAAAAAAATGTTCATGATGATGTCCGTCTGTGTGTGTGTGTGGTTGCGTGTGTGGGTATGTCTGTGGGCACGTGTACAGCTTCAACGACTGAGCGGAATTTTTTGAAATTTCATATTTAAGGTTTTGATGTAAATATCTCGGATTGATAAGCTTTTGGAGCAAATCGGACAACCACAAGTGGTAGTTTACTAGTGTATTTTTTAAGTTTTTTACTAATATTTCGTAACAGAAAAATTTTGTGAGAAAAATTATTAAGAAAAAATTGTTACACAAGTAAAGAGGAACAACTTTGTCATAGAACATTTTTTGATCCAACTAACTTTAACTTTTATTTAATTTTTTTTCTAAGTCCAAATTTCATACGTAACACTCCATATAAATTTATATGAACAATTTTTTTTTGTTTTTTTTTTATATCTCTAAAAATTTTTATACATACATATGTATGTACTTATATCTATGCCAATGCATATTATTGATTTGTTGATGACAAAATTAAAACGGTAAAATTTTTGTTAGCAGATTTAATATTAATCTCATGTTTGTTTTATATTTGGTTTTTATTATTTTTTACTTTTAATATTATTTTTTGAATGAAAAAAAAATCATGTATCTACATTACAATAATAATAATAATAAATGGATGTATGAATGAATGTACATATATTTTTACGATTTCATTGCATATAATTATTTTTATTGAATAAAACAAAATGTTATTAAATTATTAGAAGTTTTTTTGCTTTGATATAAATTATTATGTAAAAAATCTATAAATTTTGGCATTGTACTTTTTGTGTAGTGGCGGTCGGTCCTGTGGTGGAGACAGCTGATTTTTTTTTTGTAATCAGACTGTGGTAATTTAAAATATTGGCAAAAAAAAAAAATGTTTAGCCTTTTTTTCTTCCCATTTTGTATAGCTAAAAAAAATAGGTGAAAATTTTTAAACTTATAATAAAGTACATAATATGTATATATAGGGAGCGGTACATAATCTAGGTTTTCAAAATCTCCTTTACCATAATCTCGTTTACCATAATCTCGTTTACCATAATCTCGTGTACCATAATCTCGTTTTTACAAAATCTCGAGGACAAAATTTCGTTTTTATAAAATCTTGTTTTTTTGGTTTAACTTTAATTTAAATAGTTTACGCATGTTTGTAAGAAATATTATTAGGAGGGATTTTAGAGTTGGATTCAAAGTCAGGATTTTTTGCTTTTTCCAGATTTTATATTTATATATAATATATATTTGCCGAATTGGGGGGTTTTATAGATGGATTCAAAGTCAAGGTAATTCGCTCTTTTACAGAATATTTGTACATATATGTACTTATTTATTGTTAGATTCTAAATAAGGAGAGATTTTCTAGTTGTATTCAAAATCAGGGTTCAAAAAACGAGATTTTCAAAAAAATTATATACTGAAAAAAACGAAATTTTCAAAAGCACTAGATTTTTGTAAAAACAAGATTTTGTGAAAACCAAATTTTTTCACCGTGATTTTATCAAAGGAGATTTTGTAAAAACGAGATTTTGTAAAACGAGATTTCGTACCAAACTTGTATATATACTAAAAAAGAGTTTTAAAATAAACAAATAAAGAATAAAATATAGATATTTGATATGATATTATTAAGTTTATTTAGAATGTGTCATAAGATATTTTTTCTTTTGATTTTTTTGTTTATTTTCTATTTTTTTTTTGTGATTTTTTTTTTTTTTTGTTAAAGAAAAGAAAATTTATTACAAAGTTGTTGTTTTTATGTATTAACAGTAAAATTTATGACTATACTGAAAAAATAAACAAAATATTTTTTTATATTATATAACACATATGTATATGTATATACATATGTATTATATTATGTATTTTCATCATTTTAAAAAAGTTCTAAATAGTATTATGCATATTTTGTAGAAAGGTAAAAAATCATTATAAAAAAATATACATATACCTAGTTTTTTTTTATGTTTTTATTATTTTTGATGTCCTTTTTACTTACTTATTTTTTTAGTTTTCTTTATACAAAATGATAAAAATATGAAAAAAAAAAAAACTGAATGCCTTTCAAAAAAAAAAAAAATATTTTGATATCATTTAAATATTTACCATATATAATACATATATATCTATTGAATTTACAAACAGCATACAATTTAGAACTAAACATTAAAAAAAACACAATATTATATTTTGTATAAATTATAATTTTTTAAAATTTTCAAAGAAAATCCTTTCTTTTTTTTTTGTTATTATTTTTCTTTAAATGTACTTTTATTTAAAAAAAAAAACAAAAACTTTAAAAAATAAACTAAACTAAAATGAAATAAATAAAATTGTTACTAATGTTAACATTCATCATCATAAATAAAATAAAAAAAAAATTAAACATTAAAGGTAAGAGTCCTTTTAATAATATACAAAGATCCTTTTTTTTAATACATATATACATATATACATCATTTACTTTTATAAATACATAATATATAATATACGTACAATGATACGTATATTAAAATTTAAAAATGTCTAACTATAAATGCAAAAAATGTTTTAAAATTAAAAAAAAAAAAAAAAAAATTAAATGTTACCGTTATTTGCAAATGTTTACATATTAAAATAATAACAGTAATTAAGATTTGAATAAATTTTAACAAAAATCAAAGATATTTTAATTTTATCGTTTGATAGGTTGTTTTTTTATAAATAAGAAAAGTAAATTATATATTATATAACATTTTAATATGTACATATAATTAATATTAATATGTTATAATATAATCATTTAAAATAAGTTTTTTTTTTATTTTTATTCTCATTTGTTTCTTTATTATGTAATTCCTTTTGTTTTTGATTTTCAGTTCTAACAATACTCCAACGAACCAACCATGATGTATTGTAAAAAAAAAAAAAACAGGTCAACCATATTATCTTGCATATTATCAACTCTATAACCTTGTTGAAATAACCTCAAAGCTAATTAATAATACTAGAAAATCCCCTGTGCAATTGCACAATTTCTATAGATTCAAAAACATTTACGTTATCATACTGACTCACTTAATAAACTACCTAAAAATTTCATTTTTACATCAGCACCATTAAAAAAACGTTGAAATCACTTACTTACTTGTAATAGAAAAAAAACATAAAACAAATCTAAACACATAAAATTAAAAATGTTAGGTACAGTTTATTAATTTATTCTCGCCGTTTTTTCGTGGCGGTAATTTTTGACAGTTTTTTAATCATTGAGAAAAAATGGTCCAAGCTAAAAACACATTCAGGGTAAAATTTCGTGCCGATATCTCAAAAATTGTTTGAAACACATGTATAAAGTGCACAATAAAAACCGGCGAAAAACCAACCAACACCAACCGCTACGACATTTTTTTTTTGTTACATTTAAAACACTTCCAATAATCGAAATAATTTTAATATTTTTTAAAATTTTACTCTCTATTTTTCTTTAGTTTAAAAAAAAAAATTTTTATGTCGATGAAAAGCAGTTGTTTTCGCCACGAAATTACTTCAATTACCAAAACTACTTTCAAGTCTTTTGCGTTTATTTTTTTTTTGCTTGAAAAAAATTTGCTGAATTTATTTTATTTAAATGTACTTTGGAAGAGGTCTTTGGTATATTTAATAAAAGATTCATGTCTTTGATAATATAATTTCATAAATTTTTGGGGTCTTTTTTTTGTGACGGTCGTTTTCGACAGCTTTTTAATTTAATGGTCTAATAATAAATTAGTACAAAATTATGAATCTATTGTGAGAGAAGGCTTCTAAAATGATATTTTCTATGTTATTTTTTCTTTTTTTTTTTAAGAAAAATATCCATTTCTATCATATTTAGTAAGTTTTTGATTTCTGTTATGCAATATAATTAGCTAAGTCTGCCGAATTTTATATTAATAAAAAAAATTCGAATATTTTATGTTATATCAAAAATTCAGCTTAAAAAATCAAAATTCCAACCTAAATAAACAAAACTACTTTAAAGTCTGTTGCGAAGCTTTTACCAGCTTTTATAATAGTGAAAACAAAATCAAGAATAAAATCGGCCTATTATTTTTTTCTTATAAATATAAGGCTTACTATAAACTTTGCTCTTTTCACTTTCAGGTCTTTTAATTTTATTAAGAGTATTTTTATTTTTTTCCAAACAAAGAGTCATTTGAAAACTGCCAACAGAAGATTAATAATTTATTTTTAATTTACCGCTGCGACCAGTTTATAATGGATATCGAATCGATAATTCAAACAGATACTATTTTTAGTGATGTAAGTAACGGCTTTGATATGTTATCAAAAAACTTTGTTTAAGGTTATCTCTTAAAATAATTTATTGAATCATATCTTATAAAATAGAACTTAAAAAGTTATCTTTATAAAGAACCATTTTATTTCGATTATTTTGACTCGTCAACTTTGTCAGTTCATTAAGATACAGTCATCTGTGATCTGAACACATTTCTATTTATGATATCTATTAATGATGTCGTTTTAAAAATTAAATAAAAATAGTAATATTCTTTTTAATCCAGAAGATATATCATGAGACATATGTATGTAGATGCGTTATAACGTTTCTCTTTAAAATGATTTAAATATCTTTGCTTCCTGTGTATAGTCAAATTACATATGTTAATAAATATATTATAAGGGAACCAGCCAGTTGGCAACATTCATTTGGCAACTGAACAGTTAGCAAAAGACATTTCGCAAAAGAGACACTTAACAAAGACATTTAGCAAAATGGACAGTTAGTAAAAAGACATTTAACAACTGGGTACTTTGCAACTTGGCAACTTAACACTTTTTACGACTGGACATTTCGCAACTTAAATACTTAACAACTTTTACAAGGTGACATTTTGCAGTTTTTAACAATCAACAATATAATTTCATTATATCTTTCAATGGCTGCATGAATCTGTGTCGAAATAATTAATATCGGAAATGTATAAATCAAGTAAACATAAAGTCAAAAAAATAACAAAATTATAACATTTAACATTTCGTCTAACATTTTTTTTTTTAATTTTATTTCATAATAAATAAAGTAATGATTTATAAGATGTACATACATATGTATATAAATTATCAAAATCAAAAATTAAAAATATGAAATTCATATCATTGACTCATGACTTTAGCTCATTTTTAATATTTTTATTTATTTATTTATTTATATTAATATTACATAGATACATAAATGTAATGCAATATTATTGAACCATCGGCTACTAAGGCCATTATAGGTTTTTATACTATTATTAAATTATATACTAATATTATTTATTTTGTTTATATTATATATATACTATATATTTACATTATAATTGGTCGTAAGGGGGGGTATTTGAAGAAAAAACACTTACGACCTGTGCAGGGATCGAACCCACACTCCTTCGGTTAATACGCCACAAGCCTATCCACTAGGCTACCGAAGCCTCTTAATATTTTTGTTTTTAGTTCATATGAATTAAAATATCATGCACTCTTTCATTATCTGAAACAAGTTTAAAATAACAGTTTTTGTTTTCTAAATTCTCATGTTATTTTGTTTTCTAAATATGGGTTGCACATAATCTACTTATAAAACTTTTTGATTTTTGATTTTATTAAATTGATGGATTCTGAATTAGGACGGATTTTGCAATTGGATTCAAAATCAGGGTATTGCCTTTTTCCGGAGTATTTATACACATATATGTTACATATCAATTTTTAATTTTTAATAGTCCAGGTATATTTATTTTCATGCGTTTTATTTCAATTAACTAAGTATTGGAAAATGTTCAAAAAAAATGTTTAACATATGCCTCTAACTGAGTAAAAAACTTTAAAATTTTATTTTTTAGGAAATATATACATATATGTATAAACGAGTGTGAATATAATATTATTACGAAAAGTGTGTATATATTATTATTTATTAACAAAACAAAATCTCTTTTTAAAATATAGAGTAGACTGTAGAGTAGTAAAATGCCCACTAATATGTAAAGGGTTTTCCAATTGCAGTGATATTCTTTCTTTTCAAGAAAAAAACACACTAATTGTTAAGGAAATTCAAATGTTTATTATTTAATGTGAAGTACACTCGATACAATTAAGTTCTAAATAAAACGTCATTCAAATGGCCTCCACGACTTCTTTTGCAGGAACGAATTCGATGAACCTAATTTTCGAGCACTTTTTCTTTCGAGCACTTTTTGGTGGCCATTCAATGTCACAATTTCTTGAAATAATCGAATCTCTAAACTTTTCTCGCAATAATTCGGTTGCATGGGTTGTGTGGCACGTAGCCCTGTCTTGTTGCAACCAGATGTTCAACTTCAATCAACTTCTTTCAATTTCGGCCATAAAAAGTTGGTTATCATCGATCTATACCGCTCTCCATTGACAGTAACGGTGTTATCAGCATCATTTCGAAAGAAGTACGGAATTTGTGGATTTTCTTTGCAACAGAATCGACAGTTTTGTTTATTTACCGCACGACTCAGATGAAATTGAGCCTCATCGGAGATGATTTTCTTAAAAAAATCGTTATCGTTTTCAAGTTGTTCCAAGACAAAATCAGCAAATTCACGACGTTTACGGTGGTCCATGATGAAATTGTAAACATTACTGAATACAATGAAAAAAAAAAGACAGATCATGACATACTATACATGGCCGAAACGTCACTTAGAAATCATATCACTCAAATTGGAAAACCCTTTACTACCAAATGATTGAAGAAATTTTATTTTTCTCAAAAATATTTCATAGTCAAAAAGTTTATATGAAATTGACCCTCTTCCTATTATCTTTACTCAATGCTAAAACTTACTATTTTTAAAATTATGTATTATTTTATTACAAAACCAAATTATAATACATATGAGAAATACGTTGTAAACAACGAGGGAGTGTAAGTTCGAATCCCACATATGTTCGTCGTAAGAATAATTCTCCCTTACGACATTTTCAGCCACGCCTGAAAAGAAAAGGCTATGTAATTTCCTTGTCACATTTATGTGGCAAGGGAATATACAAAAAAAAATTCCCTTTTTATAATTAAAAATGTTTACTTAACCTTAGGTTCAAAAAAGTTATCAAATCTTTATAGCAAGAAATAACTTTTTATCTAGACCTATCGGCTGTCGTTAAAAACTCAAGCAAAGTTTCACCTCTATATCATTATTTAGACATACATATATGTATAGACATTGAATTCGTCCTTTTCCTTATGAAGCTAAATTTTCTTTCGATTTATTTTAATTTTTCGATAAATTTTCGCCTGCCTTGCTTCAGACAAATGCGTTTGCGCCTAGTGGCTTACATCATTATTTGTTCGTCAAATTTTTTATAATATAGGACCATAAAGTAACTATATACATAGAGTATCTTTTCAGATGGAAGAAAAAAGTTAGACATTTTTTTTAATTTCGTAAAATCAACTTGATCGTGTTTTAGTTTTTTTTTATTTTAGTTTTCTTCTTTTTTTTTTGTTTGTATGTCAATTGATGTATGTTTGTATGTCAATTGATGTATGTACATTTGTATATATTTCTTCATATAACCTTTTCAACTTCTTAAAAAAAGAAAAAACCTCGATTCTACCTCGATCTTTTATCAATCAATTTTAGTTGTTTTCATAACCCAACCATAGGTACAAGAATTATTATTGTAAAAGTATAAAATATGAAAAAATGTGTATATCTATTATTAATATAAATTTAAAGTTTTAATTTTTCTTTTTAGTCAATCTTACAATATTTTAAAAATTCAAACTATAAGCTATTTAGTTTAATATCAGATCGATATTTATTATCAGAATATAATGATCCACTGTTGAAACAATCAAAAAGTTTATCAAACACTATTTCTTCTCATATTTTATATTCTAAAAATAAAATTTAAAAGTGTTACGAGAGGAATATATCTGTATAGATATGTATGTATATCCATACATCAGTTAAAAAAAAAAAAATTCATAAAAAATTTTAAAATATTTTATAAACAACGCCTAAATATCTTACAAGCCAGATCGGAACACTCAATTTATTTTGTACACAAATAGCCTTTTTTTTTAAGTTTTCGTTGAATGTTCCGGCTTGTAAGTGTAAAGGCGTTGTTATACATATGGTGCATTAAAATAACTTTTTTGTTGTTCATGCAGTTGTTTCTTCTTAATTAAATTTTTTTTGTAAAGATATGGTAAGTTGTTTAACCCCTTTGTGCCGAATGTTTTTTCTTTTAAAAAATACCTTCTTAATTTTTTAAATTTTTAAATTTTGTTTTTTAATATGACTAACTACCTTATGTAGGCTAACTTATTCAAAATAAAAAAAATACTTTTAAGAATACTGCTATCTAGAAAGAATTACATATATATCTATTATCTTTCTATAGTTATGAAGGCTAGTTTTCATGAAAAATTTCATGGATATTATCGCAACTTTAGAAAGAGAAAAATATAGTGCACTACCAGTGCGAAAGAGGGAAAAAAAACTTATATTATTAAAAAATATTACACTTTGACATTTAAAATTGTACATAACCTAATTTATTAATGTTTATATTGATATTTAGTTAAAAATTTAAAATTTTTTATTTATAAAGTTGTTAAAAATAATATGCATATAGTTTATTAATATTTTTATACCGTTATAATATAGTTTCTCACTAAAAAATAAAATTTGAACATTAGTTTATTTTTTTGACACTCCAAAATTTAAATGCCATGATAGTGAATTTTTTTTGTAAGATATACAATTTTTGCATACAATGTGTATGTAATTCGTGGATATTTATGGTTAATTTCTTGGATATTTTCAAATGTTTCATGGATATTTTTTTTGCTTAATCTCTTTCAAGCACATATCATTTTTGTGTATTCTGCCTATGCTCTAACATTTTCGTGGATATATCGGTCTAATGGAAACCAGCCTTAATATATGTAATTATACATTCAGTAAATTTGATCTTAACTTACTATACCTTTGTGGGTTCACAAAGGTAAATACCAATATTTTAGAAAATTTCAATATTCTATCCAAAAATATTTTTAAATTTTAGAAAAAATATTCTTCTAAAAATGGAAAATAAAAACAAATAGATCTCCGTTACAATTTACATTACACTTGCAATATTATAATTAAATTTTGTTGGCCTTCAAATATTATCGACATTATGTGTTGTGTAGAGTTATTCTTTGAGATCTATAAAATTACATTTTAAAATTATAATTTATAACATTTGTTTGTGAAATTGTGATGCATAGATAAAACAATATAAATGTAACAATATAAAATCAATTTTTAGAGAAAAAAAAAATTCAGTTCGAAGAAAATGAATTATGAACTGAATGAATGAAAAAATATTTTTTTGTTTTGTTATGTTCTTTGATGGTATACCAAAAATATGGTCATCTTTTTAAGAAATAACCTCAAATACGATCTTGAGGTGATTTCAAATCAAATTCAATGGATTCAAATCAAATTCAATGGTAGTCAAATTGACTACCATTTTTTCTTCTACGTGAGTTCTCTATATATATAGTTACTTTATGATACGACGGTATTATTTATAATGATGATTGATGAGTCATAACTCATAATTCACAGTCACACATTTTATATACATAGAATGTAGGTATTTGGAATTATTTTAATTAAATTTATTTTGAATTATTTTATTGCATTAGAAGATAATATTAACTCTTTTCATTTATTTTATTTTATTTTTAAAATATATTTTTAAACTTAATCGAAATTTAAATTATATTTATTATCTTTCATAATTTTTAAAAAAAATTATGAGAAAAAATGAGAAAGAAAGTCACTCATTTTTTTTTTTTTGTTTCTTTGGTTTTAAATCCTTTTGTTTCTATATTCTTTTGAAGTAATTTTTTTGTTTCTTTTGTACCTTGAAATTTAAATTTTAAGTATGTAACATATGCATATGTACATACATACATATACATAATATAAAAGAAAAATATGAATGTAATAAAAAGTAAAAATGCTTTTCATTTTTCTTAAGAAAAATTTCACACTTAATTTAGTTTTTTTTTGATACGAATTGATTTTATTTTTCTTTTTTATTTTATTACCATTATGGGTTGAAAAATTCCCATAGAATTTTGGATCATTCAATTTGTTTTATTGTTTTTATTAGTCATTAAAGAAGATTAAGAACGTTTGTAGAATTACAAAAAGTAGGAGTTTTTTTTTTCGCTTTTTGTTTTTTTTTAAGTCTATAAATTCTTCTCTTTTGCTTTGTTAAAAAAATAAAGAAAATAAAATATATTTTATATGTATATATTAAAGATAACATGCTTACATACCATACATATTTAAAAAGGTTCATATAATAGACTATGATATGAGATTTTATTGGTCAAAATTTGAAATTGTTAAGAACAATGTTAAATGAGTCAATATTGTTTTTTAATATTGTGGTTAAAAAGGCAGAACAATAAATTTTCAAGGAAAAAATGTATTTTTAAATAAAAAAGTCGTACCTATATACAAGTTTTTTAAAATTAAAGGTTCGTTGTTTTTGATTAAGATATTTCAGAAAAATAGGCACTTTTTACGCTAACATTATATATAGTAAGTAAACCATTTGCTACTTGTAATCGTTCGAAAATATACTGTTAGTAACTAACTGCCTTTATTTTCATGCAATAAATGAAAGTATGTAATCTTTAATAACATGAAACTATATAACCCAGCTAAGCTGTTTAATAGGATACTATCATTTATTACTTGAAAAAAGTATAATTTTTAGTACCTAAAATTTTTCAGTTGAAGACTTTTTAAAAAATAATTAAATGAAAAAAGGAAAAGGTTTTAATACATAAAAGGTTCTTTATTAACTTTATTTTAATTAAATTGTGTCATTTTTTTTTTTTGTTTTACTAGAAAACTATTCAAAATTCGTTTTTACTTTTTAAATTATATATTATCCAATGAATCTCCAAATAATTCATTGCAATGCTCTACACTATTATCAATCATATATAAATTGTTATGATATATTTCAATGTGACGTAATAAATCACTGTGCTTTAAAAAAATTTCATTGCAATGTTGACAAGTAAAATCTTTTTGATTCTGTTGTTGTAAATGTCTTCTCATATGTGCGTTAAATTCAATTTCCTGAAAAAATGTACTACCAAAAGATTTTGGACATAAAGGGCATGTATAATTTTTCCATTCATTTTGATGTTGTTCATAATGTTTTTTATAATCTTTTGAATTTGTAAACAATTCATTACAAATTTCACAACAAAATGTTGAATCATAATTAATTGATTCATTGTTAATAATAGACGTTGTGATATTAAACTCATCTTGTAAATCATTTGCTCTTTGTTCTAACTGTGGTTTGTCTGAATCTATAATTGTAAATTCATTCAAATTAATTTCATGATTATCAGATGGTAAAGATATTTTTGAATTTAAATGTTCTGTTTTTAATACAATTGTAGTTTTAAAAGGATTTAAATTTTCTTGTTGTATTGGACAACATGTATCATCATTGTTTAAATCATCTTCTTCAATAACTTCAATAAGATTTTGATTTAAAATATCTGTATTATTTTCAATATCAATTAAATACTTTTTTAATGGTTTTATATTCACTTGATTTTTTATTTTTAATTTGGGTTTTGTAGATTTTATTTTTGTTGTTATATTTGTTTGTGATTGTTCCATTGTTTGACTGGCAACTAATTGCTCTTCTAATAATGAAAACATTTCATGATATGGATTCTTCATAATTAAATGTCTTTTATAAATATGACATAAAAATACTTCTAAACTTTTAAAATTTATATCACAAAATTCACATACAACATAGCATTCACCATTTTCAATAAATATTTCAGCACATTTTCCTCGATAATGCTTTAACTGTAAATTTTTAATACTTTCTGTTTTATCCATTTGTTTTGAACTTTTCCCAATTGTATTTGAATTTAATGTTTCATCAAATTTTATATCATTTTTGGTTTGATTTATAATAATATTACCATTACCAATAGTACAATCTTCAAGAAATTCTACAAACATATTTTCTGGACCCATTTTTTAATTATGTATTTTTATTTTCACAAACTATGCTTTTTTTTTATATTTTGATTTTCAAATTTCAAATTTATTTATTTTGACAATTAAATTGTTGTGACAACTGTAACTTATGACATTTGTTTTTGGTTTTAATTTACCGACATATAACAGATAGAGGACACATTTTGCTTGCTTTGGATATAAAATTAGTAAGCCGAGTTTATTAATTGTGTATTTAAAAAAAAAAAACTTTCCATATAAAATTGTCTAAAAATATAACAAAGTGGCAAGGGAATATAATTAGAAAATATAATATATCATAGCTAGCAATAATTTAGAAGACCTGGACACAGAAATATTTGTTTGCAGTAATGCAGTTCCCAATATTTCCTCCAATTACCCTGAATGTTTATTTAAAAAGAAAACCGAAACATGCGATGATGATTTAATTTTAAACTTTCAAAATTTAATTTTAAAATTGAAAAAAAAATTTAAATGGCTGAAATTTATACAAAGCTAAAAACAACAATATACTTTTATATGTTTTATCTGATAATAATTTTCTTTCAAAGCTTTTAAAAAAACTTTTTTAAATAAGTAATTGGAAGCATTTTTTTAAAATTAATATTTATCAATGAAAAAATTAAATTTTTTAAAATTATTTTTTACCAAATAATGTAAAAAAGATAAAATATTAATACCCTCTTTGAAAGAACTTAAAAAAAATTAATTGTTTTTGAGTTATTTCAAAATTTGTAATAGACCCCTATTTTTTTCCACAAGACTACGTGTATTTTCATGAAACATAGACCCTTATTCAGCTTTTTTTCGTTCAGTGCCAAGGCCTTCTAAATTATTGTTAGCTATGAATATAATATATATATATACAATTCGTTTCGTTGTTCACAACATACGGATGTCGGATGTGACAACATATTTTTATGTATTTATAAAATGTTTTACAAATAACATTAAATTCACATTGTATAAAACGTCTCATTAACCTATTCATACATAACGCAACGTGATTTTTTTTTATTTTTATTCATAATATGCAATTTATTTTTAATTTATACTACACCAGCAACGAAGACGTTTTGCCGGCAAACGAAAAATATCGTTGAAGCTGATATTTTAAATCACGGTATCATTCATATTATTGATATCGTTGCCTTAAGGTATGCAAACTTTAAATCACCACAATAACGTCGTTATATGTCGCTGTATTAGGAATTGACCGTAGAAAAAAAGTATTCATATGTAACATTTGTATCTTTGATTTATTTTGACATTTCCTTTAATTTAATTGTAAACATGTATGGACATGTATAGACATGTATAGTTAAAACTTACGTTTTAATTGAAATTAAAATCAATTTAATTTAACACAAATTTATTTTTATGTTCACGATCATATCTGCATGACAGTTGCCATTTTACTTGTGATTTATTTAATATTACAAGTAAAATGGTTAACATTACCAAACAATTAAATTTTCTTTGAGCTACCAACTAGAAAATACCTGTTTCTGTACTGTCCCAAAGGCAATACTTTTTTTTTTAGCAAACGGATAAAACGTACACTAAATCATATATGTACACTTATTAAACGTTTCAACTAACTAAATATTCGTTTTGTTATAAATAACAAATCATTAAGTTCATACTTTATCATCTTACTTTTAACATCTTAAACCCCTGATTAAAATATGATAAGCTGTAAATCACCTAAACCATCTTCAAAATTAATAATTTTAGTAAAAATCCAAATTAACATAAATCTCGATTATTTTTAGCATAAATAAAAAAATTAATTTAAAATAAAATGCTTGATGTTTCTTAAATTTGAAAAGATAATTTTTAACAATTAACTTTTGTAGTTTTAATAATCAAATTGTAGTTTTGATCATAATGAAATTTTTGTTTCTATATACTAACAAAATTGTTGGCAAATCCATTAAATTTTGAAAAAATATAAAATCAACCGGTTTTAACACTTCCACAAGCCAATGTTGAATCTAATTTTTAAATTTCATGTAAAATGATTATTGATAAATTAATATTTAGCATATAATCTATTATCAGCGTAATTTGTTGTTTTGTTTATTTTTTAATTTTACACATGAATTATTTAAATTATTTCTTTTATATTTTCAAATAATTTTCATATTCTTTTTGGGATAAGAAATTTTTTTGGAACTTATAAAAATCAAATAAAAACAGAAAATATGATGTATTATTTTTATTTTTTTCTTTTTTTTTTTAAGTTTTTAAAATGATTTCGGTGTACAAAACAATTTTTTGTTTTTCTTTTACATATTTTACATATTACTGATTTAAGTTAATTATTTAAAAAAAAAAATTTAAAATTAATTAGTAGAAATACTGTTTGAGATATGAATTTTACTAAAACAAAAAATATCCAGATGAATTAAGTTTTCATACAAAAAAAAAAAAAACAATTTTACCTTATTTATAACTTTATAAGTAAAAGAAAATTCTATAAATTCCAGGTGGTTCCTATTAAAAAATATTCAACTGAATTTTTTAATATTAATCTTATTTTAAGAAGAGTTATATATGTATCAAGAGATTACAATTTTATTAATAATTTAAAGCAAATTTTACGATTCTTTGATTGCATTTTATTATAAAATGTTTTTTTTGTATTATATATTTGAATGATCTTTTTTTTAAATTCATTTTAGATTACTGACATAGTGATTGATATTTAAGATAAGTTTAAATTTTGAAAGTATATATAAATATATATATTTTATAAATATTTCACAAAACGTATTTTTTAATTAAAATTAGGATTTTGTATTTCTTAACCTAAAGTACATACATATATATTAACTTAACATGTAATAATGTAATTTAAATTGAAAGAAAAACATAAAGAAATAAAATTAAACATTTTCCTTGTTTGATATACATTGTTATTTGTTACTTAACGATAAAATTCATTTAGGATATTATTTTTTTTTATAAATATATTAGCATTTTATTTTATTTGAATAATATTAATATAAATTTCGTTAGTTTACCACTGGTTTTTCCATATTTTATGTTTTTTCTTTTTATATGGTATGTAAAGTTTTTTTTATTTTTTTGATTAAATAAACATTTAACGCATTCTATAATGATTATTTTCATGTACTTGTGAAAGATCACCTTTAAATGATACTTCAATTTGAAAATCTAAATCGCGATTATTACGTTCATTCGGTTTCATTTTAAATGTACCATAAATTTCTTCATTCTTTTTAACTGTCATGTAATCGTCCAAATAGAATACAGTTTGTTTCCAATGAGTATAGGCTGCTTCTGGTGCTGTACTAAAACCCAAACGTTTATGACATTTTGTAAATTCAATATTAAAATATGTAACCAAAGCTTGAACAAAATCATTTCGTTTTATAACTAAATGAAATGGTGATGAAAAATCTAAATCCGATTTTTTAACTGTATACAAATCAACTTCTTTAATCATATAAGATGTTGTTACAACTTGTTTGGCATCAACAACATCAACAAGAGGTTCAGTAATTGCTACTTTTCTTATACAACTCATATTAAAACCATAAACATCATCCCACCAATTAATTTTTTCATCTTTGTATTGTCTATCTTCGATCGCTAAAAGAAAAAAATAATGTTTTGAATAAATAGAAAAATAAAATAATTTTTTTTTTTTTTGTTAAGATTAAGAAAGCAATTTTTGTAATACAATTTCATTGTTATTGCATTTCTTTAATTGCCAGGTCAATGAACTTTCTATTGATTGAAGCATCCCTAGTTAAGTCAATCAAAAAAAAAAAAACAGAATAGTTGAATTAGTAGAAATTTTTATTAAAGGTTAGGTTAAATGTTCACAACTAAACTTTTAATCATTCCTTCAGTGACTTAATTTATTTATAATCGATCAATTTTACTATTATTCAATCTTACCAGTAATAAACAACGTTCCACGATCAGGAAACATCATACCATTCGGTTTTAACCATTTATCACGTGCATAAAGCACTGTATCTAACATAGATTCATAAAATAAGCAATAACCCATCCATTCAGATATAATAATATCAACTTTATCAAAGCCATCAGGTAATTCAATTTCTTCTATTTTTCCTTTAATAATTTGAATTGTATTTTCCATACGATTATCAGATACAACTTGTCTTGCATAATCAACAATATTAGAACAGTCAACAGCAAATACAGTTGCTGCACCGGCTTTTGCGGCAAACATTGATAATATACCAGTTCCGCAACCAACATCCAAAACAACTTTATCTTTAAATAAATGCTTATTATGATAAATAGCATTACGATAAGTTAATGTACGAACTTCATCTTTCAACATTTCTTCATGGATACCAAAATGGGCATATGAATCGAAATAATAATCTCTAGAAGTCATTTGATCTGCAGGTAACTTATTAACATCGACACCGTCTTTTGTAATGGAAGTATTATTCTCTTGATTATTCGTAGTAGATGACATGTTTTCTTAATTTTTCTTTTTACGGCAGTTAAAAAACTAACAATAAACTTAAAACTGTGTCAACTTTCGCGAAAAGAAATATGCGCAACTTATAAAATATTAACTATTGTAATAGGATGCTTAACATTAACACCAATTTAGTTTAAAAAATTTTTCTAACGTATCTTATAGGATTTTTCTACAAATTTACACGCGCTTATGCAAAATTATATGAAATCAACGTCAATTTGAAGATTTAATGCTTTTGAGGTTATGTTAGATGATGCTTGCCAAAAATTGACAAACCGCCGAAAAGGTAAAGGGCTGTCCACAATGATCTTTTTTTTTTATTATGATTGATGTCTTGTATAAAAATTGAACTAAAATTTTAAATAATTTTATCGAAAGTAATTACTCCTTTCCATGTTTATTAAAAATTGTAAAATTAAGTAGTTTCAAATAATATAAATAATTAGGAATTGGTTTGAGAAATTTTTTAGTAATATTAAACTTTAAAGATTTTACTAAAATTTTTTATTTATTTTATTTATTACCTTATTTTATATTTTTATTTTTTACATAGTAATCATTTAACATATAGCAACTTTTTCTCTTTATTTTTTTTATATTTTTTTCTTTTTTTACATTATATTTTCTACTTCAGCAAGGGGAAAAGCCAAGTAGTATGCAATTCATCTGTGAATACCATTTCCGCGTGTTTAATTTTTACTCATTCTCCAACATGTCAAGATGAGTCAAAATGATCTATTAACTAGTTTATTTATTTCCGAATGAAGGATCCTTTCAATAAAAATCCTTTAATTTTTTATATCCACAATTTAAAATACATAGCAATGAATCAATTAAATGTGGGCTGTCATTATTTATGTTGGTCATAGCGAAAACATTAATTAAAAATATTTATTAAACAATCATTGCACTGATCCAATGTTTTCTTTCATATAAAGCTAGATTATCTTTAATTAGTATGAACTATGTTCATGATTACGTTTAGTGGCTGATATCTTATTTGTCCAAGAGGAATCTGAACAATTTTAGCTTTTAATATATATTGATAAAGCTTTATAATATTTTATTACACTCTATAGATAGGGCGAATTTCAGCCAATTCTGAGAGTGTTGCGGGAGGACAACTGATAATCTGAAGTTTTCCATATTAATGCCAATAGACCATAAACTAATTTGGAGCAAATCTGAATAACATAACTTATAAGTAATGCCTTAGCAACACTCAACTTTAATGAAGTGCCTATAACAGATATAGAACGTTTTCCAATGACAAAAATGTGAACATGACGCGTTTAAACATTTTTGTCACTCTTACCGTGTTTGACTTGAATAAAGCAAAATAGTAACAAATTTTACTTTAATTATTATTTTTCTAAATTATTTCCTTTTTTTTTCTTTCACTAATAAACAAAATGTCTGACACAAAATAAATTCATATTCAATTTTTTATTTGTAAACAAACAAATATCACATTCCAAAGTGTGCTAGGTATTTTATAATATAAATTAATTAAACTTTCTCAAGTTACCAACGTTAGCAGCGTTTCTAGAACGTCGACCATGAGAGTACGTTTCGTTACTTACTGCAAGCACAGTTAATCTGCTCCAGGAAGACCACTCACGTTTAAATTTGTCTTCAAAAAGTAAATTCGTTTTATTATTTTTATATGTGTTTTTATAAAAAAATTTTGAAGAGGTATTATAAAATTGGCAAAAAATGAATGTATTATGTAGTTATATAAAATTTTGCTGACCCTCTTAAAAAATTTTTATTTCTTTTTGTGTTGCACTTATTGTTTCAACTTGTGGAACTCTAGAATAACAATTTTTATTTCGACGTTTTTTGCGAAAACTTCAACTATTTTCGAATGACGAATGCCGGTCGGTTATGTTTTTTTATAAACGTCAATTTAAATGAAAACAAATAACATATGTTAAATCAAATCTATAGATAATATCAACATTCAATAAACGTACATATATTGCATATACGTAATATATTTCATTTTTACATTTTGAAAATTAAAATTACTACAAAGATATAAAAGTATTTTAAAATATAACATAAATGGAAGATAATCAAATTAAGGAAGGTAAGATTTTTATTCAAATTGCTTTTTTATCATTAAGATATTTATTTGTTAAACTTTTTAAATTTATAAATATTTATTTATCTTGACATTCATTTTTTTTTAATTTTTAAATTTTCATATTTTCAAGAAAACGATGAATTTAATTGTTCAGAAATAATAGAATCGTCTCCAGAAAATACAATACAATATGAAATACTTGAAATCGAAGAAATAAATACAGAAGAAGAATATATCGATGAATATGAAACGTTATCAAATGAAAATAAACAACATATAAATAAAAAAATTGCAGAAATATATCTAGATTTAGATGCAAAAGATTCACTAAAATTTATTTGCTTATCATGTAATATTACTGAAACTTCTTACAATGATATTATTAATCATATTATAGATAATGAAGACACTTGTGGTAATTTTTAATATATTTTTTTTTTATGTTTATGATTTTTGTTTTGTATTTTTAAGGAAATTTACAAATAATTAACAATGACAGAGAGTTAAAAATTAGTGAAGAAAAATTTGGTGATCTTTTTATTGAAGATAATTTGGTTGTATCTTTTATATGTTCGTTTTGTCATTTAACGTTAAATAATAAAAATGATATTTTTTCACATTTATTAGAGCATTTAAATAAATACGAGATAGGTAACACAATTATTTTAAATTTTTAAAATTTTAATAATTTTTAGAAATTTCAGATGAAGATGATAATTTTAAAATGGGAACAGAAGCAGACGACGATATATATTTTCAAAAGAAAATGGCTGATGTTTATTTATTACAAAATTCTAATTATAATTTTTTATATTCATGTAATTCATGTAATCAAAAACGTATGACTTTTCAATCAATTTCTGATCATTTGGAAAGTAATATAGAAACTTGTGGTAGTTATATTTAATTTAGATCATCTATTTTTTAATTATTGTTTTTGGAATAAATTTCAGGAAACCTTAATATTAATATTAAAATAGAAAATGATAAAGATGATATAATAGATAAAATTCATAATAAGGTTTGTGAAATTTATATGAATTTGGAAAGGAGTTTATCTTTTATGTGCTTGTACTGTTGTGATTTTTTTACAGAAATTAAATCTTTATCTGAACATTTATTAATACATACAAATAATGAAATAACTGGTAAATATTTTATTCAAAAAATTTAAATATTACTTAAAAGAAATAATTTTATTTAGACATTTCAACAAAAGAAAATATATTCTCAACTGAATTAAATCATAAAGGTTCAATTATTAATTCATTACCTAAAGGTATATCAGCAAAGAATGTTTGTTTTAATTTTGGGCGTTAAAATTTAATGTTTTTTTTTTAGAAAACAAATCAAATTTAAAATCCGCACTAATTAAGGTAGTATTAACTCAATTAGTTAACGAGTGCTGTCCTCTTAGGGATGACAGTTCAAATTTAATGTACATTAAAAATATGTTTAGGGCCAGAAGGAGAAGACGTATTTTAATTATGTCGCAATTGTCCGAAATGTCTGAAGGAAAAAAGAAAAAACAAAAATATAGAACTAGGGAATTATCAAAATTTTCTAGATCAATCGATGAATATTCTGAAAAAGATTTTAAACAAAATTTTGGAATGTCAAGAAACACTTTTAATGTAATTAAAATGAATTTTTCTAACAAACATATTTTTATATTTATATCCTAATTTATTATACATTTTAGAAACTTCAAAATATGTTGAAACCTTTATGGCTACAAAAAATTACAGGACGTCCTCCATATACCTTAAGAGAATGTTTGTTTATAACACTTTGGAAATTATCTACAGGGAATAGTTTTAATGAGATGAGAGCTAGATTTGGTATGCCAAACAGTTCATTATACTCAATTTATTCAAGAATCCTAAGAGTAATATTAATGTTAAAAGAAAAAGTTATACAGTTTCCATCTGATGAATTTAGTCAAAAACAAATAATAAAGGACTTTGAAAGATCATATTCGTTTCCTTCTGTTTTAGGATGTATTGACGGAATGCATATAAGAATACTACAACCACAATATAATAGCTTGGATTATTACAATCAAAAAGATTTTTATTCATTAATAGCACAAGTAGTTTTTTATAATTATGTTTTGAAATTTTCTTACAAATTTGCATTATTTTTAGGTTGTAGTTGATAGCAACCTAAAATTTTTAGATGCTTTTGTAGGATTTCCTGGTAAATATAATAATTCCGATGTATGGGATGCTAATCCTCTTAAAAAATCAATAGAAGATAAAACTTTAAAGTTTCCATTTGAGTCTTACTTATTAGGAGATGTAACATATCCATTAAAATCATATTTGATGGTTCCATTCATACAAAATTATGGTGGTCTTTCATCAGAAGAACAAAAATTTAATAAAATATTGAGAACAACACATATGTGTGTAGATAATGCTTTTAAATTACTTATGAAGAGATTTCGTATTTTAAATGTTTTGAAAATTCAAAGAATTCCTTTAGCAATACGTACTATAGATTCTTGTATTATACTACATAACATTGTTTTAGAGAATGAAGATAATTTTGAAGATTGTAATATTAACAATAATTCTACAGTTTACGGAACTTTTGAATATAAAGAAGTCAATATGAACATTTCTACAGCTAATTACTATGAAAGCAATAATGAAGCAAACAAGAAACGAACTGAAATCAAAAATTTACTATCAAATTAAATTTAAAAACATTTAATGCAATTATTTTTAATTTCTAATAAAAGGAATATAAAACTATTTTACTAATTATTAGGTGCTTATAATAATTTTCTTTTTTTTTTTAATTAATTTGGCAATCTTAAAGTATGATTTTCTTTTGAATAATAAATTGGAACCAAAGATCGTCTATTACAATAAGATGAGTCACTCTAATTTACACATATTAATGCATTTTTTACAACTACCTATACAAAAAAAAACCAGGTAAAATGATGTAACTTTGTTTTAAAACCAATATGTTATCGGAATTATGGTAAGAGAGAAAATAAGCGAATACTGTTTAGGTAGTGTCTTCAAAATCATTTTTTAAAGGCGCAACTTTGTTTATTTTTACTTTGTTCATTTAAGTACATAGTTTCAAAAAGTAATAATCGAAAGTGTTTTAAATTGTTTAAAATTTAATTATGAAAAATGTATTTAAATCAGGTCACCTAAAAATTTTATGTAGATATTATTTAGATAGTTTAGTAAATAAATTTATTAAATATTTTAGTGAAATTAGTACCGAGACAAATTTAGAATATAAATTATATGAACGTTTAAAAAATAATTTTAAGACTTGTAATAAATGTAACAAATCTTATTTTATAAAACTATATATTAGAATTCATAATTTAATAAAAATGTTAAAGATATCGATATAAAAGACAAAATGTTAAATGTTCAACATTTGTAAAAAATAAATATAATACATTTTAATACATATAATAAATATAATACATCTTATTTTGATTCCTTATACTTTTCTTTACAGCTTCAAATTAATTGTTTCAGTAAATCGTTTTCAAAATTAACAAAAAAAAATTTTTTTAAACTATAATTTAATTAAATTTATTTTGCGGTCTGCACTTTCGAGTTTCGACTTTGTATAGTGACATTTCTTATGCCAATTGACAAATCGCTTCACATCAGTTTTTCACTTTTTTTCACATGATAAAATCTTATTACTATATAATATTGTATCTACTATTTCTTTCAATTTTGTTGTTTTTTCTCGAGTAGAAAAGAAAAAATTGGCCACGTGGTGATAGTGGCTCATTTTATTGTAATAAATCTTTTATTGGAACTTTAATTTGAGTTCATAAAAGCTACGTCTAAAAATAAATGCAGATTCTTATTTTTAATAGAATTTTCAGTTTTATAAATTACGTAATCCGCCATCTAATTGAAATATCTGACTATTGTTAACAAAATAATTAAAAAAAAAAAATACTTTACTTTCTATTTAATGGCTTTAAATGAGTGATGTAAAACAAATACAGATAATTATAAAATGGCCTATGTTTTAATAAATTATTTATTTTGAAAAGGAACTTAATAGTAATGTTAATTGTTTTATTTCTTCTATTTTTGCTTTTTCAATTCTCAGTTTTTCTTTTTCAAGTTCAATCAATTCTTTTATTATTCTTCGATCTTCATTAGATTCTTTTTGTAAAAATTCTAGTATTTCATTTTCTTTATAAATACTAATTGGTTGTTGAATTTTATTTTCTCGAATTGATTGTTGATTTTCATCTGCATTAAAATTTACGAATGTTTCATCATTTAGAATTTCTTCAGTATCAATATCACTATAATTATAATCTCCATAGACTTCATCCATTATATCATAGAATTTCCAATTTGTATTTATTACTCCTCCAATTCTAATTCTTTGTTTTATTCTTTTATATGTAACCATATAGTTAACAAATTTTTTGTATATTTCTCTAATTGAAAAAGGAAATTCGGGATCAACTTCTTGGATTTCACTTAGAACTTGCTTCCATAAATTAGAAGTAGTCTTTTTATTTTTCATCATTCTAAATTCTTTTTCCCATTTTAATCTTACAGTTAATAACAATTGTCTTCTTTCTCCTGTCCATTGTTCTTCACTATAAAAGAAACATAAGAACAAAATTAATATATTGTTTAAAATATATGATAAATTTATGTACTTCATCGTGTTCTGTTGTACTTTAATTTATATTTTATATCAAACGAATGTGTTGTTATGCTATATGCGCTATGCAATAAAAAAAACCAACATGTAACAAAATATTTACATTTCTGAACAAAAAAATGTTATAAGCTTTATAACCAGACAGTAAAATATAGATATCATACGTTAGACAGACGCAGGCAGACAGACGTTTCTGAATGTGGATATGCAATATTACACTGTACTAGTGTGCTATTCGTACTAATTAATAAAATAAAATAATTCAAGATATATTTAATAATAAAATAATCAAATAAAAAAATTTATAATTTTCTTTAATAGATTCTGCTTTTCATTATTTTTTTTTAAATAATTGAAAAATTAAAAGAAAGTAAAATATTCTTTTTTAACAACTACAAGTACAATAAAGTACGTACTACAACTTGCAACTTTGAACTTTGCAAGAAATTTTTCCAATGCTGCCAGCTTATGTTTCTACCAGTCAGCTGTACGACTACGAAACGAAGTAGTAAAATAACTATTATCTTGCTTATATGTCAAATTGTTAAGATGTCAAATTAAAAATAAAAAGAACATAAACAAATAAACAATTTTTAAGCTAAATAACAAAGTTGAGAAAAAAAAAATATTTATTTTTATATATTTAAAAATTAAATTATAGCAATGTATGAAATTGAAAAAGGTAAATTGTGTTTAATGTTGTTTTATTATTTTTGTTAAATTGAAAATCTTTAATATTTTTAGAAGTACAACCAATTAATGACACTATAATAAAATACGAAATAACAGAAATTTGTGAAACTAATCTTCAACAAGAACTTAAAAATGAAACTAATATAAATAATGGTTTTTCAATTGATGTTGGACAAGATGAATTTATCAGAACAAAAGTTGCTGTAGTTTATTTAAATATAATTCAGAATTCCTTAAAGTACATTTGCTCAACATGTAAAACTTGCAAATTATCATGTAATGATATCATCCATCATTTTGAAGAATTTAAAAATACTTGTGGTAATTTTAAAATTTACTTTAATCAAACTTGTTTATAAAATTTTATTTTCAATTGTATTTAAAAGGAATATTCTTATTATGTATTAAGTAGAATTTGCATACTGATGAAAAAAAACATTGGAGGTTGATTTGTAGTAAATTTTTAGTGGAGCATATAGTTTTTCGTAGTGTAATATTGCTTTATTTAGTTATATTTTTCCACATGTGTACCGGCATTTGATAAAAATAATAAATTTAATATTTATGAGAACCGGTCAGCACATTTCACTTGACACCGGGGTATTTGGTCAGAGGGCATTTCGAAAAAAAAATATAACAAAAGACATCTGGCAAAATGAATAATTAGGAAAAGGACATTAACAACTGAACACTAGGACACAACACATTTTACAAGTGGACATTTCGCAGCTTTTAACCATCAAAAATTTGATTTTTAACTCTATAATGTCATTATTCATTTCACAGGCTGCATAATCTGTGTTAAAATAATTAATATTGAAAACGTAAAGTTCATTTGTGAAAAAAAAAGTTTATTTTATCATTTTTAACTCCTCAGAGCTGAGCGACTACATAAATAAAAGTTGTCAAATATCCAAAAGTGTCCCATTTTTCCAAATATCTTTGTTAAGTGTACATTTTGCAAAATGTCTTTTTGTTAAGTGTCTTTTTTGCAAAATGTCTCCTGATCAAATATCCAGTGAGCAGTAGCTAAATGAAAGTTATCATGTGTGTCATTAAAAATATAATATTTTTTTTTTAAATTTTTGGATATAAGTCATATAAGAGAATTGCCAAGGTTTGCGTTATTTTTACATGAAAAGAGGAATTGAAAACTAATTTGTTACTCCTATCATCTACTCTTTCTTAAAGGCTGGTAGGTGGGTAGTTGGGAGTAGTTTTGCTCTGTAAAAGGAACGCAAACAATGTTTAATTTTCAGAACATTCAAATTTTTTATTTTATAATTCATTTAATTGAATTTTTCAAGCAAAATGAAATTTTATTTCTAGGAAATCCGCTTTTAAATATTAAAACAGAAATTGATAAAGATGAAGAATTAAATACAACTAAGGTATGCGAAATATTTATGAATTATGAGCAAAAGTTATATTTTATGTGTTTATATTGTTATGAACACCATACCGAAATGACATCATTGTCTGATCATTTATTAATTCATCTTAAAAAAAATGTATTACATGGTAATTTATCAATTCAATTTGTTAAATTCTTATCACCATTTTTTTTTTTTTTTTATAAAATAGTTGAAAAGCAAGAAAAACCAATGGAACCAACATTTACAGATGCCTTATTAGCAATTAAATCGAAATCTCAAGAAGTTATAAATAATAACGATTTAATATCTCCTGCCAAATTTCTAAGTTCTGATGATATAAGTCATAAGATAAAAACAAAAACTAAGTTTTATAAATGTCTTAATTGTAAAAATATATTTCGATCACAAATAAGTTTAACTTTACATTATCGAAGATTTCATCCAAAAGTTTTAAAGATTAACTTAGAAAAAGAACGTCAAATTAATCCATTTGTGGAACAATTTTTAAAACATTTATCTCACACAGAAAAAATTGAATTTGTACAATCAGACACTACATCAGCTGAAGATGAATCAAGTCCTATAAAATTATTAAATTTTTGTACAAAATCTTTACCAAATCTATTACCGCAAGTTTTTAACAATAATAACAACGATGAAATTAGAAATATAAACAATAATGAGATTCCATTTTTAAGAAATGAGAAAGAAATCGAAAATGGACAAAATATAGCACATAATAATTCTACAGAATTATTAAAATACAAAAAGTGTTTACCAACAATAATAAAACAAAATTATAAGAAAAAAATTGATATTGTAAAATTAAACATTAAACCAATCACAATAATGAATGAGCAACATAATACCATTTACACAAATCCATTGTCACAAGTGGATAGTGATATTAAAAATAAAATTGAGATTCTAACAAATCAAAAATCAATCAAAACTGAATCAAAAAATATAAAATAATATTTTAAAATTGTAGGTAATCAAGATGTGGATTATAATGAAGAAAATATATTACTTGAGAAATCTAAAACGTCTACCTAGTTTAGTAGTTTATCATTACAAAAATATAACTGTAATATTTGTAAAACAATTTTTTTAGTAGATATTTTTTGAAAAATCATGCTTCAAAAAATAGTTTAAAAGAATCAGTAAATATTTAGAATCATATTTAAAAAAGATATGATGGTGCAGTGAATATAATTGGTAACATTTAAAGACTGAGACAAAACATTTTATTATATTAAATACTTATTATTATTTTTTTTTTTTTTAGAAAACAATAAATAAAAATAAATCGTGTGTCAAAAGAAAATAATTCTAAAGTAGATTTTGTTCAACATACATACATATAAAACATGTAATTTGTATTTTCGGTATTATAATTACAATCTTTTAAAGTGTCAAAAAATGAAATGAAAGCGGCATTTAGTCAGAAAAGGTGAATTGAAAAATTACTATTTAAATTTTTATAGTGTAAGTTGTTAAATATAATTTGTAAGTTATATAATGTAAATTGTTTCTAAAAAAGGTATAAAAGACATAAAAAATCGAAAATTATCCAGCGAAAAACATAAAATTCAAAATGGTCTTAAATAATATCTTAGTTAAAAATATTCAATTTATTTCATAAAGTATTTATTTAAAAAAGATTTTTAAAACTAGTGAAATGTTAATAAGTAATATATTTGATGATAAAGACTATTGAAGTTTTTTTTTTTTTTATTTTAATTATTTAAATTTACAATCTGAAAAAACTACTGTTTAATTTTCCAAAATTTCAATTATATTATAAATACATACATGTTAAGTTATAGTTATACATATATATATACAATATATACCTTTTTTTAAATTACAATCGGAGTAAACTACTGTTAATTTTCCAATTTCAATTATGTTATGAATACATGTTAAGTTATACGTATATGTATATATTTTTTTTTTAAATTTTCAAGTATGAAAGATAAAATAATTATGTTGTTTTTTAAAATAAATTTAAAGTTTTTTTGTTTTATTATTACTTTAATTTCTATTTGATTAAATTAATAAAAATGAAAATTAATATGAATAATGCTATAATTTTTATTTATTTAATTTATTTATTTCGTCAAAGTAATATTTATTTAAATTAACCGCCCTGCCATACCCTAGAGGGAAACGTGACATTGTATGTGATAATACAATAAATAAATAAATACATTTTTTAAAATGTTACTGGAAAAATTTACGCAGGAATTAGGATTTTCTCAAACCCTTTTTTTTTAAAATGCTAAACATAATTTAGATTAAATACATTTTGTTTTCTTTTTTCTAATTCCATTTTTTTTACAAAGCATGCATCCGATGTGAACGTAGCCGAATTTCTTTAATTGAATTAATACCTATTAATGCTACTCTTACTTCTTTTTTGAATTCGTTAAAAAGACACTGACACCCTGCTTTCGTTAATGTAAAATGACGATCAGTCAAATAATTTTTGATTCGATTCTGATTCAACCAAGGCCACCTATATACTAACACTTAACAGTATATAGGTGGTCTTGATTCAACTAAGCAACTGCCAAATAGACTTTTGCAAATTTTTGACGCAACGTCAAGCGACATTACCGAACAAAAACCAAATATTTTTGTTTAGTGTGGTTTAGTATAATTTTTATATTTTTGGTTGTTCTGAAATTATAAGTAGGAAAAATTAATAATTTAAATTATTATTTTTTAAGAATTATATATAACAAGGATAAGAATAAGGAAGACCACCTAAATTTAAAAACATAACAATTACTTATATTTTATTTCAATTACTTTTTTATGTTTCAAATTTTAAGATATAATTAAAATTTCACAAGAAAAAATACTACTACACTTCTTTTTCAGAATCACAATTCAACTCAACAAAAATATATTTGTATTTATCCTTTTATACTGTTCACATCAGTGATAAATCTATATTTATTCATTTTTTTTTGGGTTTAAAAATAAACAAAATATTAGTGGAAAATATAATTAAAAGAAAGTTACGAAATAGCTTAACTGTAAGCACAGTTTCCGAGTTACTTCAAAGGAGAGATTTATTCTAATTCAAGTCTAATACAACTTGCTGCTACGGTTATTTAGTAGCTGAAAGAAATATTCTTTTCCAAACAATAAATACTGACAATATTTAAAATATGATTGAAAATGAAAATGATAAATATGTACTTATATTTTTTCATATAAAATTTCTTATAAAATTCCAAATAACTTTTCTTGTTGTTTTTTTTCATGCTGAAGTTAAACTCATATATTTAAATTTTGAATTTATGTTATAGGAAAATGTAAAAATATTGAATTAAATAAATAATTAAAAAAAAATAAACAATTCTTTTATGAAAAAGAAGAATTTTTACAATTCAGGTTTTTTTTAGTTGAAGTTAGTTAGAGCTTTTAAGTGATTACAATTTTTGATTATTCTACTCGGTGTAATAAAAATACCAAAATAACCAAAAAGTGTAATCAATTAAAAACTGTAACCTAGTCACTAGTTCACATCAAAAATCAACAACAACATCAACAATTTGACTGACATTATCACTTTTTTTTCATAATCGAAAGAATGACCTTGTCAATTGCATAACCGAAAGTTCGATGACAGTTGAATTTTTGATGGTTGCAGCGCAAAAGACATTACCGAAAGCGGAGTGATAGATTTTTTCCATTTCTCATTTACAATATTGAGCAATAAAATAAAAACTTGATTTGTTATAGAAAAAGGATCACTCCATTTACATTTAAAATTGCATTCTATTCTTCCAAAAAACATTTTTTTAATTTGTCCTTTAGCACACGCATTAAATTTTAGTTAATAATTAAACGAAAAGATATGTATATATGAAAAATGTCCGAAAGAACATTTGTTCTTCATCTTGTTTTCATAATAATAACAAATTCAATTTTTGAAAATATTAATTCAATTTTTAAATTTCAAAATACATATACATATACATAGAAATAAATATATATACATATATGGGTTGGCCAACAAAAGGAAAAAACAAACACATTTAAGTCAATGAAAGTTAAATGATTACCGAAAGAATAATTTATTATAAATATTTTTATTATAATTTTGCCTTAGCAGCTGGTTTTCATTAGACCGATATATGCACGAAAATTTTAGAGAATAGACAAAGATACAAAAATTATGTATAGCTAAAAAAATATCCATGAAGTATTTGAAAATATCCAAGAATGTAGCCATATCCACGGAAGAATGTTCTCTGAATATATTTTGCTATAAAAGGCGCCAGTTTATTTAATGATTTATTAAATCATTAAAATTTAACAAATTGTTCATGTAATGATTTAATAATATCTAAAGGAAAAAATTTTAAATTAAATATTTAAAAAAAAAAATCAATTTTATGATTTTCCGGATTGGTAGTTATTTTCGTCTACAACTGATCAGTACTTTTGTATAATGAAACAAATTTGTTTTAATGATGTATGTTTCTTTTCTTCCCATTTCAGTTTGTCATTGCAAAAAATTCTGATGCAATTCTTGACATATTTCATTATGATTTGATTTTGTATTTCAATCAGTTTAGACTTAAATTTGATTTTTTTATTATTTTGTTTATTAAATAAAATAATATTTTTTTTATTCTTTATTAATACCATTTTGTATCAATAATCAAAAAATAAATTAAAATAATAAAACTTTATTTTCCAAACATCGAAATAACGTTGACAACAATTTAAATACTTTTATTTTGGCTTCAGTATTGTCATTTGCCATTTGACAGATAATTTTACTGACAGTTTTCTTTGATTGCTATAATCGCCTATACGAAAAAGTAAATGTAAATGTAAGTTTTTAATGAAACGTTTTTTCCGTATGCATTTAAATTAAAGCTATAATTGGCACCAAATACTTGGATATTTTTATTACAGATAAAATATGTAAAAATTATATATCGTACAAAAATATTTCGCACTACAATGGCATTTAAGCAAGACCACCTATATACGCCTACATATATACTGACAGACCTGCTTATTACATTCAAAATGTCCGCGAAGTCTGGTTTGGTTGGCAGTATTATTGTTTACAGAAGAAGTTTTAGGTTTTAAATTTAAATTTTTGAATATTTTTTTAAATTATAAGTACTGTATAATTTGAATATATTGTGTAAATATTAAGGGATTAAAAATTCTTCTTTAAAATATAACTTAATACTAGCTTATTTTTAGTTATTTAGAATATTTAACTATAATATTGAAAAAGAAGCTAGTGATTAATCTTTCAGAAGCACTACATAGTGATTTAATATTTACTCCAAAAAATAAAAATGTAGATCAGGAAAATAAATTAGAAGTTGTGACTAAAGTAATTGGTGGATACATATACATGGGATCTTTTGAATATATATATGTAAGACTATATAAATATGAAATTAAAAATTCTTCAATTCAATCAAGTAGGTAAAATTGGTTTTGTTTAAAATATAACAATACTACCTTATTTTTAGTTATTTCGAATAATTAACTACAATATTGAAAAAGAATGCAAAGAAAGAATATCTTCGTAATAAAATCCAGGATTGGCAATCTTCCTATCGTACAACCATACCACTTCGAAGGTACTCATCTCCTCTCGGGATGTTTCAAACAATTTTATTGGACGGTTAGCACGTGAATTGATTACGTACTCACATCGCAATCAAACTATTTACTTTGATTTACAAGGAATTTGGTACGGTCGTAAGACCCATAGAGAAATATTAAATTCTAAAATATTTTGTAAGATTAGAGAAGCTCTTGTTGAATTAGATAAAATATTTGTTTTGATGTTTACTTGTGATTTAAAACAGAACATTGACCAAATATCTGTAACTTCTGATTAATTATAGTTAGATAAATTACATACTCCTACACAAGAGTTGGAAAGTAAAATAATTATTAAAAATCCTCAGAAAATGTATGTTACTTATTCCTCAAAATGTACTAAAATTTGGCCCAAAATTTTAGAATGGATAATTAATATTTGACATCTGCAAATTTTAAGAAAACACATTGAATTCAAAATCAATTTAAGCAGCAGATTGAATGCAAAAAAATTTAAAGTCAGTTGCAAATAATTTTAATAGGTAAGATATTTTATCAAATATTTAAAATTAGTCATTTAAAAATATGTATTTCATTTTAGAGCTTTAATGCTTGGGATTCGCGAAAATCCACACGATTTCAAAAAATATCAATCGATTGTGTTGGAAGTAAATGCTTATATACTGCTAACTTGATTATAAGAACCATTGGAATAAATTTTTATTGTAACGAAAAGTTCTCATTTTATTTCACATAATTTTATTTTTGTTTACAATATCTCACATTCACAAATTGAAATATTTAAAAACAGTAGATTGTTTAATTATTAACAGTGTTACGAAAATTTAACGCAAACGTTATTGATCCATATTTAATGTGTAAAATCATTTGTAGATTATAATTTAAGGTAAATTAAAAAAAAATTTAATTTAGACATCTATTGTAAAATGTTTGCTTTTTTATTTTTAGTATTAAACAACAAATTACTAACGATACACAAATTGTTATATACTTTTTAGAAAGTTTTTCAAAAATTGCTAATATTCTATCTTAAATCATTACGAATTAATGGGTTCTAATTAGAATAATCTACATTTTTTGTATATTAATCAAATATTATATAGATTAATTATTTTATTAATAAAATGTTATAATTGTTCATTAGTTAAATATTTAACACTACGACTACATACAAAAATAAAACTTTACTAGGTTTTTGCAATGTTATTATGGATTGCTTTCTTGCATGATCCATTCTGCTAAATAATCTTATAAAAGTCGGTAAAAAATAAAGAAAGCATAAATAAATTCGATATAAAAAATGACAAAGTTCAAAATTACAATAAAATGCATGTACATTTTTAACTGTCAAAATGTTGCTGTAATATTTTGTAATTATATAATTTTTTGTCTCCCTCTTTCCCACTGCTAGTACACTATATTTTTGTCTTTCTAAGTTGCGATAATATCGACGAAATTTCTGATGAAAACCAGCGTTTATTGTTTGATACTTTGAAATATCGCAGAAACCTCGTTAACGTCGACAATAATTCCAGCATTACGGTTTCATTCACATTTTTGACATTTCAAAGCATTTCAGTTGATTTGTCTCCGTAGAATTAAATTAAGGTATAAAAAAAAAAAAAATAATTTATAGAATAAATTATCGTTAAACCCATACCATAGATGTATAGATTCTAGTAAATCCACGAATTAAATCAATTAATCGGTACGTCAAAACAAAAATAGGTGGTAGAAAACAATTTACATAAAGACAGCTGTCGAAATTAATTGATAGATGAAATAATAAATAAATAATACATAACAATTAATATTCGTATAATAAATTAGCGTAATAATTAACAATTAATATCCATATTATATTAGTTAAATTTTATTTAATTTTTTCTGTCAAACTTGAATTTTAGTAACGCGTGTGAAGAGCGAAAGGAGCTAAAGAAAACGTTTATTTTAGATTCAGCATAATGTATTTATTCACAACCCTGCTAAATAATAATTACACTGTATGAATGACTTATGACTTCAATGTGAATTTAGTAATAAATAGTAAACAAACTAAAATTTTAGAATTAATTGACATTATTTATTTTTAATTGATTTTAATATGACAACAACAGTTAAAGAAAATTATGATACTGAATTTAATAAAAAAGAAAAATTTATCTGTGATAACACTTCGAAAGAGATTTCCAAGTTTGGAAGTCTAGCTGAAATAAATGTAGAAGATTTAAGAAAATTGAATAATGAACAACATTTAAGAAACCCAAAAGTTAAAGAAGATATGCAGGATGATTTTAATAATAGTTACAGTTCATTACAGAGTAGAACTCATTCATGTCATATATGTAAAAGAAAATATGAAACTTCTTTAGGATTACGCCGTCACATTGTACGTTCTCATTCAAAGGAAATTTTATTATACAAGTGTGATAAGTGTAATGAAAACTTTAGGACAAGAATCGCTTGCAATCAGCACAGATGTACCTATGAAGGAGAAGAATTATTTTCTAAAATTTCTGAAGAAAATTTATGTAATGAATTTAAAGATAATCCCAAAAATTCAAAAAAATATAAAAGGCGTTCTAAGAAAAATTTTTTTTTGGGAATTGACGAGATTAAGAAAACAGAAATTGAAAATTATAAAGAGGAGGAATTGTATAGTTGTATTAAATGTTCATCAGTTTTTTCTAGCAAAATAAAAATTAAGAAACATATAGAAAATGAAGAATGCTTTTCACATGAATTTAAACAAAAAGTTAATACAATCAAACAAAAATATAAAAGAACTTTAGAGATTTTTAAAAAAGGTTAGTAATTGTACTTAAATTATTAAAAAAATAAAATTTTCAGTATTTTTTTTGTAATTGTAGCAAAAATGAATAAAAAAAAATTAAAAGATAAACTATTAGCATTAGGACAGCCTTTAGGAAGCTCTGATTCAGAGTCAGATTTAAATGAAATGGAAACATTGTTAGTTAATTTTATTGATAAAGAGTGTCAGAATATAAATAAAAATATAATTCACAACCAAATGGAAAAATCCGATCAGTTTTATGCCAAAGAAATGGAAGTGGATAAATATTTGAATGTTGAAATTGAAACGAATAATAACACTTCAAATATCTTATTTTTAGAGTCAAAAAATGTAGAAGGAGAAAAAGAAATATTAAATAAGGATAGTAAAATAATACCAATTCATACTGTAAAAAATCAAGAATGTTTTGTAACGGAAATTGAAAATCAAATAAATGAAAATGAAACTCAGGAAGAATCAATTATTTTTATGAGCGAAGATTCTCAAATGAGTTTAGATTATTTAAATGAATCAGAGTTCGAACAAAATAATGAAGAAAATTACTATTTTGAGGAACACAATGAGAAAGAATTTAAAGTAGATCAGCTTGAGGAAGAATTTTTAACAGAAAGCTGTTCAAATGAATCATGTTATTTGACAACAGAATTTAAAAATGAAAAAAGTGAACATTTACATATTGATATTATTAATGATTTAACTGAAATAAAACCAGTTATTTCAAAAAATAAAAATTCAAATTCAATCGATTATAAAAAAGAAATTTATACAGAGGAATGGATTAAAACAGAAAACTTAGAAAATTTTATTGAAATTCCTAATGAGGAGGATAATAAAAATGAAATAAATTATTTTAAAACAAAATCGAAAACAAATGGTAAAATAGTACTTCCAAAAGAAAAATATAATGAGAAATTTATGAGTTTTTTGTATAAATCTTTAATGAAAGAAGAAGTTCAACGAGAAAAAATTAAAAAAAAATTAAGAAAAGAAAAAAAGGAAATTAAAAATAAAAATCAAGAAATAACGAATAATTTAAACGATTTGAATAATAAGAATCAATCATTGGAGTTTAATTCAGCATATCTACAAAATAATGAAAAATCCGAAGTTAAAACAGAAAACTCTATCAAATTAGAAGATCAAGCTAAAAAAAAAATTACTGATAGAATAGTAAAACATCAATGTCCATATTGTGACAAAATATTTGCTAATAAATCTATATTAGATAATCATACTCGATTACATACTGGTGAAAGACCATTTAATTGTTCTTACTGTGAACGTAAGTGTATTGATCGTGTTACATTAGAAATACACGAAAGACGTCATACAAATGATCGAAGATATAATTGTGAATATTGTGATGCAAAATTTTTTACATTATTTGAGAAAAATCGTCATCAAAAAACATGGCATGCGAATGGATCAAAAGACAATTCGGATATAAAAAGTAAAATACGACATAGTATGTCATATGATGAAAAACGTAAATTTGGCCCTAAAGCATTATTAGGTGAAGATGGTTTATATCATTGTAAAATGTGTGATAAAGTTTGTTTAACAGCAAAAACAATGCGTAAACATACAACACTTCATTTAAATGGTAAACCATGTCCATTATGTTCAAAAGTTTTTGCTTATAAATCTGCATTAGAAAGGCATTTACTTGTACCGCATGAAGAGAGAAATTTTATGTGCACCGTTTGTGGTAACAGATATACTTCAGCTGCTACATTAAAATCACATTCAAAAGTACATAGTGAGGGAGCAATTAAATGTTCATTGTGTCCAAAAATTTTTGGTACAATATATAATTTTGACAGACATATGAATCATAAACATAAATTAAAAAATTGGCTAGAAATTTATCCGGATATTATTGTAGGAAAACTAAAAGAAAATAATTTTATACAAAAAGAATTTTAAATTAATTAATTATAATTTTTAAAATAAATTTATTTGAAATCTGAAAAAAAAAAGTTTAAATTTATATTATAGTGTTTTTATTTTTGTATTTTTTTCTTAAATACGTGTTGTTATTGCATTTCCATTATTAGTTGCTGATAATATAGATTTATTATGTGAACTATCATTTTCAGTTGATGGTGTTGTATGTATTGAAGAATTTCTTGAATATGTTGAAGCAGTGGTTGGTTTCGTTGTTTTTGTAAAATTACTAAGCTGAGCAACAAACTTAAATTCTTCTTTAAATTCTTGTTGAAATGGTACCTACAAAATAAATTATATTATTAATAAAATTATTATTTATCTCAATTTAATTGTAAGATAAAATTTACATGAAATTTGCGTGATTGTTGAAAAACAGCAAATATCCAATCTGCTATACCATAAAATAGAGCAACAATACTACCAATTGATAAAACAAAATATACACCACCTAAATTTTTCATATCTAATTCGGCAGCTTCACTTTGTTCTTTTTTAGTCTACATATTGATGATTTAGAAATTTAAATGTTAAAAAAAAAAACGTCTTTTAAAATATGTTCTTATCCAAAATAAAATAAATACTTACTGTACATCCACTAGTTCCAACTTCTTTCCACCATTTATTTTTCATTTTACTTATAACACCACCTTCTTGTAATTCCAATAACGCATGGTTAAGCTTATCTCTGTATGGTGAATCTTTAAAATAAATTGTACATAAGTACATTGTATGTTTACTTTATGATATAAATAATAAATTAAATTTATTTAGGAGTAAATAATATTCATGAGTCATATATGACAGTTAGCATAAATCTAATATGTAATCTATTTTTCTAAAAGGCACTTAATATAAAGTTACTTAACATTTAACCACTTTTAGTATATGCCATATCGTAAAAAACCTTTCTGGACATTTGGCATAAATTCTTTTAGCAAATGGCACATTCGACATAAATTTGTTATCGAGTAATGTTAGTAGTGTTGGTGTTATTTAATATACTATTGCTGCCAAATTCCTCGCTAAACAAATGATTAAAATCCTGATTTTGTAAACAACTCCAAAATATTTCCTAATTATTTTTTCACTTACATGTACAATAACGAATTGTACTCACTTTAACAATAACGAATTAAAAAAAAAAAGGAAAATGAAATTTCAAATACCAAATTCATGAAATCCAAACTCTATATATGTATGTATGTACATATAAAGCCAATAAAAAATGTTATTGCAAATTAGATCATAATTTTTTATTTAATTTTATATTTTATATTTTTTCATTAGTATAAATGGAATTTTGTCAAATGGACAATGTTAAATTTTTGTAAAATGGAATATTATTCGAAATTTTTTTTTGGCCAAGTGCGTTTTTGAGATATGGGTTTAGACAAACTGGAGCCTCTCATTATTTATTTATACTTACTTTTTTTCATTGCAATACCGTATCCTTTTTCATCTAATAGTGATCCAACTTGTGTTAAATTACATTTTCTATAAACATTATATTCAATTGATGTTGATTCCATAAAGAATGCATAATTTTCTTTTAAAACTTTATCTACTGCTTCTTCATTATTTTTTAATAAAAGATGATCGTTATTTGTTAAATATTCATTAATTTTTACATATGTTGGATCATCCGAAACCTACAAAATAATTATTAAATATATTTTTAAAATTAAATTTTGTAATTAAATTTTGTAATGACATTAAAAATTACCGAGAAAAATTTACGTGTTGCACCACCTTTGGCAGTACCATATTGTACATTTCCTTTATTTTCAGCTAAATCTTTTACATTATTTATAGGACTACTTAATGATTCAACAGTTAAAAATGCAGCTAAATTAGCAGTGTATGAAGAGACCATAATTAATGTAAAAAACCACCAAATTGATGCAACTGTTCTAGTTGATGGAGCTCTAAAATTAAATCATTTTTTGTTTTTTAAATTTTTGTTTTAATTTTTATATTTAACAAAAATAATATATATATGTATGTATTATATATTTGTTTTTATATTACTTTGGTGCTATTTCTGAACCTTCTTGTAGTAAAGCACCAGTTGAAAACCATAACGAATTACTAAGACTAAATTGATTTTCTAATTCGATAGGTTTTTCAATACATGGATATGGATTATCCCATTCCATTGGTGATAAACGTGCCAATATAAATAAACTTAATGAAACACCTAAATATGCAAAACCTAAAAACATCCAAATTTCTGTTGAGAATGGGTCCATAAATGAAAATAATTTTGGCGCTTCTTTTTGTGGTTTTTTATATAAAATTGCAATGCCTTAAAGTGAGAGGGTGAAAAAAATAAATTTCTAATGTTTTTTTTTTGTTATACATAGATATTAATTTATTACCAAGATTCATAAATGGAATTGTAAAATCAACACCAGCTTCACGTTCCGATGTTATTGTTAAATCTGTAATTGCTAAATCAGCTCTCTAATACAAAAAAAAAAAAAACAAAAAGAAAAAAATAATGAAAAATTATTTTTTTTTTATATTATATCGTCCAGATATAAATATCTGCCAATATTTTTAGGACCCTTTTGCCTCTAGCATGTGGGCCATCTTGGTACAAGTATTCAATTATAATTATTTTTAATATTTTTGTTTACATTATTTTATTATATTTTATATCTTATTTTTTTATTTTTTAAAAAAAAGAAAAAATTCAGAATACTTACACCTTCCATAATTTCATGAACCATACCAGTTGATATATTTGTATTTACATCAAATATACCATAAATTCCTTCAAATATTTGAAATGTATAATTAAAGCCTAGTTTTTCAGCTAATTTTTGAATTAATTCAATACCAAAACCTTCGTAACGTGCATTACCAGTTAATTGTGTTGTTGATGATTTTAACATTCCATACGGATTACTCTTAAGTTACAAAAACAAAAAAAAAATAAAGTAAAATAATAATCTATAATATTATTATTCTATATAATTATGATATATATATATATATGTATATATATATATATATCATAATTATGTAGAATATATATACTTACTAATGCAGTTAATACAATAAATGATTTATTAACTAATGATAAATCATCATTAATATCTAATTGTACTGCTTCTGGTACATATCTTTCAAATTGTAATTCTGTATCTGTTGACCATGTACCAATTTTTGTTAAACCAGTTGGTGTCATTTCAATTAATTCCAAATCAAAATTTGTTCTAACACCTTGTTGAAAATGTATATTACCAGTTATTCCTTTCATTATTTTCTATAAAAAAAAAAAAAAACAAAAAAAAATAAAACATATACATACATAGTCTTATGTATATACTATATATATATACTATATACTATATATAGTCTTCCTATTATATAGTTTAAAAATTTAGAAATAATCAATTTTTTTATTAACCAATTCGTGGTGATCGCCACATAAAATAGTTATTTTTCATACATTTATCGCATTTTTCATATTAAATTCTTATATACAATTCCACTTTCCTAAAAAAATGGTTAGAGAAGCGGAATTGTGTTGTTCAAGAATTCTGAATTCTAAACCATGATTGCTGTACATATAAAAATGTCTGGCTATAGATTTACCATAAGTAAAAATCGAATGAGTATGTCAAAATTTATTATGCATATTATATGTACATAATAAATGTTATGAAATAAGAATAAGAAAACCCCTTTTTTTGAAAATTTGCAAGATAACAAACAACACATATTGAGTTTTAAAGGGCGGAGATACAAAATATGAGATCTACATGAAAAAAGAACAAAGAAATAATTCAAAAAGTAAATATGTAAATTATAAATGTTTGGGTTTTAGCATTGGCAGTATGGGTTAACATGTAGAGTGAACATATACAAAACTTTGTAGCAAAAACTAGAAGTATAGCAGCAATATGTTTAGAAAAGTTAATAAAAGAAATCCTTATTACAAACTAAAAATAACGGTATTCTATAGCATATTCCATAGTGTGTTAAAAATCATATAAATCATATAGGTACTATAACATATGGATATGGGGAAATACATTTATGAAAAATATAGATATGCTCCAAAATTATTCTGTTATAAAGCTATTAAAAATTTATATGTAATGAATTTAAGTTTTAACACAGCACTGAGCACATCATCAACTAAACAACAAAATACACAAAAATTTTTAAATACTTAAACTTGTAGACTATATAAAGAATTAATCCATGAATGGATTAGATTATTAGATACAATAATACATTCTGTGATAAAATTATACTAAAAAATGCTATCAAAGTTAAAATTCAACCAAAAAGAAATAAAAAAAACGAGGAAGAATACAGTTGCCTTTGTCAACTCTTAGATACCCGTACGAACCGTTAGTATGTTCACAGCCTGTCACTCTGCTTACAATATTATTTTTTTAATATTTTAGTATTTTAAAATAATTTGGGTGAATTTTATAATTTCTAGAACTATGGGTTGTACGTATATTCAAACTATATGTTTATACATTCTTCAAAAGCAGATTCTAACCTTCCACATAACGATTATCAATCCAAAACTTTTTCAAATATTCTATAGTACCATTTAATACTAAGCGGTAAATGTATATTAAATTTACTTAGTACAAAATAGTAAATATAACTTTAAATATTATATTATATTATATTTAAATATTCCATTGACAGAATAATTTCTTATAAGTACAATAAAATACATATAATACGGCGCTATATAATATACATCTATACTCTTATCATTCATTCACTAGTGCCATATACGATATGTAAATAAACATGATATTATATAAGTATGTATGTATATCAATATCATATAAATAAAAATTCTTCAAGTAACCGTTATGTTGTTTATTTATTTACATTTTGTTGTACTACGCATTATATCCTCAACAATTTCAAATTATCGAGTAAAACAAAATGCAAAAAATTCGTTAAAGAAATTTGTTAGAAAATTTGAAAAAATCAAGTAACACTTTCGTTAATTATAAAGTAACCCTATATTATTAAAAAAAGTTGTTAACAAAAATAAGAGTATAATGATGAAGGTTTAATTTTTGTGTATTACTTCAAAAAAATTTTAACAGGTGTTCAAGTTACAGGTGTTTATAATAATATAGGAAATTTATAAACACCTGAAATTTATAAACAAAATAGGAAATTTTCAGTTTTTGACCCCTTACAGGTCCTAAACGGGGGGTGATACAAACAAAATTTTTGAAATGACTCATACTTATTTTCAAAGATCTAACTTCTGTCAAAATTTCAAGTTTCCATCTTAAAACGTTTAGAAGATAGAAGGGTTAAAGCATTTTGCAAAATTTGAGTTTCGCATAACGGTAAATTAAGACACCGTATGCCACAATTATGTATTTATTGTATATATAATTTTGAAGCTAATAAAAGTAGTAATCGTTTGGCGTTTTCAAAATGAAGATTTACCTTACAAAACTTGTGCTATTTAAGTATAGAGCTTTTTTGAACCTTTGGGGAGCTGTAGCTCCGTGGGGCTACAAAAAAAACTTATTAAAAATAAAATTAATATTTTTCTGAGATCTATCAACAGTTAAAATTTCATAGCTCTATTTCAAAAATAATGTAGGGAACTAAAAGTTAGGTGTTCGAGAGGTACCCGAAGTTGTGGTCGGATCTCAACCAAAAAAAATGGGAAACCTACAAATTGTTGTAAGAATACTTTGTGTTAATTTCAAGACTGTAGCTTTCTTAGTTTTTGAGTTATCTTGCTGACGGACAGACGGACGGACGGACAAAGCTCAATCGACTTAGAATTTTTTTCTGATCCGATCCATACCTTTGAAGGTATATCTAGCTCGCTTATTTCGAGGTGTTACAAACGGAGGAGTAATTTTATTATACCCGATCCTATCGTACGGGTATAAAAATGCTATCAAAGTTAAAATTCAACCAAAAAGAAATAAAAAATATAAATAAATCTATATACATAACAAGTTAATTTCTAATATTACCTTTAATAATTTTTTTGATTCCTAAAATATTACCATATTATTTACAATATTATATCCTTTTGTACAATTTTAAACTTTCTTTGTATAAGAAAAAAAGTAAAAGTTAACGATGTTTGCAGTAAATTTCAAAATGTTTATACTTAATTATATTGATGATTGGCCTATATTACACGTAGCCTCAAATTTGCTTTTATTTTAAAATGAATTTTTTTCACACACACATAGATAAGTAAGGCGGTTGAATGAGTCCACGTGAATATGTTTTTAGTCGTTCTTTGAGACTACGTGGAATATAGGCAAAGCCAAACTGTATTTATTCAACAATATCTCTCAACCAATGCCTATACTATTTGAACTACAATGTTTCTACACAATGTTTAGAATGTTGCTCTTTGAGTGAAAAAAATATAATACTGTTCTGTTGTAAATAGAACAATCTGGAAAAGGAATAATCTCTAGAACATAAAAAGAATAATCTAGAAGTCTAGAACTATATAGAAATATAAGTAAAATAATAATAATATTAGCTTTCAGAATAATATTAACATTAACATTACATTAACATAACTGATAACATTATATTTGTATATACAGTATTAGTATTAGTTATAAATAAGTTATCTAGAGACATGTAAAGTAACATGTAATATTCTAGAATATAATTTTGTATAAATATCGCCAATTTCTGTAAATAGAAGAGTTCTAATTTAATTGTGATAAAGTTGAGATCGAATAAATCGAAAAGATAAAGTAAAGTTTAAGTGTTATTATTTATTGGAAAACAGATAAATAATTGTGAACCGACAAACACGCAAAACAATACATAATTAATTTACTATAATATACATATAAATAAATTGAATTCTTCTTATTTTAAATTTTAAATAAATCTTAAATTGTAATCTATAATGGATATAAATATAAAAAAAAAAAAAATTTATATTTAATTGATAATTTTTAATTAAAAACGAGGATGAGTGCAGTAGAGTAGACTGTGTCAACTCTGGGATACCCGTATGAACGTAATATATCCTGTTTCTATAAAACTTGATCATCTTTTAAAAACATTCAGATGTTTTAGTAGCGAACTACAGAGATATATTTATGTAAATTGTGGAGTTGTATGATAGTTACCCGAATCTATTGCGCCTAGCTTCATTAAGTTCCAAGAAATGCAAAAAGCCTGAACCGGTTGCTTTAGACCATTCAAATTTTACAAAAGTTTTTGGCATGCAACTCGACACCTCTTTACTAAATTTCAGATTCCTAGCTTCAATAAACACTGAGTTATTCTCATTTAAACGGAGAAGTTGTATGGCAGCTACCCGAACCCGCTGCACCAGCATAACCAAATTTTACAGAAGTTGTTGCCATAAAACTTGATCATCATTTGCAAAATTTCAGAAACCTAGCTTGAATAGATACTGAGTTATTTCTATATAAAGATAGAAGTTGTATGGCAGCTACTCGAACCCGCCGACCGAAAATGTTGGATTTAAATAGCAAAACTAACAATTTTGCAAAAGTGACGTAAAAAAAATTTCAGCCTCTAGCTCCTTTATTTTTTGAGTTATCGTGCGGACGGACGGACGGACGGACGTACATGGCTTAATCGACTCAGAATTCGATTCTGAGCCGATCTATACCTTTGACACTATATCTAGCTCGACTCCTTTAAGGTGTCACAAACGTAATGGCAAATTTATTATACCCTTGAACATAGTTCATACGGGTATAATAAAACTTAATGTATTTTAATTAATATATTCAATTAACTTTACGATTAACCACAGGGAAGAAAAAAGGAGGCAAAAGCAGAAACACATAGAGAAGAACAATTGGAAAAGAAATAGAAACAGAAGAGAAAATATTTTACAGAAGAGAAAATAATTGTTAACACAAACAAAAATATAATGTTGGAGCTTTAATTTTTGTATTTACTTTCAAAACAATTTAAACAGGTGCCCAAGCTACAGGTGTTTAAAAATAGAGAATTTTCAGTTTTTGACCATTTACAGCTGAAAAACGGGGGCAAAGATATAACTCCTCTCAAAATTTCAATCTTCTAAATTAAACCGTTTGAAAGATAGAAGGGGTCTAAATTTTTGCAAAAATTGAATTTCACATAATAAAATACCACATGGCAAAACCACATATTTATTTTGTATATATTTATTAAGTTTATCTTTTGCCAGATTGAAAATATGCCCTATAGAAACTGTGTTATAACAATTTAAAGATAGGGCTTTTTCGAACTTTGTAGGGCTGTAGCTCTGTAACGGGTGGGGCTACAGAAAAAGGTTATGTTCCGCAAAATTAGTTTTTTGACGATGCCTATCCGTAGTTAAAATTTCATTGCTTTATTTCAAACGGTGTAAAAGTTTTGTAAACACCCAAACGAACCGATAAACAGACGGACGAGTGAAATTAATAAACACATTTTTTAAAAATTTTTTGAAAATGTGCTAAAAAGGAAAAAACTCTTATTATTATCAAAATATAATACTAATCAATAAAAAAAAAAAAAAAACTTACCAAACCCATAAGATTTAATACAGTATAACCATTATCCCAATGACTTTCAGTAGCACATTCAATCATAGTGGGTTGAAATTGAAAATCTTGTGTTGTTTGAGCAAATAATTGTATTCCATCATATAGTAATGCCATATCTAATGTAATTGGACATGAAACTAAAATCAAAATAAAAAAACAAAAACTGAAATAACTATGTATGACCAGATGACTAATTAATTGTATAAAACAATTTAAAGAAAAAAATAACATATAAACATTACTTTACCATTTCTATATTCAATATCTTCTTCATAACCTAATGTTTTCATTAATTCTTTAACTTCTGGATTTTCTGGTGATACAATACGAAATCCAGTTATATTTGATTCACTATATCTAAATTCTTCTAAATCAATTGCATGAAAATCTAAATTTCCAATTATATATTGATATTGATCTGATATTATACCAATTTGTTGTGCCTTTATTAAAAATTAAAATTATACAGATTTTATTATTAAATAAAATTATTAATAAATTAAAAATTGTGCAGTATTGTATTTGTTTTCAATATTGTTTTCAATATTGTGATACAAGCAGTTTAGTTATAGAAAATAAAAATTATTAATCTAACCTTATAGGGGGCCTCGGTAGCCTAGTGGGTAAGATATAAAAATAAAATACGCTGTAAACACCGAGGGAGTGCGGGTTTTCGAATCCCACACACGTCGTAAGAGTTGTTCCCCCTTACGACATTTACAGCCACGCCTGAACAGAAAAGGTTGTGTAATTTCCTGCTCACATTTATGTAACAGAGAAATGCATTAAAAAAAAAAATCTGGCCTTATGTAAATATGACCTGACCTTGGTCTTCACGTAAAAGTGCAAACTAGTCTTGCATCGGAGGATCGGAGGATTTGAGGAAAATTTTTAACAGAAATTGCTGTTGTTTAATGTATAAAAAATATGCACTAGAAGATCGGTGCATATTTTTCCTAGACTAAAATATCCTCTACCTTAACGGCTTAACCCTATTGCATATTTTATTTCCTCTAGAAAATTAAGTCGAGGATATTTTTTTGAAGTTAATTTGACATTTTGTTTTTGAAATTTATTTGCTTTGGTCTTGCAATTTTTTGGGAGTGTATCAAATAAAAATAGCACATTCGACTAAATAATCTATAAAAATGCTTTAAAATTTTTTTTTGGCCTAAACTTAAACTATGTTCAAAGGTATAATAAATTTGCCATTACGTTTGTAATGGAGTTGAGCTAGATATAGTGCCAAAGGTATGGATTGGCTCAGAATCGAATTCTGAGTCGGTTAAGCTACGAACGTCCGTCCGTCCGCACAATAACTCAAAAAATAAAGGAGCTAGGAGGCTGAAACTTTTTTACGTCTCTTTTGCAAAATTGTTAGTTTTGTTATTAAAATCCAGTATTTTCGGCCGCCGCCGGATTCGAGTACCTGCCATATAACCAAAGTAGCCAGTTGAGGCTTCTTGCACCTCTAAGAACTTAGGCTAGGCGCCTGAAATCTTAGAAATGTTGATTAAGTTTTATGGCAACAACTTCTGTAAAATTTGGTTGCAATAAGCTGGTGCTGATGCAATAAGTTCGGGTAGCTGTCATACAACTCCATAATTTGCATAAATATATCTCTGTAGTTAACGTCGGTACTAAAACATCTGAATGTTTTTAAAAGATGATCAAGTTTTATAGAAACAGGATATATTACGTTCATACGGGTATCCCAGAGTTGACACAGTCTACTCTACTGCACAGTCACTCTTGTTTGTATTTAAAAATTATTTATGTATGACAGCTACTTGTTGTGCTAGCCACAATTAAATTTTGTAGAGATCGTTGGCATAGGATATTAGACAAAATTCATATTTTTTAATGTATCGTTCGGACGGTCGCACATAATTAAATCTACTGAAAGTTTAATCCTATAGTTATTTCTGTACATAATATAATTTATACTTTTGCATATATCTTGCCTCTTTTATAGTATTACAAAACGTAATAATAAATTTATTATACACTTAAAGTACTACAATAAAAATTAAAATGTAAATTGTTTAGAAATCAGTTTAAATCAGTTCATATGATATAATTGTAACATATTTGGGATAAGGGGCTAAAAAAAAACATTTAAATAATTATAAAATTTTACTATTATACCTGTCTTAAAAGTTCTGGTAATGTTTCAATTGAACCAATAATAACAACACTATTATCCTTTGATGTACGTATTCTACGTAATACACTACGATAATTTCCATATAATTGTAAATCATATTTTTTTATATTAATTATTGGTCCATCTGAATCAAATAAATTTGATATTTCATTAACAATTGGTAAATATTCACTTGATTCATATAATATTGTAAAACTTGGCCAATTATATTCATCAATTACATCATGTATTGCTTTTGCTAATTGTAATGGATTTGGATACATATTAATTCTTGGTGAAAATGGATTCTCTTCCATACGTAAATCAATAAATGGTATTTCTTTTGTATCACATATATTCATAACATGCTTTGCTGTATTTCTTGCTGTTGGTCCAAATACACCACTAACACCATTCTAAAAATTTAATTAACAAAAAATAAATGTATATATATATATATATGAATTTATATATTTAAAATTTGTATATACTAACTCTTAACATTTTACATAATTTTTTTGATGTTTCATATATATTTCCATATTGAACTGAATCGGTAACATCTCGAATTGGTATCGATAGATTACGATTAGCAACATCAACTGCTTTACGAAATACTCTTCTAATATCATCATTTTTTGTATCAGTTAATAAACCTTAAAATAAAATTTTATTATATACATATATACATAATTAGTTTTTATCTTAAAATCTGTTATATGAAATAGATTTTGAGTATTGGATATATCTATTGGATTTATTGTAGTACAAATATGCGGCGTGTGGGCAAAAGGCTCATTTGTTTTAAGTGATTTGGTCTTTAAATGTGTATGTAACAAGAATAGTTAGGAGGGATTCTAAAATTGGATATAAAATCAGGGTTTCAATAATATGTTCAGCGGGACTTTGTGGGCGATAGTCCCAACTATGTTTTAAGTGATTTGGTCTTTAAATGTGTATGTAACAAGAATAGTTAGGAGAGATTCTAAAGTTGGATATAAAATCAGGGTTTCAATAATATGTTCAGCGAGAGTTTGTGGGTGATAGTCCCAATTATGTTTTAAGGGATTTAGTCTTCAAATGTGTATGTAACAAGAATAGTTAGGAGGGATTCTAAAGTTGGATATAAAATCAGGATTTCAATAATATGTTCAGTGGGAGTTTGTGGGTGATAGTCCCAACTATGTTTTAAGGGATTTAGTCTTTAAAAGTGAATGTAACAAGAATAGTTAGAAGGGATTCTAAAGTTGGATATAAAATCAGGGTTTCAATAATATGTTCAGCGAGAGTTTGTGGGTGATAGTCCCAATTATGTTTTAAGGGATTTAGTCTTCTAATGTGTACGTAACAAGAATAGTTAGGAGGGATTCTAAAGTTGGATATAAAATCAGGGTTTCAATAATATGTTCAGTGGGAGTTTGTGGGTGATAGTCCGAACTATGTTTTAAGGGATTTAGTCTTTAAAAGTGAATGTAACAAGAATAGTTAGAAGGGATTCTAAAGTTGGATATAAAATCAGGGTTTCAATAATATGTTCAGCGAGAATTTGTGGGTGATAGTCCCAATTATATTTTAAGGGATTTAGTCTTCAAATGTGTATGTAACAAGAATAGTTAGGAGGGATTCTAAAGTTGGATATAAAATCACAGATATAAAATCAATTCAATAATATGTTCAGTGGGAGTTTTTCTTTGTGGATTTTGATTTTTAGATTTTTATTTATAGAATTTTGTTTGTGGATTTTATCATCTATGTGTGTAATACTGCACCTGTACACTTAATGATAAACCAATACTTTCAATATTGCTAGATGTTCTTTTCTTTTGAAGATGAAAAATAATATTTATATAAACTAAATTAATACTGTGTTTTCTTTGAAATGGTTTAATATAAATTTAAAATTCAAAATAACTTGTTTTACATTTATACATTCGTATATAAACTGAAATTAATCTAAACTTATACAAATTATCTCTGTTCAAAAACTACAGAGGATGCATGTGAATATCCATTTCCTAAATAATTAAATAAATTTTAAATTGGATTTTTACAAGAAATCAAAGCTCAAAAAATATGGTAATGCACAATGCTTTTTATCCGTTTAATGATTAGACATAAATAAAGAAACTGGATATAAAAGGTGATATTTACAAGGGAAGGAGACTGATATTTTTATATTGATTGAAATCAATAACTGTAATAACTGTTCAATTACTGCACCATCATCATTTCTATATTAATATTTATATAATATACTGAGTTATAGATAAGTTTCTTTAAAAATCTATTTCCATGCTTTGCAGTTCTACTTTCTTCTTAATTTCACTATATTTTATGTTAAAGTATACATCAATAGAAAACATCGATATCAGATGTCTTATATTCACATTTCAGTTATAAATTAGATAATTTGAATGAGTTAAAAGGGAGTATAAAAAGGATATTCTAAAATTAATTAGTTACAAATCTATAGATAAACGTTCTAAAATCAAAAAATGGCTCACAGAAAATAATCACAATCTATATGAGGATAATAAAATAAATTGAAGAAAATTGATCTATATAAAGATTCCTTTTTGAATAGTTCTTAATATATTATAGAAGAGGCGATAGAATTCTGAGATCATCTATACTGATGGTTTATATCGTTCCTTAAAACCTGCTATTGTTTGATTACCACCGTATATGTTTCCTTTATTATTTTAAAACTGAATTATAATATAAATTTATTATTGTAGTCTATCTAAAGGTTAACTGGCTTAATAATAATTGGATAAAAGTTTTTGTTTGAACGACTTTCAAGTTTAAAATTCAAACAAAAGGCAAAAATTGTTTATATATACAGTTAAAAAAAGCCATTTTACCTAATATTTTTTGGCAAAAGGGACATTTTGTAAATTTTCCAATTATTCATTATGAGACACTTTGCAAAAAAATATATTTGAGAAATGCACTTTGCAAATATTATATATGTATTTTGGAAAAACTCTATATAACCCTGATTTTGATGTAACCAATCAACTCACTTAAAATATACTTTGTTAAAATTTTTTTTGCAAAGTGTTCATTTTGTTAAAAGATTTTTTATAAGATGACATTTTGCTCTAAGTTTTTTTTTGTCAAATATAGGCATTAGGCGAAATAAATTTTTGAGAAATGGATTTAACAAATCAGAAACAGATTTAACAAATGTTTTAGCAAAAACAATTAAATGAAAATTTTTATGAAAATTTTATAAAAAATAAATTAATTTTTTGAGTTAAACGGTTTTAAGTTTGTTACAGAAATTTTATTTAAATAAGCAAAAAATTTTAGATATTTGTTTAATAGTTATAATGTTATTAATGTTATTATTATTAACAAAAAACGTCTCTTTTTATAAATTTTATATCAAGCATTAATATAAGACCCATCTTGACATATGCATGCCCAATATAGTTCAATGTAAGCCCATCGTGCATATATGGAATTGTTAAGTAATTTTAAGAGAAATTGTATAAGGTATTGGTAATTTACCAATCAGGATTCTGAACAGAACAATTATTTTCTAAAAAGAAACAAAACTATATATGAATATAGTAAAATAAATGAAATTAATCAATTCATAATCTATAATTATAATTTAGTATAGTTTTCAGCCACACACTACGTATTATGACATTCCGATAAGTTTTGAATACAAGTGCATATTTGGATACGATTTTCTATAACAAAATCTATAACATTAACATATAACATACATACATACATGGTTATATACGCCATGGTTTAAAACCATGATTTTTTTGTTTTCTTTTAGAATCAAGAAATTTTGTATCCCATACGAATTTTTTGTAATTTAGATGTCACGGTAAAATATACTTACACACCAGCTACAGCCACAGGGCCCCTAGTTAACTTATAGTTAGGAAACATTTTCCAAGATATTTTCAGATGAACACTAACTACCTTACGTACATCACAAAACGGGGTTTAATCCCCCATCAGAAGTGTGCAATTGCCTACTTTAAAATGAATCTATTCAAAATGAAGACAAACAACCAATAAAAATTAAATGTATACATAAGGCAATAAAACAAATAAAAAATTTCAATACGAACCAAATTTAAAATATATGATAACAATTGGGAAAATATTTAGACAGCATAGCTGCATAGGTATATGTACCGAAAAGTGATTTAAATACATATATAGTAATTATTGGTGGCAGCAATATATATATATATATATTAGCCAAATCATTATTTTAGTAAGTCTATTATAAAAGAAAATAAAATTTGATTTGTTTTTCAATACAAAAGAAATAATACAAAATAATACCTTAAGAGAAGGACAAAGTAGTAAAGTAATCATAAATATATGATCTTTTCGTTACCGACCCATTCAATTAAAAGAATTCCACCAACAACAATTTGACTAAAATTTAATTCAAATAAAATAATTCAACAGAGACAATTTGACTAAAAACAGTTCAACTAAATAGCAATTAAACTTTTAAATTGTTGAAGTATATGTTTGTAAAAAAATATGATGAGGAGGAACTTTAGAGTTAATTACAAAACCAAGGTTACAATAATTTGTTTATTGGCGATTTGGGGACAGCATCCACCATAGTAGTGAAACTTGAAAACCACAAAAAAAATAATTATGTAGAACTTTAGAGTTGATCAAGATATTCTCGTTTTACAGAGTATTTATATATTAATATATATGTGAGATTCTGAATTACGACAAATTTTCGAGTTGGATTCCAGAAAAAACGGTTTGAGGGCGGCAGTCACCACTATTTTAAATTTTTTTTATATTGAAATATGTATATAAAAAAAAATTAGGAAAAATGTTAAAGTTAAAACATTTAATTCCCACTACCCAAGTATAGGTTTAAGTTTTAGTCGAATGGATATGTAATTGATATTTTGGTTTTTAGGGGTTTTTTTTTCAAATATAAAATAAAAAAAATAATAAAGTAATCAAAGCACATTTAAAACAAAAAAAAAAATTTTATAAACGTAATTTTAGAGTATTTTATGTTAATTTTTTATATGATAATTAAATAATTTTTATTTAAAATTTTTAGAATTTTTTTTTTTTTTTTTACGGCATTTCTGTGCTACATAAATGTGGACAGGAAATTACACAGCCTTTCCTGTTCCAGTCCTGTAAATATTGTAAGGGGGAATAACTTTTACGACGTGTGATGGGATTCGGTGTTTACAGTGTATTTTATACGCTCTTAACCACTAGGCCAACGAGACCCCCCAATGTAAATATTGTGCATTAAAATTTAAATTTATTAATAACACTTTCAAATTTATTAATAGTTGAAAATATTGTATTAGTCATTAATCGGTGATGACAAGAATTATTATTTATGTAAGGATATACATAGATATGTACTATACATTTTTCATAATTTAAATATTGAACAAAAAATCTTATATTCACCATTAACTAATATTTTAAGTATATATTTTTATTTTGTTTAACAAAAATTTGCTTGTAAACTCGTTTTTTACGTAAAAATTTTTCAAAACAAATCACAAATACATACACACAAATATTAATAAAACATGTGGCACAATTTAATAAAAAAAAAAAAAATTATTTTTACTAAATCTAAAAATAATACATATACAAATATTATTCTTTATAATTATTATATGGTATCATTCTTCAATAATTTTTATCTTAAATTAAATTTTAATTAAAACTTAAAAAAAAAAAATACAAAAATTAAAAATTTACCCAATCGAATTTCATTATTAAAATAACTGCCACCGCTACTACCACCTCCATATTGAAAGGCTGTTTCCGAAGGTAAAATAAAATAAAAAATAATCGTTAAAGTTAAAATTCGTAATGATTTCATTGTAAAAATAAAATTTTCTTTTTTAAAAAATAAATAAATTAAAAAATTAAATTAAAAAAATTAATTTTAAAGAGAAAATTTCTGGACATATTTTTTTTTAATAAATTATTTTGTTTTTAATTCAATAAATGCTGGATCTTGACTGATCATTTGCAGTCATCATATTATGATGAAATTTTTATTTTTTAATTTTTTTTTTTTTGGTTTTAGTTTTTTTTTTTTTTGGAAAATAGGAGAGGAAATTGATTTGTTTAAGAAGATGAAAATTAAAATTAAAAACAGAGAAAAATTTTCATGAAAATTGTTTTGATTGTCATTCTATAGAATTTATAAATGGTATTTATAGAATGAGAAAAATATACTAAAATTTATATTTAGTTCGACTTTCTATACAATTAATAAATTTTCTTTTTAATTATAACTTTAGTCTTGTAGCCGAAATTTACCATTATCTATTATACCATTATCCACTCCATGAATACAAAGTTATAATTCTAAAAATATTATAAGCTTCTAGAAATCGGGTTTCACTAAACTGATAATCAGTGCTGTATTAACATATAATCACTTGTTTTGGGACTGTATTCTAACTAAACACTGGTTTAGGGTATCATGAGAATTGGAGCACTACACAATTTCTGCAATGACGAATAGTGTCACTTTTTTTTCTATAGTATAAACAAATTTCATACAACTAAATTTTACTTAAGTTGTTTAATTGTACACTGACTTTTAGCCTATTGTAAGCCATCCTAGTAGTCCTGCACTTTTATACCAATTATTATTATTAGACATATAAATACTTCATTTTGGAATAATTGTTAAAGAAAGAAACTTACTTTTATAAATACTGGCTGTTATTTTGGCGAAGTTCCCGTATCTTTAGGAACCAGAAGTCAGATCGATGTGATTTAAAAAACTTAATCCCCGATTTGAAAATAGGAAGTAAAAAAAAGAAAAAATTAAAAAAGTCCCGAAAAATGGCACTTTAGTTTTTAGGGTTCGTTTTTTGGGGACGGCTTCAAATTTGAACTTTTTATTTTTTTGCTATACTACAAAATCAGTGAGCACCTTTTATAAATCATGCCTGTCCGACGGTTACGTCCGTCATGAATATACGCGGGCTTCTTAGCAACAAAAACATAGCCATAGGCTATTTATGAAAATGTCTATATTCATATAAATATAAATACATATAAATTTTCACAAAATGTGGTACGTTTTCTTTTAGACGATATTTTGAGGACTAGTGCTAAAAATTTAGTGTCAATAATTTTATACATCGCAAAACTACAAGAGTGCGTTTGTAAGATTATTATTTTTTTTTTTTTAAGTGCTTAAGGTATTTATGGGTTTTAATACGACCCTGCTGATAAGCAATCATTACTTCTAAGTATAATATTTCTATAATAGGAACTTTTTACAAGTAATTTAGAAACTTCCTATATTTAGTAAAAAAAAAATCAATTGATTAATGCTTTTGTTTTCTGAATACATACACAATTAATAAAATGACATTCAGACACCCAGGCGTTAATAAATTGAATAGTGCGATGTAATAATGTTAAACCGGCGGGGGGAAAAAAACCCTAGAGCAATAAGACCTAATAGGCCTTATTTCACATTTAAGTTGAGAAATAAGGCCTAATTCGTAAAATTTCGCGGTAGGTCTTATTTCTTAGAAAAATATTAAAAAATGTTATTATTGGAATAATAAATTACAATTAGGCTTTAATTCCATTATTTTAAAAAAATAATTAGGCCTTTTTCACTTTGGAATGAGAAATAAAGCCTGAATCGCGAAATTTCGCGAATTAGGCTTTCTTTCTCATTCGAAAGTGAAATAAGGCCTATTAGGCTTTATTTCCCCCGCCGTTAAACCCTTTTTTTTCTGACAAAGGTGGAAATCTTCTAAAGAGAACAAGAAATCTTAAGCTCTCTTTGTTGTTAATTGTTTTTACTTATTAAACCCATTTGCTCCCGTAACCAAAATAATGGGATAAACATCGTACTTATATACGCAGTATAATGAGGAATATGGAATTGACAGGGATGAGAAAGAATAAAGCTTTATAATTTACTTAACTTTCATATAATAAATATTTCATTTTAATTTTCAATTTTATTTTGTATTTTTTTATATGATTTCAAATATGAATTCATTATAAATAGTTTTTTATTTGCTTTTCATAAAGCATTTTTTTTATATTTTAGCAACTTTAAAAACGTTTTTTTTTTGTACTAAATTTTATTTTTGTGGTTTAATAAACAGTATGTACGTTCTCCTTGACTTTCTCGTATTGTATGTGTAAAAATAAACGAGTAAAAAACAATTCAAAAGATCAAATAAATTATCTATATATATTTGTTTAATATGTATAGGTGTATGTATTATTCATACATAGTATAGGTGTATGTATTATTCTATACAAAATTCGATGTTCGTAATGAGAACTACTGGTAGATTAAAACAGTCTTTTCAATTTTTAAAGTAGGTATCACATCATATTTCTATATAATGTAAAAAACAATTAAAGTTTGATTCTAAAAGTAATAACTTCCGGTTCCTGAATCTATATCTCAGATTTTCATAGCATATTAAAGTTTTTTGACGAAAAACATGTATATCTTAAATTTTAATGAAAGTTAGTACACTTTTTGCATTATCTATTTTGAGTTTTTCTTACCAGTTATTTCTATAAGACCTTTCACTTTCAGTTGTCTAAGACACCAACGACCAATATATTGATTAGACACCTAAATTTATTTACAAAAAATTATTTTAATATTACAAAAATGACAACTTGTCTTTATAAATGGTATTTTTAGAATCAGATAACTCGAAATTTTCCTAAAATCTTAATTTTTTATTTCTTAAAAACTAATTTTTTATTTTATGATTCCAATACTTTTCGTATAAAACGTATACTCGAGAAATTAAAAATAGGAAAATTGAGAAAAAGTTATTTTTATAATAATGAAAATTTTACGTTTTTCTTTTTTATGTTTAGTTAATCACTATATATATTCCGCTCTTATTTAATTAAAAATAATATGTTTTCTTAGTTTGTTTTTTTTTTGTTTTCATTTCATTCATAAAAAAAAAAACATTATTTTAAGATTATTAAATTTATAACATAAATAATATTATAATACATGAAAAATAAAACATATATTAAAAATAAATGAATCGAAATGTCTTTTAATACCCCTTTATGAAAAACAGAACTGTAATTAACAAGACAGAATGTAAAATTAATGGTTGTTAAAGATTTTCAAAATTGATTTTATAGGTGAAAATTTATTTTTAGCTTATATTATAGTTTTTGGTTATTCTTAAAGATGTTACCCCTCCAAAAATTCAAATTTTTAATTTTAATGGTTTAGAATATAGGGGATTCAAAATTTTATTTTAATATAACGGTATATTAAAATTTCGAATTCTCAAAATAGTACAACTTTCGGCCTTGATTTATAAAGCTTAAGAAATTTCGTGCCGTTTAGCGTTTTTATATTGTAACAATTTTCTGTAGAACTTGAGTTTGGGGTGACTTCGGTTATTCTAAACTGTAATTCATTTTATAAGACCTATCTACGATTAAAATTTCATTGTTTCTTATCAAATGATGCAGATTTTTATACCCGTACGATAGGATCGGGTATAATAAAATTACTCCTCCGTTTGTAACACCTCGAAATAAGCGAGCTAGATATACCTTCAAAAGTATGGATCGGATCAGAAAAAAATTCTAAGACTTTTGAGCCATGTCCGTTCGTCAGCACGCTAACTCAAAAACTAAAAAAAGCTAGAATCTTGAAATTTACACGAAATATTTTGGGAGTAATTTGTAGGTTCCCCATTTTTTTTGGTTGAGTTTGGACCAAACCTTAGGGTAGCTCTCGTACACCTAACTTTTAGATCCCCACACTTTTTTTGAAATAGAGCTATGAAATTTTAACTACTGATAGATCTCACAAAAATATTAATTTTATTTTTAATAACTTTTTTTGTAGCCCCACCCGTTACGGAGCTACAGCTCTGCAAAGGTTCAAAAAAGCTCTATATTTAAATTGTTATAGCACAAGTTGTATAAGGTATCTCTTCATTTTGAAAACGCCAAACGATTACTACTTTTATTAGCTTTAAAAGTATGTATACAATAAATATATAGTTGTGGCATACGGTGTCTTAATTTACCGTTATGCGAAACTAAAATTTTGCAAAATCCTTTAACCTTTCTATCTTCTAAACGGTTTAAGTTGGAAACTTGAAATTTTGACAAAAGTTAGATCTTTAAAAATAAGTATGAGTCATTTCAGAAATTTTTTTGTATCACCCCCCGTTTAAGAGCTGTAAAGGGTCAAAAACTGAAAATTTCCTATTTTTAAACACCTGTAACTTGAACACCTGTTAAAATTTTTTTGAAGTAATACACAAAAATTAAAGCTTCAACATTATACTCTTATTTCTGTTAACAACTTTTTTTAATAATATAGGGTTACTTTATAATTGACGAAAGTGTTACTTGATTTTTTCAAATTTTCTAACAAATTTCTTTAACGAATTTTTTGCATGTCGTTTTACTCGATAATTTGAAATTGTTGAGGATATAATGCGTAGTACAAAAAAATGTAAATAAATAAACAACATAACGGTTGCTTGAAGAAGTTTTATTTATATGATATTGATATATATACATACTTATATAATATCATGTTTATTTACATATCGTATATGTCACTAGTGAATGAATGATAAGAGTATAGATGTATATTATATAGCACCGTATTTACATATACATATATGTATTTTATTGTACTTATAAGAAATTATTCTGTCAATGGAATATTTAAATATAATATAATATAATATTTAAAATTATATTTAGTATTTTGTACTAAGTAAATTGAATATACATTTACCGCTTAGTATTAAATGGTACCATAGAATATTTGGAAAAGTTTTGGATTGATAATCGTTATGTGGAAGGTTAGAATCTGCTTTTGAAGAATGTACATATAAACATATAGTTTGAATATATGTACAACCCATAGTTCTAGAAATTATAAAATTCACCCAAATTATTTTAAAATACTAAAATATTAAAAAAATAATATTGTAAGCAGAGTGACAGGCTGTGAACATACTAACGATTCGTACGGGTATCTAAGAGTTTACAAAGGCAACTGTAATCTTCCTCGTTTTTTAAACAAACGAACAATCAGTCTGAGAAGAAGTTAAATTAATGAGTTGGTTTTTCAAAATGACTGAAAGAAAAATTCGGATCTAAGAAATGAAGACATATAATACAGACAAAAAATGAATAGTCAGATTAATTTGGTTACCCCACCACATAGAAAAACTACATAGAGAAAATAAATGAACCTTTCTTTTTGAGGTGCAGTTGCGGTACAAATGTTAAATTATAATTAAATTATTTTTTTGGTTTTATCATATCATATTAAATTTTGTATAATATTTTAGACCTGATTGTGGTTTGAACTTGAGACCTATCGTCTAAAAGAGCGGCAACTTACGCAATACACCATTGGTCTGATAAAAATTAATCATTTTGTAAACAAACTGCAATTAGTCACAAAAAATTATAATTTTTTTATACTATTCAAGTCTACCAACTTTTGGTAAATAAATTTTGGGAAACTTTCAATTTTAACCTTTCTTTTAACCTTTTAACCTTTTTTTTATGATTAAACCTTATCTAGTTCGTTTTATAGAATGAAAAAAATGTAAGAAAAATCTCAATCTGACTCAACCTTTTTTTTTATTAACACAAGGGGGATTAAAATTACTTAAATATAGCACTTTTTCATTAATTCCTCTAACAAGTTAATTAATAAAATAGAAAATCCAAAAGTGGTAAACCAAGAATCTTGTAAGAATTTGGCGGCAAAATATCTTTTAAAAAATTAGAGATGGAAAATTATGTCAAGAAATGTCAAAATAGTTCAACTTTCAATAAATTTAATAAGTATATTATGTAATATTGAAAAAATGAAAAATCTCGTAAAAATGTCGTCCTTTGAGTTCAATATTATGATTGTTTTGTAATGTTTGATGTACATATCTGTAAATACGATTCTTCGAAAACACAAAAAGCTTAGTATATTTACTTTCAGATTAAGAGTATTTATTACCTCTTGTTTAAAATTTAGCTTTAACCTTACATTTATTTATTCATTAAACTAATATAGAATGAAAATTAATTTATTTTTGAAAAAATTTCTTGTAAATTTAAATTAAAATTACAACGAAATTTAACACGTCATACCAGGTTATACCATTTTAATTATTTTAACTGTTTGATAAATTTCACTATACATAATAAAATTAAATACGTATTAAATTTTGAAAAGCTCTGTTACAAAAATAATCTGTACGAAAAATTCATGTTTAATAAAAAAAAAACCTGGTGTTAGAATGGTTTATTTTTAAAGAAAACAAAACAGAACATATATAATAGTTATTGTATAACCAGGTATAACCTATTATAACAATAAACAAACAATATAACAATTTTTTTTAAAACGTTGATGTTGGTGTATTTTTACCATTCTTTTAACCATCCTTTAAAATTTAAGTACTAAAATATTTTCTATGTTTCGTTTTCATCTTTAATCTTGTATCCTTTTTAGCATATTTCGGTCTTATACACATTAAAAATTACGTTATTTTATTGTTGAAAGTGTTTAAAATCTATGTTATGGTTTGTGTCTTAGAAGACGGTTTTTATTTTTTTTTACCAAAGTGGTATGTGGTATGATTGTATAGTTAAACTGGTTAAAGTTTCTACAATTTTTAAATTCTTATTAACTTCAACCAGCTTCAACCATCTTCAACAGTGTTTTTGGTTTATGGTGCATATCTGTTAAAAAAATGGTTTTAGTTATTGATTAGAATTAATTTTATTAACTGTTATAAATTTTCTAAATTCTATAGATATTTAAACTTTATATAAATTGTAATCATTGCTTGAAGGAAAAGAAGTTTAGAAATTACTGTATTGTAATGGAGGTTTTTTGACGAAAAAGAAAATAAATATGTATTTGAATCATGTTTGATTTAATACATTTCGCTTTAAGTTTGATTTGATTCCGTTAGTTTATTTTTTTTTAACTATGTTCTCGTAAAGTATTTGGTTTGGTGCAGTGACAGAACACCCGAGGAAATAAAGCCCGCGGACTTTAATTTCAAAAGTTTTGGAATTGAGCCAGCGGGTGTCAATTCCTTTTTAAATTGGAATTAATCTTTTTTTCTAAGGAAAGTGGAAATTATCAAAAACCACAAAGAATATGCCCCTTGGTAATGTGAAATTTTACTCACTGAACCCACCTTCCTTCGCAGGCTGAATAATAGAATAAAACCCTTAACTGCTTGTCCAGTATAATGGCTGAAGAGTAAGGAAAGAAGAAAGGAATGAGAAGATATACATATGCATATTGCTTAGGAATTGAAGAGAGCACATTAAATTGGGAAGCATGTTACAGAATTTTGAGGTGCGTGTCATGAAAGAATTCTTATAATTCAGAATTTTTGTTTGAATAGACTTTACTGTATATAAATTGGAGTGAGCTGGTCGAGCGAGTATTACATGCAGGATTTTTCGTTTTTGCATCATTTTCTTACTTTCCTGTGAAGAACGTAAAAGATATTAATAGAAAATACAAGCACTTAAAAAGTCTGTTTTTTTTTGCATTCAGTAATTCTTTAGTTTTAATTTTCATAATAATATAATATTTTTAAAATTAAATTTATATCTATCAAATAAGTTATTTATAACAATAAGATCTCTATTCTTCTAAAAAAAAAACAAATGAAAATAGTAAGTCTATTTTATTGCCATATAGGCAAGTAACAATAAACTATCAATTAAAACTGATTTTTTAAAAATATTTGAAGGGTAGTTTTTAAACGATTACACTTTGTAAGATAAAAAATAAAAAAATAATCTTTTATGATAAATATTAGCATTAATCTTTCGACAGCTCTCTTTTGTATCGTATTATCATCTTCAGTATCAAATAGTGAAGAGCAATACTGAGCACAGATAAATATGTAAAAATTAGATCTATCTAAGTAGCGTTTCAATTCGATAAAAAGGACAACAGTTTACCGGTTAATCCTTTTGATTTAAAGCTGTATTGCCAGTTTATGATGAGACTGCTACTCTCTATAAGTACTTTTTTGGATGAAAATTAATTATTAATTCATAACCTTTGACGGTAGTGATGTTAAAGCGATTGGTTTTAAGCTTACATGATTACTTTATTAGAGATTGGTTGAAAAGAAATTAATTTTCATGGTGATATAAGCATCAGAAGGGAAAGAAATATTAATAACACTTAAGTGATAACTTTTAGAGGATTTTGAAAATTTACATAAAAGGAAAAAAATATATTATATAATATAAAAATATATCATCAGATATCATATTAAAAATATTGTTGAAATATTTATAAGTGGATAACGCTATTGGGAAATTTGGTATAACATCAATTACAATAATCAAAAAAAGTGTTATCACTGTTTTACGTCTGTTAAATTGAAAGGATTCGAATTTTCAAAGTGATAAGCAAAAAAATTTTAAAAGCTGTGCTTATTACTTTTATTCCATACTGGTTGGAAAATGTATACGACATTTCAAGTATTTTATACTTCAGACAAAATTTACAGAGCTACGGCCCTCCAAATGGTTATAATTTTAGTTCTAGATTTCGTAAATCTTAAAATGTCAAACGATAGAAAATTAAGCTCTATGATTCACAACTTATGGAAGACTATATCGTTTTTGTAAATTGGTATTAAAATTTACACCTATTTCACTCACATTGGTATACCTTCCGTATTCCTCCCCATTCCTCCCATTTAAGATATGTTAAAAGTGAAAATTTAAAAATTTATAATTTTTAGACACCTATAAACATGACACATGTGCAAAATTTCTGATTGCGAGATATAAAAACTAAAATTTAAACATATTTTTACTTTTGGAAAGTGATGCGGTTTTACAGAAGTAAAATGTTATTATAACACGAATTGATACATACGAAAAATGTTTTTGTTTTTTTAAATAGAAAATGTAAAAAAAATAAATAGCATTCAGCTATAATATAATTACGGTGTCATGTCATAACTCCTTTTGTCATAAGTCCCTTAGGAGTTTATGACACAAAATAAAGTGTCAAAATTCCCTAAGGGATTTATGACATTTTTTCAAGGGATTTATGTCACACTTTAAAATTTTAATAAGTGTCATAAGTCCCTTAAGGAGATATGACACAAAGTAGAGTGTCATAACTCTCTAAGTGATTTATGACAAAAGAAGTTATGACATGTCACCATAATTACACCATTAATTTTAATTCCATTTATTATATTCTAAAAAAGATTAACAATAGTAAAATGAAAGTAAAATTTTTTTAAAAAATTTTAATCTAGCATTATTCTTTTATATCTCATAATATTTTCTAAATAAATAAGTACTCATGTATGTATATATAGTTTTACTGAATACATAATATTATACCTACATCATCCTAAAATTTTCTTAATTTTATTTAAAAATTTGTTTTCTCAGTGTAGGTACCAAAAAAAAAACTGAAAAACTACTCAAAGGAAATTTTTATTTTGAGTATTAAAGAAATAATAATTACAATTTTATTCAAAAATAATTCAACTTTTTTTTTATTTGTAAACAAAAAAAGAAAATCCTAATAATAAAGAAAACATAAAATGCAACATCTGGTATAGTACAAACAAAAATAAAAATATAAATACACCTACACACTTTCAAGTTCAATATTTTATTCCTCTTGCTTTAAAACTATGTAGTAAACATCAAAAGAAAATCCCATATCAATATCATCATTATTCACATATAAATATACATATATAATATATATATATATATATATATATATATATATATATATAGAAATCGTCTCTCGTCGTCTCACTCTTAAATAAATGTCACATACTCACATATGCAAAACAAAATTTATATTTACTTACCTACTCTTAATAGTTCTTCACATCTTAAACATTACAGAATACAGTACAGTACAGCTACAGACTACAGTTATATTCATTTAGTACAGTTTACAAAACACAAGAACACATCAAAATTCAATAAAAAGTACTCATTCTCATTCCTTTTCTCAAACACATCCAGTTTTCTTTCATTCATTTCTTTAATCTATAGTCTATCTATCTGAAAAAAATCTATCTTTCTCTTTTTTTTATAATGCATGTACATATTATATATGTACATATATATCATATAGTACAGTATAGTATAGATAGAGTAGAAAAACAACGTTCATATACATTTACTATATATATAATACTCTGTCTGTCTATCTATGCTTTTGAAGCATTAGTAAACAATAAATGAAAGTATTTCAAACTGTCGAGAAAAAAAGAGAAAGAGAAAATAATGAATGAAAATTGTTTATGATTGTGTTGTGAGTTGTTACTCAGGCCATGGTTCGTTAATCGTGGCCCGTGAATTTCCAATTTTTATATGAATAATATGTATATGAGTAAAATGTTGGGTGAGTTGGGTAGGATATAGGAAATATAGGAATAGGATTGGATATATTGTTATAAAGAGAAGGCGAGGTAAGAATGTAAGGTACTAAATAGTAAATACTTATAATACAGTAACACTAGTTACTATTTGAAAAGTAACTAATAAGAAATAGCAGTATTTTATTAAGTGAATATTAGAGATGTTTTTGACTCTTTAAAAATTTGATATAAAATAAAAATAAACTTGAAGGGAGGAAGGAAGGAAACATAAAGGTGTAATAAAACAAAATAATACGAAACTATCAAATTAAAGAAACTATAATAAATAATATATATGTAGGTATATAGAATTCAGGTAAATAAAATATTCTAGTATCTACAGGTATATTAATTATTTTTATATAAAAGAGAGAAAAAAAAAATAACTTGAATTTTATATAAAAGTATGTAAAAAGGTTTATTTGATTTTTGTATTTTATTTTGTATATAAAATTTGGGACATTATATCATTTCAATTCAAATGATACGAAATATTTATAATATGAGAAATTAATTAATTATAAATATTTAAAGATAATTAAATAAGGATTTAGATTAACTTATATTTTATTATATAGATTGAATTGAAATTAGTAAGAGAGGTAGCAAAGAAAAAAAAAAAAAAGTAGAAAATTGATTATTAATATTATGATTTAGTTAAATTGTGATTTAACACCTGATATGGTATAGGTATAGTATATATATAAAATATAGAATATGTATTTGTAAAATTAATGTTTATTCATTATTGAATCTTTTTTTTTTTTTTTCTTTTTTTTTATTGTTAAATCAATTATTCGTTTCTTTTTTTTTTTTTATCACATAGTTCTTTTCATTGATTGATACAATATTGAAGAGGTTTTTATTTTATTTTTTATTGACAGTTCATTAACACTTTCATTATATATAGGTACTTAATTGGAAATTAAAGATATTATTAGCTATTATAGAAATGTAAATATATATTTTGATGTGAATTGATTCAAAAATAAATTTATGTTTATTTAATTATGATAATTTAAATGGGTATTTTTATTTTAATATTTTTAGTTTTTATTATTAAGTTTTATAAAAAGAAGAATTTCAATATATACATATATTAAATCAATATGTAAATAAGTGTGTAAATAAATTAAATTTAATTAATGTCGAATTCATTAAATAAAATTTATATTTTAAATTATAATAATGAGGATGCCATAAATATGTATAGGTATCAATTTAATATTTATTTAAATTTTAAAATTTTAATTACTTATTAATAACTTTTATAAGGTTTTTTTTCGATCGAAAAATTTAAAATTAAAAAAAATTTAAAAAAAATTCTTTGAAAGGCTCTTTTGATGAAAGAAAAGTTTCTGGCCAAGAAATTACGATTCACGTCTATTTGATTTGAATTTAGAAAATTTTGAGAATTACTTCATTTATTACTTCAGATTTTTAAAATTTTCGAGAATTTATTGAAGGCCAGTTGTTAAAAAAATTGAAATGAATGTATATATGTATTCCCTAATATATATAGTCTAATATAACAGTTTGCAACCAGTTAAAAAATCAAAAGAGGCAGTCAGTCGTCAAAATGTTTCATTATTGTTTGCAGAAGGTATTTTTTTTTTAAGTGCTTTACGATATTAATACAAAATTTAAGTACTACTATACTAAAATGCTAAATTAAAAATTTTATAACGAAAAGATTAATAACTAATATCATTGCTAAAATCACCAGCTAGTTTCCTGTAATACCTATGTGTCCTGGTACTCAAACTAAGTTGTTAGTGTTTTCAATACATTTAGACAGCTCTCTACCACCATAGATTTGGTGCCATTAGCTGCTAAGGGCTTGATTGCCACTTAACTATCAGAATATAGAATATGATTTGAAAACTTTTTAGCCAATGCAAAGTTAGCAGCTATATGAACTGCCAGAACTACTGCTTGAAAAGCACTGTAATAGTCAGTTAATCTCATTGAAATAGGACAATTCAATTCCTCATTAAAAACTCTAAAACCGATTTTACCCGTCGCTTTCGTTTGCATATAGAGTACTTTTAAACCAATCCGTTTTGTTAGATTGTTGTTAATTCTTAAAGAGAAGGGTTGATCTAAATAGATATTGGGTGTACAATAGTCAAGCTGCCTTCCATCAATTACGTGTACAACTGAAAACTAAATTGTTTAGATAAATGCTTGTACATAACTAACTTTGTTCCTACTTGAATTCTCCAAAAGATTTTTGTTCCTACTTGAAGATCCTAAAATTGCCTCTGAAAAAAAATGTTGCATTTTCCCCTGGCTTTTTGAAAATGTGTACTTTTAAAAGCCTTTTAACCTAAATGCTTTGTTTAATTTTTCTTTCTATTTTATTTAATTTCGTAATCCTAATGAATTATAAATAAATTGTAACAAATTATCAAATGAAATGTCAAATAAAATAAAAATAAAAATAAACTTCAAACATTTCATACTCTATTTAGGGTAAACTTCAAGTTGAGTTTTAGGAATTGTAACTGTACGATTTATAGTATAAAACATCATGTTTGTGAAAAATTGTGCAATGTTCTTTAGATTCCACGTTGCAAGTGTTTTACATTTCGCTTAATGTCACAGTTTTACATTTTGCCTAATGTCACATTTTAATTTAATGTCAATTTTTAATTGGCTTTTTACACGAAATTCTAAAATTATTATACATGAGGTTCCTTTAAGAGTACATACTTGTACATACGACTTTAGGTTTTCATAATACTCCTTAAAAATTCACCAAAATTCAATTATATAATATTAGATTCATTTTTATTTATTCTTCAATTTGATTACTTGTTTTCCAAAACATAAAGTTACAGGTTAATATAATGAAAGCCGGAAAGAAAGGAAGAAGGACAGGAAGTTTTAGTTCAAAAATGGCTATTGATTAGAGACTTAACTTTAAAAAAAAAATTATTTAAGAAAAATTAATAATAAATTAAAAATTATTTAATAATAAAAAAGAATTATTTTTATATTGTCTTACAAATTAAACAAATAAATATTTGTAGAGATTCTGTTAAATAAATTCTGTTAAAAATATATTTAATTAATTTAAAATGTCATATAAATTAAATAATGCTAATATAATAATTATTTTTAGGAAGCCTTGGTGTTTTAGTGGGTAAGAGCGTATAAAATACGCTGTAAACATCAAGGCAGTGTGGGTTCGATCCGACACGCTTCGTAAGAATAATTCCCCCTCACGACATTTAGAGCCATATCTGAATTTCCTGTTCACGTTTATGTGGCAGAGAAATACACTAAAATAAATTAAATAAAAATTATTTTTAGATGCATTCTAAATGCAAAAAAAGCATTTTTAAATGACAATTACTTTAAAAAAATTAACCATTCACCAGTTTTAAGCTATATATAGTTTCTCAGGGTTAAAATATACATTTATGGTTTTATTATATATTTTTTTACTTATACATCATCTTATTCAATTCATTTTAGTAAAAGAAAGCTGTGACAGGGCATAGGCTAAAATGACTATATAGATTTTAACAGTAATAACCTTTGATTTCTTTTAAATTAAAAAAATATAAAAATGTAAAGAGGATTACAACCACATTGGTAAGTAGGTAAATTTTATTTTATTTTTTTTTTAAATCTATTTTTACAACCATTTAATAACAAACATATGTATATATAGTGTACGAATACAATCTAGGTACATATTAATGTATATGAATTATTTGAAGATAAGCATATGCAAAAAAGAGACAAAAAATCCACCCACATTCTTTTTTAGTTATCTTGTTAATGAACAACCATTTTATATAATATAATTGTACATACATACTTATATATTAATAGATTTTGCTTTTTATATTCGTATGTCTGGATGTATATTCCCTACATATACTAAACTTGTATACTATTTGTATTTGCTTACATACAAATGAATGTTACCGAGTGTTATACACTACACTATACATTATACCAAGTACCTTTTTTAGATTCACAGGTCGATGACAAAATGTTGTCTGACAAGTTTTCACTCTTTTCATATTTCATTTATTGTTTTTTTGTTGTTATTTGCTTTTACTTAAATTATATGCGCTTCAATACAAAATACTTTAGAGTATTTTTTTATATGCATTTTTTTTTTACCGTTTATTCTTCTTTTAATTTTCGTTCTCTGTGTTTGTTTCTTTGTTACTCTTTGATTTTATTTTATATTTGTGAAAAATATAAATTTAACAATTGTTTTTTTTTTTTTTTTTCAATAATTTTTAAATTAAATTTTTTTTTTTTTAAATATATTTTTAAAATCTGTGTTTTAAATAAAATTCAATTTGGTTTTTTTAAATAACAATGAAATTTCTTTAATGCTTATTACAATGGTAATGATGAAACTCTAAAACATCTGATCGTATCGTTTGTAATAAATGGTTGGCTTCTTACAAAAATATTTAATATTTTATTATACTATAGGATAGTCAGCATTGAAATTTATGAAAGAATTTACTATTTCTATACATTGTTAATGTTTAATAAATATAGGTGTATGTATATTCATAAGTGATAACTTTATAAGTAAATTTGTCAATACAAATAATAACATACATATATTATATAGCCTTATTGTAATATTTATTTTTCAATTTATTCTTTAAAATCAATAAAAATCAAATGGAAAAAATGTAATGGTATAAATTAATAGAAAAACAAAGAAGTAAAACAACATCGTGTTTTGTTTTATTTACATTCTACCAATTCTATCTACCATGGTTTATTTTGATTCTCTTTTAATTTTATTTAAGATAAGAAAAAAAAAAGCCGGTTGTTTGATTATATTATTATTTTTTTTTTTACTCAATAGTTTTCCATATATAAAAAAAAACACATACATACATATAGTATTGTAATGGCACATTGTTTTCTTAAAAAAAAAAAACAATTTTTAATACCATATTAAGACTATACCATTAACCATACCTTTATAAAACAAAAAATAACTGAACAAAATAAATAAATATTTCTGTGGAGAGTTTAAAAAAAAAATACTCATTATACTCTAAAGTTAGTTATAAACATTATAGATATAATGATACCTAGATAATAATATATCTAGATATAATATGTGTCATATATCAGTGGATATCGTATTGATATATTATAATATATCGATTGATATATATTGATATATATATATATTGTTTGTTTTCTTTTTTACATCTCATAGAGAAATACTGTTTTGAGTAAAAAGTATTTTTCTTTTTCCACCACTCAACTCACATTACTGTAAATCATTTTCAAAAATAAGATTTTTTAAAAAGAGATGCATATCTATAATAATATAAACAAAAATCATGTGATTACTGCTTGATGTAAAATTGAATGGTTTATTGATAATGATGAGTGAATCAAATAGTATTTCAAAACAAATTCAACTTATACTTTACTCACTAAAAAATAAAACTTTAACTCTCAATTATTGTCTTTTTCGGTTGGTCGCATCCCAGTTTGAGTGAAATTATAAATAAACTTTTTAACATAATTTTATTAAAAAAAAAAGATAACAGAGAAAATATCCTAATTAACTTTTGAAGAAATTAAAATTTCTCCCATATTTAAATTTATACTAAGAGACAAGAGTAAATATTTACAATTACATTATATTTATTTGAATGTGTGAAAATGTGTTTATTATAAAACATAAATTTCAAAAGTTTCCTTTTTTTTTTTTTTATGAAACTAAAACATTTATTCTCTTTAAGTGAATATTGAAATTGAAGGTAATAAAAAAATAATATCTCATTTTTTCGTTTATGTGTGTTTTTTTGTATGTTTTTTTTTATGTGGACTGTTGAGTGTTGACTGTTGAGTATTATTTTGAGAGAGTACTGTACCATACCAAACCATAACATTAAATAAAAGAAATAACTCAAAATATTTAACAAAAATTCAGGTGATTTAATTGAGTTATTTTATATTAAGAGTATAAAATAAAAATTTCATATGATTTCTTTTAATTCAAATAAATTTTGAAAACTAAAATCTTAAAATTGAGTGTGATGTGTGGTGAGGACAATATTATTTAAAACCATTAAAATCTCTCTCAGAAATTTTATTTTACTTGAAAAAGAAAATATAAATAAAAGCAAAACAATTAATATAAATACATATATAATAAGTATGTAATAATAACTCAAAATAAAAAATATAATATTACTCAAAAAATACCTCATTTTATTTCCTCATGTTTTTTTGTTTTTTTTTTTGTTTTGTGTTATTCACATGCACATCATATCCAAATTCCCAATCCATGTTGAAGAATGAACCAAACTACACTCTATATTTTATTATACAAAATAAAAGTTGGCTTTGGTAAAAATGTTCTTTTGAAAATAAATTTTTTTCAGTATTAATAACGGCGTTCGTATATGTGAGTCGAAATTATTTTTGAATTGTGTGAAATCCGTCGGTCATTTTTTCGTTTTTAATTTTTTCATGAAATTTCACATACGATATATTTTTCTAATTAAAAAAAAAAAATTATTTTTTTTTTTTTTTAAATTTTCAAATATTATTTAATTTATATCTTTCTTTTTTTTTAAAAACAAAAATAACAATTTAAAATTCATATATTAATTTTATACAAGTTCTATATTTTAGAATTAACATTTCGTCGTCGGACCAAGTTTAAAAAACAAGAAAAAATAAATAAATTCGAAATATAAAAAAAAAAAAAATTAAATAATAATTTTTAGCATTTTAGAAAAATAAATAACAAATCAAAAATATTTTGATTATATTAATTTATTTTTTTTTTATTTTTTTGTAAATAGAATTATTATGATACTTAGAGATTAAAATTTAATTTTTAAATTTAAGTACGGTAAAATTTAAAAATTTCAATTTTTAAATGTTTTTTTTTTTCGAATTTCGAAATTCAAATTCAAGTCGTATCCGGTATACTATAAATAATTAATAAAAAAATTAAAAATTTAATTTTAAAATAATAAAAAAAAAAAAAAATTGATTAATTTTCTGAATTTTGTGAATTAAATACCATGTGTGTTTGTTATCTATATGAAAACAAAATATAAAAAAAATATTAATAAAATAATTTAATTAAAAGAAAATTAAAAAAAAAAATATATATATATATATATATATATACATAATTCAGTTAAAATTAATCACAATATAAGTATTTTATACATTAAATAATAAAATTTATTTATTAAAAAAAAAGGAAAATAATAAAAAAAATGAAAAATAAAAAAATAATATAAAATAATAATGAATTAAAAATTTAAATGAAGTGATTATTTGTAGTGATTAAAAAGTGTTAATTGATTAAAAAAAAAAAAAAAATCATTAATAAAATATTTAATAGTTTGTTTATATATTTTTTTTTTAAATAATGAGAGTGGGAATTTATAAGTAGATAATAACAAAATTTATAAATTGTATATTTTTGATCACATTCAAAATTTTTTTTCTTTTTTTTCATTATAAAAAATTAACAAGAAAAAAAAAAAAAAACATTTTAATAAAAATTAAAGGAAATAAAGTTTTATTATAATAATAAATCATATAAAAACCATAAAAATATAATATTCAATTTATACACCTAGAATATACTTGCTTAGAAAAAAAAATGTCTTCATTATACATTTGAATAAAAAAAACAAAACAGACAAAACGTCCTTTTTTTTTATACATAACTATATTACATATACATATATAATTAATATAGTTTTTAAGATAAAAAGGAATGAACATTTTCTTTCCTTTGCATTTCATTTAAATTAAAAACAAATAAAAACAAAAAAAACATTTTTTTGTTTTTTGTTCACTTTCATCCAAAACTTTATTACTTATAGTTATTAAGTATTAATTTATCACTTCCTATATATAATAATGGATCCTTTTCTAATTAAATCATTTAAAATTCTTATAATTTTATCTATTCTAATACCCTTATCAATTTGTGGACAACGTTCATCATCTTCAATTGCCGGTGGTATTGTGGGTGGTGGTGGAGGTGTTGGTGGTGCTAGTGGTATTGGTATTGGTACCAGTATTGTTAATAATAATGGTGTTGGTATTAGTGGTACATCACATTTTGTACAACAAAATGGTGAAATAATATCAGAACATAGTCAATTATCTGGTAGTGAAGATTTATTTCCACATCATGGACGTTGTGAACCAATTACAATATCAATATGTAAAGATATACCATATAATATGACAATAATGCCAAATATAATTGGTCATACAAGACAAGAAGAAGCTGGTTTAGAAGTACATCAATTTGCACCATTAGTTAAAATAGCATGTAGTGCTGATATACAATTATTTTTATGTTCATTATATGTACCGGTATGTACAATATTAGAAACACCGATACCACCATGTCGTGAATTATGTGAATCAGCTAGACAATGTGAAACATTAATGAAACAATATAATTTTAATTGGCCAGAAAATTTAGAATGTTCAAAATTTCCATTATTAGAATCAAAAGAAATGTGTTTACATCGTAATAATACAACAACAACACCAAGTCCAATACGTACAAATACACCAAAAATCATACATACACGTAAAGGACATAATGGTAATGATGGACAACCGCATCGTAATATTGGTTTTGTATGTCCAGTACAATTAAAAACACCATCAGGTATGGGATATTCATTAAAAGTTGGTGGAAAGGTAAGTTTAATTTTTTTTTTTTTTAATTTTAATGAAAATTCCATTAAATTAAATTTAAGTTTTTGATGAGTTATCACTTTTGTTTTTTTTTTTTTTTGTTTTGAAAATGAACTTTTTTTTTTTACTATACTATAAACTTTAAGAAAATCCCTTTTTATGTATCTCTTGTTCTTGAATTAATCATTTTTCAGTGGGAATAGGAAACTATAATATCAGCAGTAACTGTTATATATGTATATGTAAATTTTATTTAAATTTTATTTACTTCGTGCCTTGGACTTGCATTCATTTTGATTTTGAAATGAAATTTTACTCCTTCAACAAAATTGGGGTACATTAAGTTTTTTTTCTTTTCCTTTTTGTCAAATTTCACTCTTTTTTGTTTTCGTACCAAACACAAGAAATAAAAAAAAAACATAAAATTTAACAAATTTATATTTCCGTAAAATCGTTCCTTTGTAAAATTTGATAAAGAAACAAAAAAAAAAAAAAAATTTTTTTTTCAACGAAATATAAAATAAAACAAGAGAATTCCTCAAAATCCAATTTCTTAATTCATCTTAACTCAGCAATAAAACTCAAACATTTTTTATTATTTTGTTTTAAGTAGTCCTGTATTTTATATATACATATATATATATATATATATTTTTTTAAGATACTTGAATTCAAGGATAACAACCTTTTTAAATTTTACACATTTACCTGCCATTTTATATTTTCTGTCTTAAATCGTCTTTGAATATGTCAGTCATTTCATATATATTTATTATTATATTTTAATATGTCTATTATATATATGTAAGTTAATATAATATAATATAGGTACATATTCACATAGCAATTTTCGTTCTTTTTTTTTTCGTTACCTGAATATTATAAATCCATAAAAAGGATAAAAAAAAAAAAACAAAACATGAAGATTGTACAGAGAATTAAGAAACCAAGAATTGAAATCTAAAAATGTTTGTTCAAGATTCTTTACACAATTCATTCCATTCGAAGCCAACCATTCAACCAATGAACCAACCATCCAAACCAAATCTGAACACAAAAACAAAATATATAAAACTTTAGACCAAAAAAAAAAAAAAAAAAATTAAAGAAATAAAAATATTATGGTAAGATGTTAATGTTAAAAAAATATAAAGAAATGACGATTCTAGTTTCACCTGGCGTTTAGTTAAGTATAGGCTTTTGCTATAAACATAAAGAAAGGAAGAAGATGAAGGAATCGACAAAAATACAAAAAGAAAAAAAAATAAAATATTAATAAATTTTCGAATTTTTTCAAAGATACAGGTACAACATGTAGATGAAACGCTGATAAGATATAAAAAAAAAGAAAAATAAATAAAATATTTTATATATATATATAAATATATTTATAGATTGAGAATAGACTCTTTTTATTATCTTTTTCTTTACATTTCTTATATACATTTATCTCGAGGGCATTTAAAGAAAACACACGAAGTGAATTCAGTTGACTATGGTGTATATAAAAATAGATAGCGATTGAAAAAAATAATTTTAAGTCTGTCATTTTTTTTTTTTTTCAGCTTTTTTTATTTTTTTTAAAAATGATAGCAATAGATAGAAGTAGGCAGATTTTTAATGCAACAATGTCATAAATCATTCAAAAGAAATATAAAATTCCATTTTAAAAATATAATTTGTAAAAAGAATTGAATACATATATAATATATTCTATATCAGAGAAGAATAGGATAAGATTAAGAAGAAAACGAAGTAGTCAAAGGAAACAAAAAAATCTACTAAAATTACAATAAAAAAAAAAAAAACAAAAAAAAAATTGAAATAAATATTTAAGTCTCCCCTTTAAGGAGTAAAATTAAAGATAGAAAGATGTATGAAAGATGATGGATTTGAAAATTACCTATCAAATATTTTTTCTTCTTTGGCTTTTGTTTTTTTTTTTCTTTAATTTTATTCCGGATAATGGAAATACCAAAAAAAAAAAAAAATACACATGGTTATTTGCAAAATAAAAGTGTACAAAGCGTAAAAAAAAGTGAATTTAAGTGGCTTAAAAATTTTCAAAAATAGAAATTAAGTATAAAATAGGCAAGAATGTAAACCAACTGTTTTTAAAAGCGCCCATTTCCAAAATATAATACAAACTGTTTAGAATTGTGACTTGCATCAAAATTTGAAAATTTCATAAAAGAAAAAATCTGAAAATAGGACTTTTTTTATGCAATTTTGAGAAGCTGTGAGTCCGGAACACTATATAGTTAATTAAGAAAAATCGTTAGCACACATAAAAATATATTACTGAAGCTTCAAGTTTTATGTCTTGCCGAAGAAAAATTTGTACAAATGCCCCAGTTGCAGGTGTTTAAAAATAGCAAATTTTCAATTTTTGAGTCCAAATAGCTCATAAAAAGGGGGTAGTCCAAAATTTTCTGAGGAAATTTATACTAATTTTAAAAGTTGTTTCTTCCCTCAAAATATCAAGTCTCTATCTAAACACGTGCCCGAGTTATGAAGGTAGAAAAATCATGCGAAATTTAATTTTCACAGAACGGAAAATTTAAATACTAAATTTTAAAAAAATCTACAATTTTAATTACAAAGGTAAAAAAAAATCCTGTCGAATGGCGTTTCAGATTGAAATAATGCTGAATAAAACATGAGATATGCGCATTTAAAAATAGGACCTTTTCAAAGTTAAGGGACTGTAGCTCCGTAATGGAGGGAGCTACATGAAAAAGTTGCTCTACAACATTAATTTTTTTATGAGACCTACCCATACTTAAAATTTGTTTTCTCTATCTTGAACGGTGTAGAAGTTTTGTAAACAGATGAACAGATAGCCGGACGGACAGAGTGAAATTAATAGGCACATTTTTTCCGAATTTTTTTTTTGGAAATGTACTAAAAAATATAATAAATTCATTTGAGATTTAATTTAAAACATTAAAAATTTGCAATTAAATGATTTTTAAAAATGTTTTTAGCTCTGATTTTGGTCAAATAAAAATTATAGAACTATTAAAATTTTATTTTATTTGAGGATTTATGTAAAAATAAAAGGACGATAACTTTTAAAAGAAAAATTTTAAAACATATAAAATAATAAGGGCCTCGGCGGCCTAGTGGGTAAGAGCGTATAAAATACATTGTAAACACCGAGGGAGTGTGGGTTCGAATACCACACACGTCATAAGAATTATTCCCCCTTACGATATTTACAGCCACGGCTGAACAGGAAAGGCTGTGTAATTTCCTGTCCACATTTATGTGGCAGAGAAATGCATTAAAAAAAAAAAACCATTTTATTCAGACGGGCATTTAATTAGTTTCGTTTTTTTAATTCTAACCAAAAATCATCTAATAATTCGCCTAAAAATACTAAAAATGTAATTTGAGTTGAATAGCGTATATTTTACTAACTAAAGGTCAGATTATGTATTAAAGTGATATTTAAAATTCTGGGTATCCCAGAAAAGAAAAGAATTATTAAACTGCTTTTAAAGAAATCATAGAAGTAGGTACTGCTTCAAATTCTTTTTAGAGAATTATATGTAAGTAATTAAAAAAAAAAAAATTATGCAGTTCTAATTATTTATCACACTATCTATCTTTTTTTTAATTTCATTTTCACAAGAAAAATAACAAAAGATATTTTAATAGTTTTTTGTTAAAGATGGCGGAAAAAATTAACACCAAATTAAATTAAAAAAAAAAATTATTGGAATTTTATTATCATTTTTATTGTGCAATTAAAATTGTAAACATTTTCAGAATTAAATTGAAAGATATATACATTTATTTTATTATTAAAATAAAAATAAAATAATATTTTTTTTCATGACATAAAAGGACACAATAATTTTAAACTTTAAAAACTAATTGTTTTATTTAATGAAATATGTTTGTCTATAACCAAAATTTCTCATCGTATTAAAACTCGAATTAGAGAGCTCTTAATTCTATTTTGGCATAATAAGTCATCCTCATAGCATGGTTATTTAGCTTTATTTAGCTTCCAAACGAAATTTAAAGCTCCATGGCTCGAACTCCAATTCAATGACAAGTTGATACGTGTCCTAAGTCTATAAGTCACAAGATATGGCTGTTTAAGTATATATAACTTGTACGCTTGTTTTCTCGAATACTAATAACTTGTCGAATGTGTTTTTGAATGAAAACAATGTAAACGTACAACATCATATGATAACATATGATAGACTTAGATTAAAAATCATAAGTTTTCCGGTGACTCCATTTTTCCTTATGAAAGGATTTAAATAAGAATGGATTGATTTTTACTATTGATTAATTAATTTAATTTGGTTATAGCGGTGGTACACTGCTTTATCGAAAAATATGTTGTACCTTACACAATTGTATTTTTAAAGGTAAAATATAAAAACAAAAAAACATTCACTGTAGGTGGTAGATATAAAAAAAACTTGTGTTACAAAATTGTCGATTGAATAATGAGTCTAGCAGAAGTTTGAGGGAAGCAGATTCCACTATTTTACATATTTTGTTATTGAAATATGAATGAAAAAAAAACTAATTAGGAGAAAATTTATAATTTTTTTTTTTACTCGTGTAGATGAAAATCATGGAATAGGTGTGGGTAGAGGAGGTTCTTCTTGTTACTCTTTGGAAAAATTTTGATTGAAGGCATCATACTTTTTATTTCGTCGGAACAAGTTTCCACTCCTATATTAAATATCTGCAAAGCAAAGTAACAGAACCTACTAAATGGAGGGGACCCAGTGGAGACAGCGTTTATATCCGATATTGATCGCGTTTATTAAACGAATTGTTCTATTTTGGACTTTATTGAGAAATCTCAATGCATTTTAGAGGCTCCTGCCAAAATATTTAATATCCGGTCGTATGAACGCTTTGTAGATATTGGTAAGATCAAAATATGAGAATAAGGTCTTATATCTATACAAGAAACTCAAATATCCAGTTTCATATTTAATCACATGGTCTTAACTTAATTTTTAATTTATCTTAAATGCCCAAGATGTTCAGTATATTGATTACAAAATTAGCATTATATTACACTATTTTTTCAAAATACCTATGTATATGTATATGTACTATGTATTATATGAATATAATATGTGAAAATCTGAATTTATAGTTAGGTTGTTTGAAATTTTATATAGTTTAGTTATATTTAGGTATATCATCGTTTTAATAACTTATTTTGCAGAGATGTGAGGATAATAGCCATCATTGTACATGACACATTTTCAAATTTTCATAAATTTTTATTTCAAAATTTTTTAACTCAATTTTCAATTTTCAAACTCAAAAATTTGTAACTCAAATTTGTTTTTATAATTCTGAGTTTCGCAGCCAACTGAAAAAAAAAATTTAATATGATTTTCATTTTCTAAAATTAATAAATTTTCGTAATTAAATAACGGTTTAAAAAGGAAAAAGTTACAGAAAAAAATAAAAGAATAATTTTAAGAAATAAATAAATAAAAGCTTATAATTTATGAGTTTTTTTTTTATTTTTTTTTTTTGAAAATAATTTTTATTATGAAATTAAGAAAGAAAATTCGGGAAAGAAATAAAGAAGGTGTGAGAAACAGAAATATAATTTTAAGTTAATTAACTATTTATTGTTTGTATTTAAAATTTTTGGTTTTGGTTTTTTTTTATTTATTATTATGTTTTTTTTTTTTACACAACATTATTTAAATTAACACTCAATTTAATTTCTTTCATTTCTCTGTGGAATTCAAAAATTTCTTTTTCTTTTTCGTTTTTTTTTTTTTGTTTTTTTTTTTTTTTTTGGTTTTTAACTAACTATAGAAGTTTTGTTGAAAATTTTTCAACTTTTAAATAATCGTACAAACCAAAGACAGACAAATTGTCTATAATTTTATTTTAATTATATATCCTTTTCTCATTATTATTATTTTATTTTTTATTATGATATATTTCTACTTTTTACTTCTATTAAGTATTATTATTTTTTGAAATTCAGAAGTCATAATAATAATTTAATAATACTTATAATAATAATAACGATTTCATTCAATTTAGAATTTACAAAAGAAAAGAAAAAAAAAAAATTTTAACAACGAAACTACTTAACAAGTCTCTTAACTTTTGTTTTTTGTTTTGAAAATTGTGTTAAAGGAAAAGGGAAAAGAAAGGATGAGAAAAAAATCTGCGATGAAGAAAATGATATTTTCAAGAAGAAATATTTTATTTTGTTGTATACTTATATTTCACCAAAAAAAAAAAAATTAAATCATTTAATATTTTTTTTTGTTTTTTATTAACACTTAACAATAGATACATTATTATCCTTAGCCACAAACAATAAAAATAATTTTCCATTTAAAAATAATTAAACAATTGGAAAGAAAAATAAAAATTATTTAGAAAAGAACTGAAATATCGTTATTGTAATAGTGGTTTATGTACTTACTTAAATACTATATTTAAGATAGTGAGGTATTTAAGCTGAATTTTGGCTTTTTTGTTTTTGAAAGAAAAAAACTTTTTACTTACAATAATATAGGCCATGAAGCATGAGTCATGATAAACACTAAATATTAGTTAGTTTTTTAATATTTAGTTCTTGAAGCATATGGTGTCCTACTTTTTTAAAATACTATAGTCTTTTCTCTAGTTTATAGTTGATTGAGGGTGAAAGGAAAGAGGTACGAGGTTTTGAAGAATACACATGTGTGGCGAAATAAAATTTTAGACTAAGTAGTTTTATAGGTTCATGACATTGCATGTATTATATTAATATATAATATAATCTTTTAAAGATACACCCTGTCGTTGATTGTATATGCCGTAACTTTTGTATATGTTTAAGTAAAATTATTTTTAATTTTGTTTTGTCTCACTATATAGAGATGGAGCATATGGCGCATATAACATTTTTTTTTATTGTTTTTTTTTATATGTATGTATAGTTGTGATTTACTATTGGTTAAAAAGCAAATATTTGGTACCTATGCTGAACTTTTTCAAAATAGTACAGTTTTTTCGACTTTTAGTGAAGTTTTTTTTCTTTATGTTTGTAAATAGATAAAAAAGTATGAATGGAAAGAGGTAGGAATTGTCAATTTCACACGTCTACACGGTGTATAATGGCGGATAATGTGTGTTAATGATTATATTATACATTTGAATTTAATATTTAGTTCTTTATATGATATATGCGTTCGTTCTTTACTTACTTATTTAACTAAAATTAATGATTAACCATGTGGTATATTATTATTTTTTTATCACTTTTAATACTATATGTTTGATTTTCGATGATCTATTGACTTTTTGTTTATATTGTTGCTATAGATTCAAACTTATAACTGCTTACAAGTGCACAACTTTTTTGAAATAGTATATTCTTTTCTTTAGTTTGTAGTTGACTGAGGGTTGATAGTATGAGTTTTTCATTGTTATCTTGTTATATAAACGCTTTCACAATTTCAAATATATATATATATATACAACTAAGTACATAATACGTCTTCAATTTTGCATTCTAATTCATTATTATTCTAATTTTCTTTATAAATAATTCGTTTATTTTTAAGTTTTTGTCTTAGCGAGTGATCAGTAATTGATTACAGCATTTTTATTTTTGCTATTATATTGATGTACTTCCTGTGGTTTCTACGCGGCTCCTATGATTTACATCTGTTACGATAAGTCGAACACAAATTTTATAAAATCTAACTTTCCATTCTAATTATATATAAATTTGTCCTTGACATCTTTTATATAAGAAGATATTTTTAACAACAAGATATTATTACAAATTTCAACTTTGTTTTTAAGGATTAACGAAACACAAAAAGTTAATAAGCTCTACGTGCATTAATAAGATTTGTTGTTTATTTTTTTTTTTTTTTTTGCCTATTCGCTTTAGGGTTTTAGTCAAATAGTTTTTTTATAAAACCAAAATATGTTTAAGGCTCCCCAATTAAATATGTATACATATACATATTTTGTAGTTTGATGTATTGACAGAATGATTACACAATAAAGTTTTAAAATTGTTTTAAAATATTTCAAAAAGATTTTGCAATCCCAAAGGAATGTTTTTTTGTTTTTCGTTGGTCAATTTTTTGGTACGATTACAATGCAGTTTAAAATAAAGGACAGATGTACATACATATATATATATATATTTTTAAAAAATAACATAGATTTAATATTAAATACAAAAAAATTTGTTCCTTTTTTAGTTACTTAAATATAAAAATTATTGCATTAAAATAAAGATAAAAACCTATGATATTTTAATTTATTGTTTTCTATATTTTTTTATTATCATTCTTTTAGAAATTCTCATAATTTTTGTAAAAAAAATTATTACATTTTTTTTTTTTATGTTTACATTTATTTTATATACGTTTATATTTTCTTTTATATTTTTTTCTATGTAGGCTGCCAGACATTAATTTTATCTTTTACTCATTTTTTATTGTTCTTTTTTTTTTTGTTGTTTTCAATTGTTTATGAGTAATTTACACAATAATAAAAAAACAAGGACTAAAACTGAATCCTTTTTTGTTTTGCTATTTTTGAAAATACTTGTAAAATAAAAAAAAAATAAAAAACTACTACTTAAATACATTACTTATATACAGTATTACATAAAGTAATTTATGATCACATAACTGTTAAATGGCTATTTTCCTAGAAATTATCCTGGCTATATGATTTTATTTGTTTTTTGTTTTGTTTTTTAGTAGTTTGAATGAAAGAAGCATAAAATTAGTACAAAAAAATTAAAAATCTTAAATTATGTGAATGTCTTTTCAAAGTAGACAAAAAAAAAAAAAAAACAAACGAATAATTAGAATTATAAGAGAAATACTTAATATGTTCATTTACTGTTCAATTTTTTTTTTTTTTCTTAATCTAAGGACTTAACTATAATTATTATATATAAGTATTAAGTACAATGTTTATTATTATTATTAGTTTTTTTAGGATATCGTATATATATATTTTTTTATATAATCCTCCTTTAGTTTTTTTTTAGTTCCAAATTCCAATGCTTTTTTCATTTGGAGTCTCTTTATTTTCTCATTTTTTTTTTTTAAATACATATACTTACATATTTTTATCCTGATTTGTTTTTTTATAACTTCCATCTCAGTTCTAAAATTGTTTTCAATCTTATATTTTTTGACCATTTTTTTTTTGTTGTTTTGTATTTTTCTTTTTTAAATTCCAAATTCCTTGATTAAAGATAAAAAAAAAAAAAAAAAAACTAAATTATTTGAATATTCCCTACTTTATAATAAATATTCTTCCTATATCTACATATCGATCCAAATATCCTAATTTAAATATTTTTTCTTTAAAAAATCCTTAGAATTAAATTTTTTTACTTATAATTTTATGTATGTATATATATTGGTACCTATACGTTTGTTTGTTTGCATATATATATATATATATATATATAATATTTGTGTTTAAAAGCTGTTACAGATTAACATGAATAGTGAAAAATCGAAAAAAAAAGAAAAACAATAAAAAAAAGAAAATCAGAATAACATTAGAGAACAAAACCCAAACAAAAACATCACTCCCTTGTGTAGAATTTCATTTTTATATTTTTTTTTTGTAAGGATTTTTTTGTAATACAAAAACAATAAGAATAATAAAGAAAAAAATTGATTCAAAAGCATAAAAAGTGTATCTATATGTACATATATTGGTCATCTATATTATGTAACTTACAGATCCTTTTATTCCTTTCCTTCCTATTCTTATATGTAGATAATCTTTGTTTTTATGGATATGTATATATATCCATATATATATATATATATATATATATATATATATATATATATATATATAGAATGTATAACGAAAATCCAATAATTTACCGTTTTGTTTTTCTAGTACTTGCAACAATTAAGTACTAACTGAATTTTAATTTTAATTTTTTTTTTTCTTATGTTGAAATTTTTTGTTTCGTTTATTATTATTTTTTTTTTTTTGAGTAAATATGTATCCTTGTTCCTCTTCATTTTTTTCATTACTTTCTCTTTTTAGATTATATTCTTTTCCTTTTTGTTTTTTTTATTTTTGAAATTCATTTACTTGCCACTTGAAAATCCAAAAAAATGAAAAAGAAAACAAAAAAAAAAATTCAAAAATTGACCTTTTGGTTCTCATTGCCTAAAAAAACAAAAAAAAAAACAAAGCCCCAAAAAATAATCATTTTTATGTATGTATTCCACCAATTTCGCATTTATAAAGCTTAAATATACAAACATATGTGTGTAAATATGTTTGTACATTAAATAAAAAGAATGAACGACCAGCAATGGGTAATTTTTGCGGGCCCATCAATTTGATTTTTCTTTTTTTCCCTCCTACCTCAAATAGGTATAATGACCTGATATCAACTCATATTCACCGCCTAATGTATAAAAAAAAAAAAAAAAAATCCCCATTAAATGAGATTTTTAGTTATTTTTTTTTTATTTTTTGTGCCTAGACTTATTTTTATTTGTTTTACTTTTGTTCTTTTATTGTGATAATGTAATAAAAGTTCATTGTTGGAAGGATATTTTCAGTGAAGCGAATATTTATTTTTTAATGGGTTCGATATTAATTATTCGATAAAAATTAATATATATAGGTTTGTTGATATTTTGAAATCTGGTAGATATTTAAGTATTTAGGTTATATTTAAGTTTTTAAAAGCCTTTAATTATTGTTTGGAAATTTGAACTCCTCTTCTATATGACAATAGAAAAAGCTACACTCTTCTTTTTCATTAATTTGTTTGTCTGGAAAATTGCAATAGATGATATTATTTTTAACAAGTTTTATTTTTTGCTATGTGGTTGGGAATATTCCAAAGTAATCAAGAATCCCCCCCTCAATAGATTTTAATTGAATAAGCCCACCTTTTCCTTTTAGTCAATATAATGTAATGAGACTCTTTAATAGTAGTAGTTATATTGACTAGGGATTAGGGGTAAGAAGAATGTTGGCTAGGAAATTGGGATAGGGAAGGACAGTGATGTGAGAACTTTGTATTGGAAAGTAGAAGTGTATGGCAATAATGAATCTGCCTATTATTATCAATAATTTCCTAAAAGTGACGAAGCTAAATACCGTTACAATATGGTTTTAAAAAAATCTGTATTTAAGTTGTAATCTGAACTTTTATTTATTTTAAAACGTTTATTAGAATAAACTAACTATATATAGTTTGGTTCTTGGGGATCTAAAGGCGAAAAACATTATTTTGGAAATTTTTTTTTATTCCAATAATGCCAAGAACTGCTTAGCAGTAGCATCTTAATTTATTCGATATGCCTTAAATATAGTTTGATTTCCCTATTTAACAAATTTTCTTAGTTTATTAGAATTTCATTTTTTTTCATCACTGAAAATTTCGAATTAAGAAAAAGTAACATTTCAATATAAATATATGTGTTTTCGATTGTTTTTTTTGGTATGTAATAATGTTGTTGCTGGTACACATGTTACACACAACATTGACTATTTGGTCACATATTAGTTACAATATAAATTCAATAAATGAATGGTTTTTTGATTTTTTTTCGAAACTTATACGTACATACCTACACACATATATATATATATATGTAAAGTATATGTATTCGAATAAGATATTTATTCTGTAAGTATATGGGATTTTGACTGTTGTGTTTTTATACGTACATACCTATAACTAGTTTTATTCTTGTTTTTTGTTTTATTAATTTTATACTTTGTATGTGCACATAATTAAATATGGGAACATTTATAGATTATGTATATTAAGTATATATATACATATAGGTAGTTATTATGTTTCAAAAAGCAAAAAAAAAAGGATACACATTATATATATTTGTATGGATTTACAGATTTGTAAATTCTATTTTTGAAATTCTATTGAAAAATCAAATAAAAATAGAACAATAGAAGGAAGTGCATTTAATAGCAAAACAACGAAAAAATGGACATTTTTTATACATATAATTATTTGGTCTGGATTTTGTCCATTAAAAATTTAATTTTGGTCCGAAAAGAATAAATTGAGGTGCTAAATTCTTTTTTTTTTAATACTTACATAAGTACTTATACACATACTTAAATATATATACATATATAATCATATAATATATTACTTAACTTTAGCCATTTACAAGTGTAAATATATACTTATACACATTTGTACTAACATCTACATAATATAAACAAATATATATTTAATATATTTCATAAAAGAGTAAATGAAAACTTTTCTAAATTAATTTGAAAAATTTTCTTTTTTTTCATTTTTGTTCTTTTCATTGTTTTCATTTTAAATTTTCTTTTGTTTCAGGAGTTTAGGAAAATTTCTTTTTTGTTTTGTTTTTTGTTAATAAAAAATGTGGGTTTATATTTCTATATATATAGTAAGTAAGTAAACAGATCCTGTATATATATATACTTTTAAAGGTGGAAGTTATTTTTGACACATTCATATACAATTAAAAGAAAAACGAAAAAGAAAAGAAAAATACAAAAAAAAAGGGTTTGAATAGATTTTTTTTTTTCTGATTTTCTTTTTATCATTTTTCTTTGAATTTCATTGTGCTTAGAAAATTTTCAAACATTAAAGAGAAGAATTTTCTTTGTATATGTTTATATTGTATTTTGTTTTTATTTTATGTTTATCTGATAAGGATGTATTAAAAAAATTAAGAATATTGTATTCAATATTGATATTTTCGGATTTTTTTGTTTTTATTTTGGTGAATGTTAAAGAGAGTAAGTATGTACAAAGAGGAAATTTGGTATAGAAAAAATTATTGTGATAATTGAATATTAAGCGAACATTTTTTAACGTTAAATATTATACTTATATTTAGTTATAAATATATACAGTAACTACTTTTAAAAAAAAAAATTAGAGTGACCTGTTTATTTTTTTTTATTGAAAAAGAAGATAACTTTTCATTATCATTCATATGATGTTGTGACTTGTGATACGTATCACTAAAATTTATCATCAAATTAAAGCTCGAATTTTATAACATTTAATTCTATTTTAGCACAATAAGTATAATTTTTGGATTTTAAGTATAAATTTTGCAGAAGAATTGATGTTAAAAAGAGTGTAGGATATTTTCTTTGCAACTGCTTCAATCTGTCAAAGAAAATATATAGAAATATCTCGGTAGTTCGTTTTTTCAAGGTTTAGGTGATGAAACTCTCTAACATAAATCTGAGACACTTTAAAAACTTCTTCCGTCATAGTGATGTTATCGTGGTGGCATAAATCTAACGAAACTTGACACCAACTCTGATGGAATTAATAGATTCTCCTACATTTTGAAAGGTACACTACGAATCTAAAGTTTTTCTCCTACGAATCTAAAGTTTAGTGATTACTGACGTGTTAGTTCAGCCTAAATCAAAAAAACAAATATGTATGTATCATTAAAGTTAACAATTATTTTAATTCTTTTAATATGTTTTAATATAGGATTTCGTGTGACTTTAAAAATTTTTTAAACTTTATTTAACTTCTCTTTTTTTTTAAATTGTACTGGTTACCTTGAAATGATACATATAAGTATTTTGAAGCAAGGATATTTAAAACAAAGTTTATTCGATAACATATAATATGTATTTTGTATTTAAGCATAAGTATAGGAAAATTAAAATGTAAAAATATTGTGATACAATCTAGTTTTTCCTTTGTTTTAAGTCCTTTTTGATATATAAATTATACAAATACCATGTACATACTTATACATCTACATATGTGTAGAAAAATTATATAAGTAAATATGATAAAAGAAAATTTTGTTAGTAAATTAAAAAAAATGTCATTATCAGAAGTATAAAAACTTGACTTGTTATTAATTTTTCTTCATTATTGTTCTTACAATTTTTGCCTGTTACAAATATAAAAAGAAATAATATGTACTTTATTACAAAACTAAAACATCCTTTGTGAACAAAAAAAAAAAAAAAAAATGAAATATGCATGGTGCAAAGTGCTTAATTAAAATATCCTTAAAATTTTTTATTTTAATTTTTTTTTTTTTTTAGAATTATACTAATTTAAACTTTAAAAAGAAAATATCTAATACTTATCTTTTATCTTAACATTAATTGTAGTTTATTTCATTTTATTGTTCATTTTTAAATTTAAATTAAGATTTGAGATAAATTTTAAACTATATATATACTTAATTATATTTTGAACGAATAGTAAAAATAGTTAAAATAGGCGTTTCCTTTTCTTTGAAGGATATTTTAAGTATATTTTATAAACGGTAATTTATGGATTCAAATTCAATTGTTTCATTCCTCGAAAACTAAAAACAAAAAAACATTTTATAACAAAAATAGGGGTATCCGCATTAAATATATACCTACCGTAATATAAAAACATAATAAAGAAATAAAATTCAACGTTATTACGATATATAAATTTTTTAACCCTAGAATACTAATCTTAATTTTCAGACGTTAATTCTAATTATTAAACGAATCGACTAAAATTCCAAAAAATCCTTGTTTGACAGAGAATACTTAAATTTGTTTTGATCTCTAAAATTTTAATAAGATATTATTGAGGACACAAAAAGGAAAAAAATTAATAATTTAATATATTCTTATAATTGAAATTTAATATTAAAGCTAAAATATAAAAACTAACAAAAATAGAAATTCTTTCCTTACAGACTTGGATTTTAGTTTTATTTATCACTAAAAAAAAGTCGTTCCGACTAATATGTTCTTTATAAACCGAAGCTTTATCAATAATCAGCATACATTCCTAATGTCTATACTCTAAAAGGTACAGAATCCACATGAATACTGAAATTACAAAAAAAAAATCGACTAAAGGTGATGATCCAATATTTCCTTTATTTTCTTTACTTCCTTTGAAAAGTTTGACAGCTGAAATGAATTACATTTATTTCTTATGTTACAAGACCAAATGCCGACCGAAGTATTCAAAGCAAAATTACGATTTGACGAATTTTTATTTCATTTTGCTTTGTTTCGAATTTTTGACACTTTTACATTTTAATATTTTGACAATTTAAAGTAAAAAATTAATTGGAAACAGAAAAAAGTACTTACTTGCTTTTATTACTTTGCTTACTTTGAAAAAGCAAATAAGGTAAAGGAATCAAAGTAACAATTCGGTCATCATCTTAACATTAGTATTCTAGAATTAAAATGTGTTTATGATCGTTTGAATGTGTAATCTCTTAAATAGTTGGATATAAATTTTAAATTATTGTTAAAGTTGCTAAATATTTTCTTTATTATTCCAAAATTATGATTGATATTTCCGGAAGTTCATACAGATTTTACAATTTTTCAAATTAATTTAATTTTATAATTAAAAAAATGTTAATTTATTTTAATTTAGTTATAATGACTTTGGCATAAAAAAGAAAATTCAAATATTTCTTTTTTTTAAAAATATGACCATAAAAAATTTAAAAGTGAAAAGTAATCAATGGAAAATTTAATTGAATTGTATAGTGAAGTGAGTTACAATAAAAAAAAGTAATTTCCTTTTTTTTTTTATTCGCAATATAAAGTAAATATCAATGGAATTGTATATAATACTGTGGTAGTTTGGTATACATTTGATATGTATGTAAAAACCCACCTATATGCCTAATTATTATTAATTAATACTTTGTTAATATGCAGTATTTACAAACATCCTACGCGGTTTTCATTTCATGAAACTAAAGAAAAACCTGTTCAATAATAAAATTTAAATAAAAAAAAAAAAAGTCATATAAAATTAATTTTATTTATTTATTTTTTAGGTAAATTTTCACTTTCACTTATTATAATCGCAATTTGCACGTGGGTGCTTCTTATTTTTACTTTTATATTTCACGTGTAGTAAATTAAAAAAAAGTTTTCGAAATTTATCGTATTAATATTAAAGCCGTAAACCCATGGTAATTATTTTCATAATTTTGCTTAATAATTGTAAGAAGTTACAACAGATATTTTGGATCAGACGATTATTAACATCATGATATTTAAAATCGATTTCATGTGCAAAAACATCACTACTATTTTTCTAATTTCCTATAAAATTAACTTTTTTTTCTTGAGTATTGTGAGGAAGGTATTGAAATAGTAAAAAAAAATTCGTTAATGAAATCTAAATTGAATTTGACATTGTTCAGTTCCTAAGGCAATTAAAACTTGAAAGAGATCAAGGCATTCTATAAGTATGTGGGAAATAAATAAAAATTTAGTGTCAAAATCTAAGTATGTATTTATTATAAGTATATTTTATCCAGCCAATGGTGTGGTGGTTAAGACACCGGTCTTTCATAGGAAAGGTTTCGGGTTTAAACCCCGACTGGGTCTTTAATAATTAATAAAAATAATAGACATTTTTCTTATAATATATAATTAGTAGAATAAAATTAAATTAAAAATAAGTAAATATGTCCTATAAATTATAAATAATATTATACTTATATAATAAAATAATAATAATCCATGATTCTTGTATAAGATAGTAGATGGCCTAGAAATAAAAAAAAAACGTCATAGTCTTGTACAATAACTACAGCCGAGTCATCAACGGCTTAGTGAAATTAATGATTCACAAAACGAAATCTTTATCAAATATGAATAATAAATGACTTAGTGGAGCACTCCTTAGTGCAAGGGAAAAAAAAATTTATTTTTACTTAATAATGCTGGATTCACCGCTTCGGATATTTTTACTGCACTCATGCTTGCGCATGTATCAATATGAAAATTTGAATTCTTTCATTTTTCTAATTTAGTTCTGGAGGTTTTTTGCTTTCTAGAAAAAAAGTTGATTTAACTTTAGCTTTTTGTGCGGAACTCTTTTTCATCTCATCAAATAAACAAAAATTCAAAATAATTTAAATGTCAAAAATGTTCAAATTTCAGCTGTCTAATTTTTTTTCTTTGCATAAAAATTTCTCTGAAGCAGTGAATCGTTGTTGAGAGAATTTTCTTTTTTGTTTTAAATAGTTCAGAAGAAATAGCTATATATTGAAGCGAAGAACTTAACATAAGTTGAGTTAATGCTTTTAAAGTTACTTAAATCCAATAAGCATGAACTGATAAAAAAAAAGGAAAAAAAAAACAGAAATTCAAAAATTATAAAACAAAAGGAAATTATAGAAAATTGGGGGCTCTTTTAAATCATTTTGTGAAACACGAACAAACAAATTAGGTGTTTTATCAATAATTTTATTAAATGTAATCTAAAAGGAAAAAAAAAATTGTTTTATTTTTTTTAATTTAATACTTAGTTTAAATGTTTGAAAACTCAATTATATTATGTAAAAAAAAAAGAAGAAGAAAATTTAACATCCTTTTGGAAATTTTTTTTAAATATTTTTTTTGTGAAAGTATATGACTTTTTTTTTCTTTTATTGCTGCTGTTGTTGTTTTGTAATAAATATCTTTTTTCTTTATAATAATGTTCAATTTAAAACAATAAAGTGGCTTTTATCACGCAATTTTAGAAAATAATGAATTTCAATGGATTATTATTTACCTTTCTCTTACTTAAATCTATTATTTAATATTTTTTTGTGCTTAATTCAATCCTAAATGATTTTAGAGACAAAACTTTTGATTAAAACTCCTATACTTATAATTATTATATACTTATAATAGTTTTGTGCTTTTATTGAAAAAATCACTATGGTTTTTGCTTTCTTTGTTTTCTTTTTCAAACCTTAAAGCAAATTTATCTAAAGTACAATATTTACTCATCATTCATTTTAATCAGTCACTTTTAAAGTATACAGTAATATCTCGGTAAATCATATTACTTAAGATGTAAATTTTTTTTTTGATTGATGAAATTTGAGCTAACCAATTAGTAATGGCTAAATTGTTGGTCCGGAATGCACCTTCAAAATTTAGGAGAACCTATAAAAAGAAGTAGTTTAGTTGACTTACATTTATGCCTTGATGATATTGCTTTATTGAATGGAAAAAGAAATTTATTGAAGGTTCTTAGATTCATGTCAGATAGTTGGAGCAAATCTTAAGATAAGAAACTACCAAGATCAATCAGTCTTTTTCTTGACAAATTGGGACAGACGCAAAGAAAGTGCTTTAATAGATTAAGAAATAAAAATTCCATATGGTTTTACTGGGTTGACTTAATGACAATTACCGTTATCTCACTTTCAAAACGACATAAAGTCAATTGACCTTATATCATTATGAAAATGTGACATAAAATCAGTTTTAAAAGCGACAGAACATCAATTGACTTTATGTTGTTTTACTTAAAAATTGCAAAGGACAAAACTGACTTTATGTCATTTTAATGTACATAAAAGTGACATAAAGTCAAGACATTTTTAAAATCGAAAAATGTGATTATTTTTATAATAAATGGTAGGTGATCCTAAAAAATAACAAAAACAAGTTTTACTCCTATAAATTGTTGTTTTTCAAAAGTGTTTGAAGTACAGGATGTTTCAATTTTGTTTCTTTTTTATCTTTTTAGTTTTTTCGATATTGGGCCCTGTTTTTGATTTTTCAAATATAAATGAATTAAAATATCTTGAATTATAGGTAGCGTAACGAAATCTTATTTTAAATCGTATTTTTTGAAAATGTTATTCTTGAAAATTTGTTTTATTTATTTTTTTTTAAATGTTAACATTAATATGATTGTAAAATTTTTGTACGATATCGTATAATCAAAAACATTTTAGATGTACGGACGTATATGAACATACATTGTAACAATTAAAAAAAATTACTATAAGGATATTTTTTTTCCTTGTCACGCCTAAGGAGCATAGAGCATGCACTAAGTCATTTATTATTCATATTTGACTAAGCTTAAGTTTCGAGAATCATTAATTTCACTAATCCGTTAATTATTCGACTGTAGCTATTGTACAAGACTATGAGACGTTCGTTTCTTTTATTTCTACGCCATCTAAGTATTATCTTATACAAGAATTATGTTTTTTTTTTCATTATTATTTTATTATACAGACCAAGTTAGGCCAACTTGAACTGACTGCTTTGAAATGCTTATAATTTTTTTATTTTATTTTTTAATGAAAATATAAATAATTAATTTTTTTTAACCTAAGTGTGAGAAATGACATCCTTTAAATGGCTTCTATTTGCCTGTTGGCCGTTACAGGCTCTTTTTCCTGCTAAACTGTTTCTGGCTCCAATTTTGCAATTTCTGTGCGAATATTCTGCTTTAGTTCCTGAATGTTGGTTTGTTGACGTGAACCCGTTATTTATTGACATATCCATTTAAATAAAAATTTTCTGTATCGCTGTATCAATCGCTGTATCTGTATCAATTTTCTGTATCAATTTTTACAAGTTCTTGCACTAAGTATGATGTTATTATACAATTTTATAAAATTCTTTATTATCTGCAAAAAAAAAAAAATACAATAAAAAACTTTAAAAATAAAAAAATTATTAACATTTCAAATAAGTCAGTCCAAGTTGGCCCACCCTGTTATATTACAATATGATATTAATTTTAATTTATAAGATATACATATTATGTAGGTAATATACTTATTTTTATTTTAATTATATTATAACTAATTATATATTATAAAAATATCTACCTATATTTTATTAATCTATACGACCCAGCCGGGCTTTGAACCCGAGGCCTTTCCTATGAAAGGCCAGTATTTTAATCACTATACAATTGGCTGGATATTATAAGGGTATTCAAAGGGTTAATTATGTAAAAAAAATTTATAATATTTTTAATACTTAACTTTATTTAAATTATTTGAGTTTCTAAAAGAAATTAAGTTGTTCGATTTATCGAAATTTTGCTGTATATTCTTTATTTATAAATCTATAATAATGTAAAAGATATCCCAATGATTAATATCTATCAAATCTTAAGTCACGAAAATTTATTCAACAATAACAACAACAATAACACAACAACAATAACACAACAACAACTATACGATTCAACAAAAGAATATATTTAGTATTTTATTATTTATTATTATTATTATTAAATTTATTATAATATTTATTCAAACTATTCAAAAACTAAAATCCTAAGTGTTTCAAGTCATTTAAAATAATTTTTAAATTTGAAAGTAAATAAACCAACCAATTACCAATAAAATAAGCAAAAAAACAAAAAAAAAAACGAACTAAAAATACTTATGAACGAAATAAAAAAAAAAACCTGGTTGAAACACTCAAGTTAATATCAAATATTTGTTCAGCCTTTGATAAATCTAATAAAAAAGTTTTTTTTTTTATTTTTTTTTTATTTATTTATTTCTTTTATGATCGCTAACATGATTGTTATAGACCGCTTGCGATATCAATCGATCATAATAATGTATACTTTGAGAGTTTCGCGTTTTAATGAAAAAAAAAATAAAAAATTTCTACAAAAAAAAAAACAAAAATATAAAAAACAAATTAAAAAAAAAAAACACTGAACTTTTTTAATGACGATTTTATCTTTTAGATCATATTTTTAACAGTTTTTTTTTTTCCATTTTTTTTTTATATACAATATCTTTTTTCTCTTTCTATCATATTATATTTTAGGTATATTCATAAACCAACATGTTAGTATGGAAAAATTCTCATAATAAACTTTTAAAAACTTATAATAAAATTATGAATCAATTTATGGTATATTAGAAAAAAAAAAAAAAAATTAAATTAAATTAATAAATTTCAACAGAACTTTATTTTTTTCTGTTTTTTTTTTCAATTATGTTTATTGGGAATATTCAAAACTTCTTTGAAATAAATATTAATAATATAGATAATAATGAAAAGTTTGTTTAATTTGATTAGGGATATACTAGATAACTTAATATATAATATACATACTTACATGTACATAATATGTACATACATATAAATTTGCGGAAACTGTTATTGTAATACATATTTAGATTGAAAATATTTAATAAAGAAAGGACCTTTATTTTGATATATTTTTGGTTCTGTTTTGTTTGATTCGGAAAATTCAAGATCTTAGGAGGTGGTTACACGTCAAAGTTTTCTATTCCTTTTTTAATCCCCTTTTTTACCACTTTTTTAAAATGATAGGATTCTAACTTTTTGCAAGTGTGTAAAAAATAGAATAGAAAAGTAGAGAAATTAAATTTTTGAAGCGTTCAGAAAGTAGAATGCAAAAAATAGAGAAAAATTCACCTTTTTGAAGCATTTATTTGAAAATAATTTGTTATTTTTTAGAATTTTGACTATATCTTACTTTTTGTGCGTGATCATAATATAAAAATTTCACTTTTAAAACGAATAGTTCAGAACTTCACGAAAGTTTCGAAAGTTTTACCGTATAATAACAGCTAAAAATGTCAAAAAACTTGTATTAAAGAAATGTCAAAAACAGTGGAACAAAAGTGGAGACAAATAATATAATTTTATATTTTATAATACATATTATATTTATTTCATATAATTTTAGAAATGAGAAAGAGAAGGGGCAAATGTAAGGAGTCAAGTCGAAATATAGTGGAATTAACAAAATTAAATCTTTATTCAATATTGAATATAAAGTACCTATTGATGAATATAATTTATTTATAGATTTTCTATTGATATTGTTTACAACATTAATTTCTTCAAGTATATCAAAAAATATCAAATTTAAAAAAAATCTAAAGGAAATAAAAAATCAATCAATCTTTTTAGTGAATAGTTAAGACAACAACCAAATAAAATGACAATTATTTTTTTCTATATTAGTTGAACCTGATTGAACTTGAAATATTAAAATAATTTAAACAAATTTATAAACTTTCGTACAAGGATTGTGAATAACTTATCTATTTTAATTACATAAATTTAATAATTTTTATATTGAATATTGGAAAAAAAAAAAAAAAGAACCGTTTATGCGTTTAATACAGTTATTGCTTTCCTCTTGGCTCTTGCTATGAATTTTTTTTATTCAAAATCAACACAAAAAAAAATTTTATTTGTGTCAATTTTAAACAATAATCAAAATCATGTAACGATCGATTTGTTATCTTGATACAAATTTACAAGAAAACAATAATATAACAATATAATAAACATTAAATGCAATTTAATTGTATGTATTGATTTGAATCGAATCGATGTATCAATAGACTTATTCACTTGTCAAAATGTGTTTTTTTTTTTTGGCTTTGTTATTAGTTTAGTTGTTTTATTAACTAATGGTATGGTATGGTATGTTATTGGTGTTTTTTTTTTTTTATTTGGATTGCGTTTTTTCGTTTTTATTATTTTTTTTTAATTGTGATTTTGCACGTAAAACTTAAGGTATCTAAAGAAAAAAATAATAATAATAAAACAATACACAACATAAAAACCAATCATTTCAAAAGAGTGAAATAATGGTGTTTCTTTATTGCCTGCCACTATTTTTATGTGTAATTTTATTTGAGTGGTATTTTTTTTTGTTTTTTTTTTTGGGGGAGGACGATTTCATATTGTAAATTGTTTACTTTTTTAATTTTTTGTTTCTTAAAAAGAAAAAATATATATATGTAAGAAAAATAATATAAAAAAGAATTGTAAATAACATGTATAAGAAACAATAAAACAATATAAACCAAAGATGGCGTTGATTGTTTATTTTTCAATTTTGAGGTTCGTTTTTTGTTTTTGTTTATTTACACAATCACTTTACTTTACCATAAAATTCATACGATAACTGTAAAAATTTTAAATTGGTAATTATAATTAATTTATTGGTAATTATTTACCACCCAAGTAGTATAATTCACTTTGAATGGTTGACATAATAAGAAATTCATTATTGTTGTTTTCTTTAAGAAATAAAGGTACCATATAGTGTTAAATGAAATAATATAATTAATATAGAGTAAATGTTGTACTGTAATGTAGACATGCAGTAAATTTTGTAAGGAGATAATCATTATTTTATTGTACGTCTCTAATAAATCTTTATTGAAAAGTTACATATTTGGAAAAAATTTTATTGAACGTAAATATAATTTTTTTTTATTTTGTTTTTTCTTTTATTAATAAGCTTTTCTTCGATAATAAAATTTATCTTATAATATAAATTTATATTTTATTTAATTATAAATTTAAAAAAAAAAGAAGAAAATAGGAAGTTAGAGTTGACATTAGCCATATTTATTTGTAGTTATTATTGTCCAGAAAATTGTCTTTATAGTGTTGTCGATAATTATGACAAATAAATATGCAATAGGTATTAATGCTAATAATGCCAATTTTTGTTTTATTTTCTTTTTTTTAACTTAGATTATATAATAATTAATTAAATATTTACTATAAGTATATAAATTTCAATTATTACTAACAGTTAAACGCATTCGGATATCACATGCAAATATTAAATACCTACATATTTATTGATAATCAAATAGGTTTATGCTTAAGCTAGCAGTTAGTTCAAAAAACTAAAAATTAACTACTTATTTTAAATGTCTGGAACAGTACTGCCACGTTTACAATTTTTTTCAAAAGTGAATTGCAAAAATTAAAGTATTACTTACATATGTTTATGTATATAGGGGTCCTCGGTGGTGTAGTGGGTGGTAGCGTGTAAAATACCGAGGAATTGTTAGTTCCAATTCCGCACACATTGTAAGAATAATTCCTCACCACATTTACAACTACACCTGGGGCCGAATTCCGCAACGGTGCAAATGAGAAAATTTGACAGTTCTCGTGCAAACTTTTAGTTTGGACTGATTTTCAATTCAGCAAGAGTGCGAGTGAAAAAGCTTGACATTTACGGTGCACGGTGCACGGTGTAAAGTTTTTTCACCAAGTATTTAGCGGTGCAAATGCAAATGAGAATGCAAACTAGAAAGACAGTATTTTTATTATTTATAAAAAAAAATGAAAAATTATATATGCACTTATATAGTTTATATAGTTTAGTATTATAACATTAAATTGTTTTGTGTATTTTTATATATTTTTATATATCATTTTTTATCATTTTATATATTTTTTCATTTTATATTTTGTATTGAAATGATAGTCAGCGCTGTTTATAATTCATTCAGCATTTCAGTTATCATTCACGCTTGCGGAATTGAAATAATGGTGCAAATGCAAACTGTTGTTGACAATGAAAAAAGTTGGCATTTGCACCAAAAAAGTTTGCACCGTTGTGGAATGCGACCCCTGGAAAGAAAAGACTGTATAATTTCCTTGTCATATTTATGTGAACAAACTATAACAAAAAAAATGTATAAAAGTCATTTTTGAATTGTATGAATCAACTTTCACAGTAGAGTGTCTTAGAAAGTATCTGTATAGAATTTTTTTTTGAAATATAAGATTTAAGTATAAGAGTGTGATTATACGGTCATTGTAATAAGAATATTCCTGACTTCAAAATTGTAGATATACTGCAGTAGTACTACAAAGTATAGCGTTTAAAAAGTTTATATGCACAGATATCTACAAAGTTTTGTATTCAATATTGTTTGTTATACGCAGATAATCTGTATAAAGTGGGTATTTGATGTATACAAAAAATTGTAGCTGCTTTAGAATACATTTCAAATCGTTTTGTATTTTGATCTTTGTTGTCTATTTTTGCTGAAGTTATTATGAATTTGGATATTTAAAAAAAAAAAAAAATAGTAAAATAGTTCTTGACAATTTTAAGCAGATGTTTACAGTTCAAAAACTTTATATGCAATGTAAATAAATGCATTGTATATTTCTGGATTATATCTACATTGCAGTAAAAGTAGCAATACTGTAGTAATACCGCAGATATATGCAATTCTGAAATCAGCCGATGTTGATCTCTTCGTAGTGTCTCTACAATTTTTTGGTTCTTCTTATATATTTTAAAAATTCTTGATTTTATATGTACCGTTTTATTTATTCTTGTAATTCTTTCAATAAAACTTCAATTACTTAAATAAGAATTTCAATCAGCCAAGATACGTGTTAAAATTTTTTAATATAGTTTCCAGTTTTATTTTTATTCTAATACCTAATTAAGTTAAATGCAGTGTTCTTTTATAACAAAATTATTAATACTTAGACATTTAAATATATTAAAACTAATATACGAACACAAAACACACTTTTCAAACAAACCACAAAATTTTGTTAAACTTTAATGAAACCATAAGATGTTTCTTGTACTTTTAAATTAAATTGATCATTAATAATAAATTTTTCTTTTTCAACTAAGATTCAATTTCGCGCTTAAAGCAATTGATGCAATTTTGCATAGTAAATCGGATCTTTTGGTAAAAGAAAAACAAAAAATTATTTTTTTTTGTTGCGATTTGCTCGGTTATTAAAAGAAAATCCATATATTCATTTATAAATAAAAGAACTTTATCAAGCTGAAAATATCATATCACTCATTAGATATTCGTTTACAATAAAATTACAAAAAAGTTTATTGTAACTATAGTTAATGTGTAAGGCTTCATTCTCGTCGCTACACACGTATTCAATCGTTATATCTAGCAGTAAGATATGTTTAACTTTAAAGTATAAAATGTGTTTGTACTTTGCAGCAATAAACATATAGGGTATCCTGTAATAAACAGCAGTGAAAATATGTTCAAAAGAAAATTAATCGGAATTGGTAATGAAATGTTATTTAATAAAATGGTTTTACTGCTCGGTTTATAAAATCACGTCAATAAGTAAAACAAGAGTTTTAATGATCTTTTTACAGTTTGTAATAAAATGTTAGACTTCGAAACGTAAAGATGTTATTAATTAAATCTTAAAAACGAAAATTATATTGTGTGGTGTTAGAAAATCCTATATAGTTAGTAGAATTTTGTTTTGTTTTTGTAAGGCAGATGTGAATCTTCTAAAGAAACCAAGAATACCCCCTTTGTAGTGTCAGATTCTTGTACTGAAAACACGCACCCCGTCTCTTTAGTCAATATAATAGGATTAATCTTTTAATTGCTAATGCGATATATAATAGCTAGACAGTACGAGTAGGAGAGGATAAGACAAGGATTCGGAAATATTGAATTGGAGAGTAGGACTGTAAGAACACTTTCCCCCCTTCCTCCATCAGGTAATAATTGAAAGCAAGTTCAGTGTCGCTGTAGCAGCTACTTATTATTATTGGTTTACAACATACAGTTTAGTTGAGTAGATCCACTGTACCACGACCAGCCAATAATTATTATTATTTTTATATGATATAAAATTGCTAAATATTTTTTTTATATAAGTTGACAGGGGTTTCAACTTAACATCGACTTAACTGAAATGTTAACGACTTAACCACAACATCATGAGCCAGAGGTGCTCTTTTTGTACATTAACTAAAACTGAAACATTGGATTTGATTATTTTAGTACCACTGTTAAGAATAACTCACAGCTGCAGAAGATACATAGGGAATTTATAGAAGGATTTTGAAGATCTATTATATATTGCGGCAACTTATTTACTTGTTAATTCATAATACCTATCATATCATTTAATCAAATTTTAAGTTTATCATATACCTAACAATTTCTTGGAAATTGTAATGTTCTTGAAATGGTCTTTAAAATATCAAATAATTCATTCATTCACATATTCTTATGATATAATGTGTATACTATTTTATTGTATATTTGACTCATTAATAGAAAGTTGAAAAGATAACAAAAAATTAAAAAAAAAAAATTAAGACAAGTATGTAATTGAAAATGTTAAACTGAGAAAAAGAGAAACGATAAAAAAAAGTCATATCATACATATCATATGATATGATCGCCTTGTACAATGTTATCTTATTACAAACATTTCATTTTATACTTGATAGAAGAAAAAAGAAAAAAAAATAAAATTCCATTCTAATATAGTCATGTTACCTGTACAGGTAAAATGAACCATTTTAATTTTTATAATTAGTTTTTTTTCTGAGATTCAGAAATTTCATTGGGAAAAAAACAATCATTTCTAGTGAAATTCAGGTACATACTTATAACCGATATTAGATCTTTTTTTTTTTTTTTACATCCCAATAAACACAATATTAACCGTATATTATATTAGAGAATCATTCGGTGTGTATGCGGTGTATATTTTATAGTATTGATTTTCATGATTTTGAATAAATACATTAATGATGGTATAAAATTACTACAAGTATTGGACAATAAACTAAAGAGAGTCACTTTTTAATTAATGTTCTTTTTTTATACATCTGGAATTTGATTTTGTTTTTTTACAACGGTGAATTTTCTTTTTTATTTCTTTGAGTTTTTGTAGGTTTGGTTAGAATTTATGCTATGTGTGTAAGTTGAATTCCTGAATGATAATGTTATTTCCGTAATTTTATCTATATTCATTGAATATTGGTAATTTAATCATTAGGATTTTTTTTTTATCTTTTTTGTTTTTAAGCCGTTTCGACAAAAAATTATTAAATAAAAGTATACTGATGGAGAGTCAGAAGGTATAACTATGACATTAAATGCTTGATACTTACTTTTGACCCTATCCTTTTCGAAAAAAATTACATACTTACATTTGACGGTATCCTTTTCGAAAACGTGTCAGTAAATTTCAATATACGTATAGTAATTTGCGGGAGATTTTTAATTTTTTATATTCGGATGGAATAAATTAAGTGTAATTATTGCTTAGGTAGTTTTTAGAGTGGAATATGCATGTGCGATAGGTTCGGAAAAGTCTTAAATATGAGTATACTACATAACTATTATAAAATTCAATAGATATTTTTACTTTTTAATTATAATTCAATTAACTATGTATTATATCTATGCATATCCTCACTTTTGTTAAATTTATCAAATAATAATTAGTGTACTAATTATTGGTAATGAAATTTCGAATAGTCTATTCTTGTAAAGATTTCGCAAATAATAATTTCCTTAATTTTAATGTTTCTTAATTGAACTTTTTTTTTAAAACTGCTTTATCTAGTTGACTAAGACTTAATTGTGAATCAAAATAAACGGAACGAAATAATTACTATTTAACGAACAAAAGTTAGCGTTACGTAAAAGTGAAAATTTCGCCCGAATAAAACTTAAGTAAATGTAAAAATTTCCTGTCAATTCTGTTTTAAAATACAAAACATCACTTATGATGGTATGATGGTATATATATATTTTTGATGGTAATATATTTTTCGAAAATTTTGAGTAAATAAAATGGATTTGTTTAATAACTCTAAAAAATTTCGAATTTAATGAATCTATATCTTTTAATGTGTAAGCATTAATGAGAACTTGAAAAAATAAAAAAATTATATAAAAACTTAAAAAATAGAGTTGTATTTAAATGAATCTGATATCAATGATACAATACCAATTCTATTAAAGTGCTAACATTTTTTTTTCTCTGCTTTTATATTTAAAATTTTTAAAAAAATATTTGTATTAAAATGTAAGTATTAAAAAATTTGAAGCTATTAATTCATGTTTTTTTTTTTATTTTGATTAATTTAACGTTTCGATTCTTACGGAACTTAACGTTTTACGTATTTAAATGACATCTAAAATTTTAACGAATTTAACGAACGGAACAAGCGTCTATTGCGTTGCTGTTTATTGAATATATTTCCTTATAGGTATACGGTTTTTTGTGTGTCGTTTCGTTTATTTTGGTTTCCACGCATGCATTAATACAAAAGAAAATGCAGATTTTAGAAAGTTTACAAAGAGTGAGGCAGAGAGAGAAAGGAAAAAAAGACGAACAAAATATACAGTGAAACACAAATTAAATTTTTTATGTTAGACTTTGAAAAAAAAGGAGTGAATATGTTATCATATTTTATATTAAAATTTTAATAATAAAGTTTTTTTTTTTTTAAAATGATTTATTTGATAAAACCATATAACTGACACTAAAATTATACAGTGTTTAACCTGTCATTTTTTATAAAATGTCAACACAAATGACAACACACACAAAAAAAAAATGGAAAATGGTGAGGAAGTCATTGAGGGAAAAACTCCTCCATTCTTACGGATGAAAAATCAATTTATAAAAAATATAATAAGATTTTAAATTTATAAATTTAGAAAAAAAGAAAATTTATGTTTGGAAAAATGTCATGAAAAATTAGATTTGATTTAATTTTTTTTTTTTTACTTAAAAACATTGAATTTATGTCATATTACATTGTATATATATGAGTTATATTCGCACCAAAATATTATCAACATTTATGTATCGATTTTTTTTTTTGTTTTCTGTTTTTATTTCGATCTTGATATGATTTTTATTTTTAACATTAAATACAAGTTAATTGTATTGAATCAATGTCTTGATAATAGATTTCATCGTTGTCAATTATTGTCAGGTGTAATTGTTATTTTTTTTTTAGATACTGATTGGACAAAAATTTAATACTCTTAGTAACGGTAAATATGACATATCAATTTTTTTTTTTTAAATAATACAGTAAAAGGAAAATTGTGGAATAAAATAATTGATTGTATCTAAGGTAAGGTAGTGATGGTAAATGATAATGTAATAATAAAAGTAATACAATTTAACTAATATCTATAAAGTGTACATTGTCCGATAAGAAATCATTTTATAGAAATTTTCAATTTGGAACTGCTCAAATATTCGATCACTTGATGATTTGTAATGTTGCTGTTGCTAATTTTAATGTCAATCAATATCGTAGTCGCTTTAAAACTGTATGTTAGTGACTGAACGTAGTTAATTAGCATTATATAAAAAGCTTTTGTTTTGAGTGTATTTTATATGATCCTTTTAATTTGGAATTTGTCTAGCAGATGATAAATAGTTATAATTGTAACGAAATATCCTTGAGATTAATGAGGATCATATAGAAAGCTATATTTTGAAGTAAGTATATGATCCTTTTAATTAAGAATTCACCTCGTAGGTGATGAATAGTTAATTGTAGAGAAATATTCTTATGATTTATTTTGGTTTTTTTTTCTGTTTTGTTAGTAAGTAGCAAGACAATAGTGGAGCGGGAGCGGTACGAAATCTGTTTTTTTTTAATCTTGTATTTTCAAAATCTTGTTTTTTTTAAAATTTTTTAAAAATTTTGCTAAATCTTGTTTTTGATAGATCAGTTACAATGAGAACAGTGCGTTTTTGCGAAACGTTCTTACGTATAAAAAACAATTAGTAAGTACTTTAGAGTGGATAACAAAATCAGGGTTTCAATAATGTGTTTAGAGGGGGGTTGGGGGCAGCAACCTCTACTATTTAAAATTCTTTCATATTGAAATATGTATGTAAAAAGAATAATAAGGAGGGATTTTAGAGTTTGTTCAGGGTTTCAGGGTTCAAAATCAGGGTTTCTGTAATATCTTTAGCGGGGGTTTCAAATTCGTTTATGTTGAAATATGTATGTAAAAAAAATAATCAGGGAGGATTTTAGAGTCCACTATTATAAATTATTTCTTGTTGAAATATGTATGTAAAGTTGGTTGGTTGCAAATAAATTAAAAAAATGAAGTAAAATTAAAACAAAACCTAACCTATAAATAGTGTTTATATTATAAATTATTTAAGTTGTCTAAAGTAGAGTTCACAAAGTGAACAGTTAACACTTAATTTATTTATTTTTGCGATATTTAAATTGATTTTCACTATGGCTCAACTAGTTGTTATTATGTTTTACTAAAAAAAAAAACCAAAGAAAAAAAAATTTTTTTGTCAAATAAAATTTTTAAATTAATTCAATTAAATTTTAAATTTCTCCTTAAAATATGAAAACGTAGAAAAATAGAAAAATTAAAATGAACGGAATTTAGTAGCAATTTTGTTTTCTTCTTTTTCAAAACGGAAATTGTTATCACTATGTTATAAATATATAAGTAGTTTGTTTTCTAGTTTACAATTTAAGTTTCCTTTGTACCAAATTTTTTTTTCTGTATTTATAATTTATTTGACCACAAAAGAAAGTTGACGACAGTTTTTTGTAACTTTAAATTCTTATTTCAAAATATTGTTGATTTTTTATAATTTTTTTGTTTTGTTAGATTTAAAATTTTCTTTGTTTAAAAAATAAACAAAATTGTCATTCAATTCCAGATTGTACTGATTTAAAAAAGTTGTTATTCATTTTAAAAATTTTTTTATAAAAAATAAAAAAAAAAAAAATAAAAAAAAAAAAAATATAAAATTAAAATGTCACTAATCATTAAATTTTGTTATGTAGATAAAATGTACCTAGGTATACCTATATTAAAAATTGAAGGTGGTTTTTTTTCTTTCTTTATATGAAATGAATCAAATAAAATCAGTATCAGTAATTATCATCAATTCGTCATAAATTTTTTTTTTTTTTTTCCATCACTTTTTCAAAAATAAATTCTTTAGGGCTCATTATAAACCTATTATGAATAATGATAAAATAACTCATAATTTTTGATTTTTTTTTATAGTTTTTATTTTAAATTATTTTATCGAATCTATAAATGAAAAGATTTAAATGGAGAGAAAAAGAGAAATGAAAGTAAATAGTCATCCAATTAATCCACGTGTTGTTATTTTGTATAATTTTATTTTCTTTTTTATTTGAAAATTTTCTTCAACTTTTAAATTTTTAATTCGTAATACTTATTTCAAATCTTTGTAGAACTGAATAAAAATTTAGAAAAAAAAAAAAAAAGAAAACACAAAAATCAAAATATAAGTTAAGACCCAATTCTATATAACTATAGATTTTATGATTTAACAACACACAACACACAAAACTGAAAAATCTTGTCTAATCATTCAAATCTATGAAATAATTTCTATATAATATCGACCATTCATTTTCTCTTCTTGTTTAAAATTTATAAGGTATTTAAAAAAAAAAAAAAACAGAAAACCAAAATAAAAATACAAAATTTAAAAGATAAAATTTATAAACGAATAGGTATTGAAAAGAACGAGTCATCATAATAATTTCAAATAAATGCCAACATAATAGAACACGTTCAAATCAATTGAAAAAAAAAAACAGTTTTATTTTGTTTTTTTTTTTTTTTTTCATTCACTCAATTGAGTTCAAAGTACCCTAGGTATATTGTTAATATAATGTAGACTTATGTATATTGGTTAGGAGACCAATCTTTATAATACATAATTAACAATTTCAACAATTTATATAAGTATATATGCTGATTTCAAATATTTATATATTGTAAAATTAAGAATGAATGTTTTTTTACCGTTATCAGAGCAACGAAATGTTTTTTTTTTTTAAGGAACGCTTTAAAGCCTGCAATTTTTATTTTATTATAATTGTTAATAATGACTTATTAAATTTTTTTCGGGTGCCCCCGTTGTCTAGTGGTTGTTTTTTTTACCGTTATCAGAGAAACGAAATAGTTTATTTTTTCACGGAACGCCTTGAAGTCTGCAATTTTTATTTCATTATAATTTTTAATGATTAGTTACTAAATTTTAAGGGGCTTCGGTAGCCTAGTGGGTAGGCGTGTGGCGTATTAACCGAAGGAGTGTGGGTTCGATCCCTACACAGATCGTAAGTGTTTTTTTCTTTATATACCCCCCTTACGACCAAATATAATGTAAATATATAGTATATAATATAAACAAAATAAATAATATTAGTATATAATTTAATAATAGTACAAAAAACCTATAATGGCTTTGGTAGCCGATGGTTCAATAATATTGCATTACATTTATGTATGTAATGTTAATATAAATAAATAAATAAATACTAAATTTCATAGTGATTAAGTGCGTGGCTTATTATCTGAAGGAGTGCGAATTCAAATATTCCACTTATAGGCAGTTTTTTTTAATTGGACTTAAAAGTTTAAGTTGCCACCAAATATATAATGTAAATATAGTAACTTAGACGCCAGTTATAGCTTTCATTGAAATGCTTCGGGAAAATTTTTACTTTCAACTTTTTTGCATCAACAAAAGACTTGATTTAATGATTAAATAATTTCTAAAGAATAAATTCAGCTACGAATTTTTAAAAAAAAAAAATTGAATTTATGATTTTCCGGATTAGTTATTATTTTCCTGAACACCTGATCAGTAATTTTGTATAATGAAACAAAATTGTTCTAATGACATATGTTTCATTTCTTTCTATTTCAGTTTGAAAAAGAATTGAAAAAGATTGAAAAAGATTCTGATGCAATTCTTGACATATTTCATTATGATTTTATATTTTAATCAGTTTACACTTAAATTTTATTTTTTTTTTATTTTGTTTATTAATCTTTTTAATTAAAATTAAATTTTTTTTGTTTTTATTCCATTTTCTATTAATAATGAATAAATAAATTAAAATAATAAAACTTTATTTTCCAAACACCAAAATAACGTTGACAACAATTTAAATTAGGTATTTTTATATTATTTTTCATTTACCATTTGACAGATAATTTTACTGATAGTTTTCTTTGATTGAATCGCCTATAAGGGGACAACTGTAAGTTTTCAATGAAACGTTTTTTCAATATGCATTTCAATGAAAGCTATAACTTGCGCCTAATATAAACAAAATATTTTCAAGTTGCGATAAGTTATTAGAGCTTCAAATAGATTGCAAGTGATATAACGGATATAATCTAAGTTTAATTTTTCTGAAAACTTATATAATTGAAATGTAAATTTCTAATAAAAGTGACATTTAATTTCCGCTTAAATTATAAATACTTAAAGAAAAATTCAATTTAAAAGCATAAGTAAAACAAATGTCCTTTGAATGCTCTAAAATCAATAAACTAACTTTTATGTAGGTATATTGTTGATATAATTGAATTATATTGATGGTTCCACAATTAGTTAATTTTCAAATGTCCACAGTTTCTTCAGGAAGTTTCTTTTCATAAAGGAAAAATATTTGTAAATTAAGGACGATATCCATCCTTCGAATGAAAGTTAAAGCTATTTAGTATCATTTTGTTAGAATTTTGAAAGTTAAGCTCTAAACTTAACTCTATATAGTATTTACCTAAATATATTATGAAGGTGGGACAGTTTAAGAATTAAATAACGACTTTTTAAATCAGAATTTCAACAAAAAAAAAAAAAAAAATGAAAAGTATATCAACCTTAAGTGTTCATTTTTATTTTAAACCGAACACTAAATAGAATAGAATATCGTAATTGAATAGAAAAGGTAACAGAAGAATTGAATTCATTTCTAATAGAAGGAAACATTTGACTATATATGTTTTTAACATTTAAAATATACATATATGTATTGTATAGTAAAATAACGAACAAAATAGTTTCCTTTTATATTCTCTTGTATATTTTGTTGTTTTTTTTTTTTATACCATTATCAAATAAAGTTAAAAAACAAAAACAACAAAAAAATAATTATAGAATAAAATGTATCTATAGAATATAATTTTCAGAATAATACAAAATAGAATAATAAATAAAATGAAAGTTGCTTGTAGAATTTGATAGATTTTTGTAAATTCAAATAAGGTGATGCCAGATTTTTTTTTTTTTTTTTACATACATAAATATGTACACATTATATATTTAATATATACCTATGCATATATGTATACATTTTAAGTATACAGTTTGTATTTATCAAGTATGATTTGATCATATATCGTTATAGAATTGATAATAGCCAGAAGCCGTCTTTTATTTTTTTTTTTTTAGGTTTTCTTTTATTTTATATGTTTCCTATCAAGTTTTTTTTTCTCCATTTTGTTTTTTTTTTTGTTTATTCCAATCATGGAACTATTTATGTTAATAAAATAGAATTCACTTATTATTTTTCTTTTTGTCCTCTATTTCATTCTTTAACGCGTCGTTTAATGTTTTGTTACTTTGGTTGAGGCTTAAAAATATTTTTTCATTTGGTGTTTTTTTTTTTTTTGGTACTGTCTCTTGAAATGAAATGATTTTGATCAGACATTGATTGATGATTTCTATAAATAGATTGAATTTAGAAAAATTTAATATGTAAGAGTTACCCTATGGAATTGAATAATGCACTAAAGAAAGTTATACGCTAAATTAATGAATTTCAGAAGTTAAAGAAACAAAACAAAAACAAAAAATTCCTATATTTAAAAAAAATTTGTTGTTATTTCTTGTAAGTTGTTTTTTTTTTCTTTTGGATCTGATGTTCAGTATATATATAGTAGTTTTCTTTAAACTAAGTATAACTTTTTTTATAAAGGATTTTAAGATTATAATCACCTAATGTTAAAATTAAAAAAATAATTATTAGTAAATGATAGTTTTGCAATGCAAATAGACAAATGTTATAGGTATTGATATTATTAAGTAAAGAAATATGTAGTAAGAAAGGTATTGAGTATTATAAAAGAAAGGAATAAGTATAAGAAGTGAAGAACATAGCTAAGTATATGGTTATTGCTATGCCAAGGAATTTTCAAAATTTTGTTGGTAAAAAAAAATTATTAGACGTTTAGTTAACTTTAATTTTTAATTAACGTATTTATTCGATTTCTTCTTAAAATTTGCTTACAAAAATTTTGATTACATTTTAAGATATTGAGTTATTCTAACATGTTCCAATTAATATCCTTATAAGTACATTAGTAGGATTTTATTCTGATGATATTTTCTCAAGTTTGTTTTATTCGTTCAACCCCACTAATTAATTATTTACACCTTTTTTATTTTAAGAAAAAGGATTTCCACTTTAAGTGCAAGTTTTATATTTTTAAATACAAGTATTTTAATTTTACGTGTAAGTTTTTCTTTTTAAGTGCAAGTACTTCCTTTTCAAATGCAAATTTTTGATATTTATGTAATTTGCTATAAGTAATTCAGTATGTATATATACAATGTACATATATAATTATATTCTTTAAAAAATTTTCAGAGAAAAAAAAACATGTTCTTAATAAAAAAAACACTTCAAATTAAAAGAGAAACCTTTAATTTAAAAAGAAATTGCTTGCGCTTAGATTGGAAATAAGTACAAACTTTTTATTAAAGTAAAAAATGGTATACATATATTTAAATTTTTCCTTCAGTACTTACCTATATTAGTTTTCTTGACTTGAAGCGTAAAATAAGATTTTAATATATGATCGAAAAATATTCCTGTCTTAAAACTTAATATAAAAAAAATTATTGAAGTATTAATTTCCTAAACTAACGTTCCGGAAAATTTTAAAATTTAGCCATATTTTATTTTAATTTTAGAGTTAAAATTAAATGAATCTACTCTCATAGTTGAAAATAGTGCAATCAAATTTTAACTGCGCGGATGACAAACAAAATAATGTTGTAGAATAATTTTTTTTGTAGCCGAATCCATTATCCAGCTAAATCCTCCTAAAATTTAAAAAAGCCCTATTTTAAAATATGTGTATTTCGGGATCAGCTTAACATTTTTTCAATCTCAAAACACCAACTACAGGATATTTTTTAAATCGATATCAACATTATACATTTTTTTTTAATTTTAAGATTTTGCACCTTCTTATTGTCGTATGAGAGGTTAAAAGAAGAATGTTTTTTTTTTGAGATCAGAATTATTAGTCTAAGCTATTTAAATTTTTTTTTGATGAATCCGCTGTTTAAAATCTATTAGCGTTTTAAAAATTGAAATTTTCTCTTTTCAGATAATTGTAAATTGGATACCTGCGAAAATTTATCTTTAGTAAGGCATAAAAATTGAAGCAACAAAACAATATACTTATAAATAGTTTTTCATAGTTAGTTATATAGGGTTCGGAGCTTCATGCACTCTAAATTGAAAAAAAAAATGGTTTTTCAAATCTTTATGTATCAAGTTGTTCTTAATATTTTTTTAATCTGGAGAGTTCAAACAACACAATATTTCTTCATCTTTATAAATTAATTTGAAAAAAAATTTTTTATAATTTAGTATTTAAATTTACCGTTAAGTAAAAAACAAAATTTTCCAATATTCTGTCCTTTGGAAAATGTGTGTCTTTAAAAAACGTTTGGTTTTACATTTTGTCTTGTTTAGTTAATTTAATTTTAGAGTTAAAGTCAAATGAATCTTAACTCTTCTGTATACCTTTGAACTATGTTGAAGGGTGTAATAAATTTGCCATTACTTTAAAGGAGTCGAGCTAGATATAGTGTCAAAGGTATAGATCGGCTCAGAATTTAATTCTGAGTCGATTAAGCCATGTCCGCACGTCCGTCCGTCCGCATGATAAACTCAATATCACAATACCTATTGCAGCTAGGTATCTGAAATTTTGTAAAATGGTGCCGAGTTACAGACCAACAGAATTCATAGAATTTGGTTGTGCTGGTGCGATAGGTTCGGGTAGCTGCCATACAACTTCTCTTTTTAAATGACAATAACTTGGTGTTTATCTGATCTGAAATTTAGTGAAGAGATGTCAAGTTACATTCCAAAATTTTTTGTAAAATTTGGTTGGTCTAGAGTAGCTGGTTCGCGCTTCTTGTACCTCTTGGAACTTAAAAAAGCTAGACACCTGAAATCTTACAAATGGTGATAAAGTTTTATGGCAACAACTTCTGTAAAATTTGGTTGTGCTGGTGCAACAAGTTCGGGTAGCTGCCATTACTTTTCTTTTAAAATGAAAATAACTCCGAGTATATTAACTCCGATTGCTAGCTATCTGAAATTTTGTAAAAGGATGTCGAATTACATGTTAAAAACTTCTGTAAAATTTGGTTGGTCTAAAGCAGTAGCTTCAGGCTTCTTGCATCTCTTGGAACTTTATGAAGCTAAGCGTCTGAAATCTTACAAAAGATGATCAAGTCTTAGGGCAATAACTTCTCTAAAATTTGGTTGTGCTGGTACAACAGATTCGGGTAGCTGTCATACAACTCCACAATTTACATAAATATATCTCGGTTATAGTTAACGTCGGTATTAAAACATCTGAAATTTTTTAAAAGATTATCAAGTTTTATAGAAACAGGATATATTACGTTCATACGGGTATCTCAGAGTTGACACAGTCTACTTTACTGCACTCTTCCTCGTTTTTAATATATTTTTAAAGATGACTTTTAATCAGTATAGGTATAACTATATATTTACGTATATGAGTATAATAGTATTTATTTTTGTTTTTATAAAAAAAGTATATTAAATGGATATAATATGAAAGAATTCTATAATATATATGTATGTAATAATGTGGTTAAAAGATAAATTTTGCTTAGCCACAGATTTTTATTAATTCGATACTGAATCCCTATTAAATATTGTTATAATGATTTGTTATTATTTATATAAGTATGCCATAAATTGAATCATAATAGAATTAAATCACATTCTTTTATATGATTTAAGTATATTATAGGATTCTTTGTTTTTTTTTTTCCTTAACTTTCTGCACGTAGTAATAATTTTATTATAAATCCATTTTATTTTATTTTAAATAAGTATTACTTTCCGATTCTTTCATTAACTATTATAATTTAGCAGCTGCGTGTGTGTGGCCATATATTTTATTCTCCTATTTTGAATATCTCTGTTTTAATTTAAGTACCATTATATGTATTTTATAATGTAAAGCCTTTGTTTTCTGAATCATATAACTATGGGTATTCTTTTTATCTAAGTTGTATTTCAATTCGAAGCCATTATTATAAGTTTTAAACTAAATTTATTTTTATATTATTTTAAATTATTAACTATACTACATTTTTTAACACCATTTTACAAATATTGATTTCGATTGATTTCAATTTTACGATTAATAAACAATGGTACAAAAACATTGCAAAAGAAAAAAAAAGAAAAATAAAAAAACAATTGTATCGTAATTTTGTGGTTTTCCTATATGTATATGATTTTATTTTATCTAAACCGCATTTTATATTTAAATATAAATAAAATCAACTAATATGATAAATTATACATATAATATGTACATATACATCATACCATAGGGTTGCCAAATTTCCCAAATGACTCGTGAGGACACTTAATTAGTTAAAAACAAAAATCGATTTAAAAAAAAAAATATTTTATTTATTTTCAAACTGTGATTTTAACAAAAAGAAGCATTTTAGTACACATTTTCTTAAATTAATATGTAATTTAATTACATATTATGACTCACGTTGTAACTTTGTCCGTTTTTATAATCTCATTATAAAATTCAGAATAATTTAATTATATATTGTTAAAATATATAATTAATTTCGATTTGATATGAGATTTGGTAAAGTCGGGATTTCTCACATCACACTATTGAATATTCATTACACTGAAAACTTCTTCAACATAAGATGAACTTGTTACTTGAAATACTGAAAAAAAATCAATAATTTTAAATAAATTGGAAAAATTTCTATTTTTTAAAAGATTGCTGAATCTATTTCCGAACGCATTATAAGTCTTTAAAAGCCTCAGCTTATTTTACAGTAATATAAATTTTTTTTAGCTGATTAAGATTTTGTTAAATTAAATAAATTAAATATTTATATTAAAGGTCTTATTCAAATTTAACATTTCAATTAATTCTACAAAAATCGATCAATAGACGGGACCGTCTTGATCTAAACTAAAAACGTTAAAGTTTTTAACAGATCCATTGAAATATTGAGTTCTATTTTTTAACATTTTTTTTTTTTTTTCCTTGTCACTCGTCGAAGGAGCATAGGGCATTCACAAAATGATTTATTATTCATATTTGACTAAGTTTCAGTTTCGTAAATCATTAAAATTAATAAGCCGGTTGATTACTCGGCTGTAGCTATTGTACAAGACTATAGAGACATTTCTTTGAATTCTAAGTATCTAAGAAAAATCTATATTATTTTTTATTAATTTATATGATACACGGGTTTAAACCCGAGACCTTTCGCATGAAAGTTCGCTTTCTTAACAACTACACCATTGACTGGATTCGATTTTTTCATTAAAGTAAGCTAAATCTGAATTTATATAAAATTATTAAATTCTACTTTCAGTTGTTATTATTTAATTTTATCTTCTTTTTTCTCCCCAACTCTAACATTTCTATACATACATATTTCAACAAAAAAACATTTAAGAAAGTGAGGGCTACCGCATTCGAATGAGAGATATCAGATAAGACCGTACGCGGTTTTCGACTTTTAACATTAAAAACGAGTGTCGAGTTACTAATAATGCAGGCAAATATTTTTCCATACTTCACGTTAATGTGAGAAAATAATTGTTAAATAACTACATTTTGCGAAGCGAGGACGTCTGGCAACCTTGATACATACTTATATTTAATAAAGGTTTATATTAGAATACATGATTTTAGAATATTAACACTAATTTTTAGTATTAACAAATGAAAGAAAAAGATAAAAAAAAAAATTTTATATATTATATGACCATGTATGTACTGTATATATATATTTACAAAGTCATAAATAATATCACCTGAACTGAAAAAAATTCTGATAAATCAAGGTAATAAATGAAAACTTAAATTTGTTTTTTTTTTTATTTTCTGGATATTTTCCATGGAAAAATAATAAAATTGTTTTTTTTTTTTTTTTGAATCAATATATAATTATATAACACTTTGTACTATGTATATGTTATATATATGTTTATTATATTTGAATTATGGCTATATGAATTTATTAATATAATATATAATTCATTAATTTTAAGATTTTATTTATGTTTTCCATGTATTCGTACGTCCAATAAATTTGAGAAAAGTACTTTAGATATATTTATTTTATTATGAGATGATTGATTCTTTTTTTGTTTTATTGTTTCTATATTATATTGAATTTATAGAATTTGAGAACGAGAAAATTGAAAAATATTTGTGCAAAATATGACTTCTTTGTTTGATATTATTGATTTTGAACTTCTATGGAATATAAATTAAATTAAGATGTAGTTCAAGATCAATTTGGTTAGAGTTCTCTTTTAAATTAATTTAAAAAATTAAATTAATAGTAAAATATTTTTATTTTAAATTTGAAATTAACTTTGAAAGGCATTATATTGGTACTATACTTATTTGTTAAAAAACTTTTTTTTAGTTTTGGAAGGTTTTTTAATAACCCATCATTTTTATCTAAAGTGACAAAACTTTGATATTTCCATAATTCCCAATCAATTGGTGTCGTCAAATTGTCCTTATAGTCGGTTAATTTAAATTTTCGTGGATTTTGGAAACTTCTCAATAATCCGTGAGTACTAATCAAAGTATTTTTTTTTGGTTTTCTCTTTGATGAAGAACCTTAATTATTTTTTGAGTTGTTGTTATTATTGTAATAGATTGTTTCTATAATAGTTTGTATATTCAACGTATTTTTTCGCGTTAAAAATGTTTTAAATATAGATTCGTATATTGAAGCATAAATTTTCGTCTAACTTGTGCTTGTATATATATACCCTTTTTTAATAGGAAAATATTCAAATTTCTTCAGTAATTTTCTTTAAATTTCATATTTTTCTAATCAAGATAAAAAATTTTTCAAGTACGGAAATTCACCTAAATCTCAAAAAAATTCTAAGAAATCAAAAAATCCATATATCTATTCTGAATTAGAAAGGAAAAAATCCAAACTATTCTGAATTGTTACAGTTCAAAAATCAGGATTTCAATCATTTGTTTAGCGAGGGTTTGGAGGCAGTATAGCCACTACTATTTTAGATGCTTTCTTGTTGAAAATAAATATAATTATGAGGGATTTTACAGTTACAATTACAGATTTTTAGTTTGGGATTTTGAATTTGGGATTTTTAGTTTGAACTAATAAAGAACTAATTAAGTAACTGTTATCTAAAGTTTCTATCTATTTTGTTAATCATTTAAAAAAAAAAAGTTATACTTAAATTAAATACCTTTAATATTAAATGTTGAAAAAACTATAGTTATATAGTCAATAAGTTTTACCTTCTACACAAGTTGCAATTATATATTTTGTTAATTTCATTAAAAACAAAATTCTAAAACACCATTTCTATGATCTCTTTAAAAATATTTTACCCGACAGATTTTTTATGCATGTATGTGCATTAATTATATTTTAAATGAATTAATATAATTAAATATTTTATTTGTTTTTCTTGAACAAAATTCAATAAAAAAGAATTACTTCCTAATTATAATTATAATTTAAAACTTGAAAAAACAAAACCTGAATCAGAATCAGAACCAGAACCAGAAGTAAACTTTTAAATTGTTTAACGGTAAAGAAAAAAACCACATTATTTGTAACTTAAATCTAATAAGAAAAATCCGATAAAGAAAATATAAGTCAATTAATATGATTATAAATTAATATAATATAGATATATATATATATATATATATATGTATATATATATGTATAATTAAGAATATTTAATTTAATTTAATTTATTATTTATTTAAATTAAAAAAAATAAATAAAATAAAAACTTAAACGAAAACAACATTAAAATAAAACCGGGCATAAAAACAAAACACAGAAGAAAATCTTTAAATTTGCCATAGTACATAATATAACAATAAATACAATTTTTTTTTTTAATAACAATTTTCATATTTCTTTTATATATATATAAGTACTTATATATGCTACTCAATTAGATTAAATGTAAGTATGTATTTTATATTTTTTTTATATATAACCAGTTATCAGATAACCAGGCTAAAACCAAGAAACCAGAAATATTTTATTTTTATATAAATTAATACATATATTTACAAATGTTAAAATTTTATCATTATCATCCAGACCGTAACAACATAACAACACATATTTAAAATGAAATTCAAGAATTCCTCTTTAAAAACCAAAAAAAAAAAAAAAAAAAAAGCGCAATCGTCAAAAAAGCAAAAAACAACAAACAACAAAAAACCACTACTTTATAAGCAGCTTTTTAAATTTGAACACAAAAAACCAATTTAATTTATCGATTGTTGCGGTAATATCGAAACAAATTCAATAAAAAACCGAAAAAAAAAAAAAAACACCAACTAAAGAACATACCGAAATAAAAGTCAATGAGTCCATGGTCAATTGTACCATTTTTAAACTTTGACATTAATACAATAATATAAGTATTAATTTGGGTTATGTCTGTTACCAACATTTACCATTATATAGATATTATTATTTTATTAATATTTACTCTTCCTCCTATTACCACAGTAAAAATTTCAACAAGTTGCAACAAAATAAACATACATATTACATTATATATACAGGGTGTTCAACTTAAGAATAAAAATATTTCAAGAAATGATTCCTAACACTAAAACAAAAATAAATTGTATGAGAGAGGAGCGTGGGTTTATTATTACTCATTTTCGCGACATTGGGACTTTTAAGTTCTTTTGTTTTCTATTATTAATTGCCGAATAACACTTGCCCCAAATGTTTTTCAGAAGTTCACAAGCTCTAATTAAAATAATAATTACCCCAACACAGTAAATCCTTCAGTCAGCAGATGAAAGCTTGAGAAATAAGTTTTTAAATAAGACTAAGTTAATTTCTGTGGTGCCATCTGGATTAAGACATACTTATTCGAAAATTAATAATGTAAAACAAAAAAAACATAAAAGTCTCAATATCTCGAAAAGGACTAATAATAGATCCCTTACACCCATACAATTTTTTTCTAGTTTTAGTCTATGGAAACACATCTTGTTATATTTGCATTCTTATGTTGAACACCTTGTATTTAATAAATATTAATTTTAAAATTTTAAGATTCTTTTCCAAAACAAAAAATTGATTTTATACAAAAATAGTTACTATTGAATCTCCACTTAAAATAGTTTATAAATAATTAATATTAGTTGGCTTGTATAATAATTTGGCACAAAAAGTACTTTGGTTCATCTTCTTGTAATCCATATACATATGTAAGTATAATTTTTACATGGTTCATTTCAAATTTTATTGGAAGCAAAAAAAAAAACAAAAACAAAACAAAAAAAAAATTATATTTGATTTATTATTTTTATAGAACCATTTATGGTTTATTAATTCTTTCCAATAATCCCGCTTCTTTGTTTTCTCAAATTCGAGCAAAATATACATGAAAAACTGATGATAACTTTTTGAGACATTGATGATTATTTTTTGTTTTTTTTAAGCTATACTTACTTAATTTTTACTTAAATCAAATAAATTATTATTATACATAGAAAATATAATAAGTAAATTTACCTGTTCTGTTACACCTTTCATTTCATGATTTATGAATTTGTAAAACAAAATATACAATATATAATAACTATGTATATTTAATATTTATATATACATATATTATATAAAGATTACATGCAAAAGCATCTGTTGCATAAAATATTGAAAGTATAATGTGTACTAAAGCAGTGTTTCTTATCCTTTTTCTGTAAAATACCCATCTCTTTTGTTTTTGATTTATAAGTACCCCAATTTACCCTAATGTAATTTGTATAGTCTAAATGCGAATAAGACCCTAATTTTGAGGTAATATAAAATTAAAAATGAATGGCTGATGTTGCTGTAAGCTAATATTCTGTTGTTTTCTGAATACAATCTATTGCTTTTTTTAATTTCTTAATTCAGTTAACATAAAACTATTCGAAAACAAATGAGGTATAGAGAAAATCCGAATATGTGATTTGAAGTCAGTCTAGTTTTTTACTGAGTCCCACCACTCTACAGACTACGGAAAATTTGAGTCTATTTTGCGTACCTATGTTGAAAGAGACTAACTCAAGGTTTGACCTGTTCGATATTAACGTTAAAAAATAAACACTAAGAGCCAGACTTTACGCGAGCGTGGTAAATTCTCGTAGTCTGCATCATTAATCTCTCATTGCAATTTAACTTTTGTATTCGCATTATACTTACTTAATTAGTATACCATTAATAACTTCACTAACATTAATAAATATTTTGACTAACAGTGGTAATAACCAATAAGTATTAAGTGTTTCTAACATTTTACATCATTTACTAACATACTTTTTTAGTTAATTGTGATAGTTTAATTATACAAAAAAAAAAAAAAACTAACTTCACAAATATATACTGGAAAATGGCGAAAATTCTGAGAAAGCGATATTTCTTAACTCTTATTATGGTTTTTTGTCAAACTGCTAAAACATTTTTTTCCATCTTCAATATGATGTCTGTCAATCGAAAGCTCAATTAGTTTTTCTTTCATAACATCTGAAACTTCAGGTTTTTCAATAAAATTATCATTAAATGAGTCTAAAATTCGACGCTTCTGCTGTATTCAATCTTATCCATAGTATAGCAAAATATTGTTCTAAGTTTAATTACAAATTTGTCAAGTGGTAATTATTTATTCCGCTTTTAAAGTTTTCATTTAAAGTAATTAAAAAATTAATAACCTGTGGAAATGAAGCCATATTCCCAAATAATACGTTTTTCTTCCAAAAATATATTTTCTTTTTGAATGTATTTACTAAAACTATTTATCACGAGCTTTAAAAATGTTTCAATTAAAAATGTTAAATTTAAAACCGTATACCTGAAGATTTAGGTCATTATGTTCATCGAAAACATTGCAAAGGTGCTAATTTACATAACCATATCTCGATTACAAAATATTGTGCGTAATCGAATGTTATTTCTTTTTAAAAAAATACCTACTTCTGCTTTCAATACAAAGATTCGATTTAATATTTTTTGACGTGAAACCCGTACGAAACAATAACGTAATAAATTCAGATCCCATATAATAATCCTCAATTTTTTTCAAATAAAATATACACGAACGTTTATAATATACAATTTTTTTAATTGGAGTACCATTGATATTAATGTCATGTATACCCTAAAGGGTATTTGTACCCCATGTTTGAAAATACTGTAAACAATTTCTAAATCTCTGATAAGAAAAAAACAAACAATCAATAATTAAATATGTATTTGAAAAGGTATTATGAAAATTAGAGGTATGTGAAAGAAAACTGTGAATAATCCAAAATATGCTTTAATTTTCCGCTTGTATATAGACTCAAAATTTTGATTCTAATCTACTTGAAAGTTCTTCTTTTGAACTATAGGTTTAATGCAAGCTCTAAAGCTATTTATGATAACGCCTGTTATAAATGATGGTTGTTATTTATTATTATTATTTTTGTTTTTTATTTGTTGCAAAATTTTGCAACAACAATAAAAAACAATTTCTGTTTTTTTTTAAATTCAAGAACAAAACGAACAAATGAGGGAACGAACCAAGGCGCGGTCTTCTTTTTATTAGGTATTTATTTATTTATTTTTTTTTTTTTTATGATTAATGCAATAAAAATAAAAAAAAAATAACTAAATGATGATAATAAAGTATAGTATGGTTAGTATTGAAATAACTCGATTACAAATGACGTATTTAAAAAAATAAAAACAAAGAATTCAAATATTCGTAATTAATTGTGCAATATTATATATATATATATAAAAAAAAAAAAAAAAGAAAATGTAGGTAAGACGATATTTAATTCTGAAGATATTTTCTGATTTAATCGATTCATTTTTTTTTCTTTTACTATCAGAAAAATCAAAAAAAAAAAAAAAAGTATTCATGAGAAAAATAAATTTCAAGTAAATTGTAAATATTACATATTATTTAGTAAATATGGTATTTGTTTGCTGTTTTTGTAAAACAATAATTGCGCAAATAAAAATAAAAAAAAAATGGGAGTGGAGGTGGATATATTTTTTTTTTGTTTTATTTTATTACAGAATATGATAACCGTTTCTTTATAGGTTTTTTTTTTTTTTCTTATTATTAATAATTTTTATTTTTACAAAATTACAGTTAATTTGATACAATGAGTATAATTGTGAGTGTGAACGGAAACACCTATACTTTGTGTCAAATATTATTAAGTGAAAATAAAACTTAATGTTGTTTGTTGTTTTTTGAGAGAAATTTTTTGATAATTTCATGATTTTTTATTTAATATACATATATTTTGATTTGATATAATAATTACTTATTATGTAAATATTAGTATTTTATATACTGGTATTTAATTCTTTTTTTGAAATGGTTTTTAATAAATTAGAATATTTTTTAAAAGATATATTATTCATCATCCTCTTCTTCATAAACAAAGTTCCGACGCCTGTTTTATCAAAATTGGATGATTGATCATAATGATGTTTTTAAGCATCTTAATATTTTTTTGTATCGTGATGTTCTCAAGAGCGTTACGTAAACTCTAGACCATTTTATTATCAAAACTTTTTATATCTGGTGCCTTATACATATCTTTATTTCATTTGTTCTTAATATTTAACTATTCAGTTTTGTGTAACTTAGTTCGAACAAAAGTTTCAAGAAAAAAATAAAAAAAAAAACAAAATGAAACGAAATTAGCGACAAAAATTCGTCAGTATGGAAACATTTTTAATGCACCACAGTTTACTTCACAATAGACGCTTGTTCCGTCCGTTAACATTTAGTTGTCATCTTTAAGTAACGCTAAGTTCAGTAAGGTCTCCAACTTTACGTGAAGTATTCATATTTAAATAAACAAGTCGATTAATGAAATTCTTTTAATTTTTTTATCTTTTAAAAAATAGTTTTTCTGTTTTACGACAGGTTCACCACCAATCTCAAACTTCTCTATTTTTGAATTTACAAATCTAATTTCTTTTTTAACACGTCCATAATTCTATAAAATCCGATATGTTCTCCATTAATAATTGCATGTATTCTGTGATGCCACAATTCTACATAATTTTGTGTTTGTGGAATATGTTTTTGATCTAGTTCAAAGCAACACCAAAAAGTTGGGGAAATAGTGGTGGTTTACTTTTATCCCAAACAATAACAACAAAAATTATAAAATAAAGCCGTTATCTTAAACTCGTTTTTTTATTATCATTAATAACGACTTAAAGTAATTATTAGTTGAAGTTGTTATTTGTTAAGTGGATTGTTATGAAAAATATTAGTTGCAATTTGCAAAGTGTCCTATTTGATAAATTAACTATGCGCAATAAGGTAATTTTGCTAAAATGAAAGTTGTGAAATAATAAATTATGCCAAATAGCGTTAGATGAAATGGAAATTTGACATATAGAATTTGCGAACAGGTCCGCTTCCATAATTTACACATCACATATAGATAGTAGTTATTATCTGTAAGTTATAAGCCTGTATTAAAAATGTCACAAAAAATGTCAAATTCACATAGAAATATAGTTTGATTAAATAATTTTAAAATATGTCTTGCTTTGAAATTACATTATGTTGAATTTATAAAATAATAAAGAAAATAAAAATTGTTTTTAATAATCCGTTTCGAATTTCAATTTTTGAAATTTTTGAATTAGGCGTACTTTTTTTTTTTTTTTTTTATTGCATTTTTCTGCCACATAAATGTGGACAGGAAATTAGACAGCCTTTCCTGTTCAGGCGTGGCTGTAAATGTCGCAAGGGGGAATAACTGTTACGACGTGTGTGGGACTCGAACCCACACTCCCTCGGTGTTTACAACGTATTTTATACGCTCTTACCTACTAGGCCACCGAAGCCCCAGGCGTACTTATTTATACAAAAATAAATTTTTAAATAAAATTATTTTTTAATTTTGTGTAAAATTATAAAAACTTAACATAATAATATATACTTACTCGTATATGTATATTGTTATGTAAAAATATTTACATAGGTACCTATGTATTATGTATTTATTTAGAAAGTTTAAATAAAATATATATGCAAATTTAATAAACAATATTCATTTATCATTTATGTATCATTTAAAAATAAACGAATCATTTTAAATTAAATATAAATAAAATTGTATATAATTAAAATAAAATTTCTATTATATATTTTTTTTTTTTTTATTAAAGAAAGAGTTAATGAAGTACATTTTTTTTTTTTTGTTATTTTTCAACTTTTAATATAATTTTTTTTTCCTAAGAATTTTCTTGTTTTTTTTTTTTTTCATGTCAACTGGTGGTAGGCACCAAATTGAATTATTCCAGCAGAAAACTCATTTTAAAAAAATAAGATAATCAATCAAAGTTAATGTAGTCTGTAACCTATAATTTTTTTTTTCCGAAATAAAAACAAAAAATATATAAATCTGACAAAAAAGTAAAGAAAATTACATATAAAATTTTGTACAGGGTGTTATTATTATGTTAACTAATTTTTTCTTAAAATAGGAAAATTAATCTTTAATAATTGTATATATTATGGATTATGGTATACAGAATCAGTCGCTTTTTTCTGCTGCAAACAATCGTTTACTTTTCTCAATTTAATGCTAAAATTATTATTTAAGATTAAAATTGTAACTTGATTTTTTAAACACCATGTTATAAAAAAATAGTGTAATAAATACAATCAATTGTTTTTATAAGCTAAATTCTTTCTAAAATAAAAAAAATTTGGATTAAAATAATGGACACAAAAAAAAAAAAAAATACTTATCTAAACTTTATACAGAAATTGGTTGTTTATTTATCTAAAGTAAAGTTTTTTTTTTTTTTAACTAAAAAGGTTTAGATTAAGTTTATATCTTTTTTTCAATTATTTATAAGTTTTAATACCATTTTCTTAAATTTTCCGTACGTATATATATGTATTTATTTTTTTATAAATAAGTATGTATTTGTTATACAGGGTATTTGTTTTTACTTCAAATCAATGAATCCATTTGTTCTTATTTATATTCCAATTTTATTTATTGTTTTTCTTTTCCCTTTTCTGATTAACTTCAGTTTATTTTAGTTTACTTGAATTTCGTTTTCTTTTTTTGTTTTTATAGTTGTAAAACTTTGTCCATTTAAAGGATCAATTTTTGGTCATCAATTTTATCCTTTTAAATAGCTTTTTATTTTTATTTTGTTTTCTATTTGTTTTTTTTTTTTTTTGTTTTGTGTTTTTGTCTTGAAATTATAATAATAAAAGGAAATTTTTATTTACAACATTAAAAAGTTCAAAATGCCAAAGATATCTAATAAAAACCTATTAACCCTTTGAAAAAAAAGGAAGGATAATGTTATATATTTATTTTGTTATTTCTTCTATTGTTGTTTTTATTTTGTTTAAAAAAAAAAAAAAAAAAAACTCTTAATGTCCTTAACAAACCATATAATTTTCTTTTAAATTTTTTTCATATGTTTTTCCTTAAAATATTTTTTAGTACATACCTATATAACACATACTCACATAATATACAAGTTCTAAAGAAAGGAATTTTAATTTTATCTTTTGTTTTTATTTTTTTTTTGTTTTCTATTTTTGTTTTTTTTTTTTTTATTGTAAAAGAAAAGGCTAATCCAATATATATCGTTATTGCTCATTTTATATAAGTGGAAGGATTGAAAATAACAGAACATTAACTGTCGCCGTCAAGCATTCATATCCTTATATAATATTATCGGAAGAATGAATGAATACCTACGTAGAATTTTCGTAAAACAAAAAAAAAAAAACCGAAAAAAAAAACCAAAGAGATAAAAAAGTAACTCTTAAAATGTTCTTTATAGGTTGTTTTTTAATAAAAACAAAACAAAAACAAAATAATAATAAAAAAAGAGTTAAAGAAGTTGAAGTCAAACGAAAATTGAACATTATTGAAATGTAAAAGGATATTTTGAAAAAGAATAATAAAAACAAACCAAAATAAAATAAAATATATACTTAAAATATTCATGTATAATCATTTCTTATGTATTATTAATAGCAGTATATACAGTTATGATCATGTAATTGTAAATATATATATAAATGTATATCAGAAAAAAATTAGTTGTTAAAAAAAAATATTATGCAACATTTAATTAATGTATGTAACTAATGACGCAATGTATAAGTCACCGGTCTTTCAGCGAAAAGGTTTCCCGTTAAAACTTCGGCCAGTTGAAAGTGTTGTATAAAATGTACTTAATGTGAACAAAATGAATAATATAAGCAATTATAATTTAATCTGTACCACAACAACACCTTAGAAGGAAAGAATGATTTATTTCCTCATCACATTGTATGTGAAGTGGATACCAAACTAAATAATTAAATAATTTTTAATCATTTAGTCTTCTGTTATTGTTTTTTTTTTTTTGTATCTTAAGGGGTGCTAATCATTTGATATTTTCTTTAAAAATATTTTCAAGGTAGGAAAAAGGATACTATAAATTTAATTTGAAATAAAATATATACTTTTATAGTTGAAATTTATTATATTAAGGATCACAATTATAAACTGAATCACATAGTTGCTAACGAACTGGCACCTTATTCGGATATTCCGGGTTTGATTTTCAATAAAAAAAAAAAAGGTTTTATATATGATTTTTTAATCAGTTTTATTTACGATTCATCATTGAGTTTAAATAAATAGCAATAATAAAAATAATAAAAATAATAGAAAAATATAAATCATATAGTTATTAGACAAATATTCAATACTTTATGTTATTTCTATTATATCCATTCCCACAATATTTATTTTAGATTAGATTATTTGAAAGGGATCATAAGTAACACTGTAATTTTTTGATATAGATTTAATGTGCTCTACTTTTCGATGATACTGATTGTGTACTCCACTTTTCAATGTGTTGTGTATTTTTTCTCCACTTATAACACTTCTGTCAGCCTTACTGCCTTTAAGAAACTAAAGGCGATCCGTAGAAGGTTTATTGCTGATAGTTCATCTTCGTTGCTCCTAGGTGCACATATCTTGCTCGTAGTAAAGCTTCGTAGTTTTTGAGTATGTGATCTGGAAATTTTCTTCTTCTTGACAGAATTTGACAGAACTGTTATTTTTTCATTTTGAATGTTCTTCAAGTGCTCACATAGCACGCCATATCTTTTATCCTATTTCAATATTAGAAATTTTAGTTTTATGATTATGTTTCATTATCTTATGTTTGATGAAACATATTTCATGAAAATTAAGATAATGAAATAAAATTTTAATTTCTTTAGAAATGACAAAATAAGGATTAGAGTATTACACGCATAGCAAGATTCTTAAATCAGAACTATTTTTTTATATGGTATTAACTAAATTATTAATCATTCAGTAGATATAATATTTTTTATTTTATATTCTATTATTCTGGACGATATAATATAAAAAACAAAAATTAAAATAATAACATTTTGGTTAACATATATTATAAATAATTACAAATAGGTCTAAAAGAGTTTTGGATTCTGTTTTAACTACCATTATTCTAAAATCAAAAATTTAAAACATTTATTTATGTGGGATACGAATTTGCGTCTAAAGTATCGTATTACGGCTAATCTCAGTAAACATTGCAAGTAAGTATCGTATTACGGTATTTTACAGTAAACATTGCTTAAAAATCTAATGTTTAAGTATTTGTCCACAACTGTTCGTACTTACATAGAAGAAAAAAAAGAAATATAAATAAAATTTACTAGAAAAATATCAAAAGTTATCTTTAGAAGTTTGGTAAGTTTAACAACCCTTCATTCAATTATATGTCACGTTATATTTTGCATTCTGTTTTTTTTTCATTTTTACCATTTTTTGTTTATTACAATACCAAAAAAAAAAAGTTTATTTTTTATTTTGGCGTCTTATTTTAAAAAGTAAAATTTGTTATTTTTGGTATTATTTTTTATGTTTTGGTAAAACACAAGAGAGGCATCGAACTTCAAAATTTATTTTTATTGTGAGTATTCTAACAATACTCAAACCACTCAGATGGAGTGAAAAATAAATTTTTGTTACAGAAACAGGCATGTTTTAAAGTAAAATACACAAAAAAAAAAGGACAATAATAAAATTTTATTGAATATATGAATAGTAAATACTTATATTTACGTTTATTTTTATTTTTATCTTCATTTTGTTAGATTTTCAATAGAATGAAAGGATTTAAGGAGAATAAAAAAAAAAAAAAAATAAAAAAAAAAAAATTTCAAGACTGATAATAAAATTAAAATGTGAGTATTTTGCGATGAAAAAAAAAAACTTTATAATGGAAAATGCCTTAAAATTTATCAATGATGGCATCATCCTAATTTGATTTAAACTTTATTTTCTTTTTACAAAAATAATTTTTCAAACTTTTTAATTTGACAAACTTACAATTTATATAATTTCATTTATGTGCAATATTACTTTTATAATACATATTTTTTTTTTGTTTTTTATAAATGAATACAAAAATGATTTAAGTGAAATGTTATATTATTTATTATTAAATAAATAAAATTTTTACTTTGATTTTGATTTTATATATAAATTTATAAATTTAACTAAAAAAATAATAAGAACTGATAGATCTACTTAAAATTCTACAACATCAATTCTAATTTTTACTTTTTATCATATTTTTAAAGAAATTTTTTGAAAAAGTTCCTTAATAATTTCAGTCTGTCATAAAACTTCTAAATCATTTAAGATGGGGCAATAAAATTTTAACTATTTTAACAACTTTTGACTAAATTTAACTTTAGTTTGTAATTTTTTCTAAACTTTGCACAAACATGAATATGTTTAAATTCTGTCATTGTCAGAGTCAGCGATGGCGTCATTATGGTATCAGCCATGGGATCAACATATCTCTCCCTGATTTCCTTTCTAAGAATATGTATTTCATTGAAAAATTGCAAACAGTTTTAGTTACAATATAGAAAAATGAAAAAAAAAAAAAACAATTTTTCAAGTTATTTTTATTTGGCATTAAAGGAGATAAAGCCTAAGTAATGGTAAATTTTAAGGATTATTACGGACCTACAACACCTCAAAAATGGAAAATGGTGTATTTTAAAATACCTTATAACTAAAGTTCTCATGTTTGAAATTGAAGGAAATAAAGACTATATAACGGTAAATTGTTTGCGGATATAAAATTGTTTGCAAGTTTTTTGGTTCCTTGGATTTTTGGTACTTTTATAGTCAGAATCTAAAAATTTGAAAAGCAAAAAGGTCCTTGAGAAATACAATAAGTTACATTAGAAAAAATTATTATACTTCCTCCGGTTTAAGAGCATTTTAATAGTAGTCAAAAGTCGAAACATTTCTATTTTTAAGACACCTGTGCAAATTTATCATAAGTAAGACAAAAAAATGGTAGCCGCAATATTTTCATATGTGTTAACTGTTTTTCTTAATTATATATAGAGTTATCTTAAAACTGAAGGAAATCTTTCTTGATTTTTCACAATTTTTTTCAACTTGCTTTATACATATGCAAATAACAATTCTGCTTTATACGCATAAGTATTATATTGTAATTTTGAAAATATGCTTGTTCAAAAACTTTTGATTTGATTACCTTGTTCAAATTTATTATTATCTAATTATAAGTAAATGAGTTCACATTATGTTTTGAATAGTTAGATCTATGTATATGTATTCTTGTGTAAATTAATATAAAATTGTTTTTACTTTGACAGAACATATACTAAAATTAGACCAATACAGAAAAGATTACCATGGCCCCTGTACATATGCAACATATGCAAAATCATGAAGCGTTCCATATTTATCACTGATCTCAATAAAAGCAAAAGGTCAATAGTGTTGTAGAAAAGAGAAATTGACCTAATTGACTTGCTAGGGACAGTTTGTGTTATACATTTATACCCTAGAAAAATTTTTTCGCGCGTGAAATTCTTTCACAATACTAAACATGTTTAGAGTCTTTAAAGAGAAATCATGTAATAGAGAATAAAAATGTCAATATAAAAATAGTATCAACAATAAATAAAAAGTGAAACCCCCCTCTTGTCAGTGACAGTACATCTATAAAATAGCTGTCTTAAAGAAGCTATACTCTCATTTCATGATATGTGGAAGAATTTATAATAGAGCACCCTGAAATGGATTTTATTTTTTTAGGTGTTCTATTATTCAAATAGTATATGTAAACATGATATATTTATTATAGTTGGAAAGAACGAAGTAATTATAGATCTGATAAATTTAATTAACTTTAGTATTTATAATTTTGAAATTTTGTTCACCACACACATTTCACTTAGGAAGCACGAGAAAAAGCAACCTGGAACATTTAAGTTACAAGTACCTGTAAATAAATAAAGATAAAATTGATTAAAAGAACCTAAGCATTTTTGTTTAATAAAACCGGAAATAAAAACTATTAAGTTATTTGTTGATTTGGTGTGCTTGTTTCTTTTTTTTTTTGGTAGGGAGGAAACATATAGTGATTGGGTTTTATTGAAAATAATGAAATAGACATTCTGAAATATTGATTAACAATAAAATAATAAAAGTATAGAAAGAGATACAATAGAATTTATAAAATATTGAACAATCATATGTATTATTTATATATATGTATATCTATAAACTTATTAATAACTTAAATTGTATATATAATTGATATAAGGGGTATCCCTTAACTCTTAACAATATTATACATTTTTTATTGTATAGGTTTATAACTATTGAGTCGAGTTTTTTTGTTAAGTAATCTTTTTTTTTTTTTTGTGTTTTAATATAAAAATTTAGTACCTATAGTAACTATATTTAAATAAAAATGTCCTGTATTTGAAAATTTAAAAATATAAAGTACAGACGTTAGTAGAGCCGTACTTATAAAGTAGAGACGTTAATTAACTTATTCATTTTCACATATGTAATGTATCGTTTTGCTAACTTAATATTTAATTTCATATTTTCATACAATTTATCAAGATTTTAATTTAAGAAAATCAGAGAAAATTTATTCCAGTTTTTATATTTTCCTGTTTTTACTTACCCTACATTTCATTTATTTTTACAATTTCAATTTAGAAAAAAAAAAAAATGTATATTTTAGTAGATTTTTTCTTTTAATTTTAGTTTATCGTTTAGTTTTTGTTCTATTTTTGCACAAATACTTTTTGTTTTTTTTTGTTGCTACACTTAACTTCACTTCTCTTTCATTTTGTATAGTTTTTTTTATACATTTTCTTTTTTTTTTGTAAAAAATTTTACTTTATATTTAATTTACATATTAAGTATGTTTTTTTTTTTTTTTTTGTATCTTTCTTACACTGTTTTAAAGGCGGGGATATATGTGTATATAAATGTTAAAGTAATTGAGTATTCATATATTCAGTGTTATCACGTGCCAATAATTTTTATATGGGATATGTTCCCAATTGAAAGAAAGTATAATATGAAAGTACAGAGAAAGGAACAAAAAAAAAAAAAAAAGAAGATGATTAAACCCTCACATTTTTTTCCCGCTTCTTTTCTTTCCCTATTTTAATATTTTCATATTAAAGCTAAAAAAAAAAAAAATAAAATAAAATAAATGAATTAATAAAAATTACATATACATATATATATATATTATGTCATCAATTACAATAATATTTAATCATTAATCATTTATCAGCACTAATATCATTATCATTGTATAAACATAACGCACTTTTAATCTGATCAATTCAAATATTTTTTTGTATATATATTAAATGATAAGCTTACCTTTAAAGAGAAAATTCTTAAGGAATAAATCCTTATAAGTACGTATACTTTTTTTATTTTTTGAATATTGAATAAATTTAATAATAATAAAAAAAGAAAATATTTATTTTTTACTTTAGTTTTAGACTTTAATTTATTGATTTTTTCATTTATTTTTTTTTATATTCATCTTTTTTTTTTTAACGCTTATATTGAATGTTGTTTTTTATTTTTTATTTTTCATTTTTCTCGTTTTATTTTTTATCTCTTATTCTTTCATTCATTTAATGTTCTTTTTTTTTTATTTTGTAATATCCTTTTTCTTACAGAGCCCTTTTAATATCCTTATTTATGTATGATAATGTTATATGCCTTGTTTATGTTTTACTCCTGTTTCGCCTGTGATTTTTGTTATTATTATGTTATTATTTCCTCTTTTGATCCTAAGTATAGCATAAACGCTAAAAGTACAAAAAATGTACATCATATAAGCGTAATAGTTTTGGTGTACATGGCGTCATAGATGATTAAAATATGTATTTACATATGTGTATAGGTATAGTTTTTTAATGTTATATACAATACAATATATTATATAGTTATTTCATATGTATATTCTAAGGTTACCAGATTTACTTTCAATATTGTAAAAAGAAATTATATTTAAATATTTTAGTTGTTATTATTTTAAAGTCGGCAATTTGATTTAAAATAACTTTTACAGAACTTTACTTTTTGAATAAACTTTCAGTAAAAAAGAGGCAAAATTTTTCAGATTGAAAAAATATTAAATAGAACATGAGATATACGTATTTAAAAGTAGGGCTTTTCCGTAAGGAGCTACTGCAGCTCCGTAATGAATGGGGCTAGATGAAAAAGTTGTTCTACAACATAAATTTTTTGATGGTTAACATTTTTTTTCTCTATCTTTAACAGTGTAGAAGTTTTGTAAACAGACGGACGGACGGACAGAGTGAAACTAATAGGTCCATTTGTTAAAAATTTTTTTGGAAATGTGCTAAAAAACATATCTCAAGTTACCGATGCCTCTAAGCAACATAATGTGCTTATTGTGCAAGTCATTTACTAATTGCTCTCTCTTTTTTCAGTTACCTGTCTCAAACTTATTTTTGTATTACAAATACTATCCCACCGACAAAGCAATTACTCGATAGATTTCTTTTGTTTAAAAGGAGGGCTTATTAATTTGTATGTTTTTGACATAATAACGTTACATATAAAGAAAATGATTTTTTTTTTGATATTTAGAAATTATTATATAAATGTTAATCTCTCATAAAAAAAAGTTAAAATGGTTGCCCTTCTTCACTCTTTTTTTGAGTCAATTTTATAGCAGTTGCATAATACCAATTAATGCAGTCATCTCAATTTAGTCCGTTATGACAGAAACGACAAAATTCGTAATAAACTCAATTTTTTTTTTTTTTAAGTTACACTATCTGGTAACATTAGTTTATATTATGTTCATTTTAAAACTAAATAATAAATAATAGACATGTAAAAATCGGAAAAAAAAAGAGAAGAAGCAGAATAAGAAAACTGAAGTCTGTAAGATAGTTCAAAAACCTTGATGCTTATATTATACATATTTTGTTTCATTGTAAGAAAAACCTATGGAAAAATTATGTACGTATAGTTTTTTATTCGTTTTTGGCTCAGCTTATTTTTTATTTTATTAAAAGTTTTTTTTTTTTGTAAGGGGGACAATTGCTCCAAGGCACAATATAATAATATATATTATATTTATATATGTATATGTATATATATATAATTTTTGAGGGTTTGTTTTTATGGTATTTTATTTTTGGCATATTGTAACATGAATTGGTAATGTTCTTTTTGGTTTTTCTGGCTTGATTTCTCCAAAAACTAAAGTAATTTTTAAAACAAACATAACGAATAGAGAAAATATAGGAGAAAAAAAAAAATATTGTTGAATTTTTTATGATAATTCACATTGTTTATAACAGGAGTAGTTAGTTGAAAAAAAAAATTTTTTTGTTTTTTAATATAATTGTGTAAATGTGTACTTATATTGTGTAAAATGCTTATGTATAACATAAACAGTAAGTGTGTAAAAAAAATTAAGTTAAAAAAAAAAAGAAATTTTGCAAAATCATATACATATTGATTTTCTTTTAAAAGAAGAACAAGAATTTGTCTCCTAATTTCTAATTTTGTACTTTTTATTCTTAGAAAATTACTTAAAATATTAAAGAATATCGATTATATTAAAAAAAAAAAAAGGAAGAAACTTATTTGACAAAGGTAATAAATTTTATTTTGATTGTCTTTAAATACAAACACAACATGGCAAGAAAGAAATTAAATTCTTTCTAAATAATAAAAATCCATCTCTTTAATATTTGACAGGATGGTAAAAATTTATTGGAGCATGTGAAAAAATTATTTCTTAAATAAAATTAAAAAGGATATTTTTAGCAATTTTTTTTTTGTATCTAAATAATTATTAAGTTTAAAAATGCAGAAAAGAAGTACAATAATATGCCTACTTGAATTGTCATCTTCAAAAGACTTATGATTTGTTCTGTTAAATTAATCTGTCTGTTAACTGTTAAAGTATCTGTCTAGTCTATTAATAAACATTTTATTTTTCGGTATGAATTTATAACTTTATGCCATTTATTTAATTTAAATAAAACAAAATTTCAATTTATTACTTATAATAATTTAACAGTTTAAAGTAAAATCATTTTCGTCCTTTTAAAATATTTTTACTTTTAATAACTTTGAAAAAAAAAAATAAATTAAAAAAAAAAAAGAAAATTAACAGTCAAGTTTCATGTTGTGATCCTTATTTTGAAATAGGTGACATATTTTGTTTTTGTTTTTTAAATAACTTTTCGACTTATTAAATTGATACAAAAAAAAAAACAAAAAAGACAAAAAACAAAAAGTTGAACATCTTTTAAACTCCATTTTTACGTGTTTTTACAGGCTGATGAAAAGCATCCTGGGGGATTTAAACTTATGAAAAAGTAATTTCAGTTTTTTTTTTCTTTTTCATCTTAAAACACAAATTTTTTTTTGGATTTTTTTCAAGTTTTTGTTATGAAATTCATTTTAAAAATATAAGGTTTACAAGTTTTTAGGGTTTTTATAAAAAAAAAAAAGAAAATAAAAAGAAATTTTCAGCGAATTTTTCGTTTGTAATGAAATACGTGACATGTCATAATAATCATCCAAACTACCTATGATCTTAACTATTTATGTAAATATATGTATAATAAGTATATTAAAGTGAGTATTTAAAGGTGTAAAAAAAAACAACTACTTGTTGATATTTTTTTATGAAAAGAATAAATGAGTTTCTTATTTTTTTGTTTTTTAGCACATTTCCAAAAAAATTTTGAAAAAATGTGCTTATTAGTTTCACTCTGTCCGTCCGTCCGTCCGTCCGTCCGTCCGTCCGTCTGTTTACAAAACTTCTACACCGTTAAAGATAGAGAAAAAAAATTTTAACCATAGGTAGGTCTCATAAAAAAAATAATTTTGTGGAACAACTTTTTCATGTAGCCCCCCCCATTACGGAGCTACACCTCCTCAAACTTTGACAAGACATGAAAATTAAAGCTACAATAATATATTTTTACGTGTGTGAAAGGTTTATTTTAGTTGTAAAGGGTTCCAAAGCTGCAGCTCTTCAAAATTGTAAAAAAGCCCCATTTTCAGATGTATATATCTCGGGCTTTGCGTAATAGTTTTGCAATCTAAAACCGGTAGAAGATCGAAAATTTTATTATCTATATAAAACAATATCAAAATTAAGTAATATTTTGTAATTTACTATTTAAATTTACCGTTATGTGAAAACCACATTTTGCATGAAATTTCTTTTTTCATAACTCCGGCACCCCTTTAGATAGGAACCTGAAATTTTGAGACAAGAAAGAACTTTTAGAATTAATATAAGTTTCCTCAGAAAATTTTTTGGTAACACCCCCTCTTTAAGAGTTATTTCGCCTCAAAAATTGAAAATTTGCTATTTTTAGACACCTGTAACTTAGGCACCTGTACAAATTTTTCTTCGGCAAGGCATGAAAATTAAAGGTTCAATAATATATTTTTATGTGTGTTAACGGCTTTTCTTAGTTATATAGGATTCCGGAATTACGGCCTCTCAAAATTTCAAAAATGTCCTATTTTCACATTTTTTCTTATTACACGAAATTTTCAAATATTTGTGTAAGTCATACTTCTAAACAGTTTGTATTGAGTTTTGGAAATGTGCGCTTTTAAAAACCGTTGGTTTACATTCTACCTTGTTCTTTTTACCGACCGCATACATTAATGTATAAGGTAGGTATTGTTTTCATACTAAAAATGTGTACCCAAGATTTTGGCAAAAATGCACTACTCCGGTGTGGAGAAGGCTGTAAAAAAATTTTCAGCATGATGTCCGTCTGTATGTGTGTTTGTGTGTGGGTGCGTGTGTGTGTGGGTGTGTGTCTGTGGGCACGTGTACAGCTTAAACGACTGAGCGGAATTTTTTGAAATTTCATATTTAAGGTTTTGACGTAAATATCTCGGATTGATAAGCTTTTGGAGCAAATCGGACAACCGCAAGTGGTAGTTTACTAGTGTACTTTTTAAGTTTTTTACGAATATTTCGTAACAGAAAAATTTGGTGAGAAAAATTATTAAGAAAAAGTTGTTACACAAGTAAAGAGGAACAACTTTGCCATAGAAGATTTTTTGATCCGACTAACTTTAACTTTTATTTAATTTTTGAAGTCCAAATTTCATACATAACACTCCATATGAATTTATGTGAACAATTTTTTTTTGTTTTTTTTTTTATATCTCTAAAAATTTATATACATACATATGTATCGATAAAATTTTTGTTAGTAGATTTAATATTAATCTTATGTTTGTTTTGTATTTGTTTACAGTTTTTATTATTTTTTACTTTTAATATTATTTTTTGAATGAAAAAAAAATCATGTATTTACGTTACAATAATAATAATAATAAATGGATGTATGAATGAATGTACATATATTTTTACGATTTCATTGCTTATAATTATTTTTATTGAATAAAACAAAATGTTATTAAATTATTAGAAGTTATTTTGCTTTGATATAAATTATTATGTAAAAAATCCTATAAATTTTGGCATTGTACTTTTTGTGTTGGCGGTCGGTCCTGTGGTGGAGACAGCTGATTTTTTATTAAATGTTTAAGTGTTTTCTATTTTTTACATAAAATGTTTGACTTTATTTTAAGTATAAGTCTGTCTAATTTTTTTTTGTTCATATTTAATAACATTTCTATATATACATACAGTTTCACATAAAAAGCCTTTCTAAAGAATTTTCTTTTAAAAAAAAAAGTTAAAGTTAACATGTTAAAGCCAGAGAAGAACTGAAAAACTAGTTAAATTTAAGAAATTATTTTAAAATACAGTCTATATTGGTAAATTTAATACCAGTATTCGAGAAATGGTTAATTTATAAACCATGGGAAAAATTGATCATCTTATACAATGCTCTTCAAAACATTACTTGTTGATTGGCTTAAAAAAATTAAAGGCAAGTAAATTAAAATGAAAATTCAATTTACTTATTATACCTTGAAAGTATAGGGTATATTAACTTCGGTATTGTGTTTGTAACCACCAAAAGCAAGTAAGTCAGAAATAGACATGTATATATATTATCCTAACCAGTTTGAATTTAACGACGAGTCGGTTTAACGATGTTCTTTCGTCCGCCCGTTCGCACGACAACTCAAAAACTAATAAATCCATGTTGATAAAATTTATATAGTAGGTTACTAATTATGAAAGAAAGACAGCGATTGTAACTGGGAAAAATTGGTTCATAGGTTCGGATTTTGGAAGCTTCCGAAAGAGACCCAAACCAAATGAGCATATCTCCAAAACCAATAAAGACAGAACCTTTACATTTAGCACAAGGGTGTTCTGCCATGTTTTCTTTTCTTTAAAATTGGAAATTGATATTTGAGATGATTTGGACCATGGATTCGGATTTTGGGAGCTTTCAAACTAGCCAAAGAGTAAATGAACATAGCTCCAAAACCAATAAATATGTAATCTTTAAAATTTTATTGGTACAAAGGGTGTTCTGTAATGTTTTCTCTATGTTTTCTCTAATTGTATTGGGATAAATTGGAGTGCCGTTTAGGGTATATGACTCTCGTCTTCCAAGGTCTGACAAGCAAATCTTCGAAATGAATAAAGATAGAAGTTTGAAATTTTGTACAAGGATGTTAAATCATACCTCTTTTACGTTCCTGAAATTCGAGTCTAATAAGAAAGAAAGGGGAGGCGGTTCAAGCAGTTGCCATATGGCTCCTAAAGCTTAACAATCATATCTCCGAAACTAATAAAGATATATTTTGTACAAAGATGCTCTATAGAAGCGTTTATGTTTTTATAATATATTAAATACCTATCTAAAATAGCTTATGGATTTTTTAATTTAAATTGAATTTTTCACATGTAGGGCATTAATAAGTCGGCTGCATCGACTTACTTTTTTTTTTATAGGTATAAAATAATTATTTTTTAAGTTTCTGCGTTTGAGTGTAGAATTTTTCAATAATCTAGAAATAAAAAAAAAAATTATTTTATTTTAATTTGAAAAAAAAAGAAAAAAAAGAAAGAAAAATATTATTTTATGCTTCCTGTATTATAAGACATCATAATACCTTTATAATTTCTTTATTACACGTACATATATGTTTTACATTCCTTTCATTATTTGTCTACGTCTTATATTGTATTTCTGATCCTTTATGTAATGATGGTCATCCTGATAATATATATTATCATAATATAAATTTTTTTTTTTTTTTTTTAAGAATAATGAATTATTTTGGAATGTATTTTTTTTTGAAAATGTAATAATAGTACAACAATTATTATAAAAAACGAATGAAAAAAAAAAGAAAAAAGTTAATATTTTATAAAGAATAAAATTAAATAAAAAAATATTTGTTTTTTTAAAACACAGCATTTTAAGAAATTTAATTTTATTCTTTTATATATGTATAGTACCTACTTGTAGTTTATAAAAAAACATAAGCATAACATAATAAAAACATAATACATAAAAAAAAAAAAATAAAGCATTGTTAAAATAAAATATGAATGTCCTGTATTATTTCATATTATTCTTTTAATTTTATTATTATAATTTATTTTTTTATTTGTTTTTTTTTTTTTTTTATTTGTAATTGTGTTTTTGTTTTTTTTTTGTTGTTATTTTATTGCATAATTCTCAACATGTTTCTTTGACAATAAAATATAATAAAAACCAAATACAAAGAAAGGCAAAAAAGAGACAGAAAATTATGTAGTATAATAAATGGATATAAACATATTGTACATACAGTGAAGTCATGAAAAAATGGCTTATCAAAAATAAATTTTCGATTTTAAATCAAAGTTAGTAAATTTAATCTTAATTTTTTGACTGATTTTTAATTATAGTTAAAGTATTTTTATTATCAATCTAACATACTCGTACATAACAAATAGGCCTATGAAATTAACGTATTTTAAGAACTAAGTACACAAAAGTGAGATTCTGCAAAAGTTCATATTGTGGTATCTATGAAATTCAATACATTACACAATAAGGCTGCAGTTATAGTTATAGTTCTCACTAAAATGCTTATAGTTATCGTTATCACTGAAATGCTTGAAATGGCTGAAATGAAATTTTATATCTCTACGTTGCAAAACAAGAATAAAAAACTCTTCTTGTTTTGCAACGTAGAGATATAAAAAATTTAACAAAAAGATTAATTCATTGATTAAACATTTTCTAAATAATAAACTCAGCTATTAATTTTCATTCCATATTTCCATAATTTTAATATTTCTTTACAAAACAATTTTATAATTTTTTGGGTTAGTAATTATTTTACTGAATAACTGATTAGTAATTTTGCATATGAAATCAAACACAAAAGATTAATTAAAAGATGAATTTCAATGGTAGCTATAACTATGTAGTCTAATACAGTTCAAATTATTCGAGGCGGCGCAATATTGGAATAATGATTTTATAATATAAACTATGTTGAAGACAACTTAATAATATATGAATTCATTACGGTATTAAACGAAATATTAATAAAAAAGAGAAAGAATTACAAGTTATGATGGATGTTACTCCCATGACGTTTCAAATACCTACAAAACAAATAAAAACATTTTAAAAATAAAACCTGAAAATCTAAGAAAGAATAATAATACAAAGTCTGCCTCAATCAAAAAAATTTTTTTTAAAATAAGGAGAAAATTCAAAAATTTTTTGATCGAAATTTAATTTTTAAACTTTTCTAAACTAACTGTACTTCTTTCCTGCGATTTTGTTTTCCAAGATTTTTATTATTTGTTATAGGATTCTAAGGATTTACATAATAATTAAGATTCATGCGGGTTGGGTACAAATACTTGTTTTTTAAAATTTCACTTTATAAAAATCTTGTTTCTTAAAATCTCGTTCTTTTTTTACTTTCTTTCTTTTTTTCATACATATTGCAAGATGAAAGCCTTTGAAGTAGTGGGGACTACCGTCCTTAAACTTCCCCTTAACAAATTATTGAAACCCTGATTTTGTAACCACCTCTAAACTCTCTCCTAATTATTTTTTTTCATACATTTTTTAACATAAAAAAACTTTTAAAAAGGTGAGGGCTGCTCCCCCAAACTCTCGCTAAACAAATTATTGAAACCCTCATTTTAGATTTTGAATCCAACTCTAAAATCGCTCCTATTATTATTCGATAAAAATTAAAAATTACAATTTCTTATTTTTTCTGTATTTTCTGAAAAAAAAAGAAGAGATTTACCGAGATTTTTATAAAAACCAGATTTTGAAGAGTTGTGCTGCAAGCATTTGTAGTGCTATACCCATTTATACATTTAGGTTTCAAATGTTCATCTCTAATTTTCTTAATTGCTGAATATCATTTATTATTTTTTTTAAGTAAAGTTAAGATTTTTTAAAGTTATGGCCATTGATAATTTGAATAAATAATTGTGTCCATTTGAATAAATAATCAAAAATTGTATAGTAAAGAACTTTTATTTTAATTCTGAAAAAACTTCCCATAAGAATAATTTTATTAATTAAAAATTTATAAAATGGCAATGCTGTAAGCTGTAATAATAGTTAATAATAAATTTTCTTAAGTTTTAATTATAATGGATATCACTGTATTAATTACAAAGGTATAATAAAAGTAAAAATGAAAATATTTATGCAGGATTAAACAATGGTAGATATAAATTTTTCTTTGTTTGTATATAGCTGAGTTTATATATATGTATTATGTATGTACATATATTATATAAATCGACCATACGGGCAAATTCAACAAATAAAAATTGTAATTGTAAATTAAGGAATGACTGAAAAGAATAACAGAATTTAAATTTAAAAGACAGAGTAAAAAGATTTAAAAAGATACAATTTTATAGTACACAGAAGTATATATTAATATTATGTTAAAGATAGTTAATATCCTTGCCATACCTACATATATTATTACCTAACAATGACAAGTAGTAATTATTAATTATTATGATTATAATTGTAATTTGTATTTTTTTTTTTTTTGTTTTTTAAATCCCTTTGAAATCGACAATTTTTTAAAGAACAAAAAAAAAATGTTTTTATTCAAGGTTATGTTTTAATTTTATTAAAATTAATAAGTATATTTCTTGTTTAATATTTTATATTATGTTTTTAGTGGTCAGTAAAATAAAAATAAGTTTGTGAGTAATATTCAAATAAAAAAACAAAAAATATAAATTAAGGATAATTCAAGGACTTTTTCAATGTTTTGTTAAATAATCCGATGTCTCTTGATTATACGTAAATTATTTAGAAAAATTCTACGAAAAATGTCATACACTTTTCATAGAAAAATAATCCCATTTTCAAAATGATTTTAATTTAAATTACATTATTATCATTTAGGGAGTGTAATATCGAAATGAAAATTCCCCGGATTGCGGTATATTCAATACGGAAAATTTCAACCAAAAAATTATTGTAAAAAGGTTAAAACAAAAACAATATTCATTTTTTAACATACTCGTATTTAGGCAAAATAAAAATATAAAATTCTTAAGTCATAACAAAATAAAAAAACAACATCACAATCGCATAATTTATTTTTAACTTGATTTAAAATATTATTATTACTTTAAAGACTGGAAGTGTGCTCTTAAAGGGCATAAAGTATCCAGGATACCATCTTTTAAGTTACAGCAAATTTTTGTATATATTTGTCCTGCAGCAGAAACGACTACTTTTAATTCTATTCTCCTAGAACGAATTCTAAGAAGAAGGTCAAAAATCTGTTTGCAAAAGGTTTCGGTGACCTAGTGGGTGACCCTAAGGGAGTGTGGGTTCGAATCCCACATACGTTGTAAGAGTTATTTTCCCTTACGACATTTACAGCCACGCCTGAAAAGAAAAGGCTGTGTAAATTACTGTTCACATTTATGTGGCAGAGAAATGCAATAAAAAAAAAAAGAAAATTTGTTTGAGATATATTTCCCCTGGTACCCTTGTCTTTAACATTGTTACATTAACGAACATTTCTTATGCATACTTCTGATATGTTTGCACTGTATTTAAAATTGATCTACTTTTTTTATTTTCAAAAAAGCGTGTTACAAAAATTATAATAATATACTAAATTATATAAAGAATTACAAATTTTCTATATTTTCGATATTTCCGTAAAATTTTCCAGAAGAGGGGGTAAAGAAGTTCTTTTTTCTAACGAATGAAAGATCATGAATTTTTTCTAACCACAGAAAAATTTTGTGAATGCATAACTTCTAAACAAAAAATGTCATAATTTAACAAATTTTAAACTTTTTTTTTTAAATTTTATATCTTGTAAACTAACAAAATAGTAACCACATAAGTTTGGACCACTCGTTTTCAAATTCGTCAAACTCCATTAATCCCATAATTTTCGTAATATAATTATAAAGTGTTTTTTTTTAGAGTCGAAGAACTTTATGTTGAAATAAACTTAGAAAAATGTTTTTAATGTCCATTAAATTGGCTTTATTTGACAGATAATTTTATGACATTAATTTTTGAATATAATGCCAATGAATATAATGGCCAATTAACAAGTGGATTTCGTGAAATTAATCGTTTGTCAAATGTTTCTTTCAGTAAAATAATTGTGTTGTGCGCTGTGATTATGTCATGTTCCAATTGAGGCACGAAAAAGTTAGTAATTATGTCTCTGTACTGCTCACTGTTGACTGTAACGTTCTGACCATATTTATTTTTGAAGACATGTAGATGAATGATTACACCGGCTCATAGAGCGCATCAAACTGTGATCTTTTCTAGATGTAATGGTGTTTCGTTAATGGCTTGTAGATTATCATCGCTTCAAATGCGGCAATTCTGTTTAATGACAAAGCGATTTAACCAAAAGTCTGGTTCATCACTGAACAAAATTTCAAATGAAATTGTGGATCAATAGCAATGTTTTTCAAAATAAATTTTAACAATTTGCAAACGACGTAAGTTTATTCATGACGAATTGTCCAATCAAACTAATCTAGAAAAAATGTAAAATCAGTTGTCACAGAAAACAGTGTTGCCAAAGTTCTTTGCCTCTAAAAAAAACACCCTACATCTACATATAATTTTATTATTTTGTCTAAACATTTTTATAATTAACAGAAATAATTAATTTTGTAAATTTCGTTAACTTCTCCTATAACTTTTCATATAATTATATTAATATCATGTATGTACTTTCATCCGAACCAAATTGCAAACAAATTATTAAGTCTGTAGTAAATTAGCTAGGGAATTGTATCTAAAAAGCTTTTCTAAAATTTGTACACCCAACCGACTTTAGTAATTCAAGAAATAACTTTAAAAACAATTCCGAATTTTCGGGATATCGGTATTGCACCGCCTACTCCTCTTATTCTTATTATTTTTTTTATTATAATCATTCAAGCCATTTTGAAATTTCCTTTTTTTTCCATAAGTTTTATTTTAAACTTAAAACATACTATTGTATTAATTTTTCTATAGAATTTTGTACTCTAAAAACTTTTGATTCTACATACTGCTATATATTAATTAGTATTATGTAATTTTTAATTTTAATAAGCTTAAAATCATTCAATTTCAAAAGAATATTTTTATAACATATTTTTTTTTATTCAATTTAAAATAAAATTTAATAAAAATTAACCATAATAATACTCAAAAGTATATTCTGAATTCCAACATTTAATTTTATATTAAAAATTCCAAAGTTCCAATTCCATTCATATAATTATTTTACATATCAAAATATGAAATACTGCCTTGTCTAAGGACAATTTTGCTTCGAAAAAAAAAAACTCTACAGTTATATTGTCAACCATTGTACCAGAATGTAATTAAATTTAGCGCGCTACGAACGAACCCCTAAGTCGATAACCCCCAAATGAAAAATGAACTACTTACTTAGTTCTCAATATTTTTGTTAAAATTTAACTTGGCGATTAATTAATTTTTTATCGGGGATAGTTAATTTGTAGAATTTGGCGATTAATTGTTATATGGACTAATTAATCCCTAAAAACTCCAAAAATATTTTAGTTCATTAGGAATTAGCTCAAATTTTTGAGGGGTTAGTGCATTTTCTTCAATTAAAATACGTAATAAAATGCTGCTCGTCATTTGTCGCTGCTGCGTTTGTTTATGTAAAACTTTGTAATGTTAAAATAATAATTAAGAGGGATTTCATAGTTTTAATAATTTGTTTAGCGGGGGTTTGGTACGACAGCCTTCATTATTTTAAATTCTTTCGTATTACAATCTGTGTGTAAAAAAATTATAAGGAGAGATCTTAAATTTGGATTCTAAATCCAGATATTGCCTTTTTTCAGAATATTTATATATATGTATATGTGACATCTTGAATTAAGAAGGAATTTTAGAGTTGAATTCTGAAAAAAACTGTATATTTAAAACCCTGATTTTGTAACCAACTCTTAAATCCTTACTATTTGTTTTTTAACATATTTATTTCAACATTAAATTAAAAATTTTTGGGATTAAGTTAATTGTTTTTTGGAAAGTTGGTTCATTTTTTTTGGGAGTTATTGAATGGTTTTTTTTAGGACTAGTACATTTTTAGCTTTTGCGAATTAACTTCTATGGAATAAATCACAAAAATTCAAAAAAGTTTTGAAGAATTAATTCATTTTTTTTGAGGGTTAGTTCACAATTAATATTGAGGGTTAGTTGATAATCAATTAATACTCAAAAATTGTGGGGATTAGTTTATTCTTGCTTTTGGGGGTTAAAGACTTGGATGTTCGTTTATAACACCGATTTTTACTTATTTAAAATTTTTGTATCCTTTTTGAATTTTTTAAAAATTCACACAAAACAAAAAATTAAAAAAATAGTCATGAAACTGAACCAATCACGATTGCATTATTAATTATTTTTTTTTTGTTTTCATTTTTGTGAATAACTTTGTCAATAACACTGCAACTTATCATATTTTTAAGGTAAGTTATATACATATATACATATAATAGTTAATTCAAAATAATTCTTTTTTGTTTTTGGTTATAAGCTCTATATGATATTAATAATGTGACCACTTTCCATTAGTATCGGTATCATTCAGTTGATGAACAATGACAAAAGGATGTCATGATTTTTTTTTTGTTTTTTTTTTTATTTATTCCATCATTATATAAGTCATCACGTATCATCGTTACAGCTAATAAAAGATAGGTTCATATGTTGTATATATTGTATTATGTATAATGAAAATTTATCGATTTTTCATGCATTTTCATAATTAAAATTTCCAAAAAAAAAAAAAAAAATTTTTGTGGACTGCATAATATTTTCCTAAAAAAAAAAATTCTGGATTATACAATTTTTAAAATATCTTAAAAATAAAGTAAAAACTATATATTAATTAGCGTTGAACTGTTGTCTGTTTAAATTTCTGTTTGTAATTTTGTAATTTTGTAAATTTCTTTTTTGTTTTGTACAAAAGTATTAAAATATATAAAAATTGTGGATATAAGAAATTCTTGTTAAACTTCTATAGATTTGAATGATTTTAAAATAATACATGTGGTCTGTTCAAATTTATAAATACAGGGTGTAACATTAATATGTATCTATAATATTTTAGATCTAATTTTTATTTTCTTTGCACAAGAAGTTTTGTGCACAAGAAACAAAAGTTTTGACCGAATTCTCTACCTAAGAAACCAATAAGTTGTTGTTTTTTAAAGATTTTTAAGATTACTCATTAGGCGTTTTTTTTAAATCACAGTATAGATCTAGCACACTCTGATTAAAATGCTCTACTCAAAGCATGCTACGATCTATCAGATTTAAAAAAACACGATTTGAAAAAAATTGTCATCAAATCATTGTCACTGTCATTTTTATTTCGGTGATATTTCAAATTGTCAATAAACAAAGATACATTTTTTAAAAAACATTCAAGTTTTATAAACAAAGTTTAGGTTTTATCAACAAAATATTTAATTTTTTGATATTATTAGAGAAACTTTGAATTTTTTTTTTTTATGAAAATGATGAAGAAGAATATTCTGAAAATAATGGTGTAAAAATAATAAAAAAACAAGATTATACCTAGGAAGGCAAAGCCAACGGAAAGTACAAAGGTTTTCAGATAAAAACATTTCATATCTTGCTTTGCAATCACGATGATTTTGAATTTTGACGAAATAAATACACATCATTTATTTATACAAAGTTATTATATGACATTTCTTTGTTCAACAAACGTCAAAGTGTATCTATCTGTCAATTTATAATACTTATCAGTGTTTTATATATCCGTTCTGAGCACGTAGAGTGCGATCTGAGCATATCTCTTATTTAATAAAAAGACGCAAAATAAAAATTCCGAGCGCTCAGATCTAAAAAAAAAAAAAAAAAACAGTACTTTTATGTAAATAGAGACATGCTTTCCTCTAATATTTCAGATCTTAGAATCAGATCTCAGATCTCAGAATTCTATAAAAACAAAGTAATTTTCTAATCTGACGTTTTATTCTTTTTGAATTTTAAATCTTTCCATTTATGAAAATATTCTACTGGGCAATATAAATTGTTATCAGTAGGATAAATTATAAAATAAATTACGTTTGTGTAATTCATTTTATAATTTTTCGGCCACTCTGTATATATATATTCGTATACATTCGTACTTATAGCATTTATGATGCAATAACTAAAAAAAAAAGGACATTATATAATAGGAAGACGTGCTTATCATTATTATTGTATTTTATTATATTGGTTTTATTTTTGTTATTACATATTATTATTATTATTATTCGTAAGCTATCTTTACAATTCAACACAATTACAATTCATTTTTAATGTAAAAAAAAAAAAAGTAAATAATATAATAGCAATATAAGATATTTTTAAAAAACTTTTATTATTTAAAATGGAATCAAATTGCATTTTCATTTTTTTATCATAATTTCATTTCATTTTATTTCATTTTCATTATATACATATATGAACATTTACACATCACTATATTATGATTAAGTCAAAAAAAAATTCGGTTCAAAAAAAGATGAAAACTGAAAATATGTACCTATACAAATATTTGGAAAACAAAAATTCAAATATTCAATGCATTATTCATTTCTTCACTCTTTGTGAAGTTTGTTAAATACTTGAAATTGAAGATATTAAAATTGAGCACTGGCTAAAGAGATATTATAAAATTATTAAAATTATATTATAGTGCTCACTGCTCACTGCTCAGATGATAATAATAAAAAATTTTTGGACTCAATGGACAGAGTTCAATTTTGTTTCTTTTGTTTGTTGATTTTTATTTAAAAAAAATTTTTTTTTTTTCTATTTTTTTTTTGGTTTTTTTTTTTTTTTTTTTAAATATTTTTATGACATAGTCAGGTTGTGACCATCTTGTCGGTTCATTTTTTATGAGAGGCTTATCCTTTTATGGTTTCTCATTTGGTATTTTTGGTTCACTATATTATTTTATTTTTGTTATTCTTGTTGAATCGGACAGTTCTTAATAAAGGCTGGGTAAAAAAAAAAGAAAATTAAAAAAAAAAACAAAAAAAAAAAAAAAATATAAACAACACAGTGAAATGTTCATAATGAGATGAGGGTTGAATTACAATATCATCGTTATCTGTGTTCTTGTTTTGTTTTTTTTTTTTTTTTTTCTGAAAATTCAAATAGAATATGATATGATAGTGTTATATTTGGATTCTTTGGACTGATTGGTTTCAAAATGTCTGTTTTATTTTTTTTTTTTTTGCTTTTTCGATTTTAATGTTTCATGTTTTTTTTCCTAAAATTTATGATGAGCGGATGCTTTAAAAAACCTCAAAGAAGAAAAAAAAAAACTCATATGAAACTCATATGAAAAAAAATTAAATAAGAATTGAATAGTAAAAAATAAAAAGGTACTCATAAAAAAATAGTAATGATACCATATGGGGCTCTTCTGTCTCGGTAATATTGATATTTCAATAGGATATAAGAGTTTTATTTTTCGTTTTTTTGTTTTTTTTTTTTGTTTGTTAAAGTTATAGGGTAAATTTGTGCGGGATGTGAATATGTGTGTGTGGATGTGCATATTTTTTAAAAAATATTAATCTAAAATTGTATAGGTATAAATTATAATAAAATCTGGAAAAAAAAACTGTATATTAATGTTATGGGTATAGATTTTTTGTTGTTAATTTCTAAAGATATAGGGTGTTTTAGACTCAATTTTTTTAGTTAATTTTTTATTTAATTTTTTTTTTCATTTTTAAATTTTTCATAATAAAAAAATCATTTTTTTTTGAAGTAAGGCAAATTGTTATTTGAAATTTGTTATTCTTTTTAGAAGTTTTTAGTGCACAATATGGTATTCTAATAAAAAATAGATGTGCATATTTGGTGTTGTTGTTGAAATTTTTACCTAATTTAAAAAAAACGGTTAATTTTATTTTTATGGCTTTGTTTTTAATGTTTGTTTTTTTTTTTATTTTGTCTCAAAAAGGAACCGTAACAGATGGAATTTATTTCCTGAAATTAATAACTTAATTTCGTTATAAATTTTAATAAATATCTAGTTTAACATACATATGTATGTATATGAGAATTATATACATATACAATATTGCCTTAGTTATCTTAATCACAGAAAAAATAATTTGTATATATTTGAAGTGTATTTTTTTAAGCTAAAAACAAATCTGTAACTCAACTTCAACTTTCCGCTCTATGAAAAAAATATTAATGGGGTTATAAATAAGGGTATATAATTAAAAAAAAAAAACAGGGTTATGAAATGTTTTGTAAAACAATTGAAACTTCGAATATATTGTAGCGGAAATACAGGGTCATTTTTATTATACCTTACATATTTAGTTTAGAGTATTTTAAAAAGAAAGAAAAATACGGTAGATGTAACGATTATAAGAAACACCTTAATTTTATTTAATATTATGAAAAACTGATAATAATTGGCAATCATTTTAAAAGTAAAATAACAATATTAACAAATTATTGACATAAAACTTATCGATGTGATTATTAAAAATTGTGAAATTAAAAATTCTAAGATCTAAATTTGAATTTTATTTAAAAGTAACATTAGACTGTAATAAATAGTTAATTATACGAGTACATATGTATATATGTATATTTTCTTTAAAAGTTTTTAAAAAATAAACCTCTGGTACACTTATTTTATTTACATGCTCAATTAGATAAGAGAAACGGGCATCAACAAGAAACAAAAAATCAACCTTTTTGACTAAAAGCAAATTAAGTCTTTTAAAATTTATGTTAATTATTTTATTCAATGTTTTAAAATTTAAATTAAGTTTGGAAAAGATTAAAAAAACAAAAACTAAATTATTTTTGTTTTGTTGAAATAAAACCATGTTCATTTAACTAAATTCCATTAGAATTTAAATTAAATCATTTAAAATAAGGTATATTGACTACGAGTCCTTACAAAATGATTACAATGAAAATCTAAATTAGCGCAAAATTTTTTGTTTTGTATTTTGTTAAATAGCTATAAACTACAAATTAAGAGGGTCATTTCATTTATATTCAAAAACCAAAAAGAGCAAAATAAGCAAAAAAAATTAAAAACAAAAAGGCAAAAGGAATTTTAAAGGATAGTTGAATCACTAAAAAAAAAAAAAACAAAAACCACTTAAAATATAAAATTCACAATACATAGAAGGTAAAATCAAAACAAAAATATTTCTTACAATAGAAAATATGTTAATTTTATTTTCAAGTAACCCACACCCACCTTTTCCTTTTCTCATATTTGCGTTCGTCTTAAAAAAATAGACTTGCAAAAAATATCCTCCACTACTACTACTCTACTACTACTACTCTTTCCCGACTCTTTATTAATAGTAAAAATTTCCGGTTCTTGAACACAAAATGTTTTTCTAATTTCTTATTTTTGTTGGCCTTGAAAATCGTCTCCTTTTTTTCTTCTTAACAATTTACTAGTCATTTAAAAAAAAGTGTTTTCATTTTGTTAATTTCTTTCCTTAATTAACTTTATTTTACTCCATACATTTTTGTCATGTTTTTATTTCCTAATTTTTGTTTTTTTTTTTAACATTTCAACCATTTAAATACATTAAAGCCTTCCCAATTATTTTGCATGCTGATTTTCGGCAGTAGTAATAAAACTGAAAGAAATTGTGTATATGGTAAAAGATGAGGGTATGATATGACCCTTGACAATAATTTTCACTCAAAAACGAAAAAAAAGCAAAAAAAGTAAAAATAATTATTGGCATTTTTTTAAGAATAGGGTGACCATTATATTTTTTTCAAATTTAAAAATTGAAAATGAAATTGTGAAATTTAAAAGCTTTTTTGAGTTTGTTTCTTGGTGGGTACATATTTCTAAATAAGATCCTTCTTTCTATAAGTTCAGAAAAGCGTCTTATTCTCAATTGATTTGAATGACAACAATAGTAACTTATTGAAAAATTTTGAAACCGAATGCTTTTTGTTATTTTAAAGTGAAATTTTCTTTATTTTATTACAGTTTTTCTAAAATTTATTCTCGTTCAAATTTTTAGTTCCAAATTAGCAGTTCGTTTTTCTTTAACATTGTAAAAATGAGTTTTTTTAAATATTTTTTGGAAAAACGTATGATAGCTTGTGTTTTAATCGATTTCAATGTTGAATGTCAATTCGATTTTGACATTCGCAAATGTACGACAAAAATTTGACTAACATCTTGAAAAAAACTACATTTGTATTTATTAAAAAAATTTAAAAAACACTCTAAGGCTAATTTTCACGAAGAAAAATATCGGCGATATTTGTTAGAGCAGAGGCAGAAGATATAAAAACACTACTTGTGTGACAGAGAAAAAACACAAAAATATCGAACGAATTAACAATATCACGAATTAACAGTTCAGAAAATATCGGATATATGCCACAATATCGGATGAAATTTAGCTCGCTGAAGCTAAATTTTCTATAATTATCTCCGATATTTTTAACATATACGTAAAAAATGTTACACACTGCACAAAAAAAATGGGCACACTACTAACATTCTTATGGATACATAACATTTGAATACATTATTTTTCTCCCTCTTTTCTATTGGTAGTATTACGTTTAGTTTACTCTTTCTAAATATCCGATATCGGATGAAATTTTTTCCATCAAAATTAGGCTTTAGTTGTAAAAAAGATAAATTAGCATTTTTCTTAAATTCGGAATTAAAAGTCAAGTGCGACGATTTATTTTAATAAAACTAGACTTTATTTTTAATTCCATTATATACGACAGGTGAAGAGACCTGTCACTTTAATGAATGGTCACTTTAATTAAAGAATTAATTCTCTTATAATATTATCTTACTTGTTTTTTTTTGTTTGGATGTTCAACTTTTTAATAAAATGAAATTCAATTGTCAATTAAAATAACTTTGACACAAAATTCTACTCGTTTTTGTTTGTGTCTGTTTTTTTTTTCAACTTACATTTTTCTCCTTCCTTTGAAAAGGATGTTAGGCAAATAAAAGAAAATGACATTTTAAAGAAATAAGTTTTTTTTTTGTTTTTTTCCTTTTTTGGTGCTTTGGAAAGTTTTGGAAGGTGCTATTCCAAAAAAATAAAAAAAATAAAAAATATTCAATATATATATCCGATGACAGTAAGTCAATATATTCTTTTTTTTTTTGTTCTTTTTTGTTACGGTTGTTTGGTTGCTTCCTCTGAACTTTGAAGAAAATTAGTTAAGAGTAAAATTATTTTCTAACGTTTGATTTCCGCTCGAAAAGATATTTTTTGGGGAAAATAAAAAAACAAGTAAGGAATTGTATGTATTCATAGTAATTTCAACTCCCTTTTTTTTAACTTTTTAACATCGAAAAAAAAAAAAAAAAAAAATCGGTCTTTGTGATATATTGTTATTTTTTTTTCATTTTTGCGATCATGTCTAATAATTGATTTTAAGTTAAAAGGAAAAGGTGGGATGATGGGCAGAAAGATGACTAAACGACAAAAAAAGTTAATTTTTTCAATGAAGGAAATTCGAGACGAAAAAAAGGACATACGAAAATAACAGTTGAATTAAAAAGGATTTTATTACTGGCTATATATTTTGTTTTTTTTGTTTTTTGGTTTTGTTTTTTTTTATTGACTGCTCCGTAGTTTTTTATTTTTCTTTTCTTGATTTTACGTCAAAGGTATATGTTTCCTTTTTAGTTTAGTTTTTTGTTTTTTTATTTTTTTAATGTAAATGGGCTTTCTTTCTCTTTCTATCATTTGATTTTGAACTGGGTTATGGTTGGTTATTATGATGCTATAACATACTAATAAAATAAAATTCAAGGACATCGTTTTGAGGAAAAAAAAATTACTATCAGTAATTATAAAAAAAAAAATGGAAAATCGATTTATATTTCTATATATAAATAGGTATATAGATAATTTATGTATATAGATATTATGTATTTTTTGTAAGAATACTGTTTTTTTTAAAGAAGAAATGTTAAAATAAAATAAAGTCTAATAAGATATATTTATGATCTATAATGCTTTTTTATATATGTATATGTGCATAAATACCTTAATTACATTTACTGATAAAACTAGAGATTTTATTTTATTAAACATCACTTTCTGTCTTATTAAATGCTTTTATTGAAACTGTCTTATTGAATCTTTAGATTTCTGTAATTTTCTTAAATATGTTACATCTTATGACTGTGGAAAGTCTGTTATATATGATATTCTTTACAAGGGCGTTCCTTTTTATATCCTGTACATATGGACTTGGAATAATTTATTATAAAATATTAAAAATGATAACAATTTAAATAGTAAATTATAGAATAGAAAATACTTTTTACATGAGATTTAAAGTATATGTGTCTAAATTTTGTTCAATAGTGTTGAAGCACATATACATAAATAAATCATATTCATAGACCATGATTATACTAATGGAACTTTTTTGAACTAAAATACATCTGATAGTGAAATGTCAAACCCTTTTCAAAGGATTTTTTTTTTGTTTTTTTTTTTTGTAGAATTGATATTTATTTTTGTTTTGCTATAGGTTCTATTCTATTTTAGCTTTCTTTTCTTATGGCCCTAAATATTTTTTATGATGAATTCATGCAGAAGAATATCCTTTTTTTAGTACCTTCTTGTCTGCCAATCTGCCCTGTTTAAACAGTAAATAAAAAAAAAAACAATTTTTTTTTGTTTTTTAAGTTTAGGATTTTAAAGGATTAGATTTTGTTATTTATTTTTTCTTGTTGTTTTGTTATTTAATTGGTAACTGTTTTCCAATATCTTTCATTAGAAGAAAAAATTAAAGTTTAAGAATTCTTGACGGTCCTTGAAGAATCCTTGAATCCTTGTATATATTAATTGAATCGCGGGGGGCGGTTACATTTTATCGAATTTTAATGTAACACAAGAAAATAACTTTAATTTTGAGGTTTTTGGTTAAATATTTATTCGTGTTGAGAGCAAATAGAAATGTGGTACAAATGGTAAAATTTTTCTTTTAATTGTTTTACTTTTGGGTAATTAACAAACAAAAAATAAAAAAAAATAAACAAAATTTAAAGATAAAATTGTATTCATTAAGGACGAATTTTTAAGGTAATTAGAAATTCTTTTAAAATTCTAATCAAAATAATCGGATTTAAATAAAAGGTAATTTTGCATAAAAAGTCAATAATTTTTTTTTTTTCTTTTTTTTTTGATTATTTGCAAAGTAGGGTTTCTCTTTGATATTTTTGTTTTACAGAAATTTATTCGTGCCACTGTTATTTTTTTTTATCCTGAATTTTAAATGTAACGATAAAAAGATTTTTTTTTTAAATTTATGGTTTTAATCGATTTATTTAAAATTCGAGTATTTTCTCTATAAATTAATAAATTTTCGAAGTTTTAAATTTTAAATGATAATAAAATGATAATAATAATTTATAATTTATGACAAAATAGAACAATTTGTCCATTTCTTTTCTATCACTACCTCGCAAACAATTCTAACCTACCACTAGAGAGGTTGCAGTCAAAACTATCTAAGGGGTAAGTACTCTACTGATTATTGGAATTGGAATTGAAATCTTTTGTTGTTAGAACTGAAAAAATGTGAAATTTATTATTACAATCTGCTTAAATTAAAGATGAATAAAGCATTTACCTTCAAACTTCCCTTTATTCGAACTTTTCTATCCTTGTTCCATCCCATTTAGTAGCAACTGCTTCAAGTACAAAAAAGATGTTGCTAGATTGTCATTTATGAGCTACAAAAAAAAAAAAAAACATTACTCAGTGTTTAAGTAGTCGGTATTTTATTCGAAAAATCTCGGGTACATACTCCACGCAATTATTAAACAGTAACAGTAAATAAATTATTATAGGTATTATGAGCCCATTCTAGCAAAATATGTCTCAAAATTTTGTTTAGTTGTTTTTAATAAACCTGAACTCAGATTGGTAGTTATTGTCTTTATGTTTGTACTTCTGGTGCGAATTTTATATGTTATAACTTCTTTAAAACGCTAACATTTTTTTTTGCGTTTCTTTTAATGTCCTATTAGTCAGGGGTATTAATGTTTAAAAGTTTTAAACTACCACTGAAAAGCTAATATGTATTTTCTATCACATTGTGTTGATTTTATAATAATAAAGTTAATTTTATGGTATTATGTATAGATCAGAGTTATTCAATCTGTGTTCCGCCGAAAATTTTAGGGGTTACGCGAAAACATTTTATGTGTTGAGTTATGTCAGAAGTTATTTAATTTGTAACATTAAGAAAATAATTTCAATTTATTAATTTATTTTATTAACATAATTTTATTAATAGATGTAAATTTAATATGGATTTATATATATACATATTTCAGTATTTAATTTTATCTGCTCTGTTATGTTATGTTAACAGGCATTATGTTATTTTGCTCTTCTGAAGACAGTTTGTTAAAAAAAAATTTGTTTATCTGATTTTATTGAGTGCGAGTACCTATCTAAATTAAAAACTTTTAAATTTGAATTTATTTTATTTTATATCTATATTTGAGCGTATGATTTTACTATTTTTTATTAAAAGCTTGCAAAACGATCTATTGAACATCTGATGCCATTTATTACGACATACATATGTGTTAAATATCTTTCTCAAAAACTAAATACAGAAACATATTGGACGCAGAAGATGATATGAGATTACAAATTACAAAAATTATACCTACCAGATTTTAATATAAATTGTAATAATAAAGAAGCACAAAATAATTGAGAATACTCTGTTTACTTGGTTTTAACATTTTTATTATTTGTTTTTTTTTTGGTGAACCATTTGTATAAATAAAATATAATTAAAAAAAAAAAAAAACAAATTTTTCCTTTTAGTTGTTCTAGAATTTCTAAACTTAGAGTTAGTTCCGCGAATGTTATTTTTAGGTAGAAAGATTCTGACTACCACGAAAGTTTGAAGACTACTGGTAGATATATTATCTGTACTACTTAACAATATTTTGATATTTCAACACCTTTAAAATTCATTCATTTCTTTTTGTTTTTGTATTTTTTTTTTAATATATAAAAGCTTACATATTGTCTCACATAATAAATTTAACGGTTTTATTTTTAAAAATGCTTTTATAATATTTATATTATATTAATAATAAATTATCCCCTAATCAAATAACTTTAACAATAACTTACTTAATTAAAGTGTATTGAATTGAAATTAATGTATAGAAAAAATTTCACAACAAATTTATTTCTTGTCAACACTAATTACAAAAAAGAATGGGACATAATTCTTTTTTTTTTTTTGATTTTTTTGATTTTTCTTATTATTTTTTTTACTATAGATACAATAAAAAAATAGAAAAAAAAATAAAAGACAAAAATAAAACAAAAGCTCGCCTTTAAGGCTTTTCCTTTCAATAATCACTTTATTACATTTACAATAGGTTTGGTTCCACAAAAAAAAAAAAAAAAAATAGAAAAAATAGAAAATTTTTTAAAAAAATGAAATAAAATATTATTTTTTAACTCTTTAGGGTATATTAAAAGTAATAACAAACTAAAGTCGATTAAATCAAGTATTTTTTTTTTTTTTGCTCTTTTATTATTGTTGTGATTTTGTCTTTATATTATTTGCATTATTTTTAATTTATTTTTTATTTTTACCTTGATTTACCTTGAATAATGATTAGGTATAAGTTATTTATATTTATGAATTGTTAGTTCATATTTTTTTTTTTTTTTTTGTTTTTTATTTTGTCTTTTATTTCTTCAATATTCGATAAGTTCTTAATCATTTTTTTTTTATTGTTGTTAGTAAATTTTATTCTATGTATGTATATAATAATTATTTTTTATTTTAACCCGTTTAGAAAATATTTCTTTATTAAGCTTTTTTTCGGAAGCGTACCGCAATTTTATATGATTATGCTGAAGTTCGGTGAAAAAATCGTTCAAAAGAAAAAGTCCGTTCAGCAATTGAAAACATTTGTATGCTGAAATCGATTCGGCTGTAAACACTTTTTGCAGATGTCAGAAAGTCATATGTTTTGTAAAAAATTTTTTGTATCTAGTATCTTTTGGTAGATATTTTGTTTTTGTGTTTGTTCAGTATAAAGAAAAAATTTAAAAGTAAAATACGTTTAAATTAATTTTTATAAATCGATGATGAATATTGTAGCGGCTTTAAAATAATTGAAATATGAAAAAACGAAAATTTCAAAGGATCTTTCTAAAAGAAAATTGTTCAAAATATTATTTTTTACGCTGAACAAATGCATCAATTTTAAAAGAAACAATAATCGTATTTTTTCTAAATAAACTTATTTTTCGCAAAAAGTCTAATTTTTTCTAAAAAAATTGTAGTTATTATCTGAAACAGAGTTTCAAAAAATTTGATTACCGAGTGTTTGGGGCCGCCTCCAAACACAGCACAATATATTGGTGGCGGCCTATAATTTTAAATGTTTAAATTTTGAAATATGTATGTGAAAAATTAATTACGAGGGATTTTATAATCAGGCGGTTTTAAGATCAGATTTTCAATATTTTGTAAAATTTGGCAAAATGAGGATTCCAATAGCTGTCATCTCCACTATTTTAAATACTTGACAAACAACAAACAAAAAATTTTTTTGATCAAATAAGATTTAAAAAAAAAAATAAATTATTATATTTAAAATAATAAAATTTCGATCTAGAAGTTACTATAACAGTTCGCCTTAACCCATTTCTCAAAAAGACATTTGGCATAAAAAGACTATTATCATAAAGCCAGTTAGCATAAAGAGACATTTATATTAACTGGACATTTCTCATAAAATCTGTTTAACAAATGGGACATTTGGCATACATTTTTTGTAGATGATATTTTTGTTGTTATTTACGTAGCAAGGTTGATTGAAAATTGTGCAAACATATTTCAACAACAAAGCATTTAAAATATTTGGTCAACAACAATGCACTTAAAATATTGACCCCGCTAAACCAATTAACTGAGGTGCACCGTCGATGTAGACTGTTGTATTTTGTCTTAACCAATTTCTAAAAAATCAGTTCAATATTTAAAAAATTAAAAAAATAAAATTAATATGTTATTTTAATAAAAATTTATTTTCTTTTCAGGTAAATATAAACAATTTTGATGTTTTAACATTGGTAAGATGTATTTTATAAGATTCCAAATACGAAATTTAAAATTTTGGTGTAGGTCGATATAAATTAATTCTGTGATATATAATTATGAATTAAAAATGTGTTTTTTTTATAGAACATCTTCATAATTTGTAAATAGTGGGAAGCTGAATAGAGTCGATTGGTATACATATTAAGATCTCTAGAAATTGATTTAACTAAATTAATTTAATGAAAATTGTTGAAATTTTGTATTTATACCAACAATTTTTTGTATTTATTTTGATGTTAAATAATAGTTAAATACTAATGCTAGTTAAATATTAATGCAGGAAGTCCAGTAACAAGATGTTAAAATATAAATTACGAGGCAGTATATTAAAATATGTATGTCGACAAAAAATAATTTCTATTCAAAAATTGGATTTATTTTAACCATTCATGAAAAAAATTAACCTTTAGTTTTTAGATTTCGTTTACAATTAGCTAACTTATAGTTACACTACAACTTTTATCTGTTCAATATAAAAGATTTTTTTTTCCCCAAGGAAGATGGGAATTTTCCAAAGACACCAAGAACTTCCCCTTGGTAATGTCAGATTCTTACATTCTTACTGACTAAACCCACTTCCCCCTTTACCAAATATAATGGGATGAAACCCTCACCTGCTAACGCAGTATATTGGCTAGGGAGTGGGGATAAAAAAGGATAGGAAATGGACGCGGAAAAATTGAATTGGGAGTGAGACTGTAAGGAAACAATGAATCCGCCTACTATTATTTTGCTAACAGTTACTATAGCCGTTACAACATGCAGTAGTATATATAACACCTTACTGCATGAGGTAATTATTGAAGGCATCCTCCAATGTCACTATAGCAGCTATTATTATTGGTATTAGTATTATTTATTAATATTATGATTATTTTACTGCAGCGTCAGGGCCATCAGCGGATTACAACGTGCAGTAGTATATAACACCTTCCTGCATGATATAACTAAAGATAGCTTCACTCTAGCAGCTATTATTATTATTACTATTATTATTTTTATTACTATTAATTATAAGATATAATTATTACGATATGAAATTACTACATATATTTTATTTAAATGACCTGACCGGGGTTTGAACCCAAGACCCTCCGATTGAAAGGTTGACGACTTAACCACTACGCCATGAGATAAGACAATTTTTAAATTGATGGAATTACATTTTTTTTCTAAATTTTTTAAAATCTTGTAATTTGAAATATTATTGGACGGTACAAAGACATAAGCGTGAAAAGGGTTAAAAAAAGCACAAAAAAAATTAACTTTAAATTAATTTTTATAATATACAATTTATATACGTTAAATATTTCTGTTTTTTTTTTTTATAAATTGAAAATTTAAAAATTACTATCCAGTCCCACCAATTTTAAACGGTATTTTTATGTCAGCTAAAAGCAATTAATTTACATAAAATACTATATAGTAGAATAAATCTGTCAATTTATGAGCAAAAAAAAAAAAACAAAAAAAATTTAAAAGAGCCAAAAGAAAAGAAATATAAATATAGAAGAAGCAGAGAATTAGAGTAAAAATAGAAAAAATAAAAATCGTGATACCTAACTATTTGTATTTTGTTTCATTGCGCTTTTTTTTTTTTTTTTTTTTTTTATTGACACAATAGAGGTTATTGGTTTGTCTTATTTAATAATATTTTGCTAAATATGGCGGGAAAAAATGAATACCTGTAAAGAATAAAAAATACATATGTAATTAAAAAAACAACTAAAATATTAAAACATTGAAAAACTTTGCGCAAAAGATTTCATTTTATTCTTGTATTTCTGTTCATTATGTACCTATATTAGATTAGCGTGACATGATAATGTTACAGCACTTTGGTAACTAGTGTTGAGAGCGCTATCTGTTGTGACATATTGTAATCAACAATATGATTTTTTATGGAAAATACTTAAATCTCAAAAATAGGTTATGTTAAAATTTTTTATCGAAAATTGTTGTGTGGTGCAAAAAAGAAAATATACTTAAAAATATCAAATAAATCTTTTATTTTTTTTAATTATTGTTAAGTGAATTTGCATGTTTTTTATTTTTTAATAAATAAATAAAATTTTAAGCTTAAAAAATATTTTTTATTCAATTGTTGTTGACCTGATAGCTAGTTAATTTTTTAGTTAAAATAATAAAATTTCATTATTATTGTTAGTAAAATTGTATGACTTTAGTTGTTTGGAGGCAAATAGTTATTTTTTTGGCAAATAGATTTTTAGTCAAATAGTCATAGAGTTTTAGTAGAATAGTCATATTGATTTTTCGATTATTGGAAATTTAGCAGGGCTTCAATAAATTATCTTCTTTGAGTGTTGAGAAATTAACTTCTTTGAGCATTGTGGAATTTAAAGTTTAAATACTAAAAACCACTAATAAATTTAATATTCGCATATATTTGTATAACAATGATAAAATGTAGGAAGTTTAGCGGCTACCACCTTTATTTAAAAATTAATTTATTGAAATTGTCTTTTTTTTTGTGTGGGTAGGTGAGAATCTCAAAAGACATTAATACTCTTTGACAGTGTTGGACTTGAATCAACCAAATGCCACCTCCTTTTTAAACCAATCATTAGGTTAGAACCCATGTTACAATTTATCTACTGTTTGAGGATTGGAGAAAATAGAAATAGAGGAAACTAGGAAATATGAGAAGTTACTGGATGTTGGCAGGAGTATTTAGAACAAAGATGTTGATGATCTTCTTGTATTTATCAATATTGTACATGTTATGATTGCAAATTTAAGAGTAATAAATGTCGTCGCACGTTATTTCATATGCACGGTGTACGCATTACAAACGAATTTCCATGTGAGAATCTTTTGTTACTGATTTTAAAATAATTTAGAAATTATATAAAAAGTTACTAAAACTGTTTACCTAAGTAATTCAATATCATACAATTCAATTGTATCAATTTAAATAGCATTTATCTAAAATAAATCTGCTTCATTTGTCTACCACATATATACAGTTCGGATTTCGGAATAAAGAATTTATACACGAGGAATGGAAGATATTCTTTTAGTATTTATTTTGTATTAAATTTAGTTAATGCAATAAATGGAACTTGGGCGTATGGAATTTAGAATTTTGGAATTTCATATATATGGGAAATTAAACTTTCAATATTATGAATAAGATAAAATTTTTCAGTTTTATTAATTACATTTTGCAGGTGACAAGAAGTTGAATAATTTATTTCTAAATTTTTTAAAACAGACATCCCATATTTTAACCCGCGACGCTTCGTCACATAACTTTTGCAATCTTATATAAGAATATTTTTAATATTAAGTTCAATAACCCAAAAAAATTTATATTTAATTAGGTTTTTATGAACCGAACTCACGTATAGAACAAAAAATTTTTTTTCGATTTACTCGGATAAAACCAAAGATTTTAAAAATTAAACTTATGTGTAAAAAATCAGTAATGTTAATTTTTAGTCTGCATCATATCGTATCGAAAATTTATGCATTTCCTATACAATTTTACTCGTCGAACTTTTCTACTCGAGAATTATGTAATAGATACTACGTTAATCAGCGAATCTTCGTTGGGTGATTTAAAATGTCTCTGAATATAGTCTTAGTACATTGGATATAGGGTAAATAATTAATAAGAGAAATAAAAGTCGAGAAATATTAAATAAATTTCGAATGTTCGAAGAAATTCTGTTTCTTGAAGCGTTTTGTTCTTTTAGTATAAAATCACATTTTCTTCTAAGTAAAAATTCAAAATTTCTTATATTCACATATATACCAGTTATATACCAGGTATATATACCAGCATCACCAGGTATTTTTGTTTTTTTTTAGAAAGAGATAATCTTCATAAAAATTGATTTTTTCTTCAGAATTTTTCTATTTACTTTTTGCAATATTTGCATGCATGCATGCATGCATGCATATATGTATATATATGCAACAGGTTATAATACTTTTTGTTTTTATGATATAAAATATCTATTTAACATACAATAAAATCTAAGATTGGTTGAGATTGACTTGCATTTGCAATTTTATATTTTTACCTAGTTTGTTTCTTTCGTTTCGTTTTTTTTTTTGAATAAAAGTTTAATTCAATCATGTTTGGAGATGCATAGTTGAGATGAAAATTACATTGGGTTGTAAAAAAAAGTAAACAAGAACAAAAAACACGCATGTATATAAATTAATTAAAATAAATTATATATTTATGAATTTATATATCCATATACCTATATTATTTAAGTTTTCCTAGCAGCAAGTATATGCAACATAATATATAAATCAAAAAGAAATATAATAATCTATAGAAGTTTATCTCTTGTAAAAATTTCAACATCAAACATTTTTCTATATATGTACATACATATATACAATAACTATATATGTTATAGGTACTTATATAGTAAAAGAAGAAATAGTATAATCATCAACCAAATTGTTTTTATATACATACCTTACTATGTATATAATTTGTTTAAGATTGAATAAAGAATTGGTTAGAAGGTAATTGGAGGAAAAAAAAAAAAACTCCCTGAGATTCTTACAAGATTTTATTGGACAGTCTTGGAAATAAAAAAAAACAAAAAAGTTAAAAGAATAATTAAATTATTTTATTATTATATTAGATACATAAGTCATCACCATATTAATATATTTTTTGTTAAATGTGTATATATCGATATGTATATACGTAATATGTAAATTGAAATGATTTTAATATACCCATATATGAATAAAAACAATTTTCCAATTAATTTTTGACATGTTAAATAGTTTTTTTTTTTGTTTTTCTCTTTTTTTTTTTTGTGCTGTTCATGTTTTTATTTTTATTATACATTTTTTTGTTTTTTTTAACATGAATTTTGATCATTTATTTTTTTACTGACTGTGTGTAATGTTCTTGTAATGTTTTAAAGTTTATATTTAATTTTTATGAGATTTTCATAATAATTCACAAAATACAGAATGTTCTACTGTAGGTGATGGAGATTTAAAACGACAAACTTTGGTGAATTATATATGTAATATGTACTATTGCAATTATTTATAAAGCTGTGGAATCATTTTTTTTTATCTTTCCCACTCCAAAAAGAGGTGGGAATCTTCTAAAAACACCAAGAATACCTCCTTGGTATTGTTTGATTCTTACTGACTAAACCTATCTCGTCCTTTAGCCAATATAATTGGATGAAACTCTTAACTGTTAATGCAGTATACTGACTAGGGAGTACGGAGAAATGTACGGATAAGCGTGCGGATAGAATAAGGATTTGGAAAAGCTGAATTAGGGAGTGGGACTGTAAGGGAACAATTAATGCTCCTAATATTATTACTATTTTGATATCACTAACGAAACTATCAACACTTATAACATTCAGTACAACAAAATACACAATTCTTCATGAAGTAATAATTGCAGGCAAGTTTATTGTCACCGTAACAGCTATTTTTTTTAGCATTAGTACTAATTATTAAAATATATTATTATTGTTTGCCACGAAATCAAGGTTATCAACAATGGATTACAATATATAGTAGTAGTACAGCATCTTCCTACATGAGGAAACCAAAAGTAGCTGCATTGTATCACATTATTAATATTATTATGCGATATCTATTATTCCGATAAAAAACTTTTATATGATCTGACCTATATTTAAATTCAAGATTCTTCGATTGAAAGTCTGGTGACTAGGCGACTTAACAACTAATCAGATATTATTCAATTTCATAAAACATTTTATATTTTTTAATAAATATTAAAATTTGTTGGATAGCAAAAGCTACCAATTTTAATACCTTAAATATAAATACTTAATTCATTTGTATACATTCCTTGTATTGCTATATAGGATATTTATTAGATAAGAGCATAGCTAAGTATATGTTGTTGCATAGATTTTAACCATTTGTTTATTTTATCTTCAATCAAAGCTACGGACAAAATTGTATAAATAACAAAAAAACATTTGGAATAGTCGTTGAATCCTCATATCTCGGATATTGTTGGGCACTGAACATTAGCTCCATACGAAAATTTTACTGACTCAATACGGCCTGTACAACAGCACATATCAGTGCACTTACCTGGAAAACATCCTGCAAAAGTATAAATAAACATTTTTTTAAGAAATTTATTTTCATTTTCTCAAATAAAGGAAACTATATGATTTCTCTAATGAGTCACCTTGTTTATAATAGAATATTTATATACTTAATAATAATTATTAAAAATATAAAATGTTTAATGCTAGTTAGAAGAAACCTGTTAAGAATTTTCTTTCTATATATCTGTTAAAATTTATTATGAAGTTCTCCGTTAATAGTCAACCATTAATATGAAATGTTTGTGTAACTTTTGTAGATTCTAACATTAAGAATTCATTTCAATAAAAAATTTTGACATCTTATAAAAAATAAATTTTCCACCTATACTACATTTTGTTTTTCTTATTAAATTTAAGTTTTAAACTGTGAAAGTAATTTGGGAGGTCTGAAATTTAAATTAAAAAAAATAATTTTTTTTTTTTCACTATAATAGTGTTTTGATTTGAACAAAATTTATTTTAATTATTTTATGTTATATTGCATTAATATTAATATCAGTTTTAGTCGTGATGCACTAATTTTCTGTTAACTGTTTAAGTATCTCTAAATCTGTACATGATTTTCTTTTTTAATAAGTTGAAAATTTGAAATTCTCTATTTCTTATAAAACATTAAAGTAGTATTTTTAATCTTAGGATACTAGTTTTTGTTTTTAGTTTATTCCCCTGCCATATAAAAGTGACAAGGAAATTACAGAATTTTTTTTTCAGGAGTGACTATAAATATCGTAAGGGGAATTATTCTTACAACGTGTGTGGGATTCAAACCCTCACTATTTCGGCGTTTGCAGTGTATTTTATATGCTCTTATCTACTAGGCCACCGAGGCCCACATATATGCTTCTAGTTTAGACCTATAAATAAATTTTTAAACTGAAATCTTAGTCAAAAGAAACTAAAATTTACTCATATACTGCTGGAAATTTAAGAAGGCAGAAACTGCAAACAATTTATCAATTTTTTTTATTATATAGAATTTATTAATTTAAATTATTTATAGTTAAACGGTAAATTTATTTTCTTTTCTAAATTAAGGATTAAAGTAATTAGGTGTGCATTTCTATGGTTTAACAAAGTCGTAGGATCGGGAAAATCGTAGAAGGAAGTGAATTATAACGTAGTAGAATATATGTATATGAAAAAGAGTCATACTCATATATATATAGCGAAATTTAAGAAAATATTTTGTAATGTATATCACACAGCCACATTAAAAAATTTGAAATATAAAGTATATAATAAATCTGAAATAATATTTCTACTGATTACATAATGGTATAGTGGTTAAATTGAGTGGTTTTTCAATCAAATGATTTTGAATTCAAATACCTTTCATGTTATATGGAATATTAGTAATTTATATCGTAATAATTAATATCGTAGTATAAAATGAATTATAGAATATCATTTCGATAATATAATATCTGTCTATCTGTGTCCAAAAATAACTATAGTACCATAGCTGCCATTTCTAACGCAATTTTTCTAAAAGCTGATAACAAAACGGGTGACCACACAAGTCATAGCGTCCCCAATAAATTACTTATTTTTGAAACTAATTTTAAAATGATTGAAGACACAAACCATAGCTATTTTGTAAAATTTTAGATTTAGTAAAAGTAAAAGTAAAATTTTGAAAACCATAAATTTTGAAAGAAAATTGAAGAAAAAAAAAACACTTTGATGATAAATAAAGGAATGATAAAAAAATAAATTAGAATTTTTGCTTAAGTTTAATCGTTTAATAAAATATAAAAACATTAGAATTTATTTTACTTCTGTCATTTATGACGGTTTGCGAAACTAGTTAAATATAAGTACTTCTTGTATAAGATAATAGATGGCGGACAAATACGTAATTTGTATTTTATAATCTTGTACAATAACTACAGCCGAGTAGACAACTACTTAATAAAAATAATGATTCCAGAAATTAAAGTTTAGTGTAATATGAATAATAGACGACTAGTAAATACTGAATAGTCGATGTTTTTTAAAGGAATGCATAGGAGACCAAAAAAAACAAATATTTTAAGTACTTCTTGGAAAAAACTTTTCTTTTATTAAACGCAATAAATTAATTGTATAAAAAAAAAACAGAAGGTTCCACATTGAATAAACAAAAAGTGTAATGCTATTACTTTTTGGTTTTCCTTAATAAATCTAAATTTTGAATTAAAAGTTTTCATAGAATTATCCTAAATTTAATATAAATAAATATAAATTTTTTTTTAATTGCTTTAATACTTTTCGCAGCTAAGTATTTCTGCCATATTATTTTTTCTTTTAATTTTTTACTCCACATTAAAAAGAAAATCTGCTCATTTACTAAAATTATGGATTAAAAACTTTTTCTTTTCTACTTTTTTTTTTTTGATTTTTTTCTTTTTTGATTTTTTTTTGAAAAATTTAAATTTGGGTAACCTTTTCCCTTACCCTTTAGATCCCCTGATAACTACTAAACAAATAAAACAAAAATGAATTTTCTTTTTGGATGTTGCACAGTGTGTATTAGAAATTTTCCTACATTTTCATTTAAAATTAACAAAATTAACAAACAAAAACTAAAATAATAATAATAATAACAATACAATAAATATTACCTACACTTTTGCTATAAAAAGAAAATTTAAAAAGGCACAAAAACAAAAAAGAAACAATTTTGTTCTTTTTTCTTATTTAAATTCCAGAGAACTTAATACACTTTTGAATTATTTTCAAAATTTTTTCGGATGTCCTTTTTTAAAAATTTGACGAGGCTGACATTTTTAGATTTTCTTTTTAATTCTTTTTTTGCCTTTATATTCATTCCTGTTTCTAAAAAACAAAAACAAAAAAAAAAAAAAGAGAAAAGGAAACGACAAATTTTCTTTTCATTCTTAGTCTTAAAACTAAACCTATTGTTAATCCTTTTGATTTCTTAAAAAGGATTTTTTTGCTCTTTTTGTTCATAAATGTAACGGTGGAAATGAAATTAAGGTAGAAAAAACTTTCTACAGAAAGGTTTAAAAATTTTTTTAAAAAATGATTTTTTTTCGAAAAGAAGAAAAAAACGAATCCTTTTTAAAAAAAAAACTTGGAATCCTTTTCAGATGAATTCCTAATTAATAAGGAAGTAAAAAATGTATACTTTTTACTTCATTCTTTTAAATTTCTTGTTACTTCTTTTGAAAAATCTTAAAAATTTTAAATGTTATGCTTTCGTTTTTTTTTCATCTTTTCGTTTCTACATTTTACCTTTTAAATTGAAATTATTGATTGCAAAACATTGCCAGGATTTTAAAAATTTATGTTATTTTAACTTTGTTTTTTTTTTTTAATACAAATGATTAGTGTAAGTATGATAGTTGGCCTAAGCCATTTCACAAAAAACCATTTCGCCTAATACCATTTGACAAAAAATACTTATTGAAAAAAGGGAACAAAAGGGACACTTCCCAAAAAGATTGGAGAAGAAAAAGAGTGAAGAATTGCTTTGGCACAACATTGGTAGAAACAATTTCGTAAAAAGTAAAAATTAATAATTACTGAATTCTAAAGTCAAAAATTAATTATAAATTTTATTATTTAATTGCATATTCCTTAAATTCCATTTCCCTTTCTATTTATTGATCAGAATTTATTAAAAACGACAAATTCTATGTGAGACATGGAATTTAGTCAGAAACTTCATATTCCTAACAATTCAGAATCTGGCATATATATATATAAATATTCTGGAAAAATCGAATAGCCCGGATTTTCTAACCAACTCTAAACTCGCTCCTAATCATATTTCCTACATACATATTTCAACTACAAAACTTTTGAAATAGGTTAAATAGCTGTCGTCTCCAAAACCCTGCTAAACAAATTATTAAAACCCTGGTATTGAAACCAATTAAAATCTCTCCTAATATACATATATATATGTATGTAAATATATCATTTTAATAAATACTTATTACAAAAATATTTCCTTGTTAAAAGTTTTTTTGTGAAGTGTCGGTTTTGTTAAAACTCTTTTTGTGAATTGTCTCTTTTGTTAAAAGTTTTTTTACAATAAGTCTTTTTTGACAAATGGCATTAGACAAAATTTCTTTTCGCGAACTGAATTTAGGAGAACTGGCCTATTTATTGCTTCCATAAATTGCTCCCAGGAAAACTGGCCTATTTAATGCTTCCATTTATTTCAGTTACTCTAAACTATGATTTATTGATTTTTGTAACTCTAACCTAGTCTCGTCTGGCCAGTACTAGCAAAATAGGTGCACAAATACATGAACATTTTTTACAATACTATTACATTTTTTCAAGTATCTTCGCCACTGTCTTGACATTTTTCTAGCTAGTAATTGTGATAGTAATTTGACACTTCGAACAATTAAAAATGGTGACAAATGGAAAACAACATGCATTTGCAAATACATTTTTTACGGTTGTTTTATTTTTAATTTGATATTTTGTTTGTGTCTATTTTAAATATAAAATTGTTTGAAAAAATATAAAATAAACTTGAAATATTTTGATAACAAATGAAATGTTTTGATAGTAAAAATGAAACATACGTCACCGAGACAGTAATTTGACATTTCGTGTGACACACTCGCAAGACAGTAATACTTTCTCGTCTGGTTACCGGTTAAATGGTAAAATCGAATGTAAAGAAAATTTGACAGGATACAAGATAGTTAAAAGTTATGTATAAAAGTATAAAATATTGTAAATATGTATATGTTTTTGTTAGATAAACGTTATATCATTCTTTTTATTTATGACCGTCATCTCTCTAGTAAAAAAATTTTTTACTTTTCTAAGGTGCTTTTATCATTTATTTTTAACTTAATAAATATGTGACCTAGATACCATATATTTTTTAGTATATCTGGCAATCCTGTAACTTTAATTTAAAAATTTTTCAAATGAATTTTTTTTTGTTTTTTTGGAAAGGTTAAAATAATTTTAAAATTAAAGATAAAATTTGTTGTTTAACGGATGTCTAATGAATGCATATTGACAGAAGGATTTTAAATATTTTTAAGAAATTTGGTACAATTATATCAGTAAAAGCTTACAAGAATTCCGGGAAACTATTTAAGCAAAGAAAATTGAGAAAAAACAAAAAAAAAACTTTTTATTTAATTGTCCCTGATAATTTATTTTGATTCGTTTGTTCTTTTCTTTCTTTTTTTTTTTTTTATAAAAACAAAAAACGGAACAATATTACAGAAATTTTCATTTTTATCTTTCATATTTTTATTCCCTTTTTTTTATATTTTAATTTGTGCAAAATTACATAAGGGTTAAAAATTTAATTTAATTTAATAATGAAAGTGAAAATCTGTGATTTTTCTTTTCAAAAATTTACAAAGAAATAACAATTGATTTTCTTTACGTTAAAAAAAAAAAGGAAGAGAATGAACTTTTTTGAAATTTTATGTTTAGATGGTATTTTGTGGCATAATTTCAGGATTTTGAACCAGCATTCTTGGCGATTTTCTAAAAAAGTAAAAAAAAAAAAAATTATAATCAAATGTTAATAGGCTCTCAGTTATAAATTTAACGATCAACAAATATTTTATTTTCATTTTTTTTTTTTTTTTATTTATTTCTGAACACAACACAAATAACGGTAATTTTGATTTTGATAGGATGGTGGCAGTGATTAGAAAAGATGGGTATCTAACAATTTAAAAAATATGTTACACGAAATAACAAAAAAAAAATTAAAAGAAAAAAAAAAATAAGAAAATTGAAAAGGAAAATGATAAAAAAAAAAAAAAAACTGAAAGTGATTGAAAAAAAAAAAAAAAAATGAAAATTTATAAAAAGGAAAAGAATTTCGTTTTTCTGTTCTGTTAAAGTGAAGGTAATTTGACAAGTAAGGAAATTAAAATTTTTTCTACTCTCTTTTGTGGGATAATAACCGTTAGAAGAATACTCTATTAAATTTCAAAGATAGAAAATGTAAGAAGCAGTGATACGTATAGAAATTTCGAGGATATTAAAAATGGCAGTTTAAATATTTTTGTTATTATTTTTTATCATATTTTTTTGTTAAGTGGTTTTTTTTTGTGTTGTCTTTTATGAGAGAAAATTGTTTTTTTTTTGTGGTTTTTCTAATGTTTTCATTTGCGGAGTTTTTTTTTTACTTTTATTTTAAGTTTATTTATACCCATTAAAGGTTACCGATCTTTTTTATTTAATTTTGAAATGTTTAAGATTTTATATTTTTTTTACTGAAAATTGACTGTTTTATCATTCACTAACTATAGTGATTTTTTTTTACAGTTGAAGTTTTAACGGTATTATTTTTAATTTGGCAATCAGTTTGATTACACAAATATAACTAAATAAATTATAGTTTTTTCATTACAAAATGTATTATATGCCTTACGACTAGAACTATTTTATACCTTATTTTCTTCGGACTTAATTTTTATAAGTGTAGGCAAAATCCACAACACGTAGGGGGGCTCAATAGATATGTATATATCAAAATATCGTAATGTCACTTATAACCCTTAAGTAACAATAATCTAATAAATTTATGGTTTCCTTTAGAAATGTGACTCTCTTATAATCCCATAACTTCTAATAAAGTACAATTATAAATAGAACAGCGCACTCTATTAATACATTATTGGACCGCCTCTTCTCATAAATTTTTTTTGTTAATGTTAAATATGGTGCCTAAAGGGAAATATTTAATTTTTGATGCATTTTTACAAATATCTAGATGGGGACAGAGGTATTGTTATTTTTCCGATCTATCGAAAACGCAGTCAGAAAAAATTGATTGTAAATAGTCACTTATTAGTTTTCTTCTTTAGTTTTTTCATATACTTGTCGTTTAAATAAAAATAAGTTGGTCCATGTTGTAATTATTATAAAGTCTTATGAAGAGTGTTTAAGTGTATATATATCTTAAGTTAATCCATGCGTTGTCTTTAGTGAATTTCTATGAAGTGAAGTTTAATTTTATTCTTTAATTAAATAATATCGTACAAATTATTTTTTTTTACGATATTAAATAATTTTATTATATGTTAGGTACTGTGATTGGTATGACGATAAATTTGATTTATAATTTCTATTTTTTTAGGTAACATAAAAAAAAAACCGATATATTATTTTGATTCCTTCAACATAAAAAAAAAAAATTTAAAGAATTATTAAAGAAAACGCGCCATTAAAGAAAACTTTTAGGAATAATTTTTTTTTTAAATAAAAATTAATAACAATGAACACAAAATAATAATTAAAAATGATTAAAGTTGGACTTGGAAATTATAATTACTACTTGTATAAGAGGAGAAGTTTTAAAATATTTGAAAAATTTTAGAAATTTAATAGTCCTTTAGAAGTCTCTTAATTTAATTTTCCTTCAGATAATTTTGGTTATTTGTTTGAAAATTAAATAAAATTAAAAAATTTAACAGATAATGAAAAAAAATGTACATATATAATTATTAATCCTAATTAAAATTATTACAAATTAAAACCTTAACTAACCACTTGAAACTATAAAGATTTTGGTTTTTTTTATTTTTTTTAAAGGAATTTTTAATCCTTTAACCACAAGAATTTAGCGAAATAATAATTTCATCCCTTTTTTAACTTTTTTTTTTTTTAATTTATAAACAATTTGGTTTTTTTTTTTTTTTGTAACAAAGAAATAATTATTATTAATAAAGGGATAACAAGTAAAAAGTCCTGAAAATTATTACAGGATTTTTATGTTTTATGTTTTTATTTATTTGCCGTTCACTTCATCTTCTGTCCAAAAAAAAAAAAAACAAAAAAAGGCACAACTCTTCACAGAAAGAGGACATGGAATAAAAAAATGGAATTGGAAAAAATGGAAACCGGGAAAAGAAAAAAAAAAATTAAATCTAATAAAAAAAGGATCACAGTTATTTTTTTTTTTTGTAAGATTTAACTGTTAAATTCAGGAGATACATGGAATAAGGAAAAAAAACATTAGCACAAACAGATAAAGCGGACAGTAACAAATTTTTATTGTTATTTTCTATTAAAAAAATTTATTTGGTCATTTTTTTCGGAGAGAATATGATTGTTAGAGACATTAAACGCAATTAGTCGCAATTTAATAAAACGCAATGTAATAAAAACTTGACGAAAAGTAAAATTTTTGGATTTTTTCAATTTTAAGAACATAAATTAATATTCTAATGTTTCAAAACGATTTTTATATTAAATGTTCAATTTCGTTACGATCTTCTAATCATAAAATTATTGTTACATAGAATTATGTAACCATTTGGGTTGCATTACATTATGTCCTTTCTTTATTCAATGAATACAGGATATATGCAATGCAATGCATAGAAATTGAAACGTATTGCATGAAAAAAAATCACTGTTAGATTAAGAATTGTTCAATGTATATTCAAGGATCATGAAAGATAATTAAAAAATTGTAAAATATTTAAGTAGTTACGAAAAACTGTTATTACTCCGAAGAATCCTTGTTGAAAAATTAAAAATTTTATATTTTCTGTCACACCTATTCTATATTTTAAGGAGATTATATTTTGTTTTAAACTGTCACACCTTGTCCAAGTTTATATAATTAAAATACTCAGACAGATAATAATTTGCTTATATGTTTATTGTTAATTATTTATTAAATTTTTTTTTTTTATTTATTTTTACTTTTAAAATAATTTAATATCCTTTTTAAAACGTTTTTTTTTTATCCAAACTGTTTCAATATTTGAAATAAAAAATGTTATAACTTTTAACATAATATAATATTATTTATCTTGAATTTTTATTTGATATTTTTTTTTAATTTTTTTTTTTATTTTTTTATTTTTACTTTCCTTGTTTTATTATTATTTTCAGTCATTTGTTTCAGTCACTTTTTTAATCACTTATTTTATTATAAAGTTTTAACTCGTAAATAAAATACAAAAAAAAAAAAATGGCAAGCGACAACTTAACTTTGCACCATTATAAATGTAAAAAGAAAAACTTTTAGTTTTAATTTTTTTTTTAATTTCATTCAGCAAAAACAACAAAAAAGAACAAAGTTAAAATGTCCAAGCTCTTTTTCATTTCCTGTATCTTCCGTTTATTTCAAGACAAAAACAAAACAAAAAAAATTTTTTTTTTCCGTTTAATCCTGATTCAAAATTTTTGAATAAATTTAAATTGTTTATCATCCATCCTTTATTCGGGTTTTTGTCCATTTTCTTCTTTTGTTATCCTTACAGCACCCGAACATCAATTGGATTCGAAAAGTTAACGGTAAAGTTAAATATTTTCTTAAAAGTTTAATATAATAGAATAGAAATTATTGTTATTATTATTCGATCGGCGCTTGCCGCCATTACCATGATTAATAAAACAGACAGTGAATTTTTTTTTTATAAAACGCATATATTTTTGGTGTTCTTAAGTCGTGAATGAAATAAATCTAATTTTCGCATTATGAAATTTTAGTATAGATTTTTGATAAAATCAAAAATTTATTGAAAAATAAAGGTAGACTTTATGGAAAGCCTGTTATTATTTTCCTTTAGAGATACAAGATAGAAATTTATGTTGAATCTTAGAGTTTCTTTTCAAAAATCAACCCCACTTCGAAGGAATTCAATTATTTCCTTGAAAAATTAAGAATACTCGAAGTGATTTTTCAGAATATTAAAAGTTTATTATTATAAAGAATTATTATTAATTATTATAAAGAATTAAGAATTCTATTAGTAGAATTTATTGTATCCATGTATTATAGAATTTATTAGTAAATTACATATTTTTCTTTAGTTTTCTGTAAGTTTAGCATTTAATTCAAATTTAAAACTGAATTTATTTTTTACTTCCTGCACCTTATTTTAGTATTGTCACAGTATTCAAAGATTGCAAAGTCATCATAGTAAATTTAGGCTTAATTCTTACTTTAAATTATGTTAAATTTCTTTGAAATTTGATAAAATGTCAATTTTTGTAAAAAGTTGTAAAGTCATCATAGTAAATTTAGGCTCAATTCTTACTTTAAATTATGTTAAATTACTTTGAAATTTGATAAAATGTCAATTTTTGTAAAAAGTTGTCAAAGTATTCAAATGTAAAACTGTCAAAGAATTCAAAGTTTTCAAAGTTAAGCATCGAAATTAAAATACGTCAATTTAATACTCGTTGCTTACCAAAATAACTTTTTGTATTTAGTCACGTGCTATTAGAAATATTGAAATTCATTCCAACAGTCAAAGTATTTGAAGAAAGTAAAGAAAATTAAGTCATGATTGGACCATCACTTTTACACCTCTTGTTTTATTACAAACAAAATTTTTATATGATTTTTAAAAAAAGTGTCAGAACATGTAAATTGTAAACATGTAAATTGTAAAACCATATTTCATTTAGGAAAACTTTATAAAAACGAAGCTTAATTTCTGTAAGTTACATATCTTAATATATAAAAACTTGACATATGCAATTGCAAAACGCAGTTTCATACGGAAAATTTCGTAATTACGAAACGGCTTTACTGTTTAATTTTGTGTCAGTCTTAAATATCAGAACCATCCTTTATTACTCCAAAGATTTTTAAATATTTGTACAAACATTTATGTTTTTATTTATCATTTTTACATTTTTAAAAAAATTGACTTACAACATTTTGAAAATAAATGAAGGAAATTTTAACAACTACAATATTTATTGTACTTCTTACGGTCAAAAATTATTCTTTGCTTTTTTTTTTTTTTATTAACGAAACTTATAAATATTAACGGTAAAACGAAATATGTTTTATTATTATTTTATTGTTGTTATTGCTATTGTAGTTATTTGTTGTTGAGACTAGTGGGTAAAGTCAGGTGAATCTATTTAAAATTATTTTTGAAAAGTTTTTTTTTTTGAATATTTACAAACATAGCACACCACGGTGTATTGTGTATGTGTTGTTCAAAGTCTTTGGAAAAAGAAAATAAATTTTCAGGAAAAAAGTTTTTTGTATGGAAATGAGAAAAAAAAAAAAAATTAAAAGAAAATAGAAAAAAGTAAAGAAGAAATAAAATGGAGGGGAAAGTAAAGTTAAAACGGAAAAGAAAAATTTATGAAAATTAAATATAAAAAATGTTATACAAAATAAATACAAAGCAAAATTTAAAAGAAAAAAAAAAAATCAAAATGAAAAATGATGTAAAATTTTTGTATAAAAAATAAGTAAAAAATGTAAAAACTTTTCAAACGGCAGAGAAAATGAGTAGTTAGAGAATTGAATATTAAATTTTTTATTCGTTTTCTAAGTTGGTTTTAATTCTATGGTCCTTTTTGGTATTTTTTTTATTTTCTTTTTAAAAATAAAGTTATTTGTTTATTTTAAATCTTTTAACAATATTTTTTTTTTTAGTACTTTAAATTATTTACTTTTTATATAATAATTACGAACTTAAAGACTAGTAATATCGTCCGTCCGTATTTATAAGCTTATTCAATGTGTTGGATTATAAAGTTTTTACACCCGTATGGAACATAATTGAAGATTATAATAAAATTATCATTACGTTTGTGCCACCGTAACAAAAACGGGATTGTTGTGAAAAAGTATGAATTTTCTTGCCAAGGATAGCATTCTGAGTCGTTTTAGCTGAGTGAAATTTTTGCCATTTCATTTTAATGTAATTGCCTGGTTCGCTCGACGACTTCGAATTGCTGTATTACAACTTTGTTTTTTTTATTTGAACGAAAAAAGGTGTTTCTACTTAACCTAGATAACTGAAATTTTGTCAATTATGTTGGACAAAGAAATATTAATAACGGCCGTATTAGATTTTTATATCAAAGAAATTTGACTTACTATACTTCCGAATTGAATTATTTCGTGAATGGCATAAAATCATTGAATATTGTATTACTTTGTTCAATTTTGTCCGTCAGTCTTACAAATCTATCAATAGAAAACTTTTACACCATTTCAGATAAAGTAAAGAAATGACGTAAATAGATCTTATTAATAAAATAATAGTTGTAAAAGAACTTTTTTATATAGCTCCACAACAACAAAGAATGGCTATTTAGCCCCACAAAATAGATAAACCCTATGTTCAAACAGTTATAGCTAACGTTCTACTGAATATTTCACAAACTGAAAATATCAAACAATATGAAATTTTATAATTTAAGAATTTAATATGAAAGAGATATAAATTATTTACAAATACAATTTATAAAAACCAAAAATATGAATCTAAAAATTCAGAATTTAATCTCGAATGACTTCTAATGGGGTGATATCATAATTTCAATAAAATACGTTCAAAGGTATAATATTACTTATAATAATATTCAATAGTTTAAGTACAAGGTGTTTAAGAAGTAAATTTTACTTTAAATAAATATAATATACAAAAAATAAATGTATCAGGCGTGGATACTACTATGTATAAAGATAATAACTAGTATACGTATAGTTATATAAAATATGTATAAGATTTAAATATAATGTAGATTAGACAAAAATATTTACTATTTGAGTACCTACGATAAAACAACAAAGAAGTATGTAAACCCAAGTTTTTTTATATGTTAACTTTTTTCAAAAAACAGTTTAGAATTGTAACTAGCATCAAAACTTATAATTTTTCTTTGAATTTTATAATGTAAAAGAAAAAAAAAATGTGAAGAATCAAGACACACAATTCTTCAATTTTAAGGATAGTCTACATATCTACAGATATCTAAAAGTAACATAAGTATTTTCGATTTTTGACATCTAATAGCTCTTAAACTGGGAGAGCTATAAAAAATATTCTGAAGTAATTTATGCTAGCACACCAAAGTTATGAAGGAAACACAAATATAAAAGTTCTATTTTTAACCGTAATTTTCTTACATTACAGAACAAATTTTCAACAGAACCTGTTATATAGACATTTTAAAGTAGAGATTTTCTAACTTTAAAGGGCTGTAGACCCTTAACGAATAATATTGTGCCACAACATTAAATTTCTTTAACGACCAACTGTTATTCGCACCGTTAAAATTTTATTAATCTCTCTTTAACAGTGTACAAGTTTTATAAATAGATGGACGTGTATACGGACAGATAAAGTGAAACTAATAAATAAATTTTTCAAAATCTTTTTGAAAAAGGTGCTAAAAATTAAATTTATATTTTTACAGAAATGATCGAAAACCACATTTACCCACTTTTACAATATTTTTTTTTTCCTCTTCAAAGTTTTTTTTATCTCTTTTGCAATTCCTCTTATTTAAATTTCCTCCGAACTTATTGAAACAAAAAAAAAAAAAAGTAAACAATTTTCTGTAAAATCTGTAAAACGCAATTAGAAATGAATAAAAAAACGAAATTTCTAAAATGAGACTAATAAAAAAATTAATTATTTTTGGGAGAAAAAGATATGATGTAAAGAAAATAAAACGAATGTAAAGAGAAATGAAAAGAAAAGATATAAAACATAAAACAAAATTTCTTTTTCAATATTTTTTAACATTTAATATTAATAACGGAAAAGAAAGTACCGTTAAGTGCCCACTTCTTAATTATGAAATTAAATTCGAAATTTACTGGAAACTAATAAAATTTTGAAAATATTGTACACCATTTTCTTTTTTTTTTTGTTTTATTTAATTTAAAATTGGACAAATGCTCAAGATTCCATTTTTATTTTTGGTAAATTTTTTTTTTATTATAAAATATTTTTATTTTATGACTTCTCAGTCCATTTTATTTTTTGTTTTCAATTAAAAATTCTAAAAATTTTTTAAAGTTTTTTTTTTTCATTTTTTATACATTAATTTTATATAAAATAAAAAAACAAAAAAAAAAAAATACAGCATTCTCATAATTTATTAAAAGTTTTTTTTTTTTTGTTTTTTTTTTTGTAGTCCTTGTAGTCAAACATTTTTCAATTCAACTTTTTGTTTTTTACCCCTTTAATTTTTTACGACCAAGGTCTATAACATATAACAAAAAAAAAAACACCTCTTAATAAAAAACACGTCCTTCTTTTGAAGTTATCTACATTTTTCAATAGAATGCTTAAATAAAGATATTTGTTAACAAAAACTAGATAATATGTTTGATCAAATTTTCCTTTTAGAATATATTTGAAATTCACTGTTAAGATTCTAAATTCTGTTTAATTTTCTTACTCGGGAATGAAAAATTCTTTTCTACCGTTCCTATATTTTAGTTTTTTAGAATAGCTTGGACTTAACAAAAAAAAAAAAAAAAAAATAAGTAACCGTTATTTCGCTTCTTCGTTCGTTCGTAAATCGTTCTTTATTTCTGGTTTAAGTATCATTTTTTCCAATAATTTCAATCAATGTTCCAATTGTGTAGATTCTAATTTTTGTTCTTTAGAAGGCTACATGGAAAATATCGTAAGTCACATAAAGGAACTACACTTTAACCTGTTGGACTTTAACCAGGCAAATCCACACCCTTTAAAATTAAATTTTAGGATATGGGTTTTAAAATAAATTTATAGTTTGATTTAAAGGATTAGATTATGGGGGAGCAATCTTTGTGAGTAGGATTTTCAAAATTTGGGATGATGTCGGAAGAGGGGAAAAATTTTGAAAGATATTTTAAAAAAATATGTTAATATGCATCTTAAATGCTCTATTGACCGTATCTGTTAATTTTATAACATCACATTAAAATGTTCAAACCGATAAATGCTGTCCTATTAAATTGATAATTTTACAAGGACCTAACATAGTTATATGAACATCTGGTTATTGAAATACTATGTATAAAACAAAACTTATTTGAACTTTTAGAGTATAATTTTAGCTCATTTGTTTGATATACATAATCGAAATATCTTATAATGGTTGGAAACAATTTCATTTTTTTTTTTAATTTTAATTCAAAATTTGCAATTTAACTCCTTTTCAACATTTTAATTCAAAATTCATAAAAGTTTTAAATGATTTTTATTTTTTGCTGTATTTGTATTATTTTTATAAATTGGTTACACCATAGAAACAACATAACAAAACAATTTTTTTTTTAAGGATATTTCCCTAAGAATATTAAAAGGGAATAAACATACATACATTTGTATATGCATTATAGACATATTAGGACATTACAATGTAAGGAAATAGAATTTAAAAAAAAAAAAACTAACGAGGACAATTCATTTTTGCAAAGTTTTTATTTTATTTTATTTTTTAGATTATTGCGTTTTTGAAATTTATTCAGGACGAAAAAAAAAAAAATCAATTTTATTTTGTGTTTTTTGGCGGGTGTGTTTACAGGGATGTTTACCTCCATTGTTGTGGTTTTAAATTTTTTTTTTATATTTTGCTTAGAAAATCCTTTAAATAGAAATTTAAATAATTTTTTGTTTTACAAATTTCGTCACTCACAGGTTTGTCACTCACGAAAAATTATTTTAAGATGGAATTGTTAAATTGAAAGAGAATTACTTAAGTGTTTTGGCAATCAGATCATATTGCTGATGTAAATTGTTTAGTTAATCTAAAATTAAATTGGAGTATTATTTAAACATCCTAATAACTGTATAACTACTACCTACAAAAATGCTTTAATTCACTTGAAATTTAGATTCCATAACTAGTGAATGTTGTTGTTCCATGTTTAGATATTGATTTTTTTGCTCAATGCTGGTAAAAGGATTCCTATATTCCAAATAAAAAACACAAAAATAAAAAAAAATTAAACCATAAAATGAAAAGTAAGAAAAATTAGGTTTTTTGGTTTCAGTTTTTTGTGTTTTTTTTTTTCAAGTTACCACACACGTATAAAAAAGGACATTAAATTTATTTTATTTATTTTTATATTTTTTTCTTTTGTAAATTGAAACCAACCAAAGAAAATCTTTTAAATCGTAATTTTTCTGGTTAATATTTTTTTTTTTTTTTAGATTACAGTTGAAAATGGTCATCAAATGAGGATTTTTTATATTTTTTAGAAATTTTTGTCTGAGACTAATAATTTGTTATAGTATTTTTCGTTTTTCTGAGAAAAAATATTCATAAATAAGAAAAGAAAATCAAAAAGAGAGGAAATGAAAATTTTAAATTAAATTATATATAGTATGTATTTTTTTCAGAATAGTGAAGTATCGATTACCCTGTTATGTCCTGAATTTTGATGTTGTAATTGGGTATTTTATTAAATAATTGAATTTAAAATACTTCTTTTTTTTTTTGTAATTTCAGACTCCTTAGTGCTAGATTTATAAGTATTACATGCCCTTTTTATATTTCATTTAACGAAAGACTTAAAAAAAGATTTAGTGCAAGGGCTGGTACACTGTTAAATAATATGTTAGGAGTATAAGAAGACTGTAAAACTTTTTCAAGAAAAGAAGAGAACAGTTTTTTTCTAAACAAAACTTCTTCCAAAGTATTTTTTATACAAAAATTAGAGTTTAAATTTTGTTTTGCAGGGTGTTCATGTTTTAAAAATTGATCGGATTTCTTTTAAGATTTGGTCATCTTTTAGTTTTTAAATTATTTGTAATAATTTTTGTTTTTAATAATGATCAAAGAATTATTTTCTATTTCTTCTTCTAATCCTTTAACGTCTAAGACAACAATAAATTATTTTACTTGTACAATTTTATGTTGTTTGAAAAAATCATATTCATGAAGGAAGGGTTATTTTCGAAACTATCAGATTTATAATTAATATAAACTCTTATGGCTCTATTAGCTTTGTTCTACTATTATAAGGTTCTATTAGTTTTGGTCAATTATTATAGGGCACCTCCAGATGGTGTTGTTTAAACGTGCGAATTTTTTTCACGGGTTTTACTCTAAGGCATACTTTGCACTCCATTTCCGTAATATAATAGCCTACTCACCTGCATTTTTTAAGGTTTAGTATAGGATTCTTTCTTGTAAGTTGTTTTCATAATTCTTCCTTGTCAGTCTCTACAATTCCGAATACTCTACACATGGTACACATGGAATACTCTACTCTAGGTATCGGTTTATGAACACCTACAGTTTATGGGTTATGATTTTGGCGATTAATACTGCAGTCAATTATATTCTACAATCAATTGAGTCTTTAAGAAAGTTTTATTTAAATATATTCAAATATATTATGAAAAAAAAAAAAAAATCCAAACAAGGTGGTTGAACATTCCAATTAACCCTTTATTTTTTGAAAAAGGTCTAAAATAACTAAAAAAAAAAATAAATGTATTGAACATTTTCCAAAGGTATCATCTCTTCTCAGGTATCTGCATTCCAAAAATTTTCAAAAATAAATTAATTTGAATTTTTTAGACCTTATTTATCCCAATAATGTCGAATTACAAAAATCCTTTTGTTTTGTCGTATTAGCAGAAAAATGTCAACTCTTTACATTTATTTTTAACATATTTCAATTCCAAAGTGAAAGGATAACAAAAGAAAAATGGAAAAAAAAAAAAATTGGAATGAATAGATGAAAAGAAAACATAAAATATATAATAAAAAAAAAAAATTTCCGGGCTATGGGGGTATTATAATAAACGAAAATAAATATGCAATAAATTTTAAGATAAAAAATAATAATAAAAGGGTTATTAAATTTTTTTTTTTTGCTCACTAGTTAATTTTGGCTAGACAGTTGCTAAAGAAAATTATTTAAGCTTAAAAAAGTCATTGCGCTCGGAGCACCTTTCAATTATAAATTTATATAAGTATATTTTGTTTTTTTTTTTGTCGAAAAAGTCAAATTGAATTTTTGGCTTGAAAATTGGTAAAAAAAAAAAAAAATTGGAAAATTTGAGAGATAAAAAAGGATTCAATTGTATATACATACATATTTATTTTTGTTATTAGTGTTGTAATTTTAAAGGTGTCATTTTTTGTTGATAGTATAACGCTTCGAATGTTTATTATAAAATGTTTCATATACATATTACATGCGAGTTTCTTGTGTTTTAAGTTAGCCTGAAGGCGTTTTTCTTTTGCCTTAGATAATTTAATTTCAAGTTTTTCAGAAAAAAAAAAAAGAATGGATGTGATAAAAAAATAAACAAAGAAAAAATCAAATGCATAAAACTAAACCCTAATCAAAAAATAAGGAATTCGGAATAGGGTATGAGATATGGTTCGGATTTATTGTTAGAATCTTAAATTTTCTTATTACATGAATAATAAAAAAAAAAATTCAATTTTTTTGTTTTTGTTTTTCACAAATTTTTCCATATAGGACTTCTCTTCTTTTTGTTTTTTTTTTTTGCGAAAATCTTGTAGAAGAATTAAAGAAATTTGATATGAGACTTAAGATTTGTATTTGAAATTAAATTATATATATATATGTATTAAGTATGTATGTATATAATATAAAAAGTTTTTTTTGGGTTAGGAAATAATGTTTTTCATATATTATATTATTTACTTATCTTGTTATTTTTTGGTTGGAAAGGTTGGAACAATATTGTATTTAAATAATTTCAAAAGTTTAATTTTTTTTTTTTTGTTATTCGAGTTATTAAATTTTTATTTTTGTCTCGTCTGGATAGGAAAGGAAAGGAAATTGCAAAATTATATTTTTCTTAAATCTTATTAAGAAATTTTCCAAAATACATAATATTATATTTTATGTATAGGAGTCAATAAAATTGTCATCAAATTAAATTTTGTATTTTTCTTTTACGAATAATAATTTATATAAAAAAAAAAATTAGAGTTAATTGTTAGACAAAAAAGTTTTTTGCATAAATTAAGGAGTAACTTTTTGTTTTTTTTTTTTTGTTGTTGATTTTTTATATTCCAAATTTTATTCTAATTTTTGCAAAAATTATATTTGAATTTAAAAATAATTGTAAGTATAGATTCATTTACTATATACGAGTATATAATGAAAATATAAATTATATATTTAATTATTTTTATATAATTAATTCAAATTTTTAAAACCACAAAACGTTTCTTGCATAAATACAATAAATTAAACTTTAAAAAATTAAAATAAGAATTAAATGCAGGATAATATATAAATTTTTTTTTATTTTTTAAATATTATTTACGGTATTTAATTTAAAACGAGTTTTCCTTCTATATTTATTACCTATTTGCATAATTTGATACACATTTATAATATCTAATAGTTTGTTATAGTTCGTAATGTGAAAACTTCATTTAAATTTTATATAAAATATTGTTATACACTGTTAATGGATAAATAAAGTAAATAAGGAGTATATTATACAGGAGATTTATATCTTTAGTATTATGATAATTTTTAATTATATTGAAAATATTCCTGGAATTTGACATGACGCAGGAATGATAAAGTATAATGTACTGTTAACAATTAAAATAATAATTGATGACGATGACTTTGGCAGACTGGCTTTTTGACCTAATTTTTTTTAATATTATATATATACACATCATTATAAATAATTAATTGTCTAAAAACTTGTCTAAAAAAAAAAAAAAGGAATCTTTTTTAAAACCGGAAAATAAAAGCTATAAATTATTTTATTCATCAATATTTAATTTGAAAAATTAAATTATTCATTGCGTGTTTTTTTTTTTTTCTTAACTTTTACGAGAACAAGTAAATAAACCTTATTATAGTTTTATTTAAGAGACTTACTAGTAATATTGGTACTTTTTTTTTAATTCAAAGTTTTGGTTGTACCTACTTCATTTTAGGAACCGTTTTCGATTTGATTTTGACACTAAATACACATATTTTGAATGATATGATGATTTTCTGACTAAATTTCGGTTGGTGCAAACGTCAGGTGTTTAACGGTTGTTTAAAAGCACATATTTGCATATATCTTTGAAACTAACAGATATATAAGTAAAGTTTTATGAAAAATAAGAAAGAAATATTAAAGTTTTCTTTTTAAATATACTTATGTATTTGTTATAGGTGGTCCAAATTGTTTAGCTAACTACAGAGTTGTGCAAAAGAACAAAACTTTAACTTTTTAGATAATCATTTCAAAAAAATTATAAACTATCATAATACGAGAACCAGGAGCAAAAGGAATCCTTGAGATTTTTTTGGATAAAAATAACAAAAAATGTTTTACCGTTACTTAATTTTTTTTGTAAATTTTTTTTAGTACTTAATCTAATTTAGACTCTAAGCTTACTATTGATATTTTCGCTCTATCATAAAATTCTTTAATCACATTTGCGCTTACCAGTATCTAGCCGAAATTTTTATATTATGCTGCCCATACAAGGCGGACCAGGTTTTAGAACAAGTCCGCGGACTTTATAACTTGTATCGTGTATGGGCAATTTCTAAAACCATTTTCATGGTTGTAAAGTTGGTTGGATGAATATCAAAAACTTTTGATTTTTGTGGACGGAGTTTTTAGTTTGTAGTTGAGTTGTATCGTGTATGGGTAAATTGCACAACTTAAATGTCATTTTAACATTGAGATTTTTTGATTTGAGAAAATTATAAAAATATAAAGTACATAATTACAATGGTTGGATGATAAGTTAGATAAGTGTGTGGTATGGTTCTAAAACCTGTCCGCTTACCAAGTTTACAAACTAGTCCGCCGTGTATGGGAAGCTTTACTCTCAAACTAAGTATGTGTGTGTAAAGTTAAAACACGAGTCCTAAATTAACATATATCTAAAAATAATAATAAAACAAAATAAAGATAATAATTTTTAAGAATGTACATTAAAAACTAGAAAATATCAATAAATTTTCCAATAAAATTCTAATACTAATAAATTATATTTTTTAGCCATATGAATCATTTTTATTAACTCTCTATTTTCAAGTATAATTTGTTAGTTATATCGTAACAAAAAAAAAATAAAGAAGAAAAAAAAAACAAACTGTAGTGAACAAATCGATTTACAGTATATACCTATATTGAATATTCTAAAAAAAAAAGTTGATAATTCATATTACAACTTCTTTCTAAATTTCAAGTCAACATTTTTATGTTCGTACTAAAACAGTTCAAGGGTATAATTAATTTGCATTACGTTTGAGATATCTTAAAAGAGACGAGATAGATATGGAAAAGTATTAATCAGAATTGATATCTGAGTCGATTTAGTTATATGCTCCTCCTATCCGTCTGTCGTCCCATGATTGCTCAAAAAGAATGAAGCTACAATAAAGAAATTTGTACGATTTAATTTTTATATAAATGCTAGCTTCATTACTGAAATTTAATAAAGTTGACCGACTGGTTCGAGAAGCCGCCATGTACGTTATTTTTTTTTTGGGTGAATATACATAATTCTGTGTCTAATTAAGCTGTCCATAGACATCTAAAATTTTTTAAAAGATGATCAAGTTTTATGGCAAAAATTACTGTAAAACTTCTTTGGTTTGGTGCAATTGGACCAAGCCGCTGTGATACAGCTCTAAAATTTATATAAATATATCTCAGTACTTAATTCAGATATGAAAGATGATTAAATTTTATGAAAACAGCATAATATTATTTTCGTGTAGATATCCTAGAGTTGCTACAGTCAACCATACGCTTTTTATAGTTTTTTTTTTTGCAGATATTTATAGCAAAGTATGGAAAATAAATTAATGTAAAAAGAAAAAAAAAATCATGTAACAACAACAAGTTTTTTTTCTTTAGTTTTTCTATTTAATTAATACCTGCTTTTACCTGTTGATAGTTTTTGTTCCTCAAAAGGAAAAGAAAATATTTTAATTAAATAGCACCTATAATATTCCAATAGATATTCCAATTCTAATGCACATATATTCACTACTGCTGAAATAAATAAGACGTGTATATATATATACTAGGATGTTGCAAAAACAAAAAAAAAATTTTTTTTTTTAATTTCCCCTGTATTTTTTTTTTTTCAAGTACATTTGTATATACAGTACAGTAAGTAATTTTTCCCTAATTGGGCAATTGAAGTCAAAAACTGTAACAAGCTGTCTGCTACAGTTAAAAAATCAGTATTCCAATAACACTCCCTTCCATCTTTAGAAAAATAACAAGTAAAAATATAGAAATGGATTCAATTGGATTTCTTTCTCTACAACCAATTACAATTTTCGTACTCGTCAATTAAAAATTTAGCACAGTTTTAACAGTTATAATATTTATCTGGCATAAAAAAAAAGTTATAGATAGAGTATAGATAGAGAGGTAAATAGAATTTCTTTATATATGCAAAGTATAATAATAAAAAATAACAGAAAAGTAGTGTTTTTTTTAAAAATGTAAATAATGGTGTAATGACAGAACACTAGAGGAAATAAAGCACGCGGGCCCGCGGGGAAAAACTTTTGGAATTGACGCCCGTGGGCTTTAAATCCTTTTTAAAAAAAATTAAAGCCCACAGGTGTTAATTCCACTAGATCGTAAGCTTTAAGTTCATTTCGAAAAAGAATTAAAGCCCACTGAGTAACACAAAGGTTTCTATTATTTCATTTCATTTCATTTCATTTCATTTGACTGGATTTTATTTGGTAACATGTCGAAAGTTTCATGGTAAGATGTCCCATTGGGATTTTTGACACGCTTCAATAAGCGAAAAGTTCCATGGGACTGTTTTCTCATTGTCAAGGCCTCACAAATTTTGGGAGGGATTTTAGAATAGAATTCAAAATTATGATTAAACGTGTTTTACAGAATATTTAGATATATGCATATGCGAATTTTTGAATTAGGAGAGATTTTAGAGTTGGTTACAAAATCAGGGTTATACGATTTTCATCAGAATATGTATATAATCCTTCTAATTGAAAACTCGCATATGCATATATCTAAATATTCTGTAAAAGGCGTATAATCCTGATTTTGAATTCAATTCTAAAATCCCTCCCAAAATCTCTGACAATTAGGAGTATTACTTATATACATATTTTGGTAAAAGCATATAACCCTGATTTTGTAACCAACTCTAAAATCCTTTCCAATTCAGAATCTCGCACATATATTAGTACATTTTCTAGAAAAAGGGGATACCACAATTTTTATTCAAAACTCTAAAATCCCTCCTAATACGTTTGCTCTACATATTCTATTACACTCTTCTTTTAATAACAAAAAATAGCGTGGGTATTTCTAATTTCAAAAAGAATTAACGCCTGCGGACTTTATTTCCTCCGGCATTCTGTGACTGCACCGTAAATAATTGCGCAATAGCGCAATATAAATCCGTTTATACTCAATGTTTTGTTTTTATTTTTTTTGTTTCAGTTTTTGTATTCTCTATACAATATACAACTTAAAAATTGTATAACCATTGAACTTTTCGATGCGATTTTTTGAAGAGGCTCAAAAAAAAAAAACAAAAAAAATACAATCGATTTATGTATGTTATTATTGTATGGTTATTTTCACGAATGGAATTTTAATTTTGTAAAATTTTACAAGCAAAAAAAAAATAAAACGAAAAAATAGAGAGTGGGAAAGAGTTGGAAAATTAAATAAAAAAATTAAAAAAAATTATTTTTAATCCTTTCGTAATGTTTGTTTTAGTGTTTTCCTTCCTGAATATGGAATCTTAGAATTTTAATTTTAAAATAATTAAAAAAAAAAAAAAAAAACAATTTCAAATAATAAAAGAAAATTATTTTTTTGTTGTTTGTTTAATTGGTAATGTGAATTACCGCTATGGCGCAACCATTATACCCTGTCATATAAAAAGTACTTGACTTGTTGAAATTTTGACAAAATGGGATGGAATAAAATATAAAAAAGGAAAGTAATTGTAAGAATTGAAAAATTAGAATTTTGGGAAATTTTTTCGGTATAGGTATTGAAATGTAAATTATTATAACGGAAAATATCAACATTGTTAAATAGGTACGTACGTATATGTTACATTAAATTATACTTGATGATGAAAATATAAAGTTAAGTTTCTTTTTCTCCTCTGCTGTTTTCATCCTCTTTCATTAATTTTGACCAAGATTACCTAGATTTAATTGTAGTCACAGTTTATTTTCCATCGACTTCAATTCATATTTTATGCATAGTAACAGTTTTTTATTATAAAAATTTTATTCCTCGTTAAATTAGACTGGAAAAGGTGATACTTAAGGGATTTTTAAGATGCCAAAAATGGTATAAATTTATAATTTTTCAGTGATAGGAGCTAACCACATCTCAAATATTGTTATACGAGTATTATAATAATAAAAGGTAATATAATTTTTAAGTTTGTGTCAGAATTAGAAGTTAAAGAAGATTAGAGGAAGTTATTTGTTTACGAATCAACAGACAGTTGTTCAATTTTAAAAACCAAAGACTATCTCTCTATAAAACTTTTATACAAAAAAATATAATGAAATCAGGAAATGTTGTTTAACTTTAAACCTGAAAAAAATAAAAGAGTAAAGTGAATCTACAAAAAAAAAAAAAAAAATGCTAAAATAACAACAACAAACATTCAAATAATAAAAAAAACGTTTCATTTTCAGCCTTTTTTTTATTAGCTTTGTTTTTTATTTTTATTTTGTATCGAATATATATTGATGCTGTGCTGTGTGATGCTGGCCTCACTGCTTGCAATTGTGGTTTTTGATCACCGGATATTACTTATTTGTGTTTTTTTTTTTTTTTTGTAATATAGTGTTGCCATTCATTTAGTAAATATTTTTCATTTTATTTTTTGTTTTTTTTTTCTGCCAATTCAAAAAAAAAAAAAAAAAAAAATTAAAAAAAAGAAAATTAAAAATATTTCATTTTTAACTTTTTCTTTTGTAGTTTTTTTTTTTTTTTTGAAACTAATTCTGAAAATTACTGAGATTTTTTATTCTCTTTCATTACATCTTTACGAACTCTCAACAGTTATGTATAGTATAGTGTAATAATTATTTAAAAACAAACAAAAAAAAAAAAAAATAATAAAAATTAAAAAAAAAAAGTATCTCTTTGAATCAAGTTCTAATGAAAATTATTTTAAATGGTCTTGTAAATATGCTCTTGTCACGCGTCTTATTTTTTAAGAAGAAAAATTTTTTTTTTTTTTTTTATGTAAAGCGAAGAAACGACGAAATTCTTCTGGAGCAAATCAATAGAACATAACATTAATATGTTATATATGTTATTATATTTATTCTTAAAAAGTGTATGGGAAAGGGTAAAAAAGGGGGGTTTAAGTTAACAAGCAATTTGATACTTTTTTTTTGGTTAAGCGAGAAGAATGTTAAATATTAGTTTACTAGACCGTTGCAAGTAAGTAATAATAATACTAATAATAGTAGGTAACATAATGATATAGTTATACATTATAGTTAACAGAAAAAAATTTCTATACAATAATATATAATCAGCAAAAAATAAAAAAGAAAAGAAAAAGAAAAGAAAAAGAAGATGGTAATCAAAACTAGACCTCATTAAATATTTTTGTTTTGTTTCAAGTTTCAAGTAGTATCTAATTGAAAATTCTATTTTTATATGTTTTTGTTTGTTTCTTTTAATGTTAAGTTGAATTCTACTAGAATTTAAATATTTTTTTTTTTTGATTTTTTTTTTTAAATAGACAGAAAAAAAAAAGTTTTTTTTTTGTAAGAAATTCGAAACAATTTCAATTAAAAATGTTTTGAGACATGTTTTTTTGAAGTTGAAAATAAAAATATTATGTTGTTTCAATGTTAACGACTTTCTTCCTATTTTGAATTTTTGTTTTTTTTTTTTTTTAATTTTGGGGAAAAATTTTAATATTTTTTAAGTAATACCTTTAGTTAACGTTAACGTTATCAGTGTTGTATGTATATGCGAATTATGTGAAACTTTAGTTTCTAGATTATTTTTAAAAATTTCGTTACAGTTTTTTGATGGATAAGGTATGTTCTACTCGCTTCATCATAAATTTCTGTTTTCTAAATTACCGATTTAAATTTTCCATAATTTTAATATTGTGTCTAGATATTGATTTTTAAAAAGAAATTGTAAATTATGTACGCATTAATTTTTTGTGTTCAGTTGTACAAAATCTATGACTTAAAAATGTATTCGCTGACTGTTAAGTATTCGATTAAAAACAGCTTTTATTGAAAAATGAGGATGAATGTATAGAATAAACTGTCCCAACCCAACTCTAGGATTTTCGCACGAACATAATATACATATATGTTGTTTCCATGAAATTTTTGTGAAAACAGATATTCGATGCCATTGCCCTGAACAAACCAAATTTTACATCAGTTAGTCTCGTGAAACTTTGTCATCTTTTATAAAATTTCAAATGTCTAGTTAAATTAAGTACTAAGATATAAAAATATAAATTATGTTAATATAAAAAAAAAAAATTGTATGGCATCTAGGCAAACCTGCTCCGATAGAGAACCTAAATTTCACATAAGAATTTGGCTTGAAACTAAACTTCTTTCTACAAAATTTCAAATAACTAGCTTCAATAGCCACTAAGTTATTTAGATATAAATAAAAAAGTTGTATGTTAGCTACTCAAACGTATCTGTCGAATTTGCTTAATTCAGAATTTGATTCTGAGCAAAAATACCTCACCTCATATACTTTGTCATATCTAGCTCATCGTCTTTAAGTTTTCACAAAAATAATGGCAAATTTATTATACGCTGGAAACCACGTTCGTTGGGGTGTCATCAGTGTAAAAAATGACAAAAAATAATGTTTCACGATTTTTAAGCTATTATTGTTTTAATAATTTATGGAAGCTATGCGACAGAGGCAACAACGACGTGACGACGTCGGGCTGCAAAATAAAAATAACGTTGAGGACGATATTTGAAGTCATTTTACAGTTCTGGTTCGATGTCGTTGATGTAAATGTACGACAACGATCGTTCAATGTGAATGTATTCATAAAAAATGCGTAGTATGAATAAAAATCACGGTACGAAGTCGTCTTAGTATCGTTACGCGCCATTGTAATGGCAATCGACCTTAAATAACAAGCTGTCAAAAAAACAAGAAAATTTATATGAAAATTCTAAAATAAACCTTACTGTACTCACTACTTTATTAAAATTAAATACACCACTGCTTAACCAACATTGTATTTTATTTTATTTTTCAAAAGTTTTTACGTTCCACTGCAGAATTTAAAATTAATGAAAATTGAAAATTGTTATTAATTTTCCAGAGATATGTAATTTACTTATCTTTTTCTGATACCAAATTAATGATACGAGATACGAAGTACGTTTTGAAGATATTAAATGATTCGTTCTTGGAATGTGGTTTTAAAATCTGAAAACAAAAAAAAAACGAAAAAAAAAAAACATTAAATGAATATTTTAAAATTATCTGTAATGAAATACGAGATCAATTTAATGAAAATCTACAAATCGCAAAATTTTTTGAAATAAAATTTTGTATATATTCATATTGAATTGCTAATTTAATATTGGAAAATGTATATATGGTATCTTCTGTGTGATTTCTATTCCTGTTTCATTGTAAATGTCATGTAAATTTAAATATATAATAATATGCATGTCTATATATATACATATGTATATTTTGCCTTTATTGTAAATTACGATTTTGAAAAATTTATAGATAATCGATATTTTATAATTTTTTTTTTTCGATGTGGTTAGGAGTTGGGAATCTTGAAAGAGACCAAATAATCATTTTGATCGCGAAGATTAAAACGGTGCGCTAATGTGTCACTACACTGACGGTGCTTTAAACGGTGTCACTACACTAAACGATACCTTCTGTTTCAGAAACTAAAACTAGTCAACGTAGACTAACCATAAATTTTTCGTTCACATTATTTAGTACTGCTACAAGAACGTGTCCTATCATGGGTTTAACTTCAGCAATCCGTCTAATCACCTAACAGCAATCTCAACGGCAACAAAACGTAGAAATAACGAAGCAGCAACAATACAAAATTTTAGAACTAGTAGAATAAAGCATTCAGTCAACACACCAATATCATCAACCACATACTGCATATTTAGAACAAAAACAGCAACATGTGGAATTACCTAATTTAAAAAAAAAAACGTTTGCAATCATTGCAATACCAGGAACCACATAACGGATATTTAAAATAAAAACAGCAATATGTGCAATCACCTCATTAACAGCAACGTTTGAAATAACCGCAACAACATAACATAACTGTTGTTTTGCTGCAGAAAATTTTAAATTATATATTTGTTAAGATTGAGAACAGACTCTTCTGGCTCCTCAGTTTTAATGTATTTTAAGTATTAATATCGATTGTATCATTTTTTCGCTTTTAAGAATAAGCGATATCAATAAATCCCTGTTGGAATTACCCATTGATCCGTATTATAATTCTAAAAACTTAAACTGAAAATCTTGTTTTGTCTTTATGGTCTCCTATGACACTTACAGAAAATTTACTTCATTTACAAAGGAAATTAATACATCTCTATAATAAGACCATTTTTCAATTAAAGGCTTAGATTTGAAAGGCTTAAAATAATGATTTACATAAAAAGATAATTTTTTTTTGATAAAATTTTATTACTATAAAATTACCTTATGGGGGGGTATGGTGGAAATTCATTGGTTTCTTTCTTTTTTGATATACTGCATATAATTAATATTATCAATGGTTTCCAGTCATTTCATTTCATTTAAATTTTTATTTAAATTGTAATAAAAGAAAATATTACTTAAGTAAAAAAGATATGGCGAAAAAAAAAAAGAAAATCGAAATTACATCAAAATCAAAGGACCATAATAATTAAAATCACCTCATAAAAATTTTGTTTAAAAAATATTCCGAAAAAGGGCCAAAAAAGAAAAAAAGTATAAAAAAAATTTTCAAAATCAATAAATTTACACAATTTTTATATTTTATTTTTACAAAAAAAATTTTTTCTATCATTTTCTATTTAAAATATATTGAAAATTTCCACTTAAAAATTTTTTCAAATACCGTTTTTTGTATTTTTTTTTCAAGTTTTTCTTATTTTTTCTTTTATTTGCAGGAAACTCGTGATTGTGGAGCACCATGTCACGCAATGTTCTTCCCGGAAAATGAACGTGCTGTCCTACGTTATTGGGTTGGATCATGGGCGGCTGTTTGCGTTGCCAGCTGTTTATTTACGGTAAGTAATCAAAGGAATAAAATTAAAAGTATATAATAAAAAAAAAAATTTTATATTTTTTGTTGTTTTTTTTTGTTTTTATACCTCCACAGCTAATTCCCACTCTTCTGTTTTGTTCTATAACTGATGAAATATTTCATCAGGAAAAACAAAAAAAAGTACAGAAATCTATAAATTTTTTCTTGGGTTATATTCAAATCAATGAGTGTAGGTGGAGGTAGAATGATTTTTTATTTGATTATAAAACAAAAATGAATAAAAGACAGCAGATAGGAGGAGCAGAGTGAAAAATAGAATTTTGATGGTGGAATATGAGGATTTTTTTTTTTGTTCTATATATTAATGTGTTTTTTTTTTTTTGAAAATTTTATTGCCAGACATTGCTAACTAAATATTGTTTGTGTGTAAAAAAATAATAGTTGGGGGAAAAAAATATGATAAAAATATATTTTATATTTAACAAAATGTCACTTTTCACTGACATGTTTTTAGATATTTGAATCTGCAAAAATTACTATTTTGGGATTTTAGATTCTATTCCTAAATTTCTAGATTGTGTGTAACGTTTTGTTTATACCTTTGAATTAGGAATTGGTAATTGCTTAGGGCAGGTATTTTATTCATCGTTTATACGTTTTAAAACTCGAAAAGACATTTCATAAGAAAATAATATAAAAGAGCTGTACAAGTTTTGAATGCAGTCAGTAAAATGGGCAGCCAACTTAAAAGCATTTATCGTAGATTGTGTTTATTCTGGATCGAGGGAAAATATGTTTTAAAAATCTTCATCATAAGAATTAATTGGCTATGTACAAAAATGTATAATGTTTTTTTTTACGCTCCCTAAACTCTAGCAAGATATTCTACAACTCTAGCATACAAAGTGATGGTAGGTTTAAGAAATGGGGAAACGAATTGGAGGTAAATAGAATAATAAGAGAAAGTATTGATGGTAAATTTGAAGCAAATCTGTACATGTTCTTTTTTAAAAGTTAAAAATTATATAATGGATCATTTCTGTCTGATACATTAGAAGAATAGCATATTCTCACATTTTAGCGGTTCTCACAATACATGAGTTTCTATCATTAGTTTTGAACTACCTAGAAATTTCGATGGATAAATCATTGATATGATATGGGATTATTTGGTAATAAAAAGTGTAATATATTTTATCCAATACTGTACATCTTGTTATTTTTATTTTTATACGATTTTGTTTATTTTTTTATTTGTTTTATTTTTTTTATCTTTGTATCGTTTGAATACGCAATAAACCACCATTCGACTAACACTTCATAAAATGAAACTGTCGGAATTTTTACTTTGAAGAGAAAATAGAAAATAAAAAACAATATTTTGTATTTTTTTTTTGGGTTTTTTCTTTTTTTATATTTCAAGTATATAAACAAAGTCAGTGTATTGTTCAAATTGAGGGGGTAGGGGAGGAAAGGTAGATATAATAAGACAAAAAAGAAGTAAGAGGGAAGTTTGATTACTTTATTTGAAAATAAGAAAAAAAAAAAAAGTTGTGGTTTCATATTTACTGGGTCGATTTCTAATGAGGAAGAAGCAAATCAGGCTTTACTTAGTGTATTTTTCAGTTAATTTTTATTTTTTTTTTCTTTTTTCTGTTTTTTTTTTTAAATGCAAAGGAATTTCTAATCAAAACATGCATGCATCATATTCATAATGTCTGGTATTAATGTTTAGTAACTTTTTCTATTGATTTCAAACAAATTTGTTTTGGTTTTGTAATTTTTGAAAAAGAGGAAGTTGTCGAGAAGGGAAACTTTAGATTTGTTTTTATATAAAATAGAAGGAATTGGGGAATAAACTTCAAAAGAAAATCTGTTTTTTTTTGTTGTTTTATATTTTTGTGCCCTCTTTAATGGTATAACGATTTATTTTTCATTGCTTTTCATTAACAAAAAGAAAAAAAAAAAAATTTACAGAAATTTTGAAATTTTTCTTGGATGTTTTTTTTGTGTGGGAAATTTTCTTCTGGTTTTTTGATTTCGATTTTTTAAAATATCAAAGAAATAATTTAAAAATTTCTATATGAGAAAAATATTTCGAAAAAAAAAAAAAAAACAAAAATGAAAATTAAATTAATATTTAAATGGAAATTAAGGTAGATTTTTTTTTTATTTTTCTTTTTTATTTATTGAATAAATTATAAATAATTTGAACCTATCAAAAATTGTGTTTACTATTGAAATTTTTCCAATTCTGTTTTTGATAAAATAAAATTTGTTTTTTTTTTTTATATTACCAATAAAAAATTCTGTACAAATCTATTGCGGAAAACTTCAAAGAAAATATAAAATCATATTTGTTTTTGATATGTGTTTCCTGATATTGTATTTGAATAATTATTCAAGGAAATTCTACATAAAGAAGAAAATATGTATTCTGAGAAATACCTCATTATAAAAATACAAAGTTATTTTATACCATTTTAATTTTAGAAATTTATTGCCAGATAAGTTATTTGAAAGTTAGTTCGATTTATTTATTTTGACTGTATTGCACATAAATTCTTTTACTGGATAGAAAATTATCTTGACAATATCAGTTTTTATATATAATTTATTTAAAAAATTTATTGAAAGCGTTTTCTATGTATATTCCGTTCATGGCAGCAATTTCCACAGCACTTTCTACCTTTGTTTTACATGTTGCATTTGCTACGTCGAGCGTAATCAGCTGTAGTGTTTACCAACAATATAATACTTTTCTTATATCAAATAGGTATATAAAACAGAAATATTTTCTGTTATTTTGCTCTAGTATTACAAAAAACCGAACACACGAACATTTTTTGGATTCCACAAGTTGTTATAGGCTATAACGTGTTCTCATTTATTAACCCCTTCTGGCGAAAAAAAGTTTTTTCGCTTTTTCGTTGTCTTGCCAAAATATTTCTGTCTTTTCCCCAATTGGGTTTTAAATTTGCGCTAGTATTACTTTTTTGCAAAGAATTTATTTATTCGCAATGCATTAACCTATTTCGGCTTGATTTTTTTGAGATTTCTGTCCAGATTTACCGGATGATTTTGTGACGTTAGACAAAGTCCGTGAAAAATTTCAATTAAGATCCGTTAAGCCGTTGCGGGACGAGGTTTCAATAAAAGTTTTCATAATTTTGTGTTACCCTAGTTAAACGGTTTCACCGCTTCAAGTAGCACAAGTGTTATTCCGTGTCAAAGAAGTTCATGGAAGTTCGATTTAGTTATTTGGATCCGTTAACCCATTTCAACCCTACGTTTTTTTAATTTTCCAATTAGATTTTATAATTTTTATTTACAAAGTTCATGAAAATTTTTTATTAGTTCTGTTATGTAGTTATTTTAAATTATTTTGCTTTGAAAAGAACTGCGGTTTTTTTAGAATGCGTTTGCTTAGCCTATCATATGCATATAAAATGACTAGGATGGATGTCTTGTTTTCCTTGTCTCATCAAAAAAAGAACAAACTGCTGTTTATTATTGATTTCAAATTTGTGGTGATTTTAAATTATGGTGTTTAAATTTTATATTATTACACAACCCACATATTAAAACATTCATTTCGTTTAGTGTACTGTTACAACTCCTTAATGATTAAAAAGTTCTCAGAAGTTTACTTTAGATTTATTCAAACACATATTTGTACGTACAACAGAAATTTTAATATTACTTTTCTTATCAAAGACTAAATGAAACACTTTTAAATACTTTGTAATAGGTAGGTAGGTAGGTATGGTGGTGACCTTCAAGATGCTGCGTGAAGGCCTCAATTAGCACTAGATTGCGCCGTTTTGATACCACTGCACTCATGTGACCCGTGTTTTTAGATTGTTTGCGGTTTTATATCCAACCCGAGCGGTTCAGATACAAGATCAGTTCTTTGATTTTGTGTTCAGAAAGCTCGCTGAGGTTGTGGAAGAACGGCTTGCCGAGTGAGAGACGTCTGGCTCCAGCTAGGGCCGGACATCTGCAAAGAAAGTGTTCCAGATTCTCACTTTCGTTTGCTTCTTTGCAGCTCCTGCATGAGGTGTTGTGTGGGAGTCCTAATTTGGCCGCATGCGTGCCCACTGGCCAGTGGCCTGTGATGATTGCTACTAGTCTGGCTATGTCTATGCGGGATTTGGATATCAACTCGATTGATCTCCTTTTGTTGTATGTGGGCCACAATGTTCTAGATATGGTGCAATTGCTCAGATTACTCCACCTATTTTGTGATATCGCGCTATACAAAGAAAGGATCCATTCTTGATGGTACTGATTGGGCAACTAACTCTCCAGTAACTTTCCGGGGAGTTAGTGTTCTGAGTAGCTCCGTTCTTTGCTAGTTCGTCAGCTTTTTTATTTCCTTCAATATTACTATGCCCATGCACCCATAAGAAGGTTATGTTTAACCTTTCGCTTGTTAGGGCAATTTCCTCTTGGCACTGTCTAACAAGCTTAGAGGTTGTGATGTTCGCGTTAATGGCCTTGATCGCGGATTGACTGTCCACACAAATGGCGACCGTTCTTATTTGTGTGTTGTTTTCGTTCAGAATTCGAGCGCCTCTCTAACTGCCAGTATCTCCGCCTGAAAGATGCTAGCTACTGCTAGTATACTTTGTAATACTTGAGATAGTTTTAGGTTAACATATCAATTTTGTTTTTTTTCATCTAGTCACGTAATTTTTATGCTTTGAGTTGAACACAACCAATATTTTTAAATAGTTTAACTAAAATTAATTGAAAAAAAAATGTTTAATAATTATTTTTATTACCTTTAATAACAATTTAAACTTATTTAATTAATTATTGAAATATATTGTGATATTTAAATTATTCTATTTAAAGGATTATTTTTCTTTTTATTGGATACAACACGTGCGTGATATATTTATGTACTTTATAGACTTGCATAATATGTTTTGTAAAAGTGTCTTATACTCTTATGCATTACTATCGTACAAAAAAACAAAAATTGTTTTCTTTTTCAAATTAAATTTGTTTTTTTTTTGTGGAAAATTTCTTTCAATTAAACTAATCAACAAGTAATAGAAAAAAATTAGATACTTTTTGTTTGCTTCAATATTTCTGCTATAAAAATAATTTTATTCATATGTGTATGATGTGCTGTTTTTTTTTTTCATAAATAAACTTTTGATTTGAGAATTAAATGAAAATTCGTTATGGCAAGGATATCTGTACAACATATTCTTAAATTGTTCTTAGAAAAGATAAAAAAAAAAAAAGAAAAAAAATATTTAGGTAGAAAATAATTAAGACATTTAATGGTATTAAATTGTTTGTGGAAAATACATTACATAATCTGCACGTAATGACGATATAATTGGAACGCACAAAACAATATTTTTTTTTTATTATAATTTTGAGATGTGAATTTAAGTTTTTTTTTTGTTATCCGTCAACGTGATATTAGTATTTAATACTTCTTTGGTTCTTTACAATTTAGAGATAAAGATTTAATGTTGGCCCTAAATTAAATTCTATATATATAACTAAAAGTTTTTCTTACAAATCCTTTTTTCAGTGCTTGAAATAAGTTTCGTCTATATTAAAAAACTCTTACACTTTATCTCTAATACTGAAACACATTCATTCCAGCCTTTTACCTGAATAAAGAGTGACGGAAACGACGAGATAAAGCTTCTTTTATTTTTAAATATATTAAAGTCGATAATGGAGGTCATCGGTCATACTGTTATTTATTGTAAGGGCTTCTGTCTATTGCATATCACGTATTATATCTTCCTACACTGCAAATGTGTAATTTTCATAAAATTAGATGACTCATAAACATCTGTTTGGCAGATAAAACTGTCTGTATAATTGGTACATGTTGGAACAAGAAGAGGGAAGGTATACCATAGGTAAACAAAATGAGAATATCTTGGGAATATACTTACTCTTATTATTAGAATTAATCTTTCCGCATTTAATTTCTACTTCTGATAATATAATGGTTAAACGCATGCAGATTCCCTTGCATTACAATCGATACAATTCTATTTGTTTATATTTTATTATGATTTTTTCTTTAAGTTATAATCCAGAATAATAATTATTTGTATATATGTATTTGAATATAATATGTTTGTTAACATTGTGTGCTTTCCTTTTACACGAAAAGTGTATAGTTGGCAGTAGTTGGTAAATAGAACGCTAATTTAACATAATTGTATTTACTCCTATCTACTCTTTCTTGAAGGTTGAACCTTCTACACGGTTGGGAGTAGAAAAGAGTATAGTTTACATTATGTTAATATTTTGATATCTGTGAGTTATAAAGTGTAAGTTAATGGTATTAGTTTATATTTTATTATAAATTAATACATATACATATAAACTATTATTTTATTATTGTTTACGATTAACGTGAACTCAATGGTGACTGATAGCTGAATTAGATTGAAATCAGATAAAAAAAAATTTCCACTTCTATTGGAATTCGAAACTGGGTAATCGGAATGAGTGATCGGTATTGTTACAAGAGGACAATTCAGTCACTTTAAATTGAGTAAGTTTGGTAATATTTTATTTAAAAAAAGAGTAACTAGCACAATTAATGATAATGAACATGCATTAATAAAAACACTCTTTCGCAATACACATAAATGTTAATATACATTTAGAAAACTATAGTTATACGCTAAATACATGGATGTTGAGAAAAATTATATTAAAATCATACATTTTCTTAGATTTTTTTATCATTTCATCTAAACAACGTAACTTGAAAAAGATAAATTTAAATATACATATATAAAATATATAGAATACATCTAATTATTATATGATATGAAATATTTATGAGAAATTAATTATTATTATCTTAATAATTATTTTATATATTTTTGATATGCTAATTATTTATACACAAAAAGAAAAAAAAAAAGAACAGCAGTGATATGCAAATGTTAATTAGATTTGAATTAAGGATATTATTAGTCAATATTGTAATCGGTTACATCAAAATATATTCGATTTAGGATAACACAAAAAAAAGAAAAAAAAAAAAACAAATTAGAATAAAATTTGAATAAAGAACAGAAATAGGAACAAATAATTTAAATAATAATAAATATGATAATTTATTTAATGGATAATTTAACAAGATACAATCTTGTAGATAATATCTGTAAAATATATGTATATCTATAATTAAATGGATGAAATTTTTTTTTCCTGCCATAGAATAATATCCTTAGATACATTATAAATTAACCATTTTTCTTTTTTTTTATATTATTTTTAGAATTTTAAATTCTTTTTTAAGTAATTTGGATAACAAAGAAATTATTTCAGTTTGAGAATTTTATTTAAATACGCGTGTATTATAAATCATGAGAATGAAATTTTATATTAATGATTTTTTGTTTAATATGTACATATTTGCAAAATATATTGGCAAGTCACTTGTACCTTTTTACAAGATATAATATTTTAATAATATTTTCAAAAAAGAATTTTTATTATACCCGTACGATAGGATCGGGTATAATAAAATTACTCCTCCGTTTGTAACACCTTGAAATAAGCGAGCTAGATATACCTTCAAAGGTATGGATCGGATCAGAAAAAAATTCTAAGACTTTTGAGCCATGTCCGTCCGTCCGTCCGTCCGTCAGCACGCTAACTCAAAAACTAAGAAAGCTAGAATCTTGAAATTTACACAAAATATTTTGGGAGTAATTTGTGGTTCCCTATTTTTTTTGGTTGAGTTTGGACCAAGCCTTAGGGTAGCTCTCGAACACCTAACTTTTAGATCCCCACATTTTTTTTGAAATAGAGCTATGAAATTTTAACAGCTGATAGATCTCACAAAAATATTAATTTTCATTTTAATAACTTTTTTTTGTAGCCCCACCCGTTACGGAGCTACAGCTCCCCAAAGGTTCAAAAAAGCTCTATATTTAAATTGTTATAGCACAAGTTGTATTAGGTATATCTTCATTTTAAAAAAAAAAACACCAAACTGAAATTTTGAGAGAAGTTAGAAGAAAAGAAAATAAGTATGAGTCATTTCAGAAATTTTTTTTGTATCACCCCCCGTTTAGGAGCTGTAAGGAGTCAAAAACTGAAAATTTCCTATTTTTAAACACCTGTAACTTGAACACCTGTTAAAGTTTTTTTGAAGTAATACACAAAAATTAAACCTTCATCATTATACTCTTATTTTTGTTAACAACTTTTTTTAATAATATAGGGTTACTTTATAATTAACGAAAGTGTTACTTGATTTTTTCAAATTTTCTAACAAATTTCTTCAACAAATTTTTTGCATTTGTTTTATTCGATAATTTGAAATTGTTGAGGATATAATGCGTAGTACAAAAAAATGTAATTAAATAAACAACATAACGGTTGCTTGAAGAATTTTTATTTATATGATATTGATATACATACATACTTATATAATATCATGTTTATTTACATATCGCATATGTCACTAGTGAATGAATGATAGGAGTATATATGTATATTATATAGCGCCGTATTTACATACATATATGTATTTTATTGTACTTATAAGAAATTATTCTGTCAATGGAATATTTAAATATAATATAATATAATATTTAAAATTATATTTACTATTTTGTACTAAGTAAATTTAATATACATTTGCCGTTTAGTATTAAATGGTACTATAGAATATTTGAAAAAGTTTTGGATTGATAATCGTTATGTGGAAGGTTAGAATTTGCTTTTGAAGAATGTATAAACATATAGTTTGAATATATCTATAACAACATATATATATATATATATATATACATATAACAACCCATAGTTCTAGAAATTGAAAAATTCACCCAAATTATTTTAAAATACTAAAATATTAAAAAAATAATATTGTAAGCAGAGTGACAGGCTGTGAACATACTAACGGTTCGTACGGGTATCTAAGAGTTGACAAAGGCAACTGTATTCTTCCTCGTTTTTATTTCAATTTTTCTTAATAAATAATGAAAAATAATTTTAAGGATTTTACAGAATTTTCTTTTGCTTTTCTTATTTCTTTACTATTTTCCAGTTGTAGTCAAAGTTTCAAATTTGAAAACTTTAGTCAATAGTTTTAATTGATGTAATAATCTACATTATTTTTAGCATATTTCCAAAAATATTTTGAAAAATGTTTGCCTATTAGTTTCACTCTTTCCGTCCGTTCGTTCGTCTGTTTACAAAACTTTAATAACGCTAAAGATAGAGCAATGGAATTTTAACCTTGGGTAGGTCTCATAAAAAAATTAATGTTGTAGAACAACTTTTTTATGTTGTCATATACATTATGTAGCTAAACAGCCCCTTAAACTGTAGAAAATATCTATTTTTAAATGTGTATATCTCCAGATCTGCTCAACATTTTTATAAATTTGGAAGAATTGTACTGGAGTTTTTCTTGCCTTTAGAAATCAAAATTAAATTTATACATTTTGTTTTTTAATTAACCGTTAGTGAAGACAAAATTTTGCAAGATTTTTCTTCCTTCATAACTTCTTTCTTCCTTTATTAATTTTTCAAAATAAAACGAAAAAATCAAAGCTTTAACATTATAATTTTACATGTATTAATGGTTTTTCTTAATTTTGTAGAGTTTCCTTAAAATTAATGAAAGTGTCTCTTTATTTTTCACATTTTTGGTGCAAGTAACAATTCTAAACAGTTTGGGTTGCCTTTTGGAAAATGTGCGCCTTTAAAACGCATTTGTTTACATTCTACCTTGTTGTTTTTTTTTAGATTCTACAATATTAATTTAATGAATCCTTCCAGTTTTTGTAGAAATTTAAAATATTTTATTAATTTAATTTATTTATTACAAAAATGCATTTTCAAATCTTAAAACTAAAACGGTGTCTTATGCTACTCTAATAAATTAGCTGAATACACATTATTGTACGACAAGCGTTTTGTTTTTTAGTCTGGTCATTGTTGATAACTCTTGTAAGTTTCTAGCAAGAGGATTTACATGGGTTACTAATTTAGTTATGTAGGTACTTGTATATTTTCTTAATACACCTTTAACCATAGTTATTTCTTAATCTTTTTGAATGTTGCTATTTTTAACGCACCATAAGGATTTTGTGATGGATCTTAAAATTTTTGACTGCATTTTTTGAAATTTTTTGCTATTTTACTATTTGAAGCTGATTTTCGTAATTGGCATCGGTAAGTTTTAAGATTGGTTTTAGGATCAAATTATAAATTAATATTCTAGTTAAAGCTTCATTCAAGAATTTTTTCCAAAGTATGCCTGTGCATACTATTTGCAATAGAGCTTGAGCTGATTTCTTTTAATTTCAATGTGTCTTTTACAAGTGAGTCTTTTGTCAAGAAGCAAGACTCAATATTTAACTTTATTTGCCTTTGGAATGGAATGGTAATGCCATTTAAGCATTATGCCATATGTCTTTTTTTTAAAGTATAAGACATATTTCTTTTTTTAATGTAAAAGTAATACAAGTATATACAAGTATAAGTATATATTTGATTTCGTTTACTTTTATTTTCCGCTTGTTAAGCCTACGAGTAAAGGATTTTGAAGATTACTGGATAAAGATCAGGTTTTTGAGTGGATGCGTAAAATGGCAGAATTATCTACGTGTATGTAAATACGTGAACATGTATGTAAATACTTTAGAACTCATAGGTAAATCCGAAACCTACAATTTTAATTTATTTGATAATTAAATTGTTACACTTTGGTTGCAATGAAGAAGATATTTATTAGAAAATGTCATAGGGAAGCGCTTCAAAGCATTTCATCAAAATTAAAGTACTTAAAGCGTTTTCATTTTCACAAAAATTTGTTTTTTTTTAATAATTTAAAAAAATTGTGTTTTTTTTTTTTTAAGAGTATTTTTAAATGTTAAGTGCTATTAACAAAATACACAATTAATTTTTAAGCCTTTACAAATGATTTCCTTGTTATTCATTTAAAATATTTTTATGTTTTTTCTTTCGCGTCAAAGTTTTTTTTTTAAACCAATTCCACTTGATTATGAATTCATGGATTCCCTCTTAAATATTATGGAAACTTTTTTTTTTTATTTCTGAATGGATCCACTCATCCCGAAATTATAAAAATAAAAAATACAAAAAACATTTGTAATAAAAGAATTTTGTTAATTTGTTCTCTTTTTATACAATCGCATATATTATGACTTGAATCATAAAAAAAAACTCATTTTTAATCCAAAAGAGTCATTATAATATTGTCTCGTCCTTTTTTTGTGTTTTTTTTGTTTTAATATACAATCAAAATTCATAATAATAATGTTCTATTTTGTGTCATTTTTTAATTTACATTTTTTTTTTTGTTCCTTTTCATTTTTTAATTCTTATGTTTTTGACTCCTACTTTTTTTGAAAAATTATTTTTTTTTTTTGAAGAAGCACCTTTTATATCAACCTGGTAATGAAAATTTTATGAATAGAATATTAAAATCCTTACCTTTCTTTCTATATACTAATAATGTCATTGTAAAGTTTATTTTTCTGTTAAAAGTTAAAAATCTAGAAATAAAAGGGGAGTTTTTTTATACTACATTTCAATCACCCGAACAATGAGAAACGGATGGGAGAAGTTAAAAAAAAGTGAACTTAATGCAAAAGTTAGATTACTTTGAAAATTATGGGAGCATAAATAAGAAGCGCGTTACTTGTAAGATATAGGCATAAAAAATTTTGGTGGGACTAAATATGATAATAAAGAAACAAAAAGAAAGAAGTACACAAAAGAACATATTGTTATACAGAATGGGGTAACAACAACAACATAGTAAAAAAAAAATAAGCAAAGTATCTTTGTTGTTATAAATACAACTTCTCCTTAAAGAAAAATATAAAGAAAAATTTTTTTATACTTTGTTTAAAGTAAGTACAAGGGAGGCAATTTAGGTCTGTGCATACCATGTTTTAATTATTAACGCAGATTTTTATTATAATAATTTTAACATTAAAAACAAAATAAAAAAAAATATCTCTTTAATAATTTAAAATTAAAGCATTAATTATTTGCAAAAAATTTTTTAAATTTTGTATGGAACACAGTGTTAAAACTTTTGGGAATGATGGTAAACATAAGGAATATTCTTATAGATCGTGAAATCTTATACAAAAAATAATTTTTTTTTTTAAATTTTACACTTTTTTTTTTTGTATCTTTATTTATGTTCCAATTTTAAAGGAAAGAATGTGTCCAATGCAGTTTTATGCATTCGACTTAATAGGTCGGAAAACTGCGTTTGAACTCATAGGTTTAGGAACAATGTTTACTTTTTTTTTTTTATTAAGGTAATATTTTGTTTATTTGTACATACAATATTCACTTTATCTATCTTCGTATTGTAATATTCTTGAATAACCATTGGAGAACTGATAAAATTGTTCAATATTATAAAAATAAAAATGAAAATATTACAGCTAATTTTTAAAAGTTTATCCTTGATAAAAAATGATTTGTAAAATTTTATATAGATATACTTTATGTTCGGGATACAACGCCTTCACCTATTCTTTTTTTTTTTTGAGGGCGTAGGTGGGAATCATCGAAATACACTATAGAGGAATGGAACGAGCACGAGTAGTCTATGAGTGTGTAGAATTTTAATCCACTCAACACCACCTCCTCTTTATGACCAAAAAATAGGTTATATGACCTTTAGTATTCATCTACTGCCTAGTCAGGGGAAATAAAGTTTAGGGAATGAAAATTGATTTCAAATTGACTGGTATATTGTGAAGAGAGTTGTTAATGCTTAACTTGTATCTTTGGACATTGTATATATAAAACTGGCTAATTTTAAGGAATACATTCGTGATATTCGTTCCACAAACGAATTTCTGTAAACCAAATTATGCCATCCGGAAATTATAGTTTAATTTCCTAAAGCGAATAATTGGGCAGCGGAAGTGGCCAACAGAAGCTATAATTTTTTCTCTATAGAATGTTATGAATTAAAAATGTTTGCTGTTAATTAAGAGTTCCTGTTGAGGGGTGACATTGAGATAGTTTAGTAGACGAATTGTGGTAAACTCTACAATATAGACACAAAATATGTATGTACGAATCATAGAAAAACAATAGACTCTTCCAACAGTGTATAAATATTGCAGGGTTTTTTTTGGTAAAACCATGAGATATTTAGTTTTTAAAGAAAAATAAAAAAGTTTGTTTTTTTTTTTCAAAAATTTTCAACTTTGAACTACAATATCTCCAGAACGGCAACACCTATCGTCACCAAATAACTGTTAAAATATTTTTCAGATTACTATCTTATAAGATAAGAAAACCGAATATATATATATATCTTACAGATTATCAGATATAACGGTTTTTATATAAAAACACTAAAACAACAAGGATGCTTTCAAATGTCTTTTTCGCGCTTAAAGGATAAAATACGCCATTAAGGATATATATTTTTAGAAAGCTGGCAACACCAAGTATCTTGCAGATATAGACATTTGGTCCTATGCGGGTACAACATTTACCATAGTAGAGCCTAAAATTTTTAATACTTATATTTTTAAACAGTGCCTCTAAACAAATTAATTTAAACTTCTAACCGAATTCTTTTACTACAATAAAGTTTTTTACTTCTAACCTAACTCTTTTTATTAAAACTAACATTTCAACAGAATGAGACTAAACCTCCGGTAACCAGATTTTTGAACCCCTAAATTTGTTTAGTTTGACTGAAAAAAATTAAAATTTTTATTATTATTTATATCGTATTTTCTGAAACAAATGAATATGAGATTATAAAGGATGAGATTATTAAGAAACGAGATTTTAACAAACGCGATTTTTATTTCTTTCTTACCTTTCTAATTTAATTGATATAATTTTCACGTTTATTTCATTAACATCCTCTCACTCATTATATCCAATTACAATAAAATTATCAAATCGTAAAATTTTTTGTTTATAATCCGTATCCAACCATTTTTAAATCATTTCCATCTAGACATTTTCCATTATTAAGAACATTAATTATAAATTTTGATAATAATTATCACAATATGTCAAAATTTAAGACAAACAAATAAGAGTAGATAAGATATGAAGAAAGCAGAAAAAGAACAGCAATATTTTTATCAGATTGCCCAAGGTATACTAATAATATATTATGATTTGTTGTTCTTTTTCGTAACTGTAAAGTAAAACTTTTTTTCTTTTTCACTTTTTTTTTCTGATTTTTGTTTTATTTTTGTTGTAAAACATTACGCCTTGAGAGAATATACACGCAATAAATTTAATTATTAACTTCTATTTTAGTACCTATCATCTGACAAAAAAAAAAAAAAATTTCTATTCAAAATACAACAGAAAGAAAAAGTAAAAAAAATTTAGAAAAATAAAAATTAGTGTGTGAATGAAATAGAAGTATATTATAATATTATTATCATTTCTTATTATGTATATTCGAAAATATTTATAAAAAAAGTTTAAAAGAATTTTGAATTTTTTCTTTTGTTTTAATATTTACTTTTCAAATTATTCAGCAAAATAAATTTTCTAAACTTGTTCTTTATTTTTTTATTTAAATATAAGTATTTGATGTGTTTTACACTAGTGTCAGACGAGATAGTATTATTATCTTACGACTCTGTTATACGAAATGTCAAATTAATATATGTGTGACGTAAGTCACATTTTTATTATCAAAATACATGTGTATTTTATTTATCAATTTTAAAAAATATTTTTTTTTGTAAATTTATTCTTCATTTTTAGTTGATTTTTTAAAACAAATTTGAAATTTTTTACTTAATTTCACTTTGTTCGGATGGACTGATTTCTACACGGTTTAAATAAGAACAATAACATGAATAAGTCTTTTAAAAACAAAAGTAATGTTGTGGAACAACTTTTTTTTGAAGCTTCTAAATCTACAGATTTTAAAGTATATATTTTAGGTTCTGCTTAACATTTAATCTTAAAATCTTAAAACGTCAGATAACAGGAAAATTTTTTAACTTTTTAAATTGGAATGTTATTTGAAAACAAAATTTTGTAAGATTTTGCTTGAATGCTTTTACCTAGAACTTTGAAATTTTGACAAAAGAAAGACTCTTCAGTATTACTTTTTTTATTATTCCGCCATTCTACGAAATGTTCGGAATGTTCAAATTATTCGCTTGTAATATAACGAAAAATATGAAGCTAGTGAAGAGGAGACAGTAAAAAAAATATAACTGTGCTGTCAAGCAAGTTCATGTAATAACTTACTAGTACTCGTCTGGTCACAGAATTAGACAGAGATAGAATATATTGAAAATTATCGACAAAAAATTATTTTTTTTTTTGGAAATGATAGAAATGATATTTAGTAATTAGAAGAATAGATTTTTCTTTTTTCTTAATTAAAAATTTTAAAATGAAAAAAAATTGCAAAAAAATAAAATTCCTATTTCCCGGATGAAAATTTTAATATTTCCTGAAGGAAAATTCTTTTTTTTTCCTTGAAGTTATTTAATATTATAATTTGGAACAAAAAAAAGAAGTTTAAGTTTTAAGAATTGTTTGACAATTCCTATAAGGCAAAAATTATTCATTAGAGAGAAAACAATCCTTTTTAGCGCATTTCCAGAAAAATTTTGAAAAAATGTCCTTCCGTCCGTCTGTTTACAAAACTTCTACACAGTTAAATAGTGTGTAGAAGTTTTGTAATACTTCTACACAGTCTAATAGTGAAAAAAAATTTTTAACCATGGGTAGGTTTTATAAAAAAAAAATAATTTTGTGGAACAACTTTTTCATGTAGCCCCGTCCATTACGGAGCTACAGCCCTTCAAACTTTGAAAAAGCCCTATTTTTAAATGCATATATCTTATGTTCTCATGTTTTTCAATCTGGAAATGTCATTCGACTAGTATTTTTTAACTTTGTAAATTAAATTTACCGTTATGTGAAAATCAAATTTTGCATGATTTTTCTACTCTCATAACTCCAGAGCGCTTTTAAATAGAAACTTGCAATTTTGAGAGCAGAAAGAACTTATAGAATTAGTATAAGTTCGCTCAGAAAATTTTTATGGATCACCCCCTGCTTATGAGCTATTAGAGCTGAAAAATTGAAAATTTGCTATTTTTAAACACCTGTAACTTAGGTACATTTATCTACACATTTTACTTCGGCAAGATATAAAAATTAAAACTACAGTAATATTTTTTTACATGTGTTAAAGGTTTCTTTTAGTTGTATAGAGTTCCAGAGTTACAGCTCCTCAAAATTCCAAAAAAGCCCCATTTTCAGATGATATACCTCAAGCTCTGCGTAATAGTTTTGCAATCTAAAACCGCCAGAAGACCGAAAATTTTATTATCTCCATAAAGCAATATCAAAATTATGCAATATTTGTAATTTACTTTTTGATATTTACCGTTATGTGAAAACCACATTGAAATGATTTTGCATGAAATTTCTTTTCTCATATCTCCGGCACGCCTTTAGATAGGAACATGAAATTTTGAGATAAGAAAGAACTTTTAGAATTAGTATAAGTTTGTTCAGAAAATTTTTTCGTACCACTCCCTGTTTAAGAGCTATTATTATTTATTAGGAATGAAAAATTTAAATTTTTTTATTTTTAGGCACCTGTAACTTAAGCACCTATACAAATTTTTCTTCGACAAGATATAAAAATTAAAGCTCCAGTAATATATTTTTACGTGTGTTAACAGTTTTTCTTAGTTATATAGCGTTCCGGACTTACAGCTCTTCAAAATTCCAGAAAAGTCCTATTTTCACATATTTTCTTATTACAAAAAATTTCTTAAATTTTATTTCTTGATTTTTCAAATTTTTGTGCAAGTCACAATTCTAAACAGTTTGTATTGTTTTTTGGAAATGGGCGTTGGTTGGTTTACATTCTACCTTCTTCTTTTTCCAAAAAAACTCTTTTTTTTGTCCCTTTTTTTTGCACATTTGTGATGGGCAGGGGTAAAAGGAAAGATATTATGAATCTTATTTTTATTCACAAATACTGAGTATTCATTAGAGTTGTATTAGAGATCAGTTGAATGCATTTGAAAAAAACGTTTTTGTCTAATTTCATAAAATGTTGATTTTCTTGTTTGAAAACTTTATACATTTTATTTAAAAAAGATTTTATTTCCGTTTTTTTTTCTATTTTTTTGTCGAAAAACTTTTTAAAATTTTTTTACGAGAAAAGATTTTTATTAAAATTAAATCTTATTTTGTTTAAAAGTAAAATAATAATCTGAATTTTGAATTTTTGTATATAAAAGAACGTTAAAAAAAATGAAATACCGTCTATCCATAATGATATATCATTATACTAAAAAATGTTTAAATGCAAGTATATATAGATAGATATGATTCGGTGCATACTCTAATTTGTAAGAAAATATTTTACTAAAGTATGACTAATTGAAATTATTACACATTTTTAAAAGGAAGCGTATAACTTTTAAATTGAAATTCGTAATGGTATTATATTAAACAAAAATTAGTTTTTAGGATCAAAGGGGGAAAACTGTATTTTAAGTTTAAGTGGTTAAAGCGATATAAAAAGTTAAAAATATGATGGTATTAGACAGCTTAGGCTAAGATTTAATGGTAAACGTCATGTTAGTTTAAAAAAAAAATATGACTTTATAAAAAAATGTGTGTATATGTGTATGTATTTTAACAGTCTATAATATTTTCTATGAATTCAGAAAACGTTTTTTTCTGTAGCTTAATTCATATATACAAATCAGTTTTTGGCAAAAAATTAGTATTAAGTTTTTCAGTTTTTTGATAGTGGTTGGGCTAAATATGCCAACTATCAGTTTCAGTCGAACAGTAATAGATTACGATATTTGAAATTGTGGTACAGATGTACTGTTTCGTTAGATTGAATATTAGGAGGGATACACAAAGATAAAGTAGCAATTTATTGATGTTAATGCTATTTATAAATTTCTTACAATTATACCCGTTCTAATTTATAATTAATGGGAATATTTGAAGCTTGCATAACATAACATTAAATAATTTACAGTACTCCATGTAAATTATTTAAGATTTTAAAAAAAATTGAAAATAAGACTTATGAAAAAGTAAATATTGGGTAATTGGTTTCTTTGAAATTCAATTGATTAATTTTTTATAAGATAAATGTTAGAATATGTTAAATCTTTCAAAGACACTAAAAATACCACCTTGACGGTGTCATATTTTTACTGACTGAACCCATCTCCCCTTTTAGACAATATATCACACTTTTAATTGCTAACATCTAATGGAATCAAACCCCTAACGTCTAACTCAATATATTGGGAATAGGGAGTAGAAATAGCAGAAGATAGGATAAGAATTCGGAAACATTGAATTGAGACTGTAAGGAAACAATGAATCTGTCTATTTTTATTACTATTCTGCTATCAGTGAGGAACTCATCAACACCTGCAACATACAATAGTATATATAACATCTTCCTGCAAGAGGTAATTAACCACTGTCACTGAAACAGCTATTTTTATTAGTATTAGTATTAATTATTAAAAGCATTTGCTACGGAGTCAAGATCATTAGTGCATTAAATCATGCAGTGGTATATAACATAAAATTATCCTCCTTCCTGCATAAAATTAAAAAAATTAGAAAATTATTGCAAATTTTAAAAATTAATGTAAAGAAACGCAAATTAATAGTTTAATACAAAATTTAATAATTTGAAATATCCTAAAGCTGTATGGGAATTTATCAGATGTGTGTTAAAAGAAAAAAAAAAAAACAACTTAGAATTTCTTAATTTTCCACAAATATTTTTTTTTGTTTTTTTTTTCTGAATATGAAACTTTTACTACACTGTTTTGTTTTTCCCATATCCTTAATAAAGATATTATTCATCAGAGAGAAAACAGTAATGAGAAAATTATAAAAGAGATAGAAAATAATCATAGCTTCTAAAAAAAAAAAAATAAAAAAAAATAAAACAAATATAGAATAAGAGTAAATATTATGACTTTACGACAGCTTTTTAAAAGAAAAACTCTTAAAGACAAAAGTTTAGTTTCTTTCACACACATACAAATATTTAAATACAGGCAAGTTTTTAATAGTGTACCAAATCTATATTAAATCACATCCGAATAGTGTCTTCAAATCAACAAGGTAAGGTAATAGTAGAACCTATTATGTTGTCTTAAAAATTAATTGAACGGTTTTAAGTCGGCGCATATATGTTGAAAAACAAAAAATTTTTAATGAGACCTTTGAGGAATTGACAGTTTAATCCTTTATTTTCATAGAAAGTTAATAAATAATATTTTTTTTTTTTTTGTTTCCTTTAGAATATGTGTTCAATGCCTATTTCCACACAGTTCTCTTGGAATCTAATTTTTACATACGTTTTATATTCCCTCTTTTAATTAATTTTTGTTTCTCAAATAATTTTGTGGTGGGATTTCATTCTTGTTAATGAAATCCAAAATGTTATGCGGTGTTTATATTTAAATGCGATTCTCGCTTTAAAATTTATTTTCAAATACATATACATATACTTATAAAAATGAATCTACTTCGTGAAGAACCGTGTCAAAAGGAGTAGTTTAGAATCCATTTCAAGAAGTCTTCTATGGAATGGGTGAGTAATTGAAAGAACTGAAAAAAAGACTTATATTGAAAGTTTTAAAAAGGTTTCTTTTAAAAGTTTTTAGTATATAACCTCTGCATTTATATTAATACAAGGTCGTTATCCGGAAGTATTTTATATTTCTTTACATTGAATGGAAATCTTTTAAATTAAATTTTTTTATTTTTTTTTGTTAAAAACTTTTTTTTTTAATTTTCATATTTTTTAAGTTTTAAATCCGTATATAATCTGTAACATGAGAATTAAAACTTTATATTGCGTTTTTCAAGAGTTGTGTAGTTTTTTGTTTATTGTTTTTTTTTTTGTCTTTTACTTCAACCGCATTAAGATACAATTTTTATTTTTTATAATAATATAATGTCGTAGCATTTCATGGAGTTTTTTTCTTCTTCTCTATAAGAATTTACATACATATATGTATGTGATTTATGAACATTGATACCATATATATACGGATACCCATATTATGTAATGCATGTAAATATATTAGAAATGATTTTGTACAATGTAAAAGAAAATTCACTCTACAATCATTATTCACTTTAATAGCTTATAAGTGGATTGTTGTTGTTATTATGTACATTTATACACAATATACATATACTAGATGTTAAGAAGGGGGTGAATATTTTAGATCATAAAATATATACATACATAATATATATATAAGATATCATATCACACCACATTGAATTTAGAAAGAAGAATAAAAGTAAAAAATATTCACCGTGAAGAATTTCTTAACGCCTTAATAAGGTGGTAGAATCTGGTGATAAATTTAAAAACACAAAAAAAAAAAAACAACAAAAATTAAAGAATACAAAATATAAATCTATTTTTTTTTTTCGTTTTACTCTTTAAAATTTTCATTAATAAAATGTTAAAATTTTATTTGTATATTTAATTCGTTGGATATCATCTGGTGTGTGATATAAGAAACTAAGACAAAAAAAAAAATTTTTTTTTTTTTTTAGATATAAATTAAAAATTTCCTATGCGTTACATGTTGCCTACAACAAAAAAAAAAAAAGAAAAAATTTGTTATGATTTTTAGATTGAAAAGTTGTTAAATATCGAATAAATCTTAATTTTTTTTTTTATTGTTATTTTGAAAGATGAGACTACCCTCCTAATGCTATACAAGAAAAACAAAATAATCACAGGCTGTGAATATTTGATTAAATAATTTAAAAGATTATAATTTTAAGTGGGAGGATTGTGGGTGTGAATATGAAAATTATGTTTTACATTTTAAAAAATTTATGATTTTTGATTAAAATAACATAATGATGATTTAGTATAGGAAGAGATAAAAGATATAAAATGTTATTATTATTGGTACAAGTTTTACTAATCTATACAGATTAATTCAGTAATACACTAATAATTAAATTAAAAGATAAAAAAGTAATTAGAGTTGAAATTTTACTTTGCATATTCGAAAATACAGTTAGACTTAATACTTACTAAATACTTATACTTAGACTTAAAGTAAAAAAATAAATGTTGGGACCTCGTTGTCCTAGTGGTTAAGAGCTTATAAAATACACTGTAACAACCGGGGGAGTATGAGTTCGAATCCAACATAAATATCCTTCAACAACATTTACAGCAACATCTGTGCAACAAAGCAAAGACTGTGTAATTTCCTTGCTACATTTATTTGGCAGAGATGTAACTCAAATAATAAACAACAGGAATTAAGATGATATTCTTAGAAGAGACAAAATTTATATGATTCTAAAATAAAAATTTATAATTAAAAATAAACTCCGTGAATTTACGCCTAAAGAACAATTTGCCTCAAAATAATAATGAAAAAATTCTCCCAAAAACATTAATTATGACACTAAAAGAAAATCTTTTAGAGTATTTAGAGTATAAGTAAAAATGAATTTATTAATCAGAAAATATTAAACCATTTTAAAACATTTTTTTTAACATTCCTAGAAAAAGGGAAAATATTAGCATTTTCCAAAAGAAAGAATTTAAATACTTTTTAAAAAATTTTCGTGGGAAAGTGTAAAACCCTGATTTTATAACCGGCAGTAAGTTTTTCCCTGTTTTAATAAATTTTTTTCATAATGTATTATGGCCCAAAGTCAAAATGAAAAAATGACCCGATATTGACTAAAATTTGGGTTTTGTTTTCATATAAAAAGCCGCCCCAAAAGCGGCTTTTTATATAAAACAAAATATGAAATAAATAATAGAATTTTTATATGAAAACAAAATAAATATGAGATAAATACCCCACATACATGTTGGAAAAATATTAGCATTTTTCAGATGGTTTACAAAGAATTAAAATACTTTTTAAAAAATTTTCTTGGGAAAATGTAAAACCCTGATTTTATAACCGACAGTAAGTTTTTCTCTGTTTTAATTTTTTGATAATGAATTATGGCCCAAAGTCAAAATGAAAAAAATACGCGAAATTGACTAAAATTTGGGTTTTTTTCATATAAAGAATCGCCCTAAAAGCAGATAAATACCCCACATACATGCTGAAAAAATATTAGCATTTTTCAGAAGGTTCACAAAGAATTTAAATACTTTTTAAAAAATTTTCTTCGGAAAGTTTAAAACCCTGATTTTATAACCGACAGTAAGTTTTTCTTTGTTATAATTTTTTCAAAATGAATTATGGCCCAAAGTCAAAACGAAAAAAAAAGAGACCCGAAATTGACTAAATTTGGGTATTTTTTTCATAGAAAGAATTGCCTCAAAATTATATAAATACCCCACATATGTACATGTTGGGGTATTTTATCATTTTATTTGGATGATAATTCGTGGAGCATAAATGCACTACAGTACCTTAAAAAAGGTGTGGTATGATTTATATAATAAATTTTCTTCTTAAATTTGATTACAAATTTTTATAAACCAAATTTTGCAATTATTATTAGTTACATTACAACAACAAATTATATAAGTTTCCAGTTTTGTAATTTGAGTTTCTGCATTTTTTTTTTATTTTTTATTTTAGTTACTGTTTGTTTATTTTATCTAGTTGTTGTTGCTGTTAGAAATGAGGTTGACTTTTAAGATACAATTATATTATTACAATGTTCATGTGAATGTGTTATTTATATACTGTGTAACATGTTTTTTTTTTTTCTTGTGAAAAAACAAACTCCCCCTCTTATATTTTTCATTTTATAGTTACTAATTTACTGTTCTTTTTGGTGCTTGTTGTTATTCAACAAATACATTATAATAAAAACATAGTAAAGTATTAAAAAAAAAAAAAAAAAAAACAAATTTCTGATGATGACACTATTGTACAAGAACAACTGAAAAACAAAAAAAAAACAGACAAGAAAAAAAAAAGAAGTTATGAGGGTAAAAAAAAAATACTAAAAACACTGACATTAGAAATAATTTCAAGAGTGATGCGCTCTAATTTTATGTAAGTACGTATGTATAGATACAAGTTTTTGTTTTTTGTTATTATATTCAACAAATTATGACGATGGATGACTCTTATATTGTTTTGTATTCTATAGATACAAAACTTACATAAATGTATGAAGGATATGAAAAAAAAAAACAAAAAAAAAAAACAAAAAAAAAAAACACAAAAACCTAATTAAGTTACGCTAGCTTTGTTTTATGCATGCATATGAGAAGCGTAAAAATTTTAAATATAACCATAAGATATTCTGTTTTTTTTTGTGTTTTTTTTTTTTTTTTTTAAATTAAGTTATTTTCAGTAAATTTTATATTAAATTTCATTAAAAAAAAAATTATTTTTTTTTATTTTTTTATTTTTTATAAACTGCTGTAAAAGAGTAAATTGAAATAGATAGTTATTACTAGCTATTACATAATATTATATGATATCAGAGATTTAATTAACTTTATTATTTTTTAATTGGATAAAATTTAATTAAAAGTATAGTTGAGTTGGTACATTGATTAAATGTTGAGGGTTTTATTGTTATTGTTTTTTTTTTCTTTTAATTTTTTTATTAATTTTAAAAAAGTTTCAAAGTTTTGTTTGTTTTTTGTAGAAGGGTAGAAATTTAATAATTTCTAAAATAAAAAAAAAGCTTAAAGATACATAATATATATATACATAATATTTATTATGATAGAATATAAATAATGTTATTTGTAAGGAAATCAGTTTTTTTTTTTTTTTTTTATAAAAGAAGAGATACAAGGAAACCAGAAAGATGTACAAGGAGAGCTTAGAAGGTTGAGGATGATATTTAATTCTAATGTTGTAAAAAAAATTTTAGAAAAATTTTAAAATAAATCAAAAATCATTAAAAATTACACTATAGTCTATACACTCTACACTATTCTAAAAAAAATTGTATGCAATGTATGCTTAGTATAAATTTCTAGAACTTTCTAATTGTTTAATCAGTTAAAATATAAATTTCAGTATTCTGTTCTGTTCTGACCACGACAAATTTTCAGTAAAGTTTTCCTTGATTTGAATTTCAAAAGGAAAAATATATTGGCTATGGGAAGAAGAGAAGTTTCTATAGAAATTCTTCTTAAATAACTTTTTCGAACTATCTGAGGTGGATTTAATCGATTTTGAATGCTTTAATATAAGAAGTGCTCATAAGTACTCAATGGTTTAATTAGGAGAAATACTGATCCAAGGTATCACATTGGGCCTAAACCGGCCTAATTGTTTATTTGCGACCCTACTTATTTATCTACTTAAGAATACATATATTACCTATATGGAAAAAAACTTAAAATTCCATTCCATCCTTTAAGATGCATGCCTTTTTTTTTGGTAATGCATGCTATTAGTTTTTAATTAATTTACAATATGTTAGTTAGGTACAGTGGTGGTATTACATATTAAATTTTATAATAATTATCATATTGTTTTTTTTTTTCTATTTTATTTGCCTACTCATTTTGTAATTAATGTTATAAGAACTTTTATATTTTTATCGTATTAGAAAGGATTGAAAAACTTTTTTTTTATTTTTCTTATGATTAATTTATTTTATTAGATTTAATTTACAATGGTTTCAAAATCTAAGACTAACGGTTCAATTAAAATCTTCAGTTTTAAGACTTTAAATTGTACTTCGCCATTTCGAAATTTTACAAAATCTGTTTAATAGATTTTTATTTTTTTCTGTGAATGGCATATTTACTCTTTGTATTTGTATTTGTAAAAATTAATATTTTAGAACAACTTTTTTATATAGCCCCACCCCATTACGGACTAACAACCTTATATTCAAATGTGTATATCTAATGTTCTCCAACCTAACACTATAAGAAAGCTTCTAGGGAGTAATCATTTTTGCAGAGCGAAATTTCTAGGTGGTTGTAAACTGAATATAAAAACTCATTTATTGTGAGAACTTCTAAAATGTGGAACATGATTCTATTCAATAAAAATGGTGCATTACACAATGTGCTACTTTTCAAAAAGAATTTGTTCAGATGCGTCTCCAATTTACCCACCAACTCTATTTTATCTTCCTATTTCCTTGTAACTTTTCTCTTACTCAAAACTACAATAACTTTGTAAATGACAAAGGAAACTTTACTAGAGTTTGCGTGAGATAACTAGAGATAACGTGTAAAAAACAAAAAAAAAATACTTTTTTAATCAAAAAATGACAAAGGTTAGGGAAATTTTTTACATTTGTAAATCAATATTGAAATTATAAATTTTTTTTTTTTAAATTTATCGTTATGTGAGAACAAAATTTTGCAATTCTTTTTCATCAAGGTATTGGTTTTGGAATTTTGAGAGAAGAATGATCTTTCCGAAGACAAAAAAAATTTATTTCAGAAGTTTTTTGTATACCACAATCTGTTTAAAAGCTATAGTCGAGGTCAAGTATTTAATACTTGCTATTTTTAGATAGGTGTAACTTAGGCATCTTTTCATCAAACCATCATTCTTCTTACACATAATATACTTGGTGAATTTTTAAATTTTAGTGGAAGTTACAGTTTATTCTAAACTATTTTTTATTGTGCGCCTTTAAAAAACCGTTAGTTTACATTCTTCCTTGTTATACCCTACACATTAAGTATAGGGTATATTAACTTTGGTATGGTGTTTGTAACCACCAAAAGGAAGTGAGTTAGGTATAGACATGTATATATATTCTGAATCAGGATCACCGCCTGAGTCGATTTACGATAACTCAAAAAATAATGATGCTATCTTGATGAAATTTATACTGTAGGTTAACAATGACTAAGGTAAGGCGGGCGAAATCGGACCATGCGTTCGAGTACCTACCATACAACTCCCAAAACCTAATACGCATATTTTCGAAATTAATAAAGATAGAAACTTAAAATTTTGTACGAGGGTGTGTTTTTCTGAATCCCTGATATCCCCAAAATTTGAGATGAATTGGAGGAGCTGTTCGGGTACCTCCCATACAACTCCCAAAACCGAACAAGCATATCTTCGAAATTAATAAAGATAGAAACCTCAAATTTGGTACTAGGGTGTTGTTTCCTGAATCTCTCATTTGTCCAAAATTTAAGATGAATTAGAATGGTTGTTCAGATACTCCCACACAACTCCTAAGACCAAACAAGCATATCTTCGAAATTAATAGATATATAAACTTGAAATTTGATATAAGAATGTTCTACCCTGTTGATGTCTCTAAAATTTGAGATGAATTGGGGTGGTGGTCCGCGCGCCTTCACACACTTCCCAAGAACTAACAAGCATATTTTCGAATTTAATAAAGATAGAAATCTGAAATTTTGTACAAAGGTTGTAAAAGCATTTATTTTTTTAGCTTAGTTATATTAAATACCTAACTAAAATAACTTATGGATTTTTAATTTAATTTGAATTTTTTAGGTGTAGGGTATAAATAAGTCGGTTGCATCGACTTACTGTTACTTTTACTTGTTTTTTACTTATTTTGGGCTAACAATTTAATTTGAATTAATAAAAATACTATTCTAATTTTTTTTTATTACCTACGGTTTTTTTTTTTTTTTTTTTTTTTTATAATAAAAATTATATTTTGCTCTTTTTTAATGTAACAAAATCAATAATTTCTAACACCATTATAAATATATTTTTTTTTTTAAATTTAAATAAAAATTTTTAAATTCTCTATAAAAAAAAACGGTTCACTGATCATTCATATAAATAAACTAACATTGATAAAAATAAAATAAATTTTGTGATTAACCATTAATCCATCTTTTCATTTTTAATTCAGTTTTTCTTTTCATAAGAATTTTCAAGAGAATACACTTTTATACAATAGAGAACAACTAAAGAAAAAACTTTTTTTTTTAATTTAAAAAAAAAATCTGATAAAATAAAAAAATATTCTTTTTATGCATAAAACTCTGTATATTATTACATAACATAAGAATATGTAGGTTTATATTTATTTAATGTAGGTATATCCTTCTTTTATATGATAAAAATTTTCTCTTCAATTTTTATTTTTTGTCATATTCTTTTTTGGTTTTTGGTTTTTTTTTTTTTTTTATTGATTGTCACACAAATTCATTCAAGTTGAAATAATATCAAATATTTTCCACACTCCATTACTATTACAAATAATTTTATATATATAATGTAATAAATACAGAAATATGTGTGTGTGTGTGTGTATCATTTCAAAGTTTGTTTTATTTTTTTTTTTTAATATTATTTTTATTATTTTGATAGTAAATATGATAAAAAAAACACATGGCATTAATAAAAATTATTATATATGAACATTTTACTAAGAAAACTAAAAAAAATATTATAAAAAAAAGAAAGAAAAAGGAAACATATAACGGCAACTCTTGTTAATAAGGAAAATATGAAGTTGTCGTTTCCCAAAGGGGAGAAGAAGGCAATAAAGTATAAAGAAAAAAGAAAAAAGAAAACAGAAAATCATGATGTTCATGTTCATATGGTTGTTTTCTTTTTTTTTTTATCTGTTATTACACCATAAAAAAAATATGAAAGAATTCACAGAAAAAAAAAAAAAAACATACATGTAATAAATAAAGAAAAAAGATAACAAATTATAGTCATAGTCACCTACTTAAAATATGTCTCTAGGCTAGCCAAAAAAACAAAAATAGAAAAAAAAAAAAAAAATTCTAAACTAAAATTTTATGATATTTTTCTTTTGAAAGTGTGTACAAAAACTTTTTAATATGTTTTTTACTGGATATGGTTGTACTTCCGAAGTATTTAAACAAATTTTTCGAATTTGTACAAACTTAAATTATTTTAGTTTTAGTTTTGTATACAGGGTTTGTACTCCAAATTCATCCTTTTGTACTTTAAATTTACCTTTTTGTAAATTAAATTAAACCTTTTGCAAATAAAATTCATCTAATAGAAAATATTGTTTTGTAACATTAATATTTATAGCATTTTCTGGTCAAATTCAGGTATTTACTAAATATGCTCAGGTATTTACTAAATATATTTAGGTTTTTGCTAAATATATTCAGTGGTTTACTAAATAAATTCAGATTTTTTTTTTTTGGAATTTAGAGTTTTACTAAATGAATTCAGATTTTTACTAAATAATTTTAGATTTTTTTTTTTTGGAATTTCGAAATACATATAGTTTTTTTAATTCAAAAATTGTAAAAATTAAAAACTTAATTAAAATTAAAATATAATTTTTGTAGAGGATTTTTTATTTTGACGTATAAATAGTATTCTTTAAATTAAATATATTTCAAAACTTTAAGAATAAACACCCTTAAATCTAATGAATTCATCATCATCTAAAAACAGTTTCACCAGTAGTCATGTAATCCAAGTTAATAACCGACTTGCATACATTTGCGTTGCGTATTAGTAAAGATAAAAAAATCGTTTTAATGAAATGTTATACAGGTGGCAAGTCAATAAGTGAATCGGTTCAAATTGCTGCAATTAATGAAAATACTACTAAAAGTTTATAAATCAGGTTCAGGTTTTTGATAGAAAAAAATCGCGGTGGTATGAGAAATTTAAAATTAACTGCAGCCTATATTGAGAAAAATTGAACAAATAGTTAAAGAAAATTAAACTCTTAAGATTATCTGTGAGTAGATTTTAGACTCTGAACATGTTCAATTGAGTATAATTTCAATTAAGAATGGATTAAAACGATTGTGTATTACATTAAAATGTGGCTCATTACAAGTGGATGGACGAAATTCAACAAAAGTGGTCGAAAAGCGTGAAAAAATTATAAATACTAATGTTACCAAACAGTAATTTCTATTAGATGAATTTGATTTGCAAAAGGTTGAATTTGATTTGGAAAAAACTGAATTTGAAGTGCATAATAATGAATTTGAAATGCAAAACAATTATTTTAAAGTGCAAAAGAATGAATTTGGAGTGCAATCTCTGTAGCTGCCGGTTTGTTTTTAAATTTTCGACTAAGAAAATATACTGAACTTTTATTTTTATTTTATTTTATTTTTGAAATATTTCGCAGAAAGCGTTTATATATGTATGTAATGTATGTATTTTTTGTTTTTACTAAAGTATATTTAATTTAAGACTCAAATGAAAAAAAGAATTACGGATCGTCTAAGGAAATTAAAATATAATCGTTAAATTATATAAATATTTTTTGAATAAACTTGATTGATGCAAACAGAATTTTTTTTCCTTTAAAATCATCCTCTATCATCCATTCGTATCTAAACGAATGGTTGTATTTCCAAGTTTGACACATCATTGTTTTAAACTATTAACTGATATTATGCTTTTAGCGTTTCAAAAGATATTAACTTGAATAGTAACTTGAATTTTGTATCAATATTTTCAAAAGCTGATATTAACCTCTTAATACTTATCGATACCGATATTAAACCCCTAATCGCAAATCGAAGCTCTCACGGGGAAGTTCATTATTTTTAATAAATTTTTTTTCGTGTAAAATTTAAAAAAGATCAGGATCGATAATTTTAAGGAAACGGTAAAGTTGTTTTAAGAGCTGGTGAAAATTTAACTGAAATTCTTCAAGATTATCTAATACAACTATTTTCAATTAAAATGAAAATATTAATTTTATTTTGATCCTTAAATTATTTTAGAACACATGTTTCACTGTTATTAGAAGTAATTCTTTATTTTATAGCTAAATCAAGATTATATATTAACATTACAAACAGTTCTTTAATCATTTTCCTATAAAATGTCATTCCTCAAATATCATTCTAAAAATTCTTATATATGTACTTGTAAATTAACTTTTGTATTAACATAAAAATGTAATGTGTAAATAAAATTCTTTTTCAATTGAGAAAATATTTTTTCTTTTCCTTCCCTATTATTGTTGACATTAAAAGTCAAACAATTCCTTTAGATCCATTCAACTTTCAAATCTAATAACAAACCAGAGCAATAAAAATAACAAACAGTAAAAGTTAATAAAAACAAAAAAAAAAAAAAAAAAAAACAATAATAATATTCCATCTAAAATGATTATGCCTCCTAGCGGACACTAATAGAAATATGCTTATTTAATTTTTTCTTTCAATTCATTCATATCAGAAACTATTTTCTCATTTATTTAAACGGATATATTTACATATACATATGTATTTATATGTATATATAAATGATAACATGGAATTTTATTGGAAAAGTTTTGAAAAAAAAAAAAAAATATTAAAGAAACAGAAAATGAAATTTTTCTTCTAAAGAATACTAATTTTGACAACTTTTTGACCTTTTAGTTTTTGGTTTTTTTTTTTTTTTTGGGTGCCATTTTAATTTAATTGTCAAATTTATCATCATCATCATCGTCATCATGATAAAATGTGAGTACTTAAAAATTTATATTATATAATTTTTTAATAGTATGGGAGGGATATATATGTATATATGTATGTGTACTTAAATTTTGGGACTAAGAAAAAGAAATACTGGTGAAGGTAAATGTGATTAAGAGAACGAGAAGAATGAAAATAAATATAGAAAAAAAATAAAAACAGAATTTTATATATTTAGTTGTTGTAAAGGGACTAGTTAATCATAGAGTAGAGTTACCCTATTCATTTTAGTATTTGGGTTTTAAAAGAAACATGGGATGATTGAAAAATTAAACAAGTGAAGTCTGGGTCTTAGTATTAAAACATAATGGAATGTGATTAGAATAATAAATATTTCTATAAACATTAATGAAAAATGTTTTATATAATATAATAGTGGTATGATGATAATTCTAGGAGAATTGAAAGTAGTAGATATGATATTTCTTAATAAATTTTTGAAATGGGCAACTTTATATTATTGTGGTTTCATAAATTTTATTATACATATTACAGATTTGTGAGGAACATTCCTAACTATAAAACTAAATAGAGCTATTCGTTTAATAAACGATCCTAATGTCATCTTAACATTCTCTCCGTCGTTTAGTAGATTTTCTACTCTGTTTTATAGATATTTATTAGGAGTGGGAATTTGTTCCGATGAAATAAAAAGTCTAATACTCAAAGTTTTCCAAAACCAAAACGAGGGAAACCTTCGCCGCTCCTTCCAAAAGGAAAATTCATTATATTGGAATTCTTTTGTAACTTGAATATCGCGAATGTGAAATCATTTACCACCTCATGTGTTCTCTAAAATTCGGGATGATTACATTTTTAATTTACATACGTTTAAGGATAATATCAACACCTTCATTAATCACACTTCTGTAAATCTGAAACGTATTTTTTCTTCATAGCTGAATCTTTCCCTTGGGCAAAACATTATAATAATAGTAAAAGTCCCTTAACTTATTGTAAGATTTAAAAGGGAGATGGTGTCTACTGGATTAAAATCCCACATGTTAATTCTTTGATATTTCAAAATAAATAAATTTTTAATTTTGTATATAAACATTTTTGTTTTGTATTTTCACATTTATTATAATAGATGAAGAGCACCTTTATATTTATATCTATCTCTTATATATGTCATTACCAATTCACTGTTATTATTTAGCTATAAATTGTTTTGTTTAAGAACAAATCACTGTCATAACTCAACTTTTCGAAATAGAGAAATAATTTTTGACGATATAAATTTTTTTTAGTTTTTTTTTTAATTTTAAAATTTTCAAAAATATTTTAAATTCTTTTTTTAATTTAAAATTTTTACTATAATAATAATAAAAAAAATTTAATTGTCAAAAATGTTTTCTTTTAAAAATTCTTTACTAAATTAACAGTTTGTAATAATTATTTACGATAATTATAATAATCCTATCCTTCTTTTTTTAAAGGATATTAAAATTAAAATATCCAGAAAATTTCCTCCTCACATTAAAATACAAACAAAAACAAAAAAAAACAAGAAGAAAAAAAAAAATGAATAATGAAAACGAAAAAAAAAAAGAAAACGGTAACTTTGATTACATCTTTTCAAACAGTTATTATTATTATTATTTTGAAAAGAATAAAAAAACAAAAAAAAAAAACATAAAAAAATATTATAACTGTAATAATAGCAAGTAATAACTGTGCAATAACTGTAATAATAGTAAACAATAAAAATCAAAACTGTTTTCACAGTTAGTTTGATATGTATTTAAGGGAATTGGTTAAAATATTAGTAGCACATGTTTTGTTCATTTATTTTTTTATTTGATCCTTTTTTTCAGAACCGTTAGCTTTCAATTTTTATTTACAATTTAGTTTTTTTATTTTTTTTTTTTTATTTTGTATGGATAAGTGGGGTTCAATTTAACTAGTTGTAAAAAGTATTTGCTTGTGTATAAGAGTGTCTCAAAATTTGATAATGACTGATTCTTTATAGAAATGATCTCACTTATCATCGTGAGTGTTTCTGTCATGTACAAATATGATTTAAAAAAGAAAACAATTTATATTTTGTACCGTTTTCTTAAAAAAAAATATTCGAGATTTTTTTTTTTTTTCTCTTTTCTTTTCAGTTAAGTGGACAGGAGGGATTTTTATTATAAGATACATACATAATGTACATACATATATAATTTTTTCTGCTTTATTTTATTTTCTTTATTTTTATAACTTTTATTATGTGATTTTATTTTTTTTTATTGGACCTTCTAAAGAAATCTAAGAAGAGAATAAAAAAAAAAATCATTCACTCAATGAAGCAGATGTTTATGACAGTTTTTTTATAAAAAAAAAAAAAGACAATAAAAAATATAAAGTGACAGACAAAAGTAAAAAAAAAAAGAATAAGAAAAAAAAAATTAAAGAAAATAAGAAAATTAAAGAAAAAATAATATATAAAATAAATAATAGTAAATATTGTTGACCGTTTTAATAATTTTTTATATAATAATACACATTCATACCATATAACGGTTATGGTATGAATGGTATTATATAATCTAACGTTATATAATAATATGTAAGTATATACATTTGGTTGTGTTTAGTTTTTATATTATTTCAAAATTGTTTTAAAAAAAAATTGAAATTAAGTGATAGATACTTAAAATATTGTAAAATTACATAAAACATACTTCAAATTTCAATTTTTTTTATTTTGTTGTATAAATAAGTGGAGGGTTCGACCACCAATTTTCCTCCCATCCTTTTGTTTTTGTTTTTTTTTAATTTGATCGCTTTTTAGTTGTATTATTCCCGCCATTTTCGAAGATTGTGTTTTTTTTTCTATATATTTGTTATTTTTACAAAAAAAAAAAAAATAACGAAATATTTTCGAAGAAAAGAAAAAATTTATATATATGTATATATGTATTTTCTATTTATCTTTTTCTGTATTATCTTTTCTTATTTACTTTTTTAAGATTCATAGTAAGACGTTTTCATTCAAATTCAATTGGTAAAATTAGATGGAAAAAACTTTTATTTTTCATTTTCAATTTTTGCATTCGGTCCTTATTAATAATTCAAGGATCTTTATTTTGTTCTTATTTCATAGACAGACACTATCATAAATTGTCTGGGGATATATTGAGGAAGAGTAGAATTGAAAAGTAATGGGAATAAGTGAGAAAATGAAGATTTTGTTAAAATGATAAAAAATATGTTAAATGTATAAAAGCAAATAATATTTATATGAAGAAGAAGGTTATTTTGAATGCAGTAACAAATGTTCCAGGACATAACTGTGATAATATAAATAGGAATATTGTAAAATAGCTGTTGAAATTAAAGAAGTTGGTTTTTTATTGGAAAAATTACGTTATGTTGATGAGAGACATTTTTAAAAATGAAAACAAAAGACATTTTTAATACGATTGTAGAAAATATCTGTAATATGCATGTTAAGATGTTTTGTGTTTTCTTTTTAAATATATTAAAAAAGTTTTAATTAAAAATTATTTAACTTAAAGGAATTTCTAGTTAATTTACTATCATTATTTTATATCATAAAATAAATATTTTTTTATATATAGTTTTTATACGGTTAAAGGATACACCTGTCCATATCACAAATGCCTATATATTGAGAAAATAGTGTAGTTCATAGATTTTTAATTTTTTTTTGTTATTGAACTATTTTTGAAGGGGCCTCGGTGGCCTAGTGGGTAAGAGCGTATAAAATACGTTGTAAACACCGAGGAAGTGTGGGTTCGAATCCCACACACATCGTAAGAGTTATTTCCCCTTACGACATTTACAGCCACTCCTGAAAAGAAAAGGCTGTGTAATTTCCTATTCACATTTATGTGGCAGAGATATGCACTAAAAAAAAAAAAAAAAAAACTATTTTTGATTGAAATTTTCATCTACAATATTCTATTTAAAATTATTTTCCATCCTGATCTACCTTTATTTTTTAATTATTTTGTCTTATGTCTCTTTATCCTGTACCATTTTTTTCAGACATCTTAAAAGATGTAAGACGTAAAACTCAAGAAGTTTCCATACATGAAGGTGTGAGTATATAGACCTTCTTAAATTCATGAAATGATAGAATGATTGTTTGTGACTTGAAATGTTATATGGAAGGTATGAGATGGTTTTTTATAAATAGAATTTTTTTTTTTTGTTTTGATGCGTGTTTAAGTGAAGTTTTTTTCATTTTGTGTTATTTTTTGTGTCACTCGTTGTAATAACTTTAATATGAAATGTGTTTTTATTTTTACTGTTTACCGTCCATCTTAAATTTTTTTTCTAGTCCTTAGACTAAAACTGTAATTTTATGTAAATCCATTTAACTGGTGGGTGGGTGGGTGTGTGTATTTTATAAATTTTACTTTGGTATTTGATCTCAAATGTTGATGATGATGAATAGTAAAGTGATTAAAAATAATAAAAAAAAAAAACAGACTAAAAATAATGAGGAGAAGATAAAATTGGGATAAAGATTGTTTATTTTGTTTTTATTTGTTTCGAGCAAAAAAATGAATCTTTTAAATTGTTGCTATATTTTAAATGAAAAAAAAAAGAAATTGTTTTTTTTTTAAATAAAATGATATTTTTTGAAAGTGCTCTTTTAAAAAGTAAAGCTGGGTACAAAAAAAAAAAAAAAATAAGATCCTTAAAAAAGATTAAATTGAAAAAATAAAGAATTTTAGATTGGTTTAATAATGGTTAGGTGAAGTACCATTGTTAATTAAAACGATTAAAAAGTTTAAATTATATTTAGGGTCTATATTTTTTGGTTGTATTTTGGGAATTTTGATAAGATTATTCATACTCTTTGTTTTTTTCTTTTTATAAACTTATGTTCTTTTTTAATTCAAGATTTATTTAGATAAAAGTAAGAAAAAACAAGTAATTAAATAATTTTTATTTTTTTTATTTTCAGGTTTTAACATTCTTAATTGATTCGTCGCGTTTTCGATATCCTGAACGTGCAATTGTATTTTTAGCCGTATGCTATTTTGTTGTCGGTTGTGCATATGTTGCGGGTTTAGGTGCTGGCGATTCGGTATCATGTCGTGAACAATTTCCACCACCAATACGTATTGGTAGATTACAAATGTTATCAACAATAACACAGGTGAGTTTTTTTTTTTTTAATTTTTATTATAATATGCAAATATTTGAATGTATTTATTTCTATATTTAAAATTAATATGTATTACAAAAAATATTTTGATAGCATTAGTATTACAACATAGCGCTCTGAAACAGAAATCTTTTTATTTATTTTTTTTTTCCTAAGGGATGTGGGAATCTTCCAAAGACACCAAGAATTTCCCCTTGGTAGTGTCAGATTCTTACTGACTAAACCCACCTCCCCCCTTAGCCAATATAATGGGATGAAAACCCTTACCTGCGAACGCATTATATTGGCTAGGGAGTCGGGATAGGAAAGGATAGGAAATGGATACGGAAACATTGAATTGGGAGTGGGAGTGGGTATTTATATTAATAAGTATATTCAAATATTATAAAACCATCGGCTACTAAGGTCATTACAGGTCGCATACTGTTATTAAATTATACACTAATATTATTTATTTTGTTTATATCATTTATTTACACTATATTTGGTAGCAATAGCGTAATAAAATTTGCTACCTTTGCAGTATTTGAACCCGCACTATTTTGATTGATAAGCCAGGTTCTTAGTCCGACTTAAGTCATTTTTATTTATTTATTTATTTTTAGATGTTACGTATTAGACTGAATTACGCAATATTGGTAAAGCCCTCGGCTGCCAGGGCCATTGTGGGTACTTAAGTCATTGTTGGCTTAAATTTGAATTGATATTGAAATATTGCATACTTTTAGGATACTTATACATTAATTTGTATAAAATTGAATTTGGTATTGATAATTTGACTAATTTAGTTTGATTAAATGTTTTTAAGGACCAAAACGCTTTTTTCTCAAGGTTTTATTTTAAATATTTATCAAATCATACGATTGATTATGATCATTTAGTATTTTGAAAATTTGTTGAATGGCTCTTAAATTTAATACGAAGGATATAATATTAATATCTAACTAAATAAAAGTATTTAGCCTAATAATAAACTAAAGAGTTGATGGTTTTAGTAATATTACATAATCGTATGTGATATGTATCATTATAGTAAATAAAGGGCTTTTATATAGGTGATATTTTTATATAGGTGATATAATAATACGGACCAATATATAATTAGGTATTTTCTTTCTGGAAAAATATTAACCTGTACACTGCAATTGTGAACATTATTTTAAACTTTTGTTTTAATTTATTACAATTATTTTTTACACCAAAAATTTAAAATTAAGGCACTTTTATCTTAAAATTCTTATATTTTCTTTTAAATAGACATTTCAAATTCGTTTTCCAGAATTATATTTCATTGGAATTCATTCAGTTTTAAATATAGATTTAAGTATCAAAAAAATTAAATTTGTTTTTTGCTTTGAATCCTAATTAATTTCCTTTTCTGTTGGTCACTTAAAACCTTTGAGACATTAATGGATTAAAACTTTTTTTTCTTTTATTTTTGGTGAAAATCCAAAGCATTTTCTTTTATGGTGTTGCGTTCAAAGATTGAATTTAATTAAAGATTAAATTAGGTGTTTTGCTTCTTGGTTTTTTTTTTTTTTGGTTTGTTAATTTTTCTTTCTTTCTCTTTCTATATTTATTTTCTTTTCTTTTATTTAATAACTGTTAACTAATTTACAGTTTATATTATTAGTATCATTTTCCTTTTTCTTACTTTAAAATAACATCAAAACCAGTGTTGTGTTTTTGTTTTAGGTTTATGATTTCTTCATACTTTATGGATTATCTTTTCTATTTCCTTAATTTTTTTTTTCTCTTTTCTTTTTAGTTTATGTATTATTTATTTTATTATTTCCGTTTTTAAAAATATTTTTTTAAATTTTTTTGTAAGGATTAAAAGAACAGTTTTTTTTCCATTGCTTCCCTTTTAAATCCTTGTAAAAATATTATTTAATTTTTTTCTTTTACTCTCTTTCTATCTTAAGTAATGTTACCATGAAGGTAAGAGTATATATACATCTTTAGATTTTATATCTCTATTATATAAATATAGGTTCAGTGAAAAAAAGAACATAATAAGACCTATAAACCTAAATTTATATTCATGGTTCGTGGTTTTCCATTTTAGTCTCTGTTATTATTTATTTGACCATTTAAAAGGATTTACGGGAGCAGTAATAATAACTGCATATAATAAAAAACAAAAAAAAAAAACGGGAATAAAATAAAAGAAATCAAAAGAAAAAAATGAAGAATTGTTCTTAATCTTGTAAATTGAATTTTTTTCTCTGCTTGCTCAATATTATTTCTATTCTACATTTTTTTTTATATTTATATTAAAACTATTATTGAGTTTAAGTTATTTGATATCATCTCTACATTTTCAGGATTCTTGAAAAAAGAAAAGATTAATTATTGACGTTTTAAATGTTTCTATAGTTTTATTGCCATTATAAAAAATGCAGGAGTCTCGGTGGCCTAGTGAGTAAGAGCGTATAAACTACGCTGTAAACCTCGAGGGTTCGAATCCCACACACATGGTAAGATAATTCCCCCTTACGACATTTACAGCCACGATTGAAAAAGAAAGGTTATGTAATTTTCTTGGCACATTTATGTGGCACGCGAATGAACTAAACAAAAAAATAATTGCAGTTGATTTTAATTTCAAGCTTTTATTGGGATTGCACTGGGATTGAATTAAAGTAAACATGGCATAATTTAAATTTTTGCAATTTAAGGTTCTTTTCAATTTCAAATCTGTCATTTCTGATTTGAATATTTGAACTAAAATAAAAATTTTCTTTTCAAAATCATTAATCGCCATCAAGGATGTATCAAAAAATATGATTTTATATTTAAATGGCACTTAATTTGCAAGTTATTTCAATCATTTATCGTTGATTTTTCTTCATTTATTTATGTATTTATATTAATGCCACATATGATAATGCAATATTACTAAATCATCGGCCATTATGGAAAAAAATTGATATCTGTGCAGGATTTAAACTCACAAAGCCTTGCAAAATATTCCACGTTTGTAACCACTCGACCACCGAAGTATCAATGTTTTCTTTTAACGTAAATTTATTTATTAGCGGTAAAGATTCATTATAAGAGTACATAGATTAATTTAAAATTTTCCGATTATAATTGCATACTTTTTGGAGCAATTTATTTTATTTTTATATTCTTTATAAAATTATGTTTATTAAGACTTTAATAAGGACAAAAATTAATGCTAAAAATTATTTTAATAATAATCATATAAATTTTAAGATATTAATGTATTATTAAAATATCCTTTTAGTTTAAATTTTATTCTCTATTTTTCCCATATTATTAATAAACATATTTTTATTTTTCTTTTTTATGATTATAGGGTCATCGTCAGTCAACATCATGTACTGTATTATTTATGGCATTATATTTTTGTTGTATGGCTGCTTTTGCATGGTGGTCATGTTTAGCATTTGCATGGTTCCTTGCAGCTGGATTAAAATGGGGTCATGAAGCGATTGAAAATAAATCGCATTTATTTCATTTGGTTGCATGGGCGATACCAGCATTACAAACAATATCAGTATTAGCATTGGCTAAAGTTGAAGGTAAGTTGTAAAAAAGATATATTGTATTAAAATATTAAAGAGTGTAAAAGAAGAAAGTTTGTTTTTTTTAAATTCTTTTTTTTTATATAATATTTTAGTTTGTTTTTTTTTTTTTTTAAGTTTTAAAAAAAAAATATTTATGAAAATTTATTCATATATTCATGAGAAATTTATTTTTTGTTATAATACCCATCTTTTTTTTGTCCTGTTTTCTTAAACATTTTTTTTTGTTGAAGTTTTAGAATTAACTTTTATAAAAATAGGGATAACATAAAAATAATTTAAAGTTTTTTTTTTTTTTTTTAAGTAAAATTATATCTTTGGTATGCTAAAATGTTTTGTAATAGGAAATTAGAATACTTTAAAACGACGTTAAAGGTTTAAAAAAAGATTTTTTTTTGCTAATTTTTAAAGACTTAACAATGTTACTGTAATTTTGGTTCTTGTAAGTTTTTGGTTATTATAAAAATGTGATTTATTGCTAATTTAAAATTTTAATTGAAAATAAATAGGATTATAGATAAATAATTTTGTTTTATGTCTTTATAATAACATATTTTTAATAACATATAACTACAAGTTAGTTAATTGAATAATTAAGAATTAATGAAAGTGTATATGAATGTTATGAATTGTCAGATAAAAGCACTAATTTACTTTCATGTTTTATGAAGTTTTAAAATGTTTTTTTTATAATATTAACGGATAGTATATTGGAAGCTTAAGCAGCTTGAAAACATTTTGCAACAACATTTTGGTAGCTCTAGATAGAAAGTATCAATTTTTCATCTGATCTAAAAAAACGTGGATCAGTTTTTCTTCTAATTTAACCTTTAGGAGCTTGTTACAAAGCGCTGTAAATCGCTAATCGATAAGATCTACTTTTGACAAATCAAAAAAGTTATTTAAGAATAATTTCTCCACAAATTTTCTTTTATTTTTACAAAATAATTTGGTATTCACATACAAAGTGAAAAATTGGTGCCTCTTTCTCTTCATCCTTGGAACTTCTGCAAAAGTTATATGTCAGTAAACGTAGCCTTCCAAAATGTCTGCCGAAGGGAAACCCTCACTTTCTGACAGTGTCCTCTTAAAAACGGTATTATAATACCGATATTACCTTGATTTAGCAATAAGAGTCCAGTCATTTAACACGTTAAGTCACAGGTTTTTCGGTGAACAAAAATCAAAACTTACATTAAGTAGAAGTACTACGTGTTTCACCGGTGAACATTTTTAAAGGTATTAAAAAGTGTTTTAAATTGATTTGGAATTTTGAGAATATTTAGAAAAATTCACCGGTGATACACATGGAACTTAATGCAAGTTTATTTTTATGTTGAGAAACATAGATACGAATTAAGAAACATTTAAGTGATGATCTTGGGTGATATACATGGTATTTAACGTGTTAAGATTTAATTTAGGCCAGATATGTTTGGTCACATCGCAAATATAGAAAACCACCTACAATTAATGAAAAATTAATAAATGTTAAAGTTAAGAATTTTTTCTTTATCAAAAATATTTAACTAATTTCATTTTTACGGCTACCTAATGATTTTTTGTTTTTGATTTTTTTTTTTAAAGAAAATCGATACAAAAATGAAATCATTAGAAAACATCTTTAAATATAATCTACAAATATTTGTTTTCATTATTAGAAAAAGAAAAAAAATAAACTTCTCCTGCTGAACATTATGTCCAATTTATATATGAAATTTGTCAGTGTTCTTTTTTGTTAACAAAATAAAAAAAATTTTTTTTTTTTTTACATTCGCAAAGCAAAAATTAAAATAAAAAAAGAAAATTATTTTAACGTTGTTTTTGGTTAGGTTTTTTTTATTGGAAAAATTAAATTTGTAGACCACAAAAAAAGTTGTTTAAGGATTAAAGTCTTCACGGGATATTTTTTAGTAATTTAATTTTTTATTTTACTTAAAATTTTGTGTAACATTTTTTAAACCATAACAACAACTTTGTGATTTTTTCTTTTTTTTGAAAGTTTTTCTATTGTCCAAGATCGTGGTTTTTTCAATTATTTTTTTGTGGATTTTTTATTGTACATATTGTATTTTTTTGCCTCATTATGTTTTTTTTATATAAAATTAAGTTTGATTGATCAGGAGTCGCTTTGGTGGCTTTGATTTGATTGGAAAGGAACCAAATACAGCGCCTCGGTGGTCTAGTGGGTAAGAGCGTATAAAAATATGCTGTAAACACCGAGGGAGTGTGGGTTCGAAACCCGTACACGTCGTAAAAGTAATTTCCTCTTATGATATGTACAGCCACGCCTGAAAAGGAAAGGCTGTCTAATTTCCTTGTTACATGTGGCAAGAAAATGCACAAAAAAAAAAAATTTATCGGTCAGTGCGTTTTTCCGCCGTTAGAAACCCAAGTTTCGTTTGTTTTTTTTTTTTGTTTTTGAATAAAATAAGTTAAATGAGGAAATTATTTGATAAAAACTACAACTTGAATCTTAATGAGAATTTATTGGGGTATAGTCAAAATATTATTTATATACCTAGGCAATATTTCCATTCTATGACTATCGTAAAACTAATGGAATAAATAAGTTGACTTAAATCAATTATTCGGCAAGAAAATGTGAGAAGTATAAACAGGAATTTCTTAATGATCGATCATAGATTAAATTTTACTATTAACAAAAAGAATAAACCTAAATTTTTTAAAAAAATTCTTTTTTTTTAAACTGTATTCGTTTCTTGTGAAGTTGATTAGGTATATATATAAATTTATACCATATCATACCATACCTACATACCATATATGTGCACAATTTTATAATGAAAATTGATTTTTTCTTTTTTTTTTTTTTTTTTTTTTTTGGCGCAAAAAGAATGAACAAAACAATAAAAATAACAAAAAAGAACGAAAAAAAAAAAAATTTATTTCACAGCAGGGATTTTTTACTTGAAAAACGTCTGCTTTTTTTTTGGGATTTGTTTCAAGAAATCCCGAAAAATTGTTTCCATAATCCAATATAAGAAAAGAAAATATTGTTTGAAAAATCTGGCACAGAAAAATCAAAGAATAAAAAAAAGAAAGTAAAAGATTTGAAAAATAAGTAAAATTAAAGTGCTTTCTTGGTATTTACATTTTTCTTTTTGGGAAAAATTGAAAAAAATTGTTTACTAGTTTCAATAGTCTGTCTAGCTTTTTTGAGTTTTATCTTAAATCTAGTACAATTTCTACTAGATTTAAGATAAAACCATAAGATTTTAACCATTTCTTAGAAAAATTAATGTTGTAGAAGAACTTTTTTATGTATCATCTATTCATTATCGAGCAACAACTCTCCAACTCCAAAATTGTAATTTTATATGTGTTAACAGTTTTTCTCAATTATATTGTAGATATTTTCTTTAAATGGAAGAATGTGTTTTTTGCTTTTTTCAAAATTTTTTCTTATCTAAGTAAAACTGAATGTTTGTTTCTCTGTTTGATTGTGATTTATAGACTCCTAAACTGCTCAGCCGATTGACATGAAAATTTGTATACATATAAAGGTTTTTGGGTACGGGTAGTGATTAAGGATTCTAATAGGTCGTCAAGTTTGGCCTGTTGTGCAAATGTTTAAACTTTTTCGCACTAAAATATGAACAGTTTGACCGATTGCCTTCAAATTTTGTAGACAGTGGAGTTGACACTATTATCAGAAATGGAATTTGTTAACCCATATTGGCACGACGATTGGTCAAAAAAAAAAAAAAAATTGGAAGCAAAACTAGTACTGCTTTGACCCAAAAGAAAGTCTCAAAAATGATTTTGTCGAGTTCCGTTGACTCATTGCATCACGACAGCTTTAACAATTTTTGTGTTAATTTTTTTCAATAACATCATCTTCAATTTTATGATTAAAAACCAATATATTTTATTTATTGAGGGGCGTAGCAATGTAAAACGCATATTATTAGTATTATATAAAATTCTAAAAGAAAATTACAAATTTTGATTCAAGTCATTATTATTCTGAATTATCTTTTAGAAAATGCGCGTCTTTAAAAACCTTTGGGTTTTAACTTATCTTGATTTTAATATACAATTTGATGTTCGATTCTAAGAATTATCACCAACTAACTAACCTTCTATGGTTTAAATAGATTTTATATACTTAAAACAACTAAGACAATTTTTTAGAATGTTTTTCTAATGTAGAACATGTTCTTTTCAAAAACAAAAAAATAAAATCTGTTTTTTTTTTTTTTTAAATTGAAGGATATAAAATGGAATGAAATGAAATTCACCATTTTCACTTGGTAAATTCAACCTAATTTCTTGATGAACTTTATGAATGGATATGGATTGGTTTTTATTTTCTTATTTAGTTTGTTAGTTATTTTTAGGTGAGGTTAAATTAATTGATTACCAAAAATGAAACAAAAAATATTGATGTAGCGTAGAAAAAAAAAAAGAAAGAAAACTGTTATAAAGATTTTTCATCGGAATTTTCTTTTTATACCCTGTAGAATAACATTCTGTACAATAGACTATACCACAAAATCATTTCATGAAAGATTATTGGGAATAAGAAAAATTTTTGTTTCTTTTTTTTTTTTTTTTTTTGTTTTTTATGAAATCAAAAGATTCAATAGAAGTTTTTTTTGAACAGATTTTCTTGTATCAAAAACAAAATGGAAATATAAAATAAAATTTGTTATTAAATAAAAAAAAAGTAAAAATATATTTTAGAATAAAGTATATATACATTCATAGATTCTTAGAAATATTTTTTTTTGAGAATTTTTCTTTTTAATCTAATTTTTTAATATTTCATAAGGTATCTACAGATTTTAAATGATGTTGATGAATATTAGATTTAAGATTAAAAAGAAATTTTTTTGATGAAATCAACGCTTGAAAATTAATTAAAAGTATATTATGATTATATTCATTAAATGGAATTAAATAGAATTTGAATTTAATCAAAATAAAATTTTGTAAAATTTTTGTAAAGAAATTTTTCATTTTTGCTTATGACGTTTTCAGAAATACTCAATTTTTTTTTGAATTTAAATGCTATTCATAATGAATTAGTAAATGTACATATTTTTTTTTTTAAATTAATTAATTGAATTAAAAGTAATTTATTTCAATAGATTTTTATTTAATTAAAACTGGAGTGTTGTTGATTCAAATAAATTTATTTGATGCAAATACTTGAGATACTATGGTAAACAGAAAGAATAACATTCTATTTCTCTTGTGAAAAGATTTTATTGGTTCAATAATTTAATTTGTTAGTGTTATCAAACCCGTATGAACATATGTTCAAGGATATAATGCATTTACTATTACGTTTGTGATATCTTAAAGGAGCCGAGTTAGATATAGGGTCAAGTGTATAGATCGAATCCGAATCGAATTTTGAGTCGAGAAAATCATGCACGTTCGTTCGTCTGTCCATCCATACGATAACTCAAAAAATAAAGAAGCAAAGGACTTGAAGATGTTAGTTACGCTTTTTAAACCCAGGACTTTTAGTAGTTGCTACACAACTTTTTTCTTTATATGTAAATAATTCAGTGTATATTGAACTTAGGTGTCTGAAGTTTTGCGAAAAGATGTTAGGTTGCATGACAATAACTTCTGAAAAATTTGGTTGTGCTGGGACAGCAGGTTCAAGTAACTTCAAATCAATTTTTATTACAAAATAATTGTTGTCACTATATGAATTAGAAGAATTCATATATGAATTAGAGAAGAGTTTGTGTCATTTTTTCATGATCAAAAATCTGAAATGTGGAAATATGTAGAACTTGGAATTTATAATTTATTATTACCCATATCATGTTCGGATTGTGATAAATATCATAAAAATTTGTCACTCGGAATCTAGAACGTTCTAGAATTTTATTTTGGCACAGTAATTTAGCATGAATATTTAACTTTTTGTATCAAAACAAAATTTAAATCTCTATGTTTCGAACCCCAATTTAATGAAAATATATGGTGATGAGAATCACACTCATTTAACATGGATATGAGTGTATATCTTCATTTTATTTAAGATAAATTATAGATAAAATTAGGTAAATTGGAATAAAACTAGGATGTGTATGTTAATTTTATATCAATTCTAATAAATGTGATAGCTCTGATATTAGATTTAAAAAATAGCAAGGGAGTATGGCACACGGTAATTGATTCGCATAATTTTCGAAAACACAATCAAAAGACAAATTTTAAAATTATGGCTATATGGTTTTGCACAAAATTTGTAATTTTTTATAGAATTTTTTATGTAACCGAAACATTTAAAAGTTCAAGAGACACTTTTTACATTAGATCTATTTTAGGATATACTGCATTATTAATAAAAGTTATTAAAACATCCAAGAGTACAATTGTAAACAGCTTTAATTTTTGTGTCTTATTTAAAAAAAAGAAAATTGCTTAAGGTGTTCAGGTTAGAAATCAGATTAAACATTTTTTCTGACTCATGATTATTTTCCTCTCATCATTTTAAGATGTTGACTAAAAACCATGCAGAAGACTCAATGCAGAAGAAATGCAGAAGATTCAATATTTTGCAAATTTTTGGTTTAATTTAACGATTAAATTTATAAAACTTAAAAGTTTTCGGTCGTTTCTTGAGATGCAAACATTTTTAAGTAATAAGAAAGTTTTAAAAAAGAAAAAAATTATTATTCTGGTGGACAATTTTATTATAGAAGCGTTTCATTCTTCAACCCTACTAGACTGGACTCTGCAGTATGTATATAGCATTGAATTGCCTAGACAATTCCTAATTATAAACTTTTTTTAAAAATACAACTGTTATATAATGATACCTGCATATCAATTTTCTTAATAAATAATTTAACTTATTTTTTTTTTTAAACTATATCATCCAGATATAAATATCTGCCGATAATTTTTAGGGCCCTTTTGTCTTAAAGCATGTGGGCCATTTCGGTACAAGTATTAAATTATAATTATATTTAATATTTTTGTTTACATTATTTTATTGTATTTTATAGATATATTCTTTTTGACCTGACCGGGGTTTGAACTCGACACCTTTCGTCTCAAAGACCGGTGACTTATGCACTGCACCAATGGTCAGATGAGCTTATTTATTAAAAATGAATAAAAGCAATATAATAGTGATTTAATTTCAATTTTTAAAATTCTTTTTCTTTTTCAAAACTTCATTATAAAAAACATTGTATGGACATTTTTCGAATAGTTTTATACTTCACAGATAATTTTTATAAAATTTCATTTAAGTATAGAAATTAAGTATGTGTTGTGTAGGCAATTCAATACTACATGCTTACTGAAGAGTTCAGTAGTTTTGAAGAACGAAACACTCCTAAAATATAATTTATTTTAAAGAGTTTTATCTAATTTTGACGTGCTGTAGTCGGTACATAATAAAAGTCTACATTTAGAAGGTTGTTCTAACAAAGTCTATGAGATCTATTCATATTGCATTAATTTATCTCAAACATTGTAGACGTCTGATAAATAGAGAAAGTGCAGAGTGAAATTAATGTGAATTTTATTTCAAAATTTTTTGAAAATGAACTTTAAAAGTAAAAAGTATAATCTAATATTGAAAATTTATTCATGGATTTTGTAAAAATTGGAGATTAAGTGAATTATCACTGCAAGAAGAAATTAAAGGATGATCTTTTAATATTCATTACACATTCTTTTTTCTTCTAATAAAATCTAGTAATAAAAAAATAATAAAATTATGAAATCCTATAAATTTGGATGATATATACCTTAAAGTTTTTCTTCGCTACTAGTCTATAAGACACTTTAGTCATCACCTTATTAAGTTTCCAACCAATTAATTTTTTTTTTTTTATGTTAATTATATCCACTTGTCAATTTGTTAAATTTTTATAGAGTTATTAAATCTGATAAATCTGATCTTGAAAATTTTTATTAGAAACTATATAATATTTTCTAATTAGTCATTTTTTCAATTTGATGGTCTGTTCACTTGGTTTATTATTATTTTTTCTTTGCGTTGTTTTATTTCTCTTTCATCGTTCAATATTATATTATTTCTTGATAGAATTTTTTACTTAGCCTTTTTGTTTTTTTTTTACAAGTAATTTTATTATAATGATATTGTATAAAATTATTAATGGCAGTGGGTACGACCTTTTTTTTTCCCAGAATATTTCTTAATATCAATAAATATTAATAAAATTAATAACTTGTTTCACAATTTAATAATGACAGCCTGTCATTTATGCAAGTAAAATTAAAATTAATTCTGGGTAAAAGGTTGGATATTGATATTATATGGTTAACGGTGGTTCAAGTAAATGGTGATTTTAAATAAACTCAGTTTTGGGTTGATGATAGCACATTGTGGAAGGTACAAAAAAAAAAAAATTAAAAAAAAATAAAAAGAATGTTGAAATAATCTAAAAGTTTCATTATTAATGAATTATTCAATTTTTTTTTTTTTTTTTTCGTTTTTTCTGTTTGAATACCCATCTTCTTTTTGAAAAGTTGTTCGATTGTTATTTATTTTAGATTTAAGTATATATAGTGATTTTTTTCTTATATATTGAACCAATCAAACTTCCTCATCAACATTTTATTATTATAAGTATATAATAATATGTCTTTTATTAGAACCTTTAACTTAAAAATTTTTTTTTTTGGATTCGTAATAGAATGAATTATGATACCGGAAGGAACTTGTAGACTAGAAGGCATATTTTCAATTGAATTCAGGAAATTTCTTATATGAGTTAAAACGGTTTAGCTTCTGTTTTAAAGAACTTGAATTAGCCTAAGAAATTTTATTTAGCAATAATATCATAAGAAAAAGATTGAACTCTAATGCTGAATTTACCGCTTCGGATATTTTAATTGCACTCATGCGTGCGCATTTTTTTCATAAAACACATCAATCGAACTCATGTGCTCACAAACACATTTGAACTCTCTCAGTATTCAAAAAAGATCAGAAATTTTTCTCTCTCGAAAAAAAGTTGATTTAACTTTTAAGTTCAGAACTATTTTTTTATTGCTGTCATTTTTAATTTTATGACATTTTGAAGATTTAAAAAAAAATTTATTAGAAGACAGAAAAAACGGAGTAATACTTTTTTTGCGGCTAAATTGTTTTTTGTTAGCAACAAAAGCTGTCTAAATTTTTTTCCTCTGTAGAAAAATTGTTCTGAAGCGGTGAATCGTTATTGATAGAATTCTCCTTCTTTTTTTTTTCTAAGGGAGGTGAGAATCTTCCAAAGACAAAGTAAGAATCTGACACTACCAAGAATTTGGTAGTGTCAGATTCTTACTGACTAAACCTATCTCTCCCTTTAGCCAATATAATGGGATGAAACCCTTACCTGCGAATGCAGTATATTGGCTAGGGAGTAGGGGTAGGAAAGGATAGGAAATGGATGCGGAAACTGAATTGGGAGTGGGACTGTAACGAAACAATGAATCCGCCTATTATTATTACTATTTGCTAACAGTAACTATAGGCGTTACAACAGTTACACCATGAAGTAGTATATAACACTTTACTACATGAGGTAATTATTGAAGGTAACCGCCACTGTCACTGTAGCGGCTGTTATTATTGGTATTAGGTTTCCTTTTACTACAGAGTCAGGATCATCACTGGATTATAACGTGCAGCAGTATATAACACCTTACTGTATAATATAACCAAAGATAGATAGTAGGAGCTATTATTATTACTATTATTATTTTTATTGTTATTCTTATTATAACTATTAGTTCAGAAGAAAAATACCGAACTAAACATGATGCTGGATTCACTACTTTTGATTCTGAACTCATGCGCGCCGATGTTTTTTATATGAAGATTTGAACTCTCTCAATTTTCAGAAAAACTAGAACCTTTTTTTCTCTCGAAAAAAAAAGTTGATTTAACTTCAAAACTATTTCATTTTAAATTTTTTTAAGATTTCTGTCATTTTTATTTTTTTGACATTCCTCACATTTTAAAAAAAATTTATTAGAAAATATAGAAAGAGCGAAGTAATATAGGAACAAAATGTTCTGAGGCACAAACTGCACAAATTTAATAAAATTTTTTCGAATTAAATGTTCGAAATCTGAAATTTGTTCAGAAAAAGTTCTTGAAAAGCATTTCTCTTATTGTACTCAAATTCTATATAGTATTTCTGCAGGAAAACGTTTTAGTATTTTCATTTTATTTTTAGTTTTCAAAAATGGAAAATATGACGTCAAGTAAAATTTCATTTATAAAAAAAAAAAAATGTTGAAACTAATGTGAAAAATGTTTTTTTTAAATAACTTTTCATTATTTATTTGACAGTTGTTATATCAAATGTCAAATTAAAAGCAAACATTTTTTCTATTTTCAATTTTTTTTTTGTTTTTTAGATTTTTAATTTTTAATTTCTACATCACTGACTTAAACTGACATTAAGACCCTATATCAAGTCTTTAATTTTTTTTTTTCGTTTTTTTTTTGCTGTGCTCTTGGATTTAATTTTATTAACAATATTCACAAATTTTTCTAGATTCTAATTAAAAAATTATCTGAACAAAAAAAAAAAAAAAAAAAAAAAAATAGAAGACTTCATGTCTTTCATCAATGTCAATTAATCATTCTTTAGAGGTTCATTCTTTGTTTAATATATTCAGAAAAATCATCATTAAATAAACAAACAAGAAATTTGAATTATATGGTACAAAACAAAAGAGATTATGGAAGCTGCGAAATAATGTTTTTTTTTTGTTTTACACTTTTTTTTTGTTTTTTCATTCTTGAAAGTTCTTGTAAGTCATTTCACAATTCATTTTCATCCATCATTTCATCATAATTTAATTTTAAGAGTGAGTAAGATCAGTCTTTTTGAAAAATCATAGAGAAACCAATAAACTGATCATTTATGTCTTTGCAGTGTAGTATAATTGTTTTAAATGAGTAAAACGGCATAAATGTATGTATGTATGTAAGTATATGATAAAAGTTTAGATAATTCTTAGGTATAGCTTCTATTATTATTAAAGTAGTGATAAGTTATACTATACATCTAATAGGTTCTCTTCAAATTTTTTGGTTCGTTTGATCTTATTTTTATGTGTTAAAAATGAAATTTTTTTTGTCAAATTATAGTTACAATTTCTAAGTTTTTTAAATCTCCTAAAGCAGTTTTAGATTGAATATATAAAAAAATGACTGGAAATTAAGGAATTTTATACATTTTTAATAAAAAAGTTTTTATTCAGTATATACTTAGCATTTTATGTGATTATCCGCATCCTGTTTTTGGTACAGCCATTTAAAAGTGATTAAATGTTTGAGGATTAAAATGAGTGGAATAAAACTTTCAAATATTTTTCAAGAGCAGTTTTCTTTATTAGTTATACATAGGGTATATATAAAAGATTATAGTAAATAAAAACCCTGATCTATCCAGCCGATGATGTAGTGTTTAAGACACCGGGCTTTGATTCGAAACGTTTGAGTTCAAATGCTGACTTGGTCATATAAATTATTAATATTGTTAAATAAAAAATAAATATATAATATATTATATAATACTAATATCGATAATAGATGTCGCACAAAAAAAATATTTATTTGCATTTATAGCCTTGTACAACAATTGGTACAGTCGTGTAATCAACGGCTTAGTAAAACTAATGATTCCAGAAACTGACGAAGCTTAGTCAAATATGAATAATAAATGACACAGTGAATGGATACGTATGTTTCTTATGGTAGGGGAAAGAAGCAACAAAAATATGAAAGCCCTGGATGTTAAAAATTAATTAGAACAGATGCAATTCCAAAATTAAAGTTTAGTTTAGACAATTTTTATGTTGTTATTTGAGATAAATTCTAATAATTATCTTAAATAATAAGACATTGTTTTGGTGAAGAGGTTTCTACATTAGACCCATCTCCAATATTGTATAATAAAATTTAATAAACACCGAAAACAAAACAAACAAAGAAAAAAAGAAAATAAAAAATAAAAAAAATAAAAAAAATAAAATGAAATATCAAAATATCCAATCTTTGACGATTCATTAATATAAATTAAGAGAAGAGAATAACAGATTTTCAAAATGTATTTTTTTTTTTTTGATTTGGGATAGAACAAGACACAAAAAAAAAATTTAGGTTACGTTGTCTTCTTTTCTTATAAATAAATATTCATTATTTTTTTTTTCTTCATTTTTCCTAAACAAATCAATTTGTTTATATTTTGAAGATTTCAATTTTTTTTTGTTTTTTTGTTAGGCTTCAATCATTTTTTTTTTTTTACCCATATGAACATAGTTCAAGAATATAATAAATTTGTCATTACGTTTGTGACCCCTGAAAGGAAGTAAGTTATGCAAATGCTAATTTCGTTATTGAAATTTAACAAGGTCAATTGATGGGTTCGAGAAACTGCCATATAAAACCTCTTTTTGTTTTATATAAGCTTGATATCAAAAATTTTGTCAGAGAAAGTTAAGTTTTACGCCATCGACTTGTGGAAAATTTGGTTAATTTAACGCAAAAGCTTCTAGTAGCCGTACTTTTATATGCTCATATCTTGGGCCTTAAAAAATGTGAGAAATTTTTTAAGAGATGATCAAGTTTATGATCAAGTCGCAACAACTTCTGTAAAATTTGATTGATTTGAAGTAACGTAGTCGAGTAGCTGTCATACAACTTCGAAATTTAGATAAGTATATTTTAGTACTTAATAAGGTCAGATATCTTAAATTTTCTAAAAAATTATGAAATTTTATAGAAACAACATATATTATGTTTGTGCGGGTATCCTAAAGTGGACACTTCTTAATTTTTTTTCTGTTCTTAAATACTTGAAATCATAATAGAATAAAAACATCTTCAATTATTTGTGAATTTTTTATGGTTTCTATCTCTTTCCCTTGCTCTTTTATCTAAACCTTATTATAATATATTTGTAATTTAGTTTTTAGAATAGGTTCTGATTATTTTATTTAAGAGTATGTGTACATGTATGTATAAAAATTAATAAAGAACCGTAACAGAAACCGAAAAAAAATTACATCATTAGTAAAACAAAAAACTGTCGTTAATTATTGGGCCTGGAAAGTGGAGAGAAAAGAAAACGGAAATATTGGATTTTTGTTTTTTTCCATCGTAAATTTGATTATTGTTTTCTTTGACAATTCATATAATTTGTATATATTCAGTTTTAAATATTATATTTATGTTGATTGTCTTTGACTGTGTAGGTCAACCATTACTATAGACGTGAGACTTTCTGCATAATGTATTTGATTTAATTTTCAAGTAATGCTATGCATATAGAAAGAAAATTTAATTAAAATTTAAATTGTTATTAGAAACTGATAATTTCAAATCAAATAAATTAAATTTGTGCAAATAGGTATCAGACTGTCTTAAAATCGTAAGACAAAAATCACTTAAAAAGCATTCATTTAATCAATCTATTGATTCTTTTACTAGAAACCAGATCTGATTTTTCTCTTAATTTATTACAGTGCAGATTTTTGGGATATAAATGTGGCTTATAAATGTCCTGCATAGTTAAGTAAACATGCTTTATTTTAAACTGTTACAAAGAAAGTCACATTTAAAATCACAATTTTAAAGTTGACTTCGTTGAGGAGGATTGAATAATTTAAATTTCTTGGAGTGGAATTTAAAAATGAGAAGAAAACTGCTTTTTTGAGGATTGCAAATTAGTATATTTACTAAAGTACTTATTTAGGTTCTTTTTAAATATTTGTAAATTAATCATAGATGATATTAAAATTCAGCTCTTTGAAATTTAAAATTTTAACACTGCTATTCTGATAACGAAAAATATTTTTCTTAAACTTTTCGAATAATAAGTGGAATCCTTATTTCTATATATATATTCATATATATATATATATTTATATATATCTTTATATATATATATATTAATTATTATTTTTTATCTGTTACTCTTACTACTGCTCTTTCTGATATTATATGACATTAAAGTCAAGATGAAACCCAACCAATCAATCATGTATGTATGCATAATCCTATTAAATCTGTATTTAAAATTTAAATTAAAAACAAAAAAAATGGTTGCATGTAAATTTTTTTTGAAATTCTTTGATTTTTTATAAGACAAAAGTTATAGAGTATTCGTAAGTACAATAAATATATATTGATTATGAAAATTAAAATGTAAATAAAAAATCAAATAAAAATTTGAAACAAAAAAATGTCAATTATTAATTGTCAATTGTTAAAAAACAACATATGATAGAAAGAGACAAAAAATATAATTTTTAAGATTTTTGAACAGAATATAAGAAAAATATTTTATATTGATATTACAAATAAAATTTCCAATTAATTTGATCTTAATTTGATTTTTTTTTAATTACAAACGTAGATATCGAAATTCTGGAAAAAGGTTTTAAAGATAAAAATTATTTAAAAACACAAAAATGAAGTGTATTATGTATTTAAAAGTTTTGAAATTTTGTTATACGAAATTTTGGATTTAAATAATCAGAATGTAATGATTTAACATGAAAAATTTTAAGCAAATTCAACCAACTGTTATCTTAAACCCCTTTGATATACCTATAGTTCATGTATTTTTTTCCAAATTTTGGTATAAAATCGAACTGAGGTCCGGTACGAAATCTTGACATTTTTAATTTTGAGAGATTTCAGAGATTTCAAATCAAAATTATTTTTTGTAGTACCATTGTAGTTTTGAGTGCAAAAGACCTAAAAATCTTTGCAATTTGATCCGTCTTTATGTGTATTTATATAAAAACAAGGTAGAATGTAAACCAACGGTTTTTAAAAGCGCACATTTCCAAAACTCAATACAAACTGTTTAGAAGTGTGACTTACACAAAAATTTGAAAATTTCATGTAATAAGAAAAAATGTGAAAATAGGACATTTTTGAAATTTTGAGGGGCCGTAAGTCTGGAATCCTATATAACTAAGAAAAGCCGTAAACACACGTAAAAATATATTATTGAACCTTTAATTTTCATGTCTTGCCGAAGAAAAATTTGTACAGGTGCCTAAGTTACAGGTGTCTAAAAATAGCAAATTTTCAATTTTTAAGCCCTAATAGCTCATAAACAGGGAGTGGTCCGAAAAAATTTTCTGAGCAAACTTATACTAATTCTAAAAGTTCTTTCTTGTCTCAAAATTTCAGGCTTCTATCTGGAAGCGTGCCGGAGTTATGAAGGTAGAAAAATCATGCAAAATTTGGTTTTCACATAACGGTAAATTTAAATACTAAATTTAAAAAAATTGTATAATTTTGATATTAATTTACAAAGATAAAAGAAATACCTGTCGAATGACGTTTTCAGATTGAAAAAATCTTAAGCAGAACATAAGATATATGCATTTAAAAATAGGGCTTTTTCAAAGTTTGAGGGGCTGTAGCTCCGTAATGGGGGGGGCTACATGAAAAAGTTGTTCCACAAAATTATTTTTTTTATGAGACCTACCTATGGTTAAAAATTTTTTTCTCTATCTTTAACGGTGTAGAAGTTTTGTAAACAGACGGACGGACGGACGGACAGAGTGAAACTAATAAGCACATTTTTTCAAAATTTTTTTGGAAATGTGCTAAAAAAACAAACATTTTCAAGATATTTCGAGATTTTTCGATATTAAAAAGCAAGATTTCAAACAGTAACTCTTTAAAAAGGTCAGACTTTCAAAAGAACGAGACTTTCAAAGAACGAAACTTCGAAAGGTAAGATTAAAAATGACGAGATTTCATACTGTTCCTATTGGGATGACTTCTTTCAACTCTTTTATTATTAATCCGAGTAAAATTTTTCTCCAACCTAAGACTAAATTTCAATATTAAAATATGTCCCAAAGATTTAAACAATAAAAATATTATGCACATTTTCTAAGTCTATTATTTTTCTTTAATAAACAAAAAATTTTCATTAGAATATAAAAATTGTATTTTCCTTCCTGTTATACACAGTGTTGGATTAACCTATAAGCAAACTAAGGACTTGTTTAGAGCATCATGAGAATTGGGACACCCAAAAGATTCCGCAATGACGAACAGGGTCTTTGTTTTTTTTCTAGTGTAAAAAATTCATACAAATAAATTTTAATTTGGTTGTTCAATCGTACATTGGTGTTAGCCTATATTGTAAGCAATTCTAGTAGTCTTGTACTCTTGTACCAATTTAAATTTTGACATATAAATACTTCATTTTGTCATAACAAGAGAGAATTTCACTTTTATAAATACTGACTTTTATAAATATTGGCTGTTATGTTGGAGAAGTCCACGTATCTTGCGAGACGATGTGATTTAAAAAACCTATTTCGCCGATACTGTAATAGAAACTGAAAAACAAAATAAAATTTAAAAAAGTCTAGAAAAGTGGCAAACTTTTTTATTTTTTGTTTGCTATATTTAAATTCTACTATAAAATCGGTGAGTACCTTTTTTAAATCATGTCGGTCCGACTTTTGATTTTTTTTTTTTTCCATAGATATCTAAGTTTCAAAATTTCCAAGATAGGAGATCTTCTTAGCAAGAACATAGTCTTAGGTTGTTTATAAAATAAAAAAAAAAATGTATGCAAGTATTTATATTTATAAATACAAAAAGGTACGTTTTCTTTTAGACGATATTTTGAGGAGTCAAAAATCTTAGTGTCAATACTTTTACATCGCTAAACTGAAAGAGTGCGTTTTTAAAATATTGTTTTTTTTTTAAGTGCGCTTAGGGCATCTATGGGTCTTAATACGGCTCTTAAATATATTTTGTCTTCAATCTAAATGTAGTGCAAAATAAAATATCCGTACATACGATACACCTATCTAACAATTAAATGTATTTTATTTTGTACATAATATTTTCTATATATAAGCTTAATTATATGTAAACAGAATAATGTGTGGCCCAATAAAGTTTATAATTTCACAACCTTTGTAAATTTTCTTATATTTAAGAACAAATAATAATAATTATGTCTACAGACATTTCTATAGAAATAATGGGAACAAGATCGAAAAAAAAAAAATAATTATATGTAGGTACTATACAATTTTTTTTTTGAAGAAAACTAAAACATTAAACAATGATTAATGATACAATAAAGGGTTCATTGATCAGATTCAAAAGTATAGGAAGTAAAAGTTATACTATATGTATAGTCTTTATAGTATGTAATTTTTTTTATACAAGAACTTTTAAGTTATAATTAACATTCTAATTAATGCATAAACTCATTTATTATTTGTTTTGTAATCTAAGGTTTAAGTTTAAGTAAAAAAAAAAATATATTTTCTTTTTTCATCTAAAAGGTGATGTAAATGTGTGTGTTTTGTATAAGGAAGCAATTATATGTGAAATTTGTGAACGAAGAAAAAAAGGTATTAAATATTTCTTTGCGTTACAATATTCTGAACTTCGGTTTGGTTGTAATACTTTCTTTTAATTTATAATTTTCGGATGTTTAGAAAATTGGGAGGGGGTCACAATTCTGCACGCCAAAATCTGCGGCAAAATCTTGTTTTTTTTTTTTTATCTTGCATTACAAAATCTATCTTTCTAAAATCTTGCATTACAAAATCTTTCACGGACAAAATCTTGCAAAATATTTTTAAAGGAATAGATTGTGGCTTTGTTTTTAAAGTATGCATAAATAAATAGTTAAGGAGTATTTTAGAGATGGATTCAAAAGCAGGTTTGCCGTTTTTTGCAGAATATTTATATATAAGAATATGTGGCATTCTCAATTACTTGCAAGATTTTGTCCTAGTAGATTTTGGAAAAAAGATTTTGTTTTAAAAGATTTTCGAAAGCAAGATTTTGTATGGAAGATTTTGTCGCATTAGATTTTGACGTAAAAGATAATGTAGCAAACCCGAGAAAGTTGATTTTTTCCATGGGTTTATATTACATTTTATGAGAAAAGTGACTATCTTTATTCCTTCTTTGTTATTCCATTATCTATACTTTGTTTCGATAAAAACAAATGTAGGTAAAATACTTCTTAATAGATACTCGGATTACTTATTAAACACTACACATATAATACTTCTTCTTCTTAATGATTCTTTTGTTGTAGGGTGTACAGGAATTGGTTTCCGATTACTTAAGAATAGTTAACTTTGCAATTACTTTTATAAAATAACTGGAAAATATAAATTGAGTTTTTCAATACGCTTTTATTCGGACTTTCAGGAGTTGATTTATAGAATGTCGTATTTCTTTGATTAAAAATATTTGAAACCTATGCCGACTATAACAGTAAAAATCGAACAAATCAGTCAACAAATGAAAATAATTTAATAGATTGTATTTGAAATTGGTTAGATACGTTCAAAGTTGAGTTAAATTAGCTACTTTTTTAACTCTAAAAATAATTTCGTAACAATCGTTTTTAGCACACATTTTTAAATAAGTCAAAGAAGATAAATTCAAAATAAAATACCTAATTTTAGATAAAATTTTAAACTAATGAAAAATAATTCAATTTATCTCTATATTTTTAAAAATTTGAAAAAAAAAGATAATGATGTAATAATGCAATATTTTGTGTTTCAACTTCGCATAAATATCAGCTGGTTTATGACATTTGTAGAAGCAATTATGACATTTATGACTATTCTTGCAGCTTTATGTCCGATGTCACAGAACTCAATTCAAATTGAATAAATTGTGCTAAATACAATTCGTTGGTGATTTTTGAGCTTAATTAATATAGTGCTCATACTGTATCTACCAAATGAAGGAATTCATCTAAAATTGAATTCATTTAGACGAAATTAAAATAAATTTTCTATAACTTTCAATAAGCTGTAAATCAGAATAATTTTCTTATATAAGTTTTTCCTGTTTATTTTAAAATCATTGTATAGAAATTAAAACAAAAAAAAAAAATTGGTTGAATTTAAAATAGGTAATTGGTTTATAAAACAAATGACTTAATTTAAATGCATAACACAAAAAAAATAAAGAAAAACAACAAAATCGCGTACATAAATAGTAAATAAAAATTTGTATTATTTCATTAAAATCGTCTAAAAACAAAATAATAGGGAAATCTGTCTGGTTGGGCCTTTTCTAACAATTGTTATTAAATGTATGTTTTTTTTAAATTCATAAATCACAATCTAGGAATATATTTATTTGTACAAAAAGTGGTTGTCGCTATATGTGGTGGGATAGAGATGGGAAGAATTCGGATAAAGGGGAGTTGAGAGGTAAGTGAATTATGAATCTGTTTCACCAACTTTTGGGAACACATTGGATGGTAATATGTTTCATATTTTTACAGTACTGACAAAAAACGAATTGTTATAACCAGTAGAGTATGTGTTAGGCAGTTCCACTTAGTAGGAATGAGCAATTGCAGCCCCTCTATTAGTACTTTGGAATTGTTTGAGAAGAGGCAGTGATTTAATTTCATCTGAGACAATGTTATTACCTTAATATCTATAAAGAAGAGAAAGAGCTCCAGTATTACGACAGATGTCAAGAGAGATGACATTAGTCTGAATAGGGTCATCAATGAGAGTATACTACTCAATTTTGTCATAAATATTTAAGAAAGTTCTATACAATGATAAAGTTTTGATACTTGTTCTTTTTTTTTTTATTGCTTAAATTTTCCATCACTATTTGCTTTATCAGTAGACAAGTTTGATTTCTTTTGTCCCATCCCTCTATATCATTATTTATAAAAAGAACTGTCAATGATTTTAATATAACTAAAATTTTTAAACGATTATCGATTATATTTTCTTAATGAGTTCACCGTTACCATTTACTCCACCTCTTCTTTTGAAATATTTTTACACAAACATAATGTCATAAGAATTTTTTTGGATTTTTATTTTGACTTAATATTTTCCGAAGCACATTTTTATTTACAAATTCGCATATGTATATATGTATATATGCCACATAAGTTTCAACCATTTGAGACTCTAATAACCTATCATAAAATTGATATAAAAAACTTAGACTTAGGGAAACTGTTGTTTGTAACTTAACTATTAATAAATTTAAACTTTAATCTTTTTTAATTTAGTAAACTTAATTTAACTATAACTACTATTACCTTAACCGGCTACTCATTATTTCACTAACGATGATAATAACCTTTTTTGTGTTTTTATAAGATAAAAAAATGAAATGCTTGCCATCTCAAGAAATAAAAAACAATATTTTTTCATCTTGTGTATTCACTGAATCAATCATTTCAAATCCCATTCTAACATCAATTCATTCATTTAATTTTAAAATATTCAGATGTATTCATAGACAAATTTTCTATTATCAGAAAAAAAAATGTTGGTTTTGTTTGTTTGTTTTTTTTTTTTAAATATTAATTCAATATGGCTGCTTTCTCTTCGTCCAAATATTCTACAATTTAGCTCTGTGCTGTGCTGTCAGTAATACGAACAAAAAGGCAATGTAACAAAGACATTGTGCTTAAAATGTAAGCATGTGTGTAGTATTTTTGCTACTACTTAAAATTCATAACGTAGCGTAGGAAGTAGGTGCAGCATTAACAATATTTTTTTTTTTACCTTTATTTAAATATATATACATATATATATATTATCTTTATCGTGCTCATTTTTATGTTCCTATGCTTCTAATTTTACAATTTTATTTCTAACTTTGATTGTTCCATAGGCTCACCTTTTAATAATTTGTATTTTTCTTTTTCTTTTTTATTTCTTTTTTAATTTTTTTTTTTTGTTTTTTGAAAATTTGCATATGGAAATTTGATTGTTTATGCTTTGTTTTTTCTACACCAAAATTCTACGTTATAAATCGCGTTCATTTGAACGTTTCATTCATTTATTCCTCAAAAGTGTTGTTAGTCTTTGTTTTTTTTTTAGTACAAAAAAAAAAAAAAAATAATAAAAAAAAATTATTTAAATGGCAATCACTTTATAATTAATATACATATATTCTATATTGCTTTTTTTTTTGTTTTTTTTTTTTAAATACCTGTGCTATACCTGTAGAACAGAAAAAAAACACGGTGTAATGCGAAAAAAATCACCAGATTTAACAAAAAAGATCAAATAGTTTAAATATTTTTTTATTTAAAAATAGTGTTACTAGATTGTTAAAGAAGTGTTAAAACAGTTAAAGCTTATACTAGTTTTAAATTAGTCCGTCCGTTTATAAAACTTCCACACCGGAACAATGAAATTTCAACAATAAAACACATTTTTTATATAGCCCCACACATTACAGTGCTACAGCGCCTTAAAGTTTTAAAAAAAACTCTATTTTCAATTGAGTAATGCTCAGGTTTTGCTTAATAATTTTCCAATCTAGAATTTTAGACCGAAAGAATTTGTTTTTTATCATTATGAAAATTATACAATTTAGTATGAACCGTATGAGCACTGTTTAAGAGCTGTTAGGGATAAAAAATTAAAAATTAATAATTTTTAGACAGTTGTAACTTAGGCACTTGCAGAAATTTTTTCAAAGTAAAATGCAAAAATTCAAAATGTTTAATGCTCTCCTTAATCCTGGATTATTTTATAGATTATGACATATCATCAAACTGTTCGGAGAAACTAAGCTGTAAATTTAAGGTTTTTTTAATCATTTTCGGTTTTCTTAAAATTAGGACTGATAGTTTATTTAAAGGGTGTTTTATACAGTATTTAAGACTAAATATTTAAGATAAGATATTGTTTTAATATTCTATTCTGGATAACGTTTATGTTATGGCTAAATTTAATTTAGGGCCTAATTAATATCACTTTGTTGATGTAAGCATTGAATTAAAAATCTTTGACACAATGAATTTGTCGTTACTTAATTATGAAACGACAAATCTTTTAAATAAGTCAGATAGAGAGTGTTTTCAAAATCCTTTGGTAATACATTTTTGTCGAAGAACAATTTTTTGTTCGTTTTGGTCTCTCAAATACATCCTACAAACATCCTTGATTTAATATAATATGCTTGTTAGAAAGCAGAAAGCTTCTTATAAGTACATTGGGAAAGACGTATAGGTACCGAAGTACTTTCTTAAGGTAAAATAAAGAATTTGTAACATCATCTAAATTGTACAGGAAGAAGTCACGAAGAGCTTATATTATTTTTTTTGTTATTAGTTTAGACAAATTTCTTATTCTATACTTAATTATTTTAATTTCTTCATCTTCTGGTAACACTTTATACATATAATATCTGAATTATTCTGAACTATCAATTTATTCTGCATTCTCTAGCATGAACGATTCTTCAGTTCAGAACATATACATATTACAAAACATTATTTGTTTTTTAACACTTGGGATTTCATAAAAAAAAATTCTGACTATTGTTTTGGGATTGTTTGGAATTCAAAAATTACACATGTATGTGTGTTTGTATTTGCTTTTATTTGATTTTATTTTTACACCTTTACATTTGTTATTTTTTCGTTTTTTTTTTTGTTTAAAGGTGGCAGCATTTTTTTGATTATATTTTGGTCTTCTTAGTTTAGTTTTCGTTTTTGTTGGCCTTTTTTTTGTGTTTTTTATATAAATTAAAAAAAAAAAAAAAAAGAAAAATATAGAAGAACTCAAATTTAAGAAATTTTATTTCTGTGAGCGTATGATACTTTAACATATCGATACGAATGCTGATGCTATTGCCATCTAAAATCCACATATCTCAAAAATTAAATATTTATTCTGTTCCGAAAATATTGATTTTGAATATGTTGGTCTTTTTTTTTTTTTTGGTTTTTGAAAAAAATATAAATGTCAAAAGTTTTGAATGCTGCTGTGAAGTGTTACTATGGTAAATTAATTGATGAATGGACGAAAAATGAAAACAACATATTTTTTTTTTTTGAGGAAAAACAATTATATGTATGTATGTATGTACTTTTAAAAATAAATAAATAATAACAAACATCCCTACCCATAACTGCCCATGCATACAAATTTTAGGTCTAACGGAAAAAATAACGGACTTTAATATTTACGTGATTGATAAGTTTTTTAATTTTTAGACATAAATTAAATTAATAATGCGAAGATGATTAAAAAATTTTAGTATTTTATTAAAAACTAAAATTCTGTTTTAAAAGGAATGCTGTTCATTTAAAGTATTTCACTTATTTTTAAAGAAATTATTTAGTTTTATTAAAGAACTTTTCTTCGTATATTTCTTACTTTAAATGTGACGTCTGTTCACATTTTAAAATAAAATAAAATAAAGCAAAATGTAAAACAAAACGTTTCTAAATAAGCACATTTTACAAAAGACAATAAAGACACAAGAGAAATTGTTACTTACACACTAAAATTTTTAAGTTTTCCTAGAAGAAGAAAAAAATTGCGAAAAATTAAGTTACCCTTTCTTTAGTTTTATTTAAACTTTTTATAGTTAATTGAGAAAAGTTAGTAACACATGTAAAAAGAAAGTAAACCTTGTAGCTTAGGCGCCTGTACGAATTTTTTCACAATAAAAATAAATAAAAACATAACGTCAATATAACGTCAATATGAAGTAAATATTAAAACTTCATATTGACGTTATATTTAAAAAAAAATTGTACCGGTGACTTAGTTCCATATAAAGAAAATAGTAAATAGCTTTTAAACGGGGGAAAGTTCTACAACATTAATTTTTTTTTTAAAACCTATCCAAATTGAATTATTCTAATTTAAACGAGGTAAGATTTTATAAATCGGCAGACGGACAACGGATGGCGAGACATGGTGAAAATAATATGCAAATTTTTCAATTTTATTTTTGAAAAATGTATTAAAAAGTAATAATTAAGTTCAAAAATTTTCTTGTATTTAAAATTGATTTATTTTTATTCAGTTAACAGATTATAATATTAATGTTAGTTTAATTTTAAACTTTAAAAAAAAAATATTTTATTAATTGCGAACAAGAGATTCTTTAGATCTTTTAAGAAGCTTTGACCAAACTAAAATAATTACTATTAAATTTTGATTAAAATTTTGATTAAAATTGTCCACTCTATCTCTTTAATTCTCTTTAAAGCCTGAATGATATAGAGCAATAGTAGAGCATCCACAAAAATGTTTATACATATGTTTTTTTAATTAGCGTGTTGAATAACAAAAACTCAGTTATCTTTTTTGTTCTCTGGTTTATTAAATAGGAGTTAGCAAAAACTGCTCATAAATTAAAATATCGTTTATTTACTCGTAATTATTTTTATATGTTTTTTTTTGATCTTTTTTTTTAAGTATAAGATTGTAAAAAAATTTAAATTAAATTTAAAGTTTATTTCTTACATTAAAGTTGGGTTCGAATCTCGTATATACTTACATAAATACTTATTCTGAAAAAATCGTATAACCCTGATTTTGCATCCAACTGTAAAATCGCATCTAATTATGATTAATTATATTATTTTGCATCCAATTATTAAATCGCATCTATAAATGCATATTTCGGGTTGCGTAAAAATGCTCGAAACTCATAATAAAAAATGAAATTTTACGAGATTTTTTAAAAAAACTGAAATTGTAAGGAACGAGATTTTAGCTAAAATAGTTTTTTAAAAATTTTATTAAATTTTAATTTTGAGATATGACCGGTGAAATACTTAATATTAAATGCAGTAATAATTATTAATTATTTTTTGTTCCTAAGGGAGGTGGGAATCTTTAAAAGGCACTAAGAATTCCTCTTTGGTAGTATCAGATTCTTACTGATTAAACCCAGCTCCTCTTTTAGTCAATATATTGGGATGAAACCCTTACCTGTTAACGCATTATATTGGCTAGGGAGTAGGGATGGGAAAGAATAAGGCAATAAGATGCAGAAACATTGAATTGGGAGTGGGACTGTAAGGAAACAATGAATCCGCCTATAATTATTTTGCCTATTTTTCTAATAGTGATAGTAGCTGTTACAACAGTTACAACATGCACTAGTATATAACATCTTCCTGCTTGAGATAATTATCGAAGGCGACCCCCACTATCACTGTAGCAGAGCAGCTATTATTATTGGTATTAGTATTACTCTATTTACTACAAAGTCAGGACCATTTTAAAAGTAAATTTTATATTAATATATACATACTAGGAAATCCCCTGTGCAATTGCACAATTTCTATAGATTCAAAAACATTTACGTTATCATACTGACTCCCTTACTACCTGTATTAAGGGAGGGATTATTACATGTATTTTTTTAGCTTAGGTATATTAAGTACCTAACTAAAATAACTTATGGATTTTTAATTTTATTTGAATTTTTTAGGTGTAGGGTATAAATAAGTCGGTTGCATCGACTTACTGTTACTTTTACTTGTTTTTTTTTGCTTGAAAAAAATTTGCTGAATTTATTTTATTTAAATGTACTTTGGAAGAGGTCTTTGGTATATTTAATAAAAGATTCATGTCTCTGATAATGAAATTTCATAAATTTTTGGGGGCTTTTTTTTGTGAGGGTCGTTTTCGACAGCATTTTAATTTAATGGTCTAATAATAAATTAGTACAAAATTATTAATCTATTGTGAGAGAAGGCTTCTAAAATGATATTTTCTATGTTATTTTTTCTTTTTTATAAGAAAAATATCCATTTCTATAATATTTAGTAAGTTTCTGATTTCTGTTATGAAATATAATTAGCTAAGTCTGCTGAATTTTATATTAATAAAAAAATTCGAATATTTTATGTTATCAAATGTTATCAAATTATAATATCAAAAATGCAGCTTAAAAAATCAAAATTCCAACCTAAATAAACAAAACTACTTTAAAGTCTGCTGCGAAGCTTTCACCAGCTTTTATAATAGTGAAAACAAAATCAAGAATAAAATCGGCCTGTTATTTGTTTCTTATATAAGGTTAAATATAAGGTTTACTATAAACTTTGCTCTTTTCACTTTGAAGTCTTTTAATTTTATTAAGAGTATTTTTATTTTTTTCAAAACAAAGAGTCATTTGAAAACTGCCAACAGGAGATCAATAATTTATTTTTAATTTACCGCTGCGACCAGTTCATAATGGATGTGGCGGTCAAATTTAAAAATTTAAAATTTGCTGAATTTATTTTTATTGAAAATGTGTTTTTTATGTATGTACTTCACCTTTTTTGACTGTACTCACTTTTAAAGAACGGTTTGTGTCTTTGATAATACTTCTAGTGGAAAATTTGGTCTCTGGTAATAATATTTACTAAATTTATTTATATTTTTAATTAACGGTTTGTGTCTCTTGATAATACTTTGAGTCAAAGATTTGTGTCTTTGGTAATAAAATTTTAAATTATTAAATAAATATATACAGAAATATCATCATTGCCAGTTTAGTTTACATTCAGTGTGAGTGTTTTATTATAGATATAAAATATATTTTTTTACATGTTGGCAAGGTCTCGCCAACATCTTGTGTATTATATTATAGATACCAAAAATAAATATTATTTGGAATTCGGAATTAAAGAACAACATTTTCGAGTAAATCTGATATATAAATTATGTATGTATGTATGAATAGACATATGTATATGTATGTAAATATTTTTTTAATTAATATAAAAAAAATAGACATATACTTATGCATATATATTTTTCTTAGACATATACATATGCATATACGTATATTAAAAATAAAAATGAATTTAAACTTTTTTTTTTGAGAAAAAAAATTTTTTTCGATAAATATTAAACAGAAAAAAAAAAAACAAAAGAAACTTTTTAAATTTTCAGAAAACGTACATTGATGATATTTAAATTTTTTTTTAAATATTTTATTTGTTTTGGAATTGTGGGTCTTTTGTTTTCACAATTTCCTTAAAACGATTGAAACATAATTTTATTCCCATACTGGGATTTTTATTTAATCTTTTAAAAATGTTTTTTTTTTTTTTTTTTTTGTGTGTAAATATATTAAACACATTAAAATCTCATTTTGAATGCTTTGCTACTGTTTAATTTAACGGAAATTTAAAATAAGGTAATTTAAAAGGTGTTAATTTTACGTAATTAATGAGTATGGGAGTGCTGTATTTTATTTAGGTCCATTAAACTCTAAACCTTAAAAGGTAGTTTTTTAGTTTATTGTTTGTTTTTTTTTTTTTTTTTTCTTACTTTGAAACCAAAATGGCCAGACTAAGTAATTAAAGTTAATATTTACAATTTTAGTTTTATTCACCCCCTAGAAATATTGAATTGTTAAGCCTTATGAGGCTTTTTGTATTTTAAATGTTTTTTTTCTATTCTTTTTGTATTATTTTTTCTCTAATTTAGAAGTACATAAAATTTTTGGAGGTTTTTTTTTTTTTTAAATTATTGAATAAAATTGAAAATGATGATTGAAGTTTTTCGTTACCAGATAAACATTTCATCTTTACTTGTCTAAAGTTTTGAATTCTTAGGTAATTATGTATTTAAGTTTTATTAATAAAAGGAAAACATTTTTGCAAAAATATTTTCTCTTTAGGACACCTAAGTCATTATAAACGTCTTTGTCAGGCTATTGTTTATCTTTAAGTGATTAGTTTTTACCAAGGTTTCAAACTGTTCGGTTTTCGAGAAATATTATAACTTAGTTCTTCTCAATTTGTTCAGTGCCAGTTTGGAATTAATTGGTTTTGAATGTAATTCTCATCTTGTATGTCAAATTATATTTTCTAAGCGAGTTGTGGTTTACTAATTATTAGAATAGATGCCATCCACGGTTTTAACTAATCTTAAATATCTTTTTTATATCTGGGACGAAAACATCTTTAAATTTCCTTCGTAGAATTATGTTATATTATGCTGATGAGTGATGAATATATTCTTAGATATTTTATTTTATTTTTAAATTTTTTTATTGAAATTTTAAACATTTCTATGTGGTAAACGTTCCGAATATTAAGTTACTTAGAATACTTTTATAATACATTTCAAATAAACTAAATAGCTATAACTAAAATAGTTTATTTACTCTTTGTGGTTCCGAAGTTATAAAAAGAAATGCCACAAAATATATTTAGTAGTAACAGTAACTCTTGATCTTTAGTATAACTTCAAATTTAAATTAATTATACAATCTATGATGCTGCTTCTTAAATCTACTTTTAGTAAATTTTAAAATTTTTATTTATCAATTATTTTGCAATAATATTAAGAATATTTTAAAAATTATTCAAAACTTCATCCAAATTTTACCAAATCAGTGCGTGTTTTATTCACAAGTCACAACAAAAAAAGAGAATATAAAACAAAGAGAATATTGGTAAAATGATAAAGGTGATGGAACCTCTACCATTTGGTACAGATCAAATCTGAATAAAAATTAAAACTTCTTATATTCGTGATTGATTCATCTACTATTTGTTATTGGGATAAAATCATATAGTAATTAAATTCATTCATCTTTATATTATCAACAAAAGAAAATTGTAATATGTAAACAAAAAGTCCAATTATAACTCCATAATAACTCATGATTTAAAATTTGAAAAAATAAAATGATATTGTGATATTAATTTGTAATGAAGAATATTGATTGTTATTTAAACAATTCTGCTATATGATAATTTTTCTGGTACATATTGCCTCGGGTAATAAGCAGTTGGATGTAAAACAACTTGAGATTATGTAATTTTATATTAGAAAATTCAAAACACATTTCTAGTACCTACCTCAACATATTCTTTTCTTCTAACTCATCTATAGTATTTTAGTTTCTTTAATAGAGGGAACCACTCTTTTCTACTGCCAACTACACCACCCCTTGAGAAACAGTATATACAGGAGTAAATACTGTTATGTTAAATTAGAGTTCCATTTACCAATTACTTTCAACTATTCTCAACTCCTCTTTTTGTTTAAAAAGAGTGCAACAAAAAATATTTCTATTTTTTTAGTTTATCTTCTCTATAGGTCTTATCGAGGGAGTGTGGGTTTGAAACCCGCACACATCGTAAGAGTTATTACCCCTTACGACATTTACAACCACGCATGAAAAGAAAGGCTGTATAATTTCCTGTTCACATTTATGTGTAAATTCTCCTATGCAAAAGAGAATTTTTTATCGAAAATAACATTTTATGGGTAAAAAGTAATTCTATTTCTTTTTTTTTTTTTTTTTGGTAAAGGAGGTGGGAATCTTCTAATGACACCAAGAATTTCCCCTTGGTAGTGACAGATTCTTACTGGCTAAGCCCACCTCTCCCTTTCGCCAATATAATAGGATGGAATCCATACCAGTGAATGCAGTATATTGGTTAGGGAATAGGGATAGTAAAGGATAAGAAATGGAAACGAAAACGGGAGTGAGACTAGGAAACAATGAATCCGCCTATTATTATTACTATTTTGCTAACAGTGACTATAGCCGTTACAACAGTTACAACATGTAGTAGTACATAATACCTTACATAAATTATTTTATAAATTCTGGAATGATGAACTCTAATTTTAATTTTGTGCATCATTCCAGTTATTTAGATATTAGAAGGATTATTATATTCTAAGGATCAAAAAATATTTCAAATAAAATGTACTTAATGTTTTCCTCTTCCTCTTTTCAAAAGTTTCACTTGAATGCATATTTAACGTATTAATAATATGAAAAATTTTGTACAAGTTTGCTACATTTTAAAATTCTATACATGTTCCATCACTAGATATTTTAAAATTACAAATTTTTCATCTAAAAATTTTATTTGACATTATTTCTTAATTAGACATAAAAATGCAACCAAAACAAATCCAAAAGATAAAAAACCTTTTAAGACCATATAAAGTAGAATCAAAAAAAAAAAAAAAAAATCAATTGTAAAATAATCGATTCCAATTTCAATCGATGCTTTGTTTTTTTTTTTGTTTTTTTTTGTGTGATTTAGAATCACGTTTTCATTTCAAATTATATTCACGAAAATTAAACGTTGTTGCACATATACGTACATACATCATTCGTCGTAGTCGTCGTTGTTATTAGCATTTTAAAAATTGTTTTGACTCTCATGATTAATTCTAAAATGAACAAAAAAAAAAAAAAATACAAAAACTAAAAATTAAAATAAAATCGAGACTTAAGCTGAAATAAATTTACTCCATTTAATGTCTAATTTAATTCCTTCCTTTTAAAAACAAAATTTTACTTTTTTTTTATTTTAATTTTTTTTTTTTTTATTGTTAATGACATTTTAGTCGTGACAATTGAATATGCGTGATGTCGTCGTAGTCGTCGTAATTTTTCGCTCTTGAAATGTGATTTTTTTTTCTTTTTTTTTTTTTGATTTAATTTCGATTTTTAAAATCGCATTCACTAATTTTGGAATTTTCGTCTTTAAAATCGTGTCAGCTTCCATTTAATTTTTTATTAATTTAAATACTTACATCAGAAATGATTTTTGGTTGTTGCAACTTTTAAAATTTAAAAAGTAAAAAAAAAAAAAAAATGTTCTTAAAAATTCATTTAAAATTGTTCGTAACTTTTAATTTAAAATAAATTTTGATTTGAAACGCGGATTGCAAATTTTCAACAAAATTAAATATAAAATTCGTATTATTCCATTTTATTTAAGACATGATGAATTATTGCTTTGCACAATAAATTTGTATAATGGTGTGGTTGGTAATGGTGTTATAATTTTATGACAATAAGGAATACAATTATTATATAAGCGATGGTGGTGGATAGTTTCTAAAAAAGGCAGACAGTAATAATACTGACACGGTTATTAATTTAAAAAGCTTTAATTCCTTTTCTGTTTTATTTTTTTTATTAATTTTTGTTTTTTTTTTTTTTTAATTTTCTTTATTTATCGGTTTCCTATTGTCTATTTAATTTCATTTTAAAAAGGTATATTTTAAATTTTGAAAAGAGTGTTGAGATTTTTGAAATTGAATGGTTTTTTGTTATTTTTTTCTAGAATTTTTCAAAATTTTTTTTAAGGTTCATTTAACACCAATTGGAGTAGAAAAATGGGTATTGTTTAAATTTTTTATTTTTATTTTATTTTTTTTTATTTTTGGGTTTGTGCAAAAAATTGAAAATTTATTTATGAAATTTGAAGAAAGATAATAAATATACATTTTTTGTTTTCTTAAATATTTAATAGAATTGAGAAAAAAAACAAAAACAATGGAACAATTATTTATGTTTGTTAGTGAAATGAAAGAAATTTTCGAGGAAGTTTTAAATAAATCTTAAACTTCTAATGGATAAAATAAAAATAATTTATAATGGTATTCCTTTTTTAAGTTTTTTTTTTTAGAGTTTAATATTTTATCTGGATCTTTATTTGTTCCGCCATTTAAATTCCTTAAAAATATAAGGTAATGATTTAACGGTACAGTCTATAGTTTGCTATATTGAGAAATGTATTTTACAAAAATGAATAAACAAAGATTTAATGTACAAAGAAAGTATAATGTAGGTAATGTCTATTTTCCTCTAATCAGTGCCGGATTAAAATCCATAGATGCCCTAAGCACTTAAAAAAAAAATTAACAAAGGACCCATATATGCCCTAAGCACTTCAAAAAAAAAAAAATTAACAAAATTTTACATTAGCCATAGTGAACGCACCACTCTTGAAATTTAACGTTGTAAAATTAATGGTACTAATCGTCAAAATGCCGTCTAAAAAAACGCCTGCCACTTTTTGCGAAAATTTGCACGTAAGTATTTATATTTATATGAATACAGGCATTTTCAAAAACAACCTATTACTATGCAATAGTATATAGTCTAAGAAGCGCCTATATTTTGGAAATCAGAAGTCGGAGTACAAGAATACTAGCGTTATATGCAATAGGCTAAAGTCAGTGTAAAATTCAACAACCTGAACAAAATGTTTTTGTATGAGAATTAGTTATACTAGAAAAAATAAAGTGACACTGTTCGAGATTGCAGAATTTCTGTAGTGCCCCAATTATCATGACACCCTAAACTAGTGGTTAGTTTGGTTATTGGTTAATCCAGCACTGCTTTTAACAATTCCTCATTATTATAAATATAAGATACCCAAATAACCTAAAATATGCTTCAAGTTAAAGTCAATTTATTTCTAGAAATATATTTGTGTAAAATGAGGTGTAAATTATAACATTAAATTATAGAACATTTATAAATAATCATATGAATGAAAACTGATGATTTTGATGACGTGACATGGTTCTAAATTTCATTAAAAATGAAAATGAAAAAAAGATAAACAATAAATTGGTTAAAGGGCATTCAACTTTTTAACACTTATTTTAAATTGTAACAAAAAAAATTTTTTCTTTTTAAATGGGTTACATTTAACAAAAAAAAAAAACAAAAAAACAAAAAATAAAATGTTAATTAATATCCTGTCCTGTTGTTTTTTTTATTTGAAGTATTTATCACTTATTATGTATAAATTGTTTTTGTTGTTTTTTTTTTGTTATTGTTGTTGTTTTTGCCAAAAATGAAAACTAATTTGTTAAAAAAAGAAAAAAAATTTACCTTAGGCGTAAAATATTCTTGAAAAAAAAAAAAAAAAAATAAAAATACATCCATTATAAGCTTTATTGTAAACTCTACACTTTATAAATCACTGTCTGTGGTAAAGGCCCAAAAATAATATACATATATGATATATGTATACATATATATATGTACATATATGTATTTAATTTCTAAAGGAAAGCATTTACGTTATGAAATATCATCTCTTTAAATTATTTATATATATATATTTATTTTTTTTTTGATTTTTATTCTTATCTGTTGTAAATCGATAAAATGAAATATTTATGAAACTCCTTAATAACCCTTTTAGGTAAACGCAAATATTATAATGTATTGAAGCTATTAAAATATTTTTTTTTTTTTGATTTTCGCAATGCTTGTAAAACATTTTTATAAGCGTTTTGAAAAATATTGAAAACAAATTAAATCCACCTTTTTTTTTTTTTTTGAAGTGTAAAAATATTTTTCAGAACAAAATATTTAAAAAAAAAAAAAAAACAAATAAAATGGTTTTCGGCGATTATCATTTTTAAGAGATGCCTTATACATATATCGAATTTTTTTTTCAATAATTAATGACATATCATTCAAAAAAAAAAGTTCAAAAATAAGAAAGATAACGTTGTTGAAACTACATAATAAATTCGAAATAATTATTTTAAGAGATGATATTAATGTGTATTCTGTAGTTTTTGGACTGAAATTTGGATAAAAATTTTGAATAGTTCGAATGTGATTAAAATGTTGGTTAGAAACACATTATAATAAATACTAAACTTACTGAAATCATTTATTATTTTAGTTTTATACTGTGCACAGATTATTTTTTTTATAAAATTTCATTTAAGTATAAGAGTATCTATAAGACTAATCGAGAGTTTAAACTAGAAGTTGTTTAGTTTAGACAATTCAATATTACATGTCTTCTGATGAAGAGACCATTTGTCGTTAAGGATGAAATATTCCTAATAAAAAATTTTGGTATATAATCATACCTATGTATCAGTTTCTTAATTAAAAAGATAACTTATTTATTATAAATGAGTAAAACCCATATAATGGTGCAATTCAATTTAATTTTTGGCAAATATTTTTTCTGAAAGAAGTTGGAAAATTTAAAAGTGTTGGAATTTCTTTTCAATTCTTTTCTATTCAGTAATAATTGTATCTGTTTACATGGGAAATTTGTTTTGTATTGTGCGTCAATATGTCTTAGCTCAACGTTAGGCTAAACAAAGTCCCTCAATTTTTAATAGTTAAATTAAACTAAAATCGACTAAACAAAACTTAAACAAAACTTTTGTACAAAGAAGAATCCAAATATTACAATTTCTATATTAACAATGTCTGCATTTATTTATTTTGTACCGATCTAGTACCAATATTCGTCGATATATTTTATATAACTTTTGCCTATTAGATATGTAAAACAGTTACTATTATTGGTTTTATGTATCGTTGTATTCATTATTTTGTATATGAACTGAGGCTGATTTGAACTTGAAATTTTTAGAATGAAATGAAAGTGTCTTAAGAAATAGTACCATAACATACAGTATTTTCAAAACAAATTGTCTATAATGCTTGTGGGTTCTGTTTTGAAAAAATCTTATTCTTTTTTATATATGTATTTATATTAATGCAATATGAGACCATGATGTTCTATTCCGACTTGACTGAGGCAATTCGGACATTATTTATTTTTTCTCTTGCATTCAATAAAATTCGGCGTTCATTGAAGTTTTTTTTATTAATTTTTTCAATCAGTATTTTATTTTTTACGAGGGTTGGTTGGTCACAACCCACCAAGAAACTTTACGAACTTTAAAAGTTACCCAGTGAAATTGTATGTGATTCCTTCGATTAGGGTTGAAATTCAATTAACCTTTATTAATGAACAAGGGTTTAAGGAACCTTTAATACAAATGTAGAGTTTGGTTTTAGGAATATAGATAGTTTGGTTATAGGGGTAAAGGATTAGGGTTAGGTTATAGGTGCAAAGGATTTTTGGGGAAATGGATTTAGGATTATGAAGGATTTAAGATATTATCATATTAATATAAATTTATAATATGTATTTAGTAAAGGACAGACATTGAAAAATTATTATTATTATACAATAAATTACATAAATTTGTTTCCCTATAAACTCCTTCTTTAATTTCTAACTTATTTTTTTTTTTTAAGTTAATTTTTCATATCATAAGGGAGAAAAATCGTATAATTACTGGAAATGATTTTGCGATTATGTATTTTACATTGTTTTGAAAAGTTCTCTCCTACAGGAAACATTGAATATGCACTAATGCACATATGAATACACTTGCTGTTGGGGATTTTATGAATAAAATAAAAAAATAAAAATAGTTATAAATTGATTGGGCTGTTAAACTAATACTTTTACATTACGTGTGTACGAGTACATTTTGTATTCAATCAAATGAAAAGATTTACTAGAAATTATAGGTAAAAAAAAATAAAAAGAAAAATTGGTACGGGTTAAATTATCTCCTAATTTGTATTTTTTTTTATACAAAACAAAAAATTCTTTGTACCTGAGGAGAGATGTGAAAAATTCTGATAAATGAATTGATGCCGTTAGCCGTTTTTTAATACAGCCCTATGTATAATTTAGAAAATAAAAATTTTCGTTCTTTTGCCAAAACCAAAACAAAACAAAAATTTTTTTTTAACTTAAATTGAAATTTTTTCCCTCTAGGTTCATGTGGTTGTTTTATAAAAAATTTATTTTTAAGGTTTATATTTTTCCTATTTTTTTTTTTTGTTTTTGTTAAATTAATTTAAGTTTTAAAAATAATATTTGACGGTTGGGTAAAATAAAGATATATGAATTGAAAAGGGTTGAAAGAGCAAAGAAAATGAATTGAATTGAAATAAAAATGAATTTAAGTTAAGAAAAAACTTCTTTTTAATTGGATCATCATTTAATAAGTATTGTTTTCATTATTTTAGAGTAATAGTATTATGCCATTTTAAATGACTAAAAAATCTAGAAGATATACGGAGTGTTATATAATAAACAACACTGTTATATATCATTCTATAGACCTTTATGAGTATATAGGTTATTTTTTTGAATGGGGGCAAAGCTAAGGCTCTTCTTGTTTCCAAGATGAAATTAAATTAAATTTTCATAAATTTTTATAAATTTTAAAACAAATTGATACCTAACTCCGTTTCTGGATCATGTATAACATTTTCGTAACATGGAGTCAAAAGCTCAAGAAACAACCATATGTAGTAGTTAATTAGAAAACACTCTATAGATTAATATCTATATGTTATTAGAATTAGCTATAACACTCACAAACCGCAGGTGGTTCTCTATTAACATTTACACTGAGGTCAAAAAAATCTGGCCTACATTAGTTCTCAAAAGGTCTATTAAACTTTTATCCCTAAATCGCCGCAATATCGGTAATGTAATAGGGTTTTTAACAGGTCATTGTCCGATCGACACACATATAAGCAGGCTATAGATAGCACTTATCTCATATGAGTTTTGTAGAATCTGCTAAGAAGAAGATGGAGAGGAATCAATCTTTTACCTGCTGTGTGAATGCCCCGCTCTTGCTCTAAAAAAAAGGAAAGTTTCTATGGAAATTTTTGTTAAACAACTTTTTCGATCTGTCGTAGGTCGGTTTAACAAATTTACATCGCTTTGTAAGCAGCTCTCAATGGTTTAATTTCGAGAAACCCTGATCCAGGGTATTCAAACGTGGCTAAACTGGCCTAAGTGTGTTTCTGCAGCTCCTACCTACCTACCTAGCTACCTACCTAGGTTAATAAGTTATATCTTATAATTAGGCTAAAGAAGTTGTTAAAACATTTTTATATTTATTTAATATATATAATGGCTCATTTGTGGATCTTTGAGATCTTTATGAGTTTACTAGAACCAACCAAATTTGTATTTATAAGCTGAAGCGTTGTTTAGAATTTGCTTTATTTTAGTTTTAACCTAAAAGTCTTAAACATTATATATGTAGCATATGAAGATCTATTCCAAATTTTTTTATTGAAGAAAATTCAATGGGTGTTATTTAGAGGTCCATTAGGTGTTGTACTTAAATAGACTAATTTGTTTTTTTAGTTAGTTGCTCTTTAAAAAGGTCTTGGTCAGTGATATGGTAAAAGGTTTATAGTCAGTGTTTTATAGTTATATTGCATTCACATTTATTGCGGCTCTCAAATTATAGTAGAAATTTTCAATATATTGTATGTATAAATAGTTTGATATTGAAACCAATTAGTTTCTCCTGTATATAAATAGAACTTATCTTTCCACTTTAAAAATTTTGAATCCTCTTAAAGTCTTCAATTTACTTCATTACAGAGATCACATTAAATGTGACATAAAACTGTATATTTAAAAAATTTATAAAAAATACTGAATTTTAAGTAAATTGAACATTTTTTTGTATATAATCTGATTATTTTTGTAGTGAAAAGATACAAATTACTTGAAAACAATGATGAAATTTACCAATTCTGAAAAAAAAAAAAAACGAAAATATAAAATAATAATATTTTGTTGTTTGGGGATTTTTCTGGAATAATTCTCTCAATTAGAACCTCAAAAATGAAAAAAAAAATATTCGTTTTTATTTTTCTTTCTTTTTTCCTATTTGGAAACTGGAATTAATCAAAGATTGTTTTATTTTTGGGTACCATTTATTATTATTGGATCGCGTCGTCTCAAGGCGCATTGTTAAATCATCCAAATCAAGATCATTATTGTGTTTTTTTTTTGTTTTTTGTTTTTGTTTTCCCTAGTCGTCATCATCAGCAACATAGCAATAAATACCGGCAACATCATCATCAACATCTATTGAAACGAAAAAAAAAAAAAATGATTATCATTAGCGTTTTATTCATTTAAAATTAAAAAAAAAAAAAAACAAGAAAAAAAAAATTTTATTAAAGCCAGTGGCAGAACTAAAAAACAAAAAAATACGAAAGGGAAAGAATAAAAAATTGTAAAAATAAAAAGAAAAACGAACAAGAAAAAGAAAAGTTTTTGTGGAAACATAAAGTTTGAAAATTTATTGAGGCGGGTCGTTCTTTTTAAATTTAACTACATACATATATATTTTTTGTATATATATTTTATGTATGTATATGTAAAAATAAAGTTCTTTTTTATATATATATAGAAGAATATATATATGTATATTGTTCTTCTCTTCTTTCCGATTTTTATACCCTTCCTATATATGTACATAGAACGTATTCAAATGTGACTTATTTATTTTGCTTTTGTTGTCGCATATAAATGTATTACAATGAGTTCAGCCGGATCGCATTCCATCTCTTCCATTCCATTCCCATTCCATCTACATATTATGCATAAAATTTGTGTTAAATTATTTTAGGTTATAAAGAAGGAATAAAAAAAAAGAAAATAACAAACGCTTCATTGTGCTTTGTTATATCATACAAATATATGTATATATACTGTTATGGCATCCATATATTATGGTATAAGTATATATATACCCAATTGTTTTTTGTTACAGGTATAGTACATATATCGTTATTATTGTTATAGTTGTTGTTATTATTGTCTATTTGTTTGACGCAATTTAATGTTGTTGATGCAATATTGCTGCTCCCCTTTTTTTCATCTTTTACAACAAAAAAAAACAAAACAAAAAATAAAATTTTAACATACAAAAGAATCATTTGATTCCAAAAAAGAAGAGGAATACTGAAATAAATGATTGTTATATTATGTTTCTTGTTTTTTGCATTTTGTTTTTTTCTTTTTAGTTAAGTTCCAAACAAATTCCTTCCTGAGTTACGTTGCAGAAAAGACCAGTAAAGCAGAAAATTTAAACATACGAAACTGAAAATAAATGATGTATTTTTCTAGTATAACAAACGATAGATACAATTTATAATAAAGAGAACTATACATAAAACATTAAAAATTCATTCCTAAACTAACTAAACCAAAAAAAAAAAAAAAAAGAAAAACAAAAAAAAATTTGCATATAATTCAAACTGTTGTTTCTTTTCTTTAAAAAAAACAGAAAAAGAAAAAGAAGAAGGCTGGAACTTCTATTTATAACATTTGAATTTTAAAATGAACTTCATATTATAATTTTAATGGAATGCAAACTTTTATATTTCTAAAGTTTTGTGGTACTAAAAATGATTATAAAAGTTTTAGTCACTAACACAGTTAAAATGTGACGATTTTGTAAAAAATTTAAGTTCGTTTCAAAGTTTTTAATTGGCTGTTGAGGGTTTATATTCTGAATATTCTTCAATTTTTCGACTTTATTTTTCAAATAGAAATAACAGTTACATGAATAGAACAATATGTGGGAAGCAACATATCTTTTGTATGGTTAGAAAATGTCTTTCAAAACTTTAAGTATGTTCTTTTTATTTGCTAATTGTTCAATTTTTAGGCTAATAAGTCTGCCTGCACCTCTGGTGGAAGGTGTACTAGAAAAATGAGGATATTATAGATAATGAATAAGGAAGTTGGAAGAATATACTTTTATTATTAGAATTAGTTGAAAAAAAATAATACAAAATTCTCAGTCAAATGCAACGTCAGTCACTATACTAGACCTTACTTTATAGAAATTGCTTGAATAGTAATCTATTCTATTTGTTTAAATTCTGTTATAATTTTACAGATAATAAAAATTTTTTGTTTTATGATTAGCATATTTTAATATTAGTTTATTAACAGACTAGGCCATTTTCCTTTCATGACCCACATCTAAATAATAATTTATATAATAACATAATTTATTTTATTTAAATTATACTAGTTTTTTAAAACTGTTAAAGCACCTTGTAAAATTGGACACGATTGGGATAGATTTTTTTTTAAAGGTCGTAGAGCTAGAACACATTAACGGATCCGGATCTTATCAATCCAGTAAACTCCTTCAGTACGTAACTGCGGTTTTATAAAATTTGAACTGAATCGGTCTATACTGTTCGACACATCATAAGAAGAAGAAAATTTCTTTACAACGTCGTCGCACCGGTTTGGGTTAACGGATCATGTCAAAAATATGTTAAACTTGTTCTATAAATTCATTAAAGCACTCTGTAAAATTGGACACAATTCGGATAGAATTTTTTTTTTTGACAGATCGTTAACTCCTTCTAACTCCTTTGTTAGAAAACTATGTTTTTACAAAGTTTGAACTCAATCAGTAGAACGGTATAAATAGGATAGCGAAAAAAAAAAAAACTTTAAATAGGCTCTGGTGCCGAAATGTACTAACGAATCGAAAAAAAAATAGTGGACAGTACCTTCCGAATTCAGAGGAACACTAGTACAAAATTGGATTACAATTTTATAGACCGTGTAGGAATGTAGAAAAAAAAAACAAACCCACTTTCTGCTTTATATAATGGATGATATTATATGTAACATTTTATATTGTACATATATGAACGCAAGACGAACTACGTAATTGAAAATTATTTTTTCAGTCATTTTCTTATTAAAAACTTTTCGGAAAAAACTATTTACATATTACGACCACAGCAGAAACCGCACTTCTAGAATTTGAATCCGCACTTCCTAGATTGATAAGCAATATCACTCGGCTATATTAATTATTACCGTTCGATTAATTTGAACTCAATAAACTAATGATTGCTGAATCAAGTGGAAAAGTTTTTTATTTTTACTGGGTATTTAAACGATTTGAAGTCCCCTGAATAAAAGAATGGCACTCTTTCAACAATTGTGATATCCAGCAAAAAAAAAAAAAAAGGTTTAAATTATTTTGATGTGACAGTAAAGGTGAATAAAAATTTATTCCTAAAATTGATATTAAAATAAATTAATTCAAGGATTTTGTAGCAGTTACAGAAAATTTTAGTTTGGCTAATGAGAAGAATATGAGAAGTTTTGATTTAGAAGCGTATCGTTTTTAAATTACTTACAAAGAAATTATGTATGTATAAGTAATAAGCGCAGATACGTCAAACTGCAATTTTTGATGCGATACAAATGAAACTGAAAAAAATGAAAATATGTTGGTAATATTTAAGAATATTTTTATTTATATTTATTTAATTTAAAATTTTTTGTATTTTTCGCTGTCAAATGTAATATTTTAATTTTAGAAGACAGATATTTTATATATATTTTTTTCAGACAGATATATTTTTTTTTTAAATATTTTATTTCCATGTTTTCATGACACTTTAATTGTAACAAATAAAATACGTAGACTCTCTAGATTTAATTCAAATTTTATTATTACAATTTGTTAAAATTTCGAAAATTTATATAAGTGTAAATTTTCTCATTCTTGGTGTTCATTTTAACCTCTTTTTCTAATCAAAAAAAAAAAAATAAATTTGAAAAACATCAGAAACAAAGCGTTTTTGTAAATTAATTGTAAAGTTGCATTAACGTCTAATGCAATCTGCTTTACATTTCTATACATATATAAATCAAAAGATTAACATTTACAATCATTTACTATTATTAGATAGGGTGTACTCTACTATATAATATTTTAAAGAATAATCATAATTCAGATTGATTTGTTGTGATTGTGAATGCCATTGAAAACTGTAGTACCAATGTAACAAAAAAAGAAAAAGAGAAAAAAAAAAGACAACCATTCTCATCATTAACTTAGTAAAAATAACAACGGTATTATAATAAAGTTAAACTTTTACTTATTTGAAGTATTTTTTTGTTTTTATTTTTTGGTTTTGGTTTGATGACAGAATTGCGACCGACTTCAATTTAGTTTGGAGACACAAAACAAAACAAAAAAAAAAAAAAAGAAAACAATAAGAACTATTGTCTCAAGGGTCGCTGCTGCCATACCCGTTCACAAACGCATTTTTGTTTTCTTTTTTTTGATTTTTGCAATTATTTTGCTTTGTCGTTTTGTTTTTTTTTAAATATTTACGAAAAAAAAAAAAAAAAACCGGCAACAAAATAATTTAATTTTTTTTTTTTTTGTTTTATGTTATTTAATTTTGTTGCAATTTTATTTTGTTTGTTTTTTTTTTTATAAATTTAACAATAATGTTATTGTGCTACTACCAACTAAATCTTATGTATATATTATATGTATATACGCATATGCCTACATGTAAACATAATAATATACATATAATAATATGTGTTATTGTGTACTGTGGTACATAAAACTCAGCGGTTAATATTGTAACGAAGCGTTATTACTTTTGTTATAAAATGAAGATAAGTTGTTATCTCTCTGTTTTTTATTTTGTTTTTTTTATTTTTTTTGCTTTTTTTTGCTTTTTTTATGCAACAATTCCCGACTTGATAATATGTGCTTTAAAATATCCATTTTTTTTTTGTTTTTATTTTTTTATACCAGTTTTTATGTTATGATTGTTAAAAACTGTTGAAGAAAAGTTAAGACAATGATGAGACAATGTATTTACATACATATATATAGCAAATGGAATGCATATATATATATACATGTACATATGTAATAAATATAACAATTGCAACATAATTTTAATATAATTTCTGTTATTTTGAAGAGAGTGAGTAGCAGCAGATGAAATGAAAAAAAATAAATAAATAAATAAATAAAAAATATTAAATGAAAAATTTCATCTAATGTAAAACAGCAAAAAAAAACAAAAAAAAAAAAAAAACCATTGTAAAACTGGTTTATGAGTTCAAGATAATTGCTTCATATGGCGCAATATTACAATATCTTGATTATGTTTTTTTTTTTTTGTGAATTATTTTAAAAATTGCACAATGGAATATTTCTTGTATATTTTCATTTTCTTTCTATGCAATTGACTTTTTCGCTTTCTTTTCAAATAATTTTTTTTTTTTTTTTTTGATTCGGAACTTTTTTTCCGCGATTTTAAAATAACAAGTCTGCAATCAATAAGAATTAAGCAATGGAACCTATATAATATTTTATAATTTTTTTTTTTTTTGTTTTTCATGTATTATAATGCAACCTAATGGATAGTCTGGTTTGGGTGTATGTTGAGGCTGTATATTATATAAAAGGGAAAATCGGAAATTTTTAAAATGATTTAGAAGATGTTTTTTTTGTTTTTACTTTTATTTTAATTTGGTTTTTTTTTTTTTTTTTAATTAGATGAATTAATTTTTATTAAGTGGAAAATGAAAGACAAAAATAGCATTAGAATTATTCTATTATTTATAATAATATGTATACATATACGTATACTTATAGATAGAATAATAGAATACGAAAGTAAAAAATTTAAAATGTTTGGGTTTAAATATTTTTTTTATGCCTTAGGATTATGTTCAGATATTACAAAAGAAATAAAGATGTATATACACTTTAAGAAATAATTTTCTTTAATTAACCGGAAAAAAAAAACAATAAAAACAAAAAAAAAATTTATTTTATATTTATAATAATTAAAAGGAAAATTGTTAAATTTAAAATTAGCTCAATAGGGAGATAATTAAGAGTAAAAAAAAAAAAAAACATAAATTTTTATTTTATGAAATTTTTTTTTTGTTTGTTTTTTTTTTTGTACTGGCAATGCTCCAAATTATTTCTAATAGAATTTTTCAAAAGTTTATTTTTCAATGTTTTCTTTTTCGTAATTGCGCTTTTTGAATTTAAAACCTCAAAAAATATTCCAAAAATTTATTTGAAGAAATTATTTTGATAGACTTTGGAAAACGCCCCTATTGATTTTATAAAATAATAATTAGAAGTGAATTAATTATTTAAAAGATGAGGATAAAGTAGGGGGAAATCAAATAAAATGAATAATAATGGCTAAATCTGTCGGTTATTAAATATATACATAATTATGTAATATGCATATTATATATATACAAATTCAAAAATAATAGTAATATGTTCTTTAGTGATCTAGAAATAGATTAAAATATATAAAAAAACAATATGTTTAAGAATGAAATATTAAAATGTCACTTAATTTAAAATAATATTATTTATCGACCTTTTCGATTTAAAATATCAGTTTTAAGTGCCCATTTCACGATTCAAACGATTGTTCAACCGTTGAATCAATTTGCGTGGAGATTAAATTGATATGAAGTTGTGTTAACGTAACATTGTTAAAATACACAATACAATTATAAGTGAATAAAACTATTTATGCATTCATTGATTAATTTTTTCAATGAAAAAGTTCTAAAAATGTCTTATTAAAAATAAGCATTATTTATGCATGGAACTTTGAAAACTGTTTTGGAATTATCAACGGAAAATATATTTTAATCAGAAACCTCTATTATAAATACTTTGATAAATAAAAAATAGGAGTAAATGACATTTACATAATATTATTTTAGTATTTATTTAAAAATAAAACATTAATGTTTACATTGACAATTTTATATAATTATGGTTTAATGGTTAAACAATTCAAAATATATGATACGATTTCGATTCGACGGGTGTACACAAAACATTCAAACTATTCATTCGCTCAATATTGTTTCAACTGTTGACAATATCTAATATATATAATACAACGGTTGTTCAACTATGGTTTGATTTTTATAAATTGATTAAACTGTTGTATCGTGTAATTACCGCTTTAAAAATCATTTATAAAAATTTTTACATGTCAATAGTATTAAAGTTTGTTTCAATTATTATTTATTAAAAATTAGAAAATTCAATGTTTTTTGAGTACTAAAAGATTTGATAAAAAGTCAAACAAGGGCAATACGACAAACATTAAATAAAGAGGAACAAAATGTTTTGTTTAAAAAATTTTGTTAAAACCCTTGTTTTGCATCTTTGTTTGGTTTTTTATATTCTTTTTTTTAAGTCCACAACTAGTATATTTAAAAATTTTTTTATTTTAATGCTTTTCTCTGCCACATATATGTGGACAGGAAATTACACAGCTTTTCCTGTTCAGACATGGCTGTAAATGTTGTAAGGAGGGAATTACTTTTACGACGTGTGTGCGATTCGAACCCACACTCTCTCAAAATTCAAATTTTTTTTATTTTTTGTATTGCATTTCTCTGCCACATAAATGTGGACAGGAAATTACACACACACAAATTACCTTTCCTGTTCAGGCGTGGCTGTAAATGTCGTATGGGGGAATAACTTTTACGACGTGTGTGGGATTCGAACCCACTCGAACCCACACTCCCTCGGTGTTTACGGCGTATTTTATACGCTCTTACCCACTAGGCCACCGAGGTCCCCAAAATTCAAATTCTAAAATAGCTTTTATTTAGTTTTGAAAGATTTTTGGAAATAAGTAAAAGTTTTTTTTTTAAAGTTTAATACATTTTTAAAAACATTTGATTTTATTTTAATTAAAAATAAATAAGAGGGCTTGTGTGTTACATGTTGTGAATTTTCAAAACATTTACAATTAAATTACAATTAACACTTATCATTAAATCAAATCATATTTTAGCTGATATGATTTCCAAATTATATCACATCCACATAGTTCTGAAATTTTGCCAATTATTAACAGGGTAATAACAGGGTTCTTTAAGTAATAACAGGGGAAAATAAAATTTAAATAAATAAATAAATTCTTATAATTGGATTTTCTTAACATCTTTAAAATCCTTAATCTTAATAGGATTATTCTGGATAATATGTTAGGTACCCTTAGTTTTTTTACTTATTTACTATTAATTTTTTTTTTAAAGAGTCAGTCAAAGAGCAATTCTTTTCATTAAATCCTTAACAAATTTTTAAATAATAATTATTAAAAACTATGAAACTATAAAACTTTATTTTTTTTTATTAAATTACACATAAATAATAAAAAGAAAAACGTTACCTTTAAGATTCAGTCAGCATTTTCATTTAATTATAATTAAATTACTTTTAAAATACAGGTATAATAAATTGCATTGTCAGGTATAAGAATTGAAAAAAAAAAAATGCACCTATAGCGGGTGCTGCAGATTTCGCAGTAACTTACAAATTTCTTTTAGACTTACTTATTGCTCATTTAAAAAAAAGTAAAAAAAAAAACTCATGTAGTGTCCTGATGTGGAAAATATATAAGTACCTACATAAGTATATCAGCAGTTAGTAAAAATATATTATTGTCATTAAATTTTATATTTTGTTGGTATTCGTGTAATTTAAAGGTTTCAGTCTAATTGCCAAAGTAAAATATTTTAGCATGTTTTAGTGTTAAATCAAGACTTCTGATCGACGACCTAAAAACAAAACTATTTCTAAAATGAATATTAAAGCATTCTTTACTGATGAAAAATTGAGACAAATTTTTAATTTTCACTAATAAAAACTAAATTATCTGGCGTTCACTATATTATGAGTACATTAAAAACAAAATGTACTCATGATATGTAATGAGTACATGAGTATATATGCAAAATGTAAAACAAAATGTACCAGCGGGATGCGACTTTCCTAGCTAGGTGCGAAATGCTCTGGTAAATAGAATATTTGAATCCAAATTTTATAGCGTAAGGCCCTAACAACGAACGATCATTTGTTGGAGTAATAAAACATCGGCTTACATTACAAATCTGTAAATCTCCAACTGTAGAGAAATTGCTTGGACTCATAAAAAACTGGAAGGATGTATTAATTCAGACTCAGCTATTCCAATGTTTGTTGTCCCAGTAAGTAAGTAAGTAAATAACCAAGGAAATATATTGCGCTTAATTATAAATGCATCCAGGAGTAAAGGAGAACATTTTTGTTAAAAATAAAAAAAGTGTTATAATTTATAAATATCTTTTTCTCATTTATCAATCTTAATAGGTATTTAATGACTGCAAAAGTTTTCACTTATGTATATTATAATTTCTGTTATTTTTTCTTCATATCATTCTTTTTCTATGACTGTAAATAATTTTCCATCATTGTAGTTTTAAATAATAAATAATTCACGTACATTCACCTACAATTTCAAAATATATGCACTGAAATGGTTTTGAAAAAAAAAAGAAAAGAAAAATGACATTTACATGGCATCATTTACGTGATTCTAGTGACTTTGTCTTTTATTTTTAGTTATCAGTAAATTTTTTATAGAATATCCTTAAAGAGAAAGAAATGTATTCGTCTGACTTCTCTACTCTTATTCCTCTTGTTTATATATTACAATTATAGTAAAACAAATAAAAAAGCATGTACAATAAAGACAAAAAATTACTGTTATTGTTGAAACTTATATTTTGCACAACTGATGCATTCATTTAAAATTCATTCATTTTTTAGGTTTTGTGGAAAAAAATAAAATAAAATCCCTTTAAAAAAACCTTAAAGGCACATTATGGAATAAAACAAGACCGAAAAACATGCAACACAACATGCAACAACAGACAAAAACAAAATGGAAAGAGATAGAAATAAAGCTCGTTTTTTTCATAAAACAATATACTAACTACTTTTACCGTTTCAAATGACGGTACTTTACGAATATGTTTTTTTTTTTTTTACTGTCAAAGAGTACTAAAACGCACGTGTACACTATTTTTGTTTTAATATGGATTCTCTAAAAATGCATTTGGTGTTATTTGAACTTCAAAAAAATACAAAAACAAAAATAAAAAAAATCAGGCCACCTTCAGGCAATCTAGAATGTGGAAAACTTAACATTTAAAAAATTTTTCATGAGACATTTTCTTTCTTTTCCCTGTTCTTGTGTTTTTTTTTTTTGTTAATTTTATTTTGAGTTGACTAGAAATGACGTTGCCAGTTTTGAAAGAACGTCATAGTTGACATGCAAAAAACAAAAAAAAAATTAAAATGAGAGAAAGAGAAAGAAAAACAATAAATGTAAAAGCAGAAAATAAACAAAATTAAAAAATAACACTACATATAATTCCTTTAAAAAGGTTTCATGTCCTTTTTGGATTTTTTTTTTCTTTTCATATTGTTCTTTTTGTTTTGTTTATGGTTCACCTGGTTTTGTTTTACATTTGTTCGCTTACAGGATTTCATTCCTGTACTTCTATTTTTTTTTTTTTTGCTAGTTTTGTTAGTTTATTTATTATTAGTCTTCGTTTTACCTCCCAGTTTGGTTTTGAAAGGGATACTTAAAAAAAAGTGATAAATTTTAAATTTGTAATGTGGTGTCGTATGGTAAATTTGACTTTTAGAGAGTGCTTTAAATGTGGTATCCAGTTGTTTTTTTTTTTGTGTGTTGGTAAATAGAGAGAAAATGGTTATGTTAAATATTAATATAAAGTATCTTTGGTGAAGTGTGTTAAATTTTTATTTTATTTTTTTTTTAAATATTAATATTTTATATTTTATGTATAAATATATATTTACTAATGGTTTTATGTCTGTGTTGAAGTTGTGAAAATGGATAAGTATGCTGGATTTTAATGTTAGATATAAATTTAGGTTTGGAAGTGGAAAATGAGCTTTTAAAGATTTATCTAATAAAAATTTTGGTATACATTGCAGTTATAAACACTTTTCTTTTTAATTATTTTAAGGTGTATTTTGGGGAAGGATTAAGAATTAAATAAAATTTTTCCAATTTTAAAGATATAAATATCATATTGGAATGTATACAATTTATGAATGTTTTTTTTTTATACCCTACACCTAAAGTATAGGGTATATTAACTTTGGTATGGTGTTTGTAACCACCAAAAGGAAGCGAGTTAGGTATAGACATGTATATATATTCTGAATCAGGATCACCGCCGGAGTCGATTTAGCGATGTCCGTCCGTCCGTCCGTCCGTACGCACGATAACTCAAAAAATAATGATGCTATCTTGATGAAATTTATATAGTAGGTTACTAATTACGAAAGAAAGGCTAAGTTCGAATCTGGACAAAATCCGTCCATGGGTTCGGATTCTGGAAGCTTCCGAATGATTCCGGGCTTTTGGAGATAATCTCCGCAAACGAGATTATCTCCAAAAGCAACAAAGATAGAACCTTCAAATTTTGTACAATGATGTTTCTTCCCGTTCGATTTATGTCTCTGAAATTTAAGAGGATTTGGTCCATGGGTTTGGGTTTTGGAAGCTTCCGAACGAGCACCAGAGCAAATGAGATTATCTCCAAAACCAACAAAGATATAACCTTTAAATTTGGCAGGGTGGTGTTCTTTCATGTTTTATTTAAGTCTCTGAAATGTGAGAAGATTTGGTCCATGGGTTCGGCTTTTGGAAACTTCCGAACGAGCCCCAGAGCAAACGAGATTATCTCCAAAACCAATAAAGATAGAACCTTTACTTTTGGCAGAATGGTGTTCTTTCATGTATGATTTAGGCCTCTGAAATTTAAGAGGATTTGGTCCACGGGTTTGGATTTGGAAGCTTCCGAACGAGCACCAGAGCAAATGAGATTATCTCCAAAACCAACAAAGATATAACCTTTAAATTTGGCAGGGTGGTGTTCTTTCATGTATGATTTAGGCCTCTGAAATTTAAGAGGATTTGGTCCATGGGTTTGGATTTGGAAGCTTCCGAACGAGCACCAGAGCAAATGAGATTATCTCCAAAACCAACAAAGATATAACTTTTAAATTTGGCAGGATGGTGTTCCTTCCCGTTCGATTTATGTCTCTGAAATTTAAGAGGATTTGGTCCATGGGTTTGGATTTGGAAGCTTCCGAACGAGCCCCAGAGCAAATGAGATTATCTCCAAAACCAATAAAGATATAACCTTTACTTTTGGCAGAATGGTGTTCTTTCATGTATGATTTAGGCCTCTGAAATTTAAGAGGATTTGGTTCATGGGTTTGGATTTGGAAGCTTCCGAACGAGCACCAGAGCAAATGAGATTATCTCCAAAACCAACAAAGATATAACTTTTAAATTTGGCAGGGTGGTGTTCCTTCCCGTTCGATTTATGTCTCTGAAATTTAAGAGGATTTGGTCCATGGGTTTGGATTTGGAAGCTTCCGAACGAGCCCCAGAGCAAATGAGATTATCTCCAAAACCAACAAAGATATAACCTTTAAATTTGGCAGGGTGGTGTTCTTTCATGTTTTATTTAAGTCTCTGAAATGTGAGAAGATTTGGTCCATGGGTTCGGCTTTTGGAAACTTCCGAACGAGCCCCAGAGCAAACGAGATTATCTCCAAAACCAATAAAGATAGAACCTTTAAATTTTTTATAATGATGTTTCTTCCAGTTTGATTTATGTCTCTAAAATTTAATAGGATGTGGTCCATGGGTTTGGTTTTGGAAGCTTCCGAACGAGCCCCAGAGCAAATGAGATTATCTCCAAAAAGATTTGGTCCTTGGGTTCGGATTTTGAAAGCTTCCGAACGAGCCTCAGAGCAAATGATATTATCTCCAAATGCAACAAAGATATAACCTTTAAATTAGGCAGAATGGTGTTCCTTCATGTTTGATTTATGTTTCTGAAATTTGTGAGGATTTGGTCCATGGGTTCAAATCTTGAAAGCTTCCGGACGAGCCCCAGATCAAACGAGTATATCTCCGCAACCAACAAAGATAGAACTTTTATTTTTAGTACAAAGGTGTTCTGTTATGTTTCCTTTTCTGTAAAATTGGAAACTGACATTTGAAAGAATTTGAACCATGGGTTCGTATTTTGGAAACTTCCGGACGAGCACAAGAGCAACGAGCATATCTCCAAAACCAACAAAAGTAGAACCTTTAAATTTAATAGAATGGTGTTCTGGCAAGTTTTCTTTATGTTCCTGAGATGGATTCGATGAATTGGAGTGGCAATTCGGGTAGCTGACACAAACATCCCAAGGACTTCCAATCTTCGAAAATAATTAAGATAGAAACTTAAAATTTTATACAAGGGGTAGGTGTCAGGAATATCCCAAGCGGATGCCTCTTTTACGTTCTTGAAATTCGAGTTGAATAAGACAGAAAAGGGAAGAAGTTCAAGCACTGCCAAAAACACTTATGGATTGTTAATTTAATTCGAATTATTCAGGTGTAGGGTATTAATAAGTCGGTTGCATCGACTTACTGTTACATTTACTTGTTTTTTTTTAAAGCAGTGATTTCATAAGTTTATAACACAATTTTTCTTTTAAAGAAATATTTTAATGAGTTTTATTCTAAATCAAAGCTTCAGGTATTTACTTTCCATTTCTAATCCGAACGATAAATAATTACATACTGGAATTTGATTCAAAGATTATTCAGCTTACGATTATTTAGAACATAATAATTTGAACCACGAAGTTGAATAGTAAAAAGCAATTTAGAATTTCAAATTAAGATAACAAAATACCTAATCTAATGTTGCCATATTTTTAAATATGTTTTCTCAGGTGCTCAGACATATGTATATATATATCAAGTTTTTTTAACTTATTTTTTTAATATTTAAAAAATGTAAAAAACAGGATATTATTTTAGCTTTATAAATTAATATCAAAATTATACAATTGTTTGCAAATTAGTATCTAAATTTTCCGTTATGTAAAAACAATATTTTGCAAGATTTTTGGTCTATCATATTTTCGGAATGCTTTTAGAATTGAGATTTTGTAAGAAGAACGATCCTTCCGCATAAGTTACTTCAAATTTTTTTTATATCTCCTGTTTATTTTTTTTTGTATTCCCTGTATTTCCTGACTCCTGAACCATACCTAAAAATTAAAGCTCTGATATTATTTTTTTTTTATATTCCCAATTCTTACCTAGTTCTGACACAGGTGTAAAATTGTAGCAATTAAAATACAAAAATTAAAGCTCTAATATTATATTTTTCCATGTGTTAACAGCTCTTCTTAATTTTGAAGTAAGTCTCTATTGATTTTTCAAATTTTTGTTTATAAACCAAAGAAAAATTACAAATTTTGAAAAATTTAGTTACAATATTCTAAATTGTTTTGATTGCTTTTTGGCAAATATGCGCCTCTAAAAACTTTTGGTTTTACATGCTGCCTTATATACTCAAAATAACTCATAACATTGATTAGTATTTATTTTTTTTTTTTTGAGAAATATTATATAATTGAATAAAAATCTCTTTGATGAATTTTATTGTTGTACATAATAAGGATATTAGAGTGCTATGGGTAAAATTTTATTTTGTATCATTGTATCATTTTGTATCATTGTAATTTTGTCCTTATATAAAATCCTTAGCAGCAATAAAGAAACAAATTGAAATTTCCAATAAAAAATAATTATCATTTGAAAATTAATTTGAATTTTTAAACTTAAATTTGGAATAATTCTATAGAATTTTAGTATAATGACAAAATACCATACATATCTTACATTACGTAAGTGACCCATTACCGAATATTAATTTAAAAGTGAAAAATGACTGATGACAGATTAGTTGATTTATAATTTTAATTAATATAACATTAATTAAGTAGTACCGATAAGAAGTGAAAAAGTGCAAAAGAGAAATATATAAAAAGTGTTTTGATGGAAATTAAACAATTCAGTTGTCACTTGTCAATGACTATACTTAAAATAAAATATTCATAATATTTTGTTATGAAAATTTGCAATATTGATTTAATGTTGACAAAAAAAAAAAAATGTGACAATTTTTTGTTTTTAAATTTATTGTTGGGGTTAAAAAAAAATTTTATTTCGATATCACGATTCACGATTCACATTGTTATAAGTAATATACTGGAATATTCCTATATTTTTACAATACTTTTTTGCTGTACCATTTTTTTTTAGTTTTAAATTGATAAAATTGTTAACTACAAAGCTATATACTAAAAAATTGAATTTCCTTATGACAAAATAAATCCTTTATTAAAAAAATAAAGTTTTAAATTAAGTTAAGTAAGTATACATAAAATATGCTTAGAAGCATAACACGTTTAAAAGCAACATGTTGTGATGTTTAAGAATATAATAAGGGTATTCACGAGTTGGTGCAAAGTGGTCTTGCACAAGTGCAAAATTTCGCTCCGTAGCATATTTCAATTTTTTGACAGTTAAAGTGCACAATTTGTTGTTGTTTTCATGTATAAAAAAGTGCAAAATTTTGCAAGACTATGCAAGACCTAAACCCTATTGCATATTTGTGCAAGACCATTGCAAAGTTTGTTTATATATTTTTTGTAAGCGCTATATTAGATAAAAATTTAAAAAATGCATAAAAAAAGTGGAAAAAAAATTATTTCTGATTAGTTATTAAGTCAAGCATATGAAGATATACAAATATCTGAAATTTTTGGTAAGCATATTAAATTTTTATGTAAACAAAACAAGCACATCAACGATATTTGACAGTTCAATAAAAATTCATGCTAGGGTTGTTCACGAGTTGGTGCAAATATGTGCTAGGGTGCAAAAAAAATTTGCGCTTTTGCACCAACTCGTGAATACCCTTAATATTAGCTATGCAATTCTGAAAATATTAAAATTTTTTTGACGTTTTAAAATTACATTCGTCATTTTATGACTATGCAGAAAATATAGACGAATTTTTGAACGCAGTTGACATTATTATAATTTCTTTAGAAAACAATAATTAAAATACAAATGACATTTTTTTTGAAATTTAGGATAAAAATTTTTTTTTCAAGAACCTATCAAGAAAGATGTTAAGCTAATTTTATAAAATGTCAAAAAAAAAAAAAATTTTGGATAAAATAAATATGTATGTACATATTTGACAAATCTTTATTTATTTTGACAAACGATTTTTTAATATTTTTTTCTTAATTTTTTGTTTTGACGGATAAAGCTACAAATCGATTAAGTATGCCATTTTTTACGGTGCTCTAATGCTCTTAATCGAATATATACGTAACGTAATATGAAAATTAAAAGTATTGCCATAGTATTGTTTTTTTAATTTAATTATATGGAAAAAGAAATATCAGAGATTAACTGTAATAATTATTTTTAGCATAATATATAAGTAATTTCATGTATTAAATTTCAGTAATAACAAATAATTTATGATTAGTTCTAATTAAATATGTTTTGTGTGGATGTTTTAATATTTTGATAATTAACTGACTTCAGTTGTTTTTAAGATTAAAGCTTTAAAAATCGTCTGTCTATTATGTTCTAGTCATTAAGTTTACATAATTATATTTTTAATTTTTTTCAACAAAAAAATATAATAAAATATTTTATTAACATTTTTTTTTTTATTTTTTTATTTTCAGGTATGTTTGACTTACGAATATATGAAAATTTAAATTTTATACAGTCACGAAAATTTAGTGGAATCAATGTTCGATTTTGATATCTTGATACAAAATTGTTCAAGCTTCAATTTTATGATGCACCGAGTGTAAATTAAGGTTTGAAATAAAATATTGTAAAGTATTATTATTTAAAATTATATAATTATGTTATAATTTTATAATTAAAATTAATTAATTTATATAAACTTGTTGTTAATTTGATTTAATACATGTTCCATTTATTAGGTTCAGAAGCAACAATTTGTTTTTTTTAATTTTTTGATTGTTAAAATTTTTATTTTATCCATTTTTAAGTTTATTGAAATAAACGTTAAAAGAAAATTATATAAAAATGAAATGACAATTAATTCTTATTTTAATTCCATATTATTTTAATGGTTTACTTAATACTTCAATGAAAATGAATGAATATCGAAATAATTTAAATTTAAAATATAGGATCAAAATATTAACCTTTTCAATATACATTTATGTAAATAAATTTCTTATCCATACATTATTAATAAATGATATTTTTTTTACATTTTCAAAATTTTTTAAATAACTCTGTTGTGTTATTAAATTCGACTATTCATCTGTCTATTTATAAAAATTTTACACAATTTGAAATAAAGTAATGATATATAAATTTTATTTAAAATTAATTTTCTGTATCTATATAGTTACTAAAGTTTTAGGTTTATTCAAAGGGAAATAACCGAAATTAAGGTACGTTCACATGAAATGCATGCATCCAGACGTTAAACATAATACGATTACACTTCGCACACACACTCTTCGAAAATCCTAACGAGGATTTTGCATCCAATATGCATCCACTTGTTTATACTGTATGTAAGCTGCATATTTTTACATTTTTGACATATTTTGCTTGGTGATGTTAAATGACATTAGTGAACAGTGGATTATTTTGCATATGAAATTTATAAGGAATGTATATAGGTACCTAAATATATATATTGTGGTTTTTGTTTAAATTTAAAAAAATATTATTTTAAGTATTTAAAAAATAGCCGTAAATTATTTTAGCAACAATATTTTATTTCGTTTAATTTTGTTCATATTTTTTAAATAATAATTAACAGCTGGTATTTGACGTTTATGGGTCCATCCTCTATGAATCTTTTATGCATCTTATACATAATGCAAACATTTTTACTTTGAAAATATGCTAAAAGGAGAGCAGAGCACCACATGAATACGATATGCATTTTCAACCAATCAAAATTTTGCATTCAGATGCATATGTATCTCACATAAACATACTCTTATACTGTATTTATATTTTTTCAATAATAAAACCTTTAATGACAGATACATTCTAACAATATAACTAATTTTTTTTTTCTGTTATTTAGTATACAAATTAAATACCGTTTTTTAAAAACCAAAATTGTGGATCCCATATTTGCCAAACGCCATCCCATATTTAACTTAAAAATTTTAAAGGTTAAGAGAAATGGGTACGATCTTTAATAATATGCAATGTAATTTTTGAAAAAAAAAAAACAATTTAATATTTTTGCCATAAAACAGCTTAAAAGTGTTAAAAATTAAAAATGTTACTATTTTTAGAAATTGCATAAGTTTTTGTTTCTTAGTAAAAATTAAAGTGTGCATATTTTTTTTTATTTTAACACGTGTAAATAGTTTTTCTGAATTTTATAACACTCCCATATAATTTTGGAAATTCTCCTATAAAGATCAGAATTTTAATTCATAAAAAAAATTTTGGAAATATGTAGTTAATGATGTCGTGAACGATATTTTGAAAATTTGTGTCTTTTAAAAAGTCTTTGGTTTTATATACATACAACTCTTGTTCAATTAATTTTACTTTTAAACTATAACATATTTGAATGAAAAATTACAATGATTTTAATGCATTTTAAAGAGGTGGTTAAATTGTTAAATATTAATAATTAAATATAGGAGGAATTTTTTAAATATTTTTTTAAACAACAATAAGTACTTATATATATATATATATATTTAAAGTATTAAAACAATTTAAGTTGTTGATTCATTTAATGAAAATTTTTGTTTTGTATTGTTTTAACAAGAAGAATATAATAAATATTTCTGTTGTTCAACTGTTATACATTTTAAAAAATAAATTCTACCATATTAAAATATAAGTATGTCTGTATATGTTTACATTAAATTGAAGCTTTTGAAATTTTTTTATTTTATACATTTTTATTATTCATTATAAAATACATACACATATATACATATAAAAATTTTATTCATTTTCTGCTCTATCAAAAAAATGTAATAGATTATATAAATATGTATTATATATATATGGAGTTAAATACTGTAAACTTAACAACAACTATTAATTATTTATTGATTTTAATTTAAAAAAAAAAAACAAAAAAAAAAACAAAAAAAAAAAAAAAAAAAACATTTTAACTGTCATTATAAATTTAATATTTAGTTGATATTAAAATGTTATTTGGTTTCCTTCCATTTAATTTTTGGAATGAATTTGTTTATTTTTTTTTCTGTTTAATTTATAGTTTTTTTTTTTTTGTATAACAATAATTATTATGCTGCTTAAAATTTATTTCAATTTAAAATATTTTAATTTATTTATTTATTTTTTTTTTTTTTATTAATGGGAGGTTTTTATTATATTTTCTTTTGATTATGAAATGAAAATATTTGACAACAAACCATTTTAAATAAGAATATTTAAATAAAAATAGTTTTTTTTTTTTTCTCATTATTATCAAATATAGAATTCATGATGGGCTTAATAAAAAAAAAAACAAAAAATTAAAATATTTTTAAATTTAATGAATTCAATTCTTGTACAACATTGTTCGCATATTAATCGATTTTAATATTTAAAAAATAACATCAAAATTTTATAATAACAGAATAATCATATTATAATATTTGAAAAGAATAAAATAACAGTCAATGTACAGATATATTATAATATTATATTATTATAGATGTTAATAAAAATTCATAAAAAGGCTTAAAATAATCTCAAAAAAAAAAAAAAAAAAAAAAAACCCCATATTTTGATGGTTTTTGTGGCTTTATTCTATTTTAAACGATGTCTTTGCTTTTTTTTTCTTTTTAATTTTCTTATTTTGAAAATTTTTTGATTTTTGAACTACAGTTAAGGGTAATCTGTTTTATAACAGTAAATTTGAGTTTTTATGTTTTCTTTTCTTTTTACAATTTCTAATTTTACTTATATTTAACCGGCTATTTATAGCTTTTTTTTATATATTACAACTAATATTTAACTTCTACGGTGTTTTCTTATCTTTAACTGATCATTCTGCTCTTTTTATATATCATATTTAATATCTAACTAATTTTAACTTATATTTATAGGTAATCTTTTAACATACACATTTGTACCTTCTTTTATAGAGCGCTAGAGGTTTATGAGATATCTTATTCTGTAACAGAGTAATCTTTATCAAAAATTAGGTTTTTGAAGAATTTATATTATTAAACATTAAACATATTAGGTAGGTTAGGTACGAAAGTCAATGTCTCTCATATCCTGTTTACTTTCCTATTTCCCGTTTTTGTAACCTCGCTTTTTATCAGATTTAGTTTCGTCGGTTTAGTTCGGAAAAAATCAATACCTATACACAATCATATTAATAATACTAGTATTATATGTCATAGCTACGGTGGTTGTCATCATTTTTTTTAGATATTACGTAAAAGTGCATCGAAGGAAAAAAAATCCTACTTTACTTTTTTCATTTTACTTTTATTTTACTTTTATTTGATTCATTCCCAATAAATTTCAAAACCGAACTCAAAATAAATTCTTAAAACTAAGTGTCAAGTTAATGTCATTAACTTCAAAAAAATTTCGTTTAGTCTAGGAAAAATATACACCAATCCTCCAGTGCATATAGTTTATGCATGAAAAAAGAACAATATCTGTCAAATTTCTTCAAATCGTCCAATGCTCTGATGGTAAGACTAGTTTGCACTTTTACGTGAAGACCCCTTTATTATCCTAATTATTGAATCCTTAATTTTATGATCTAGCTTTTATACTCAGAATAAAGTTGCTTAATTTTTATATTTTTCTTGAAAAGTACAATTTTGTAAAATTAATTAAAATTTAAACTTATATTTGCCACCAACATTATTTTTATTTTAAAGCTTTCTCCAGGGACCTCGGTAGCCTAATAGGTAAGAGCGTATAAAATACGCTGTAAATACCGAGAGAGTGTGGGTTCGAATCCCACACACGTCGTAAAAATTATTCCCCTTTAAGACATTTACAGCCAGGTCTGAAAAGGAAAGGCTGTGTAATTTCCTTTTTAGACGTGGTTTTCAGATTGTGTAAAAAATAAAAAAGAAAAGTTTTTTCGTAATTTTAACAAATAAAAAAAAACGGAATTATCTGAAACGGGGTTATATATTATATTAAAAATTTATAAATTTCATTATAAATTGAGTTATCATGCGAACGGACGGACGGGCGGACAACGTTAAATCGACTCAAGAGGTGATCCTGATTCAGAATATATATACATGTCCATATCTAAGTCGCTTCCTTTTGGTGGTTTAAAACACCATACTAAAGTTAATATATCCTATACTTTAGGTGTAGGGTATAAAAATTGAAAATTCTAAATAGTTTTATTAAAATGATGAATTTTATTCCGGTGGCACAAAAGTATTCGTCACAGTGTAAAATTTCTTTAAATTTTAAGCATTTTTTTTAAAATTAAAATAACAGTTATATATTTTTTTAAATGAATTAAAATGAAATTAATTAATTATCCGTGACTGTGTATATAATTTATAAAATTTATGTTAATATCATTTCCATAAAGAGTACTTTAATAGAATGCGGTGCGGGTTGATTTTTGTTTTTATTTTCAAGTGTAATAAATTTCAGTTTTATGTATTCATTTCATGTTCAAGTATCGGTTTCGTTTTTTTTCAAAAATCTTTTTTTTTTATTACATTCTCTTGTCTTCAATCATAAAAATTACATTTTCTTTTTATTTGTGATTTTTATTTTCAAATAAAAAAAAAAAAGATTGATAAAAAAGAAATGTTCAACCCTAAAGATCATCAAATGAATCTTAAATTTATTATTAAAAAAAAATGATAAATTTTTGTGCGGTTTGGCTTAAACATATACAATAACAGTACATCACCCTTTATTATAATCAAAAATTAGTGTAATAAGTTTGTGTTTAATTAATTTGAAGAATTGAAAAAAGAAGATTTTGTTAATTTTGGCTACAATTTATACTATTTGAAAACATTCACCCACATAGCTCAGAGGTAATTCCAATTCAGTTTTGAAATGATTTTTCATTTAACTGGAACTTCATTTTATTGGGTTACGTTAAATAACAAACAAATTATTGAACAAACAATCAATAAATATAACATAATTATGTATTTGAATTTACAAAATTGAATTCTTTAAATTTTTCGCAAATTGTACTTTAAAATCTAATTGTACTAAAAGATACACATACCCATAGTCATGTACACAAAAAAAAGAATGATAAGAAACAAATTTTTTGACTTCTTTTTGATAAATGAAGAGAGAAAGAAAGTTTATTATTTTTTTTTTTGTTTTTGTTGACCTCATGACACTTTGGGTGTTCTATTTTAATTATGAATATACATACAATATATATGTATATAAATGTATATATATATGACAAAATACCACATCTATATAGCTATAAATGTCATCATCATCAGCATTTTTAAAAACATTTACACGTTCATTGCTACAATTATTTTTTAAAGAGCGACCCTATGGGGTTAAAAATATATTTTTTTTTTCTTTTGTTTTGTTTCTTTTTTTTTTTTATTTATATTTTTAATATCAGCTTTTACGAGTATATTGTCGTTGGTTAGTTGATGTTAGCTGTCATCGTTTTAGGTACGTGTACATTATATTTTTCTTATTTTATATACGTACATAGATTGTGTTTCCGTTATTACTAAGGACTTGGTACGTGTTTGTTGGCCTTTAATTATATATTTGTTTGTTTTATGCTACAAAAGTTAAGGATGCAATGATCAACGACCTAGTGTATTATGACGGTATATTTTATACCGTATACCGTAGGCTAATGGAATTATGTATAATTTTTAAGAAGTTTTTTTTTTTTTATTAAATTAAGTCAAAATTAATATATATGGTATACATATATATATATATAATATATATATATATATATAAGTATATATTTATAATTTAAGTTTTTAATGAAGGTCCATTCGTGCTTTTTTTTATTACAAGTACCAAAAAAGATTACTTTGTATTTAATTTTTTAGTTTTGTTTTGTTTTTTTTTTTTTGTTTTTTAGTGAAGAATGAAAAAGACAACATGATTATGAGTGAGAATATAAGTAAGAAATAATATATTATTCTATAAGGTAATTAATGTGATATGAATATAAAATTTATTTTAGAAAGGAAATTAAAGTTCTATACAATAATAAATTTGTTAATAGTTGTGTGTGTGTGTTTATTTAGTTTTATCTTTATTTAATTAGGTTGTTTTATGATGAGGTTAAGTTAAATAAAGTTGTTTATTTATATTATATAGGGTTTTTTTTTATTAGGTTATGTTCTATAATTCTATTTTACACAAGGTAAAAATTCTTAAAATTTTATTATAATAGTTTTTTTTTTTTAGTTCTAGGTAGGTACATAGGTACTTATTTAAATTTTATACCCAAGCTGTTTTTACAAAAAATTAAAATGTTTTGAGTCTTCATTTTTTATAGACTAGAATTCTTTAAAAAATTAAAACGGAAAAATAAAATTTAATATAAGAAATTAACTTTTGTATTTTTTTAACAAATTGTTTAATTGTTTTTTTTTTTATTGAAAATATTTTTTTATTTAAAGCAGTTAAACAACGTCAATATCAGTTTAGTATATTATAAGTGTAGGTACTAAGCCTAACTATTTAAATAAAATTTCTTTTAACTGGGATATGCTTTACATTCTAATCCGTGAACTATACTTTTATGCGTTTGTATTTATTGTATTAAAGTACTAAGAGCTCGAATTACAGTTTTTAATTTAAGAACTCTTAGAAATATTTTACCAAATTCTTATATGTTGAGAAGCTTTTATATAGGTTAGAAGTCTTATTAATAGGTTATAGAGTCTTATTCTTCGGTTTTTATTTCAAAGTTAAAATAATTTTTTTTGAGAATTTTTACAACTATAACCGTGTACCAATCGATAACTTTTTAGTTACAGTATAATTAGTTTTAACTAATTTGGCGGCGAAAAAAAAAAATTGTCTGTGGATGCTTTTCTTTTTCAGTTCAGAGCCAGAACTTAATTATCAGAGTTTATCTTTTTTGTTTCTTTTTTTATTTCATTCAGAATGGGCTCAGAGTATGATCTAAATGTTCGATTTTAATTTACAAATATCGTAGAGCAGAACATTTAAATTTTAATGTCAAAAATGTTATTTTTTTATATGATTTGACACTTTTGACATGTTAAAGCTCTATTCTGTTTCAAAATTATTTCAGAGCGTTTATAAATGAAAGATTTTTAATCTGTTCAGAAAGTATATGTACTCAATATCTGTTCAGAGCACAAATCCAGTGTTGTTATAGAATTTTTTTTCAAATCGTACACTAAATCGTTTCAAAATCGTATTTTGTATTTTGCAATGACTACCAGTGTTGCCACTTCAAAATTTTCAATCCGGTCAAATTTGAACGTTTGTCTGGAAAAAATTTTAAAAAATCTGGTCAAAAAATTCAGTCAACAAGTTTTTGGTGTAAAATCCTGTCAAAAAACCGTTCAAAATAAAAACTTTATTAAGAAATCGACCTAAACTTTTGTTGCTGTATTTATGAAGTGGTAAAATACTTAAATAAAAGAAAAAATAATTTTAAAAATAAGCAATATGTATTTTATAAAATAAACAAAAAAAATTACTTCATAAATTCAACAAAAACCTTATTTCATAAATATAAATATAATTACACTTTGGGCATTGCAAAAAATAATTTAACTTGAGTGTGGTAACTTAGCTATGTAATATAAATATATCTTTAAATATAAGAACATAATAAACAAAAAAATTATTTCATAAATAGAACAACGTACCTTATTTGCGAGAAAGTACGTTCTACATTTGCAGAAGAATGGGACAAGAATAATAAATAAAAAATAAATTTTGACATTAACGGAAATGAAAACAGCCCATCATTTCTCTTAATTCTAGAAATTTGGTTCCAAAACTCTTTAACCCAATTTTTTCGAGAGATTCAAATATATTTACAAAATCAAGATTTTTAATTTTCAGAAATCCTGAATTAATAGTTTAAAAATCTGATGGCGAGACTAGATTTGGAAATAAAAATAGATGCATACCAACCCTTATTAAAATTTAGAAAATAAACACTATCTTTGACATATTGAAATATTGAATTATTGAATATTGATGAAAATTGTATATTATATAGTTGTAACTTGTAACAATATTATTCTAACTACATATATATATGTACATATTTTTTTGTTTTGGGTCAAAATCATATTTTTCCTTGTTTTGGGTCAAAATCGTATTTTTTTCTCAAAATAAGACTAAAAATCGTACATCATATTTTGCCTTTGAAATTCGTACAAAATACGATAAATACGACGCTATAACATCACTGCACAAATCTGAACTAAAAAAGAAAAATACCCTGTGCCAAATAAAAAGTAAAAACAACTTTTGACATTTCAAATTTTGACAGAATTAATCAAGTTTGACAACAAATTTTTGATTAGTTGTTTTAAAATGAATAGAATATGAAGAAAGTGTTGCCAATAGTAAATTGTAATAGAAATGAAAGCAACACATGAAATAAATTTAAAAGAAAAAGTCGTGAAATTAGTAGATGTAAGAAATTAGTAGTGTATTAAATTTCTTTACTGTAGTAAGTCACAATATTATTTACTTTAAAAAAAAAAAAAAAATCAACAAGGTTCAAAAAAGTGGGCTAGTTATTTTAGTCATTTTTAATGTCGTAATTTAGTCAATTTAATGTCCTAAATATGACTCTAAATTATTTAATTTCCCTGTAAAAAAAACTTTTTATTCAGAAAAATCAAAAAACAAATATTTGATAATCCAATGAGAAGAATATTAGTGTGCAAATTTCTACTTATAACCAAAACTTATTAACCAACCCAATATTTTCGATTCTTAATAAAATTTGTAAATGTCAACGAAAAACAAAAAACCTTTTAAAAAAGTTTTAAAATGTAAAGACTTTATTAATACTTACAGAAGTAAATGTGTTAAAATGAATTCAGGTTCAGATTAAAAGTAAAAATAAAAAAAAAATTATTTTAATATAGTAATGAATTTAAAGACAACTTAATTTTGAATACATATTTCATATTAAAATTTTATTTTAAACACTCGTTCTTGTTTCGAATATCATTTTTCCTTTATTTTTACTTAATTTTTTTTTTTATGCTGATTCAATGATTATTGTATTATTGTTTTTAATTTTTATTTTTTGTTATTTTGTTACTTTCATTGTTTATTAATTTAAGAAGATTGCCTTTTTTATCTTTTTTTACACTTAACTAAATTAAATTATAATCAAAAAAAAAAAAAAAACCAAAAAGAAGGAAAGAGTTAAAAATTAGCAATTCGTTTTGATTTTTTTTATGTTTTTGTGGTACATTGTCAAATTTACCCAACTCTTTTTTAAGAACCATATAGGGTATCTAAAATACTAACCTTCCGTTTATTTCAATGAGTTAATTAATCGTTCCAGGTGATTTTAATGAACCGTTTATTATAGATTAGGGTGTAATCTGCTCTAATTATTCTAAATTTTATAAAATTATAAAACTCAAATGTGTTTAAGTTGTTAATGCGCCATCTATTATCTGGTTCAAAATTTATATTTTTTGTTTAAATTGAGTATTTGTTAATGTTTCTCATTTTATTAATTAATAATTACAATTGTATTATGAAAATATAATATCTTTTATATTAATCATCCATTGACGGGACAAATTCTTAGTATGCTTTCATCGCAAATATATTACATATAATGGAAAATTTTAATCGATTATGTTTTGTTCATTGGTTAGGTTTTAATTTTGAATTATAAAAGACAAGTCGATGGAATTAATAAACACACGCAGGTTATTCATATAGAATTCAATAGAATTATAGAGAAGGAAAGATATTTAGTTTTAGATACTTGTTGCAGATCTTTACTATGCATATTAAGAAAAATTTAATTCAATGAACGAAAGAACATTAGAATATAATAAGATAAAGTTTTAATTTTCTATAGAAAGATATTTGAAATTTATCTAATTCATAACTTATATTGCCTTCTTACGGTATCACATATAATTTTGATAAAATCCCGACAAATTGTGTAGGTTTTTTTTTTTAATAAATATTTTCTAATATTTTGCAGTTTAAGGAGACCTTCTCATCTTCAAATCTCATCTTTTAAGCAAAAACTAAAAAAGCAAAATAAGACATTATCAACTCCAAAAAAAAAAAACAAAAAAAAAATCTAAATAAAATATGACATTTGAAAACATGTACAAAAAAAAAAAAAAAAAAACATTGATAAAAATTTCTTAATTTGTTAACAGTTTTTTTTTTTGTTTTTAAATTGTTTATTTTTCTGATTTTCCGAAATGGACTTATGCTCCAACAAAACACAAATTTAATACAGAAATCAAATTAAATAAAGTCTTGCCAAAATAATTAAGTTCGTCAAACCATACTGAAAAAAAAAAAAAAAAAAAAGAAAATAAAATCAATTTAACTTCAATAATCGCGAATGTTTCATATCTGATAAAAGATCTTTTTTTTTTTTTTGTTTTTTTATTATGTTATTTTATTTTTTATGGTTTTTAATTTTATTTTTGTTTATTTGTTTTTTTTTTTTTTCAATCTAAATTTTTCTTTTTTAATATTTCAATATTTTATACGAATTAAAAAGGCAAAATTAAATTTGCCAAAACAAGAAAAAAAAACAAACAAAATAACAACATAAAGAATTTACAATATCACGAGATATCTGGTAATCAAATACCCGCCAATAAACCGTTGTTTCTCTTATAATAATAAATTTTAATGACAGAATATATGGGTATTTTTTTTTTGGATTTAAAAAAAAAAAAAAAAATATTAAAAAAATATCAAAAAATAACAACATTGAAAATAATACAGACTATAAAATGCGACATAATAATTTCTTTATTTCACGGACTAAAATATCCACACCTCAATTACCTGTAAAAAGAAACAAAAACAAAACCGTAAAAAATCTCAAAATAGTATGAAAAGTTCAAGTTCTTTTTTCGAATAAAAAGAAAAAAAAAATAAAATAAGAAAATGAAGAAATGAAGAAGAATAAATTAGAAAAAATTGAACAATGAGAATATAAACAACAAAAACCACGAGAATTAGAACAAGAACAAAAAAAAAAAAAAAATCATTTCGTATAAAAAATTGTTTTTTTTTTTATTCTTCAATTCGATTCGTTTTTTTTTTTTATCGATTTTTGGAAAAGAAAAGAACTTTCCATTAATATAAAAGCATTGAATTCTTTTGAACCTTAAAGAAAGTACAACATGGATAACTGGAACTTCAATATTAATATGAAATTTTTAATTAAATTTTTAAAAAATTTATTTATTAGTTACATTTATCTATTAGTTATCTGTCCGCCCGTCCGTCCATCTTCTTTACCGTTAAAAATGGGGGTATGAAATTTTAACCATGGATAGTTCTTATCAAAAAAAAAAAAAAAAATTAATGTTGTGGAACATTTATTTTATGTATCCGCATCTGTTACGGAATTACAGCTCCATAAATTTGGAAAGATCCCTATTTTAAAACTTGAAACCACAGGAAATTTTTAAAGCTTTATAAAAAATATAAAAATTTGTTGATCTTTGAAAATTAGCATAAGTTACATCTGAAATATATTTTGTATACTTCATTCTGTTGTTTATTAGAGATCAAAATTCGAAAATTTTTTATTTGAAACACACTAACAGAAGTTGATTTTTCAGAACTGCGGCGTAAAGATGTATTTCGATTGGTATGAATCAAAACCCGAAAAGTCTCTGTATGCTCTATTGAAAAATTATAATTTTATAAGTGGCTCTTATTTGGAATTTTTTATTCTTATATTAAATTTCTCTTATTTAACTTTTGGAAAATAATATTTTAACTCATGTTTATCTGATAACTGAACAATTTTTATTAAAAAACATACCTAATTTAATTACAATGTCGCCAAATTTCGCCTCAGAATTTTTAATATTTTCGTAGGTTAGGTACGTACCTGTTCTTCAGTGATCACTTTATTAAAAAAAATTCTATAAACCTATTTAATTTTTCAAATTTTATATAAATATTTTCTTTTATCATTTTTTATTTCAATAAGCACCATGAGGCATCCACAAAAATTATTGTTTTTTATGTATATTAGACCATTAGTATTAAAGTTAGACTAAGCATTAGTTGAATTATTATTTCAATTAACTGGTTGATTACTTGACTGTAAGAATTCTATGATTAAAATTTTTAGAAAATATGACATTAAATTGAAATGTAAGCATTTACTATTTATTATCAATTTTGTATATTTTGTATATTCTGTCAACAAATCATTAATAAAATCATTTAAATAAAAATATCTATTTATCTGAATTCGACTGTTAACCAAATTTATACTTATTTTATTATAAAATGTAGATAATGTGACCCACCCCTTTTTTTATTGTTATTTGTTGTTGTTTTTTTTTTTGTAGATAATGTTATTACCTAATTTAGTATATCTTACCATACCTTACACCAAGGTGTTTAACCTAAAACTGTGAATGAGTGTTTTGTTTTTTATTTCAAGATATTCGATTTCAATTCGATGACGCTTGAATGAGCGGTCGTTGTCATCGTCGTCGTCGTCGTCTCTTATACAAAAAAAAAAAAAAATAAAAAAAGAAACAAAACAAAAACTCTTCAAAAAATTATGATATGGTTATATGTACATATGTACTTAAATTTTGTTTGTTATGAGTATTTTGTTTTTGTTTTTTTTTTCTGTTTTTATTATTGTAAAATGGTTGAATTAAACAGTTATTGTAAACGGTTAAACTGGTATTGAAAATTTTCGTTTTGTTTTTTTGTTTGTATAGGTAATTTTTGTAATTTATTTTTATTAATTTTAATTTTTTTTATTATTATTGGAATTATTTATTTAATTAGTACGTTGATATATCACAAAGTTTTGGATGTAATCTTATTTTTTTTTTTTTTTGTAATTTTACTGAAAGTTAACACAATATGTCGGAGAATTTTTACATATAAAAAATTAAATTTTTTTTTGAATTGAGTTAAGACTCATACGATTTAATTAAATTTAGTCCTAATAAGGGAAAATACATATTACAACTAGATTATTTTAAATATTTTTTTTTTTATTTTCTTTTTCAATCTAGACCTTTATTTTAAAGGGATTAACGTAATTTTTCATATTCTCCGAATATTTTTATAATGTATGTAATATATATAACGAATTATATCCGTTCGAACTTAGCTTTAACAGGGTATAACAAATTTGTTTTTATGTTTCTGTCCCCTTAGGGGAGACGAGATGTATATGAAAAAGTATACATATATTATATATTCTTGCATAGGATCGATTTCTGAGTTGATTAAGCCATGTATGTATGTCCATCCGTTAGCACGATATCACAGAAAATAAATAACTGAATAAAGGAGCTAGGATGCTGAAAGTTTTACGATTTCGCCTCGCCGTAAAATTTGTGATTATGATATTTAAAAGATGCAAGTTCGACCGTCGGGTTCAACTAGCTGCCATATAACTTCTTTCTTTATATGAAAATAACTGAGTGTATATATCAAAGTTCTCAAATTTTGTAAAAAGAACTCGAGTTTCAGTAGAAATACTTTTCATACAACTTCTCTGGAATTTGATTCGTCTAGCTTAACAGATTCGGTTAGCTGCCATAAATAATTATTTTTTCTTTATATGAAAATAACTCTGTGTCTATTGGAACTAGGTATCTGAAATAAAGCTAGGTGAAAAGAAGTTAAGTTTTATGACAACAGGTTCTGCAAAGTTTTGTTGATCTAGAACAGCAGATTTGGTTGGCTGCTATGTAAATCCGACATTTACATAAATATAAATATATTGTGGCATTTAATTTTGTCACATGTTTGAAATTTTGTAAAAAAAAATGATTAAATTTTATTGTAACATGATGACTTATATTTCGTACGGATATGCTAGAGTTGACACAGTAAATTATACATTCTTCCTCATTTCATTTGGCCTAATTTAAAGTTTTTTAAAAGGCCTACTTTAATCTAACTTTAAGAACTACCAATTTTTGATCTAGGTTACAAACTTTGCGTAATGTATTTTCGTCAAAAAAAAAAAAGTACAAGACAAGACAAATGTAGAAGGGGCTAAGATTAATATTATGAATAAAATAGTGTAATGTACTCTTTGAAACTTTGTATTGTATATATTATCTAATTGTATACATACACTGCTAGACCAAAGGTGATAGTTCTCTTTTATTGATTTTTCAAAAAAAAAAAAAAAAAAAAAAAGAAATTTTAAAATTTCAATTTATATTCGATATACGCATACTTAAAGTAATGACGGTAATATTTTATTTTTATAACTTTTAAAAATATTTTCCGTATCTTTACTATATAATATAATAGATAAATATAACCAGTATAAAACAACCAGTTTACATTTTGTTAAAAAACTTAAAAAAAAAATTCATACAAAACACATAATTATTCGACAATTTATATTTTTTTCTTTTCTCATTTTCTAATGTTAATTTTTTTTTTTTTATATGCCTCATTCTTGTCTATTTTAAACCCATATTTTTTCCCTATAGTTCCTAATATTAGATACTTTTTATGGTATAGTTTAGTACTTTTTCTTTATATTTTGTAATAAGAGCATATATATATATATATATACATATATATATAGTTTTATAATAATCAGATCGTTATAGGTTTTTTTTTTTTTGAAAATGGGAACTGGTATAAATTTATCTAAACTTCAAAAAAAAAAGAAAAAAGAAACTATTATACGCTCTTATATGGCTCTTATATGTAACGATATATTAGTACATATCATTATTATTCTACTATATATTTTAAGTTTATAGGTTTTTTTTTTTTTTTGTTATTTAGTTATTTCACTGTTTTTTCTTTTTAGAAGGTTGAAACAACTCTGACCAACATTTACAGATTAAAAAATATGTTGAAAAAGTGTAACTATAAATCATTTCGAACTTTGTCTCATATTTAATTTTTTTTTTGTTTGTTTTTTATTTATTTTGATTTGGTTTTTTCGTAAATGGCAACTTAGGAAAAAGTTGGTAACATAAAAAAATGTTACAATACGTATCATGAAAAGTCGCCAAAAGAAAAAAAATTTTCTTTTTGCCTAAAATCTAAAGTAACAAAAAAAAAAAATGAGTTCTAAAGAATTGAGAAGGCATACAAAACAAGTCAAAGATTAAAGTAGAAGAAATTAAAAAAATTTTTTTTTTTTTTTAAATAAAAAATAAGTAAAAAGATTGAGGCATTGAATCGGATTGGATAATCCTAAAATAATTCAAGATTCTGACGAATCATAAGATATAAATATTTAAAAAAAAAAATCTATTATTTTGTTTTATAAACTTAGATTATCAGCAAGCTTCGTAAAGACTCCTATGCTTGAGGGTAACTTGACGGTGTATGAACGGCATTTGTTCAGTAAACTGTTGAAAATAGCTTAAATGTAATGAAAATAATATAAGTAGAAAAAACTCGCCATTCTCAGTGTACAATCGGCGAAAAAAAATAAAGTTTAACCAAGTTTAACTTTTTCGGCGTTAAATGACTTTTGAGGTTGTCAAATTCCAATTGTAATTGTAAGTGTTTGGAAAATTGGTAGTAAAAAATTTAAAGTAATTTGAATTTATTTAATGAACTTTTAATAAAAGCGTTGTAAAGATTTATTTATTGTGAAAAAAAAAAATGACAAAGGCAATAATTAATACTGATGATGTGATGAGTATTTGATTGAAGCAGTCAGAGTTCATAATATTTTGTATGAAAAATCATCAAAAACATATAAAAATATTAAAGTAAAAGTTGAAATGTGTACGTAAATTGGGGAAATATTGGGAATGAAAGATAGGATTATTTGAAAAAAAGTATTATTTTTTATATAATACAGGTTTGTCCAGTTTTGAAAACCTTTTTGAGAAGCTATAAAAATTTTGAACACACAATTTTTTTTACAGTACTAGAATGCTCTATTAGATGAAAGAGTTTGCGAGATAGAAGTTTTACATGAGCATAAGAAAATACAAGACACTGCGTCAGAAAGCCATACTCAAAAAAACTCAATAATTTATAAACAAAATCCAAAATAATTGAAAAATTTAGTTAGCACGCAGAAATGTTTAGAATAAACTACGATTGCCATGATAAAAAATAGATTTATTATGTTTACAAATTTCATTTTACAGCAACCAGACTGCAGTTTGCCTACTTAAATTAATTTTCACCGTTTCAGCACCCGTACAATTTCTACGAAGTCGAGCTTAGCTGAAACTTTAGCCTTAATTTTATATCAATCACTGAATTTATTTGGTGGAAAATATCAGTAATCCAATTATATAAATCAAGAGAATAAACCTTTTGGCACGTAATGAAAATTAGTGCCATACTATTGATTAATACGTTTGAATTATTGTTGAATTATTCGTAATCTGTCTTTTATTCAATCAATTACTTGGTAAAACTATGCCATTAACAAACCATTTACCATATTATAATGTATTTGGATTTCATGAAAGAAACAGCAACTTTATAATGCATTTCTAGTTTTTTTTTTTTTGTGTAGAATTTAATATTGTAAGAAATTTTTTTTAAATGTTGAATTTAAATAAATGAGCATATCCATTTTACATCCATTGTGCAGTTTAAGGTGAGATTTTTATTTTTTTTTTTTTGAAGATTCCAGAACGCATAAAAATGCGTTATTCTTTTCCAAAAAAAACAAACAAAAGGGGGGAAAAAAATAAGAAAAAAAAGATGAAGGTAACTTGAAATCTAGTTTTAAAATTTATTATCCATATGAAAATGCGTTGGTTGAAGTTTTTTGAATTTATTTTTAAAATTCTCAATAATATAAATTTTATATCTACCATGTTGGTATGAAATTATTTAAAATGGTTTATATACGTAGATAAATGCTTTATATTATCTATAGATTAATTTTTTTTTTGAATTGTTCATTGGTAAAAATAAATACGAGAAACTTTTTAACTTAAATCTTATACTAAAGTAATGTAGAAAACCAGTTTTTAAAAATATGAATTTATTAGGAGGATTTCATTAAAATATGATCTAAAAATGACAAAATAGTATCAACATTTTGCTATAAAATAAAAAAAAAATTTTAATATGACTTTTAATTTTATTTGATAAAAAAACAAAAAAAAAAAGAAATAATAAATTAGCCCTATAAATTAGTATAGAGCAAAGAAATTTTGTTTTAAGAACTAGTTAGAATATTTCGTGGAATAAAGTTTTAAATTTAAAGGTGGATTAACTATATATGTATCTACTATCTATCTATAAAAAAAATTTGAAGATAATGTAATTTTTTAAGAAATCGAAAATCTGTATATGATAATTTTAGCTAGTACATATAAAATTTTGAGGTTGGGTACATAATTGTTAATTACAAAGGCCTGAATTACAAAATTATGAGTTTATAAAATTTGAGTTCTGAATAGCATAATAAAATCTAAGTTACAAATTTTGTGAAAAAAGTGTATAATCTTGCTTTTGTACTAAACTCTAAAAAAAATTTTTTCCTTATTTTTTTCCACCCATATTTCAAAAAAAAAGTATTTAAAAATAGTTAATCCTACACTAAACAATTTATGGAAACCCTGATTTTGTAACTAATTGTAAAATTCCTCCTGATTAAAAATTTCCCAAACACATATGTATGTATGTATATGCATATTCTATGGAAAAAAGTGTAGAACTAGGATTTTGTACTCAATTTTAAAATCTCTCCTAATTATTTTTGCTCGATTCATATTTCAAAACAAAATCATTTAAAATAGTTAAATTCACATTAAACAATTTATTGAAAACCCTGATTTTTTAACCAATAATTCTAAATAATATCTACTAATTCAGGATCTCATATTTACCAGAATATACGTATATTCTTGAAAAATACTAAAATATGGCTTCTAAATATTTGACCTCCATTTATATTTTGAAATAAAATGATTTAATACAGTCAAATCCTAGCTAAACAATTTATTGAAACCCTGATTTGGCAACCAATTCTAAAATCTTTTAATTAATGTTTTTACGTGTTTTCAAATATTTCATCAACAACAAAATTTTTTCAACTGAGAATTGTGCGAAAGGAGAATTTAAAAGAAAAATTCAGTATTATCTGTTAGTACTGAAAGATAGAAAAATATATGTAGTTTTAGGTAGCAATATATTGATAGGAACAGGATTCTTAAATTTATTCTAAGTTAATGGTTAATAATTTTAGATTCTTACCTCTTGTATTTTTTTTTATTATTAAGTCAAATGTTATCATTTAATCTAAAAATCTTTTATTTTTCGAAGAATTTTTATACCTTATTCCAAAAACAAAACTTTTTAATAATAAGAGTTGGAAATTTCATTAATTTGATGTGTTGGATCATAATTAAAACTAAATTATTTTTTTCTTATTTTATAATTTATGATTTAAAAAAAAAAAATATATCCGGGGGATAACATTTAAAAAAACATAGGAAGCATTTTAAATATTAACTAATTTTACAAAAAAACTAAAAGAAAACTAAACTAAAAATTTACTTCAGTTACTAAAATAAAATCAAAAGAAACAAAACAAAAAAAACAGAAATTTAATAAATTCTAGTAACGTGTTTTGTAATTACTGTTCCATTTTAAAACTAAAAAATAAAATTAACCTCTTATAATTTTGCTTGTTCTTAATGACCCCCATTGAATTGTAAAAATAAAAAAATAAATAAAAAAAAAATGTAAAACAAAAGAAGTAACTTAAATCAGACCAAACTAAAATCGTTATTTTTCATTGTGCGATTTCATTCGTTTTTACAAGGTTCTTTTTTTTGTAGTTCAATTTTACCTTTATTTTTTTTTTTTTTTCTTTAGTTGCTTTTTCTTATTTTTTTTTTTTCGTAAAACCCTTTTTTAGTAAAATAATTTTAACGATCATTTTTTTTTTTTCTGTTTTTTTCTTTACCTGTACCATTTTTTTTTTTTTTATAACCATCTAATTTGCATGTGTTTGAGTTCATATTAAAATTTACCTCATTGCTCTATTGTTGCATTCCGTGATGAAGTTTTTTTTTTTTTTTTTATTTAGTTCTAAAAATTGTTTTTGCAACTAATAAAATAAAATTAAAAAAAAAAAAAAGGTTACCAACTCCATTTAAATTTAAAACGAACACAACTGATATTACATACTTTCTTGTGGTTTATTATTCGACTCTAAGATTTTTGTTAAAAAATTTTTTGATTTAGGTTTAGTTTCACTCAGCCGTTGATTACTCGACTGTATCTAATAATAATGCTTATATGCACAATTTTAAATTCATTTTTGAAGTTTTGGGGTCAACAATACTTTTGCGGCGGGCACAATTTTAAATTATGCATGTATGCATTATTATTAGATACAGTCGAGTAATCAACGGCTGAGTGAAATTAAACCGAAAGCTAAAGTGACTCCAAAAACAGAAGCTTAGGCAAATATGAATAATAAATGACTTAGTGAATGTCCTATACTCTTTATAGGAGTGGAAAGGAGAGAAAGAAAAAATCGGTACTAGCAATTTGATAAGCAAAGTTGAATGTGTCTGCAATTCTTGATTAGATGGAGCTAATAAAACCCAAAATCAAAAATTAGCAAATTTTAAGGGCAATGAAAAAATTGCATACCCTAAGGCGATAAGATGATTTCTAATTAAAAACAACGTTAATATTTTGTGCTCCTTTTACAGAGAAAACTATTATTTTCTGCTTTCAACTACACCAGCCTATAAGAAAAAGATTAGGTAGAAGTAAATACGGTTATGTTAAATAAGCGTCCCATTAACCAGATCTGCAATTCTTATTTTTTAAAACTTATTTTTCTCTGTCTCAATTAATATATTGGTAAAGCATTCCCACTTTGAAATGACTTGCAAAGTAAACATTTTTATAAAAATCATTATATTTTTTTTTGTATATACTTGATGTCCCTTTAGGTTATAATCATTTGGTTAAGCATATTATTTTAAAGTTTAAATATTATTAGAGATGGAAATGCCATAATTATTAACCTTTTTATGAAAATTATATACGGAAAGTGGAATAAAATAATATTTTTTGCAATAATATGGCAAAGTAATATAAAATTTTTTTTCTTCATTTATATTCTTTCATTTTGGGTAAAAAAAAAAAATGTTGGATCAAACAATTAAAAAAAAATTCTTTTTTTTTTTTTTTCTACATATACCAGTACAATAAACAAACACATAACTATCGGAAATGCTTTGGAATCGGGATGCATTGTATTACATTGTAAAATTAAAGCAATTTATCATCATCCACGCTTTAGTTCAAATCTGTATTATATGTAGACACCATGTATTCTTGATGAAAATTTAACTAGAGCCGCCAGCCACCAACATGTATTACATGTTACATGTAATATCAATTATGTACGTTTGTATGTGTACTGTGAAACAAATGAATTTTGATTGTTGAAGCAAACAAAATACATATCTGTGATTCGCTTAACAAGAGGGCAATAAGAAAAAGAAAAAAACAGATTGGGACAAAAACAAAAAAAAAAGTACCTACTTTTCCTGTAAACTTAGTTTAAACCTGGAAAAGATATATGTATTTTCAAAAAAAGGGAATATACATATATATATATATATTTTTTTTTTTTGTTTAAATTCTTGCTTGTACCTCTTTATTTTTATTTTGCTTATGTTAGACAGTCTTATGAATTTTGTTATTTTGTGCAAGCCTCAAGCAAACCAAACCGTGCAAAGACGTAACAAAAACAACAAAACAAAATATATAGTAAGTGTGCTTTAGGTAGTACGAAATATCAAAGGCACTTCCAAAGAAGTTGACTTGTTATAAGGTATATATTATTGTTCAGATTAAAAAAGAAAAACAAAACAATAAAAAAGTATGTTGTAGGTTCGTCTTATTTAAATGCTAGGTGAATGAACTGATTAAAAAAAAAGTACTTATATCCAAATGGTAACTGCTTAAATAAGAGATTCAAAACTTATGATAATATAAATATATAAAAAAAACCCTACTTATTTCTGTTTAAAAATAAAGAGGAAATAAAATTAAAATAAAAAAAAAAATAATGAGATTTTTGTACAATGTCATTGAGTTTCCTTTTAAAAAAAATCTGCATGTAAAATTATGTTCAGAACTTTTTGTATAAAATAATTTATCCATAAGTAATTTTTCGTTTAATTAAGTCTCAAAAGCGATAAGAATAAGAAAATATAATTTTAAAAGTTAATTTTTTTACATTACATCAAAAAAAATAATAAAACAATCCGTTTATTTCAATTTCAGAATTCAGAAACTTCCGATTTTCATATCATTGCTTCAATTATAATTGATTGTAAGATAATATAGTGATATTTAAGAAGTCCTACAAAGATTTTTATAAAGACTAAAAGTTATTGAAGGGTTATGAAAAGTTATAGAAGGAATAATGGAGGTGAAGGATAAAAAGTTGTGAAGAGCATAAAGAATATGGTTAGAGTATTATTTCAGTATCATTAGATTAGATTAGATTATTGTTTAAAGGGTATAAGTAGCACTAACATCTTTTGAATTAGATATATTGTGCTCCTCCCATTACTATCTGTTGTGGATTTTGCTTCTACTTATAATAATTTAGTCACCCTTATTACTTATAATAAAGTAAAGATCTGTAAAGGTTTTATTGCTGGCAGTTCAACTTCGAAAAAACATTATGCTTTAAGGTGCATACAAATCTTGCTCAAAAAATGCTCTCCAGTTTTTGAGTATTCTTTCTGGAGATTTTTCTTTTTCTTGACAGAATCTATATGCACCATTGCATTTTTCCATTGAAATTTGCTTTAAGTGCCCCTGTAATCGGCAATGCCCCGACAGGAATCTTGTTATAATTCTTAGTTTATTTTTGCTGGATCCTATGATTTTATTATATCATCTTCCTTGGTTACAGTTTCCCAAAAGTTCCTTAGAATTGGAATATCAATATACTTCCCAAACTTATTTTAAAGAAAAACAAAATTTTTGTATTTATTCTAACATTTATTGAAAATTTCTTTTTTTTTTTTTGAAGTTCGTTTCCAAAAATTTTAATTTAATTTAATGGAACAATATGTAGGCACCAAAAAATAGCTATTAATAGCTGAAAGGAATACTATTCTCTTGTTTTTTTTTTTTTTATTATGAAGAAAATAAAGTACTAGGTATGCAATTAATTTAAGATGCAACTTAAAAATCATTTAATCAATATGATTAAATAAAAATTTACGCTAGATGAATTTTTAAACGGATTAAACATATCTTGATCATAGATTAAGGAATTTAGATAGAAAATTTTAATTCACCAGATCCAAATTATTCTTTGTGGTTCACTGGTTAAAACCACAAGATATTGAATCAATATCCTTAATTAGTTTTTTCTTAATCATTCATGAGCTTAAACAACTTAATATCCATTTTTTTTTATTCTATTCAAATACTTACGTTCACAGACATATATATATATATATACATTTTAAATTCTTTCTTAATTAAAAATTGACAATTCATTCCATTGACAATCTTAAGTTCTTTAACAAAAAAAAAAATTCACAAAAATTTAAATAAAATATTCTGAAAACAAAAAAAAAAAAACTACGAAAAAACAAAACAAAAACTTAAAATTCATCACGAACTGCTGCAGTTGATTAAGAGTCAGACTAATTTAAAGGTGTAAATTAAAGTATGAAAAAAAAAGACAAAAAAATAAAAAAAAAAAAACATGAATACGATAACAAAAGCCTATATCTTGCAAATATTTGCCAAACAAATTTATAAAACAAAACAAAACAAAATTTACTTTTGAATCTTAAAAATTTGCTTATATTAGTTATACATGTTTAGGTACTTAATATATGTCTATGCATATATGTAAATAATTTGTTGTATATTAAATCTTTTTTTTTTTTGTTTAGTATCCTTAGGGAAATTAAAAAACAACAACAATAATAAATAACAAATAAAAAAAAAAAAAATATTTAAAATTCTTTTTGAAAATTCTTCTCTTCTGTTATCGAGCACAATCACGAGCGCATATTAACAGCATCTCAATACCAGCAGGAACAATAAAGGAAAAATCAACTGTCAAGAACCGAATTACTATACAATGAACATGGAAAAAAAAAAAACAGAAAAAAAAAACAATAAAAATCGAACTTAAAAGAAAAATTGTTTATACTAAAGATTTTTGTTTTTTTTTTGTTGTCGATTTATTTCTTTAACAAATGACGAACTTTTACACATACTTTTGTACAATAAAGAGCCTATAGACTATTGCTTATCACAATCAACGTAGTTTTTTTTTTTGCTTTTACATTACCAGATTTTTATTTATAAATGCAGGACAAACAATTTTTCTAAGGAAGTTGGGCATTTTCTAAAGACACCAAGAATTCCCCCCTTCCTAACGTCAGATTCTTACTGACTAAACCCAACTCCTCCTTTAGCCAATATAATGGGATTAAACTCCTACCTGTTAAAGCAGTATATTGGCTAGAGAATAGGAATAGAAAAGGATAGGACAAGGATGCGGAAACATTAAATTGGGAGTGTAAGGAAACAATCAATCCGCCTATTATTATTACTATTTTGCTACTGTGGCTATAGTAAATAACAATTATAACATGTAGAATATATAACACACATACAATTATAACACACATACAATACCTTGCTGCATCAGATAATAATTGAAAGCAAACCCACTGTCACTGTAGCAACAATTATTATTGGTATTGGTATTAGTATAATTAATATTATTATTATTTACTACAGAGAAGACCATCAGATTTTGAAAAAAATCAAATAATTTTGTAGGAAATTTCAACCTTAAGAATAAACTTTGTTTTCTAAATTTAATTTAACATTTTCGTTTTTGAAATGAAGCATATGTAAATTATTATTTCCTCAGGATGAGTATAAAAATTTCCACAAAAAAATATCATTCCAAAACAAAAATATCTGAGTACTTAGTTAATACTGTATTAGTATAGTAGTAGTGATGGTCACCTAGAACGAAAAAAAAACAAAAAAGTTACAACACGATATTATATACATATGTACGTGTGCCCAATAATACTTGAGTAGAAAAACGTGGTTAACTTATTAAAGGAATCGTGAAAAAGTGTTGGAAAACAGAACTCATAAGTTTATTTGGAAGAAAAACTAAATTCATTAGGACTTTAAATATTGAAAGGTGTTTAATGATTGTAACAAAATTTGGGGTTTTTTGTTTTTGAAATTTCATTTTAATTTTTAACTCAATAAGAAATTGAGTCGGTTTAGGTAAAATATCAGCCTAAAGTACTACCAAAAAAAAAAAAAAAAAAAAATCCTTTTGTTTTATTTTTCTTTGTTTTTTGTCTTTTATTTTCAATTTTAAAAGCTGTAAGGCAATTTTAAAATTTTATGCTGATGAAATGTAGTAAAATTCTTTTTATTGGATTGTAAGTCAAGGCAATGAATAATGATATATATACATATATGTATATATAGAAATCAAGTATTGTCGTTTAATTTGGTCTGCCGTTTCTTTTATTAGATTGAAACTCAAAACATAATATATTGTAAAAATATGAGTAGAGTTGACATAAGTACTTATGACAGTATTGAGGGGGTTTAGTAAAATCTTTTTTCTGGTAATTTTAAAATGTTATTTAACAGCCTTAATGCTAAATATGCATTACATAAATAATATTCTTAGTACTTTGTGTTTTTCTTTTATAATCAAGAAGTTTTTGGTACTAGGCTTTTAAAAGTCACGTTCAAAATACTTAAGTAATTGAGCAAATGGAATAAATTGTGTATAGAATATGTTAGTTGTCTAGATACTTGATATTAAATCTAATAAAAATGAAGCACAAGGTAGAATCCAAAAACAAAAATTTTTTAAAATACGTACATTTCGAAAATGTTATATAAAATAACTTTTTGCATTAGAGAATGAATTGAATTAAATAATGTGAATACTTAGAATTTACACAAATAGTTTTGTTTTTTAAAATTATCTATAAAGAAAATTGAAAAAAACTTGAGTTTTTTTTTGTGAAATATCAAAATATAATTTTAAAACTATAAATTTTGTGTTTCTTTTTTGAAAAATACACACAACAGTCAAATTTAAGGTATAAATACCTTAAAAAATTCAGATATTTTAATTTTTTACTTTCTTATATCCCTTCCTTTAACGATTGGAACACAAAATATTGTTATGCGCAAACTTTTACTTTTCTTCTATTGTTTTTGCAATAAATATTTATTTTTCCAATTAAAAAATGTTCGTTTAAAAATTCCTGAGATACGAAAAAAGACAAAATTTTGGGAAATTTCAATTGAGAAACTTAACAGTAAAACCCAAATACTAAATTGCAAAAAAAAAGAAAAGTATTTTGAGTTGAATTAAAATCAATAATAAATATTATTTTTCTAACTATCAAGGGAGGTGTGAATCTACTTCCTTCATAGTGTCAACATTTTTACTGACTAAACTCACTTGTCCTAAGGGGCTAATATAATTAATCTCATTATGCGTAACTTCTGATAGGGAGTAGAGATATGAAAAGATAGGATAGGGATGCGAAAACTTTAAATTGGGCAGTGGGATTGTTAGAAAAAAATTAACCACGTAGACATTAAGAGTTGCAACACTTTTCTTGTATATGATCTGACTTGGGTTTGAACCCAAAATCTGCAAATTAAAATGTTGGCGACTTGATCATTACTCCATGAGTCAGATAAGTATCATCAGATTAAACCTAATTGAAAACAATTGTATCCTTAAAGAAAAGAACCTTAAAACCTTATCTGTCTGACACAAGTTAACGAAAAGTTTTAGATAGATGAGTAAATTTTTTCTATCTTAAACAATATTCATATATGAAGTATAACCTTTGGCTGTACTTTACCTCTATAGTGTTTAAATTAAAAAAGTTTTTAAAAAATTCTCAATAAAAACAACAATCTAAAAATCTGTGAGAAGACAATTTTTAAAGAGATTGGATTTCAAAGTTTATTTTGTGCAATTTGTATGTTTTTGATGTGATTTGTTGTACATTTATGCCATGTACAAAATTATATATAAAATTATTAGTTAAGCATTTTTTTTATACCAACTATAGTTTATTAAATGTTGACAGAGTTGATTTTCTATTAATAAAACATAAAACATGGCAGTATATTTAATAATTTATTAAAGGTAATTTCGAGGTATTCAATAGTATCAGATTAATTAATTTTAAAATTCTTTAATTTTATCACTTAAAATATCTTTGGCATTAAAATTACGCATTTAAATATTTTAAAGTATAGAGCTCAGATATCAGACTACAACAAATGCATTTGCATTAATCAAACATCAAAATCTAATTTATTTAATTAAATTTAAAATGTACTTAGGTATCATTTTATAATCCTTTTTACCATTATCCTTATACAATAAAACAGCCCGAATTAAATTAAATTGAAAATGATGTTAAAAATATAAAAAGTTTTTTAAAATCTCAATTAGATTTGAACTTTAGTGATTACATTTATCCTTTTTGTTTTGATTTAAACCTGAAATCACTATTAACAGTAAAATTGTCAATAATCCCTCCCATTTTTTAAAAAATATTTTTTTTTTTATTTTTCATTCTTACTATCTGTTTCTAAAGGATTGATTTAATTTTATTTTATATCTTTTTTTTTTGTTTTTGTCAATTGAAATGTGAGTAGTTTTTCGTTTTTCTAAAGTTGTTGTTAGTGTTGTAAAGGGCAAGTGAATGTTAAGTTGTCCGTCCACCCAAGGATAAAAACAGGATACGGTAAAAAAAAATTGAAAAAAGAAAAAAAAAAACTGAAGAGACGACGACAACATTGTGCAAAAAATTTAATATGATTGAATTACACGAATGTTTTTTTTTTTTTCTGAACTTTTTTAAATTAAGTGAACATTTTCTTTTGTTTTACCGGTAAATTAAGGTTTATATTGATGTAAGGTATTTTTAGCTATTCTCAGGTAATTGGAGTTTTTTTTTTTCAGATTTTTCGTATAGATTATTGCAATTGTGTGCTTAGAATTTTACTGAACAATTATTTACAGGTATTTGTATTGAATTTTTTTTTCTTTTCAATGACATTTACCAAAACAAGAGTTGGATTTAGGTGGGAAATTTTGTTTTTGAACATTATTTTAAATTATTGTAGAATTTTCGGAAATATCAATACATCGATTTAATTTTTTTGTTATTAAATTAAATTACTTGTAAATTTCTTCGATCATATATAAGTACTATCGTAGACGAAAAATAATATAACGGTTTAAGTTCGGAAAATTTCAAAATAATCAATTTGATCTTTAAATGACCTTTACGCCAAAAATTATGTTCTATAAAATATAGCTGACGTTACCTAGCGTTACGTAAAATTCCAAGGCAATCACATAATGTACCTAAATTAAAGTATATCCTACATATGGTTTAAATGTCGTAAGGAGAAATTTTTCTTACGACGTGTGTGGGATTCGAACCCACATTCCCTCGGTGTTTACAGAGTTTATATATACGTTCTTCCTCACTAAGCTGCCGAGATCCGATTGTCTAAATTTTAGGTGAAATATAAAAAAGTAAAAAGGAACATCTGAAATTTTATTCTGAAATTGAAATATGAAAATATTTCTAATGAAAAATAATCTTTTGTGGTTCTTCGGTTATACTGATGAGAGGACAGTAAAGTTTCTGAAGAAAATAATATAACTGTCCTCTTGAAATTTAAAATATTTCCATTAACATCTTTCTCGCAATGATTTGTTGTAATGAAGCTGAATTTTAAGTTTTACAATATAAATATTTTCCATGAATCCAATCCTTTACTTAAATTCAATTTACAAAATTAAAGGGTTCAGGTGTTTGTTTTTGGTTTTAAGTGCATTATATTGATTTTCTCTTTAATAAAAACTTTTTCAATAAACAAACAAAGAAACAAAAAAGCAGTAAATAAATAACAATGAAAGCTCGGTAGAAAAATTTACTTATCCTTTTTTTTTTTTTTTTTACTTTTATAACGTGTATAAAACAGTTAAGTACTTTTTTTTTGTTATATGATTGTCAAGTAAAGGTAAAAAAAATTTTTTTTTTTTTGTTTTATCAATTAACGATAACAGGAGAAGTAAGAAGCAAAAATTCGTTTTACCTTTTCATTGAATATAGCAACTGTGGAATCATTAACTAAGAAAGAGAACCGAAAAATGATGAAGAGGTTAGCGGAAGATTACTAAAAATATGAAATTGGGCCAAGAAGAATCTCTTGTAATTTTTATTTATTTCGAAAATTATTTTTATTGTTTTATATTATTACAATGTTATGAATAAATAAGTTAAAAATATGCAGGGAACAAAATATGTTTTTGAAGAATTCAAGGAAAAAGAAAAAGGGTTTAATACATTAAAAGTGCCTAAAATCATAAAAACAATGTAATAATAATAAAATGAAGAATCCTTAAAAAAAATAAAAAAGAACGAGTAAATGAACTTAAATGTAATTTTAAAAATTAATTTTAGCAAGGACATGAAATTATATTGTTAATATATCTCAAAAAAAACAGTGTACATTAATAGTAGTGGTGGATGGTGGTATTTACAGGATAATTGAAAATTGCAATTAAAGTAACTTGACCTGTTCAAGTACGACATTAAGGAAATTTTTTTTAGAAATATAATTTGTCTGCAAGTTGCTTTAAATATAATACAAAAATAATTATTTCGGAATTATGTTGTCTTTTGTCATTTATGGGACTTCAAAAAATTAAAAATTTACATGGAGAATGATTTTTCAGTTTTAAAGTAATCGGATTAATTTTCTTGTCAAGAAAAATTTATATTTAAAAAGAAAAAAACAAATAACTTTCTGCCTAACAATTAATACATAATTATATTGGAAGGAAATAAATCCCTGGTAAAAGCTTTTAAGATAGTCTGCAAGGAATAAAATGAAATTGAATGGCATTAAATAACAAACATTTTTTTCGTTTTTTTATAAAAGTGGTGGGATTATAAAAAAGATGGTCTCTATTTTTTTTTTTTTATTAACTATTTTGATAATTACTATAGGTTATGATATTTTAATTATTTTTAAATATTTTAAATATCAAGTGTGCATCAAATCTACGTGTCAGAACTAAAAACAACAGTACTAAAAAAAAACAGAGTTCATGAAAAGAGGTAAACATTATTGTTTCTGAATCAAGTTCAACAAAATTTCTGAATTTTCAATGCATAGATTTATCCTAGTTGCTTTCCCCAAACACAAGTTACAAACTAAAAAGCTTAAGATTTTAGAAATTTTGAAGATTCTAATGATGTGAAGAATTGAGTTCACAACATTAGGATAGAGTTCTTTCGCCGGCTGGAGTTCTTCCGCCACATGCATTGATATTAAAAAAAGTACGATTGCAATGTTAATTCGCAATTCGAATCCAAAACAAAGTCTGATATTCATTAATTTCCCATCATACCAGATTTTGCTATTACTGCAACCAAGTCCCGGTGAAAAATGTTAGAAAATGTTGGGAACATATTTTCCTAATCAGTAGTTTCAGGATTACATCTAGAGTTTGACACGACGGATTTGTAAACGCATCTCTCCTATACAAAAAACAAGTAAATGTAACAGTAAGTCGATGCAACCGACTTATTAATACCCTACACCTGAATAATTCGAATTAAATTAAAAATCCATAAGTGTTTTTGGCAGCTGCTTGAACTTCTTCCCTTTTCTGTCTTATTCAACTCGAATTTCAAGAACGTAAAAGAGGCATCCGCTTGGGATATGCTTGACACCCTTGTATAAAATTTTAAGTTTCTATCTTAATTATTTTCGAAGATTGGTAGTCCTTGGGAGGTTTGTGTCAGCTACCCGAATTGCCACTCCAATTCATCGAATCCATCTCAGGAACATAAAGAAAACTTGCCAGAACACCATTCTACTAAATTTAAAGGTTCTACTTTTGTTGGTTTTGGAGATATGCTCGTTGCTCTTGTGCTCGTCCGGAAGTTTCCAAAATACGAACCCATGGTTCAAATTCTTTCAAATGTCAGTTTCCAATTTTACAGAAAAGGAAACATAACAGAACACCTTTGTACTAAAAATAAAAGTTCTATCTTTGTTGGTTGTGGAGATATACTCGTTTGCTCTGGGGCTCGTCCGGAACCTTCCAAGATTTGAACCCATGGACCAAATCCTCACAAATTTCAGAAACATTAATCAAACATGAAGGAACACCATTCTGCCTAATTTAAAGGTTATATCTTTTTTGCATTTGGAGATAATATCATTTGCTCTGAGGCTCGTTCGGAAGCTTTCAAAATCCGAACCCAAGGACCAAATCCTCTCAAATTTCAGAGGCCTAAATCATACATGAAAGAACACCATTCTGCCAAAAGTAAAGGTTATATCTTTATTGGTTTTGGACATAATCTCATTTGCTCTGGGGCTCGTTCGGAAGCTTCCAAAACCAAACCCATGGACCAAATCCTCTTAAATTTCAGAAACATAAATCAAACACGAAAGAACACCATTGTACCAAATTCAAAGGTTCTACCTTTGTTCGTATTGGATATAATCTTATTTGCTCTGCGGCTCGTTCGGAAGCTTCCAAAATTCGAATCCACGGTTCAAATTCTTTCAAATTTAAACCCATGGCCAAATCCTCTCAAATTTCAGAGACCTAAATCAAACATGAAAAAACACCATTCGGCCAAATTTAAAGGTTATATATTTGTTGTTTTTGGAGATAATCTCATTTGCTCTGGGGCTCGTTCGGAAGCTTCCAAAATCCAAACCCATGGACCACATCCTCTTAAATTTTAGAGACATAAATCAAACTGGAAGAAACATCATTATAAAAAATTTAAAGGTTCTATCTTTATTGGTTTTGGAGATAATCTCGTTTGCTCTGGGGCTCGTTCGGAAGCTTCCAAAACCCGAACCCATAGACCAAATCTTCTCACATTTCAGAGACTTAAATAAAACATGAAAGAACACCACCCTGCCAAATTTAAAGGTTATATCTTTGTTGGTTTTGGAGATAATCTCATTTGCTCTGGTGCTCGTTCGGAAGCTTCCAAATCCAAACCCATGGACCAAATCCTCTTAAATTTCAGAGGCCTAAATCATACATGAAAGAACACCATTCTGCCAAAAGTAAAGGTTATATCTTTATTGGTTTTGGAGATAATTTCATTTGCTCTGGGGCTCGTTCGGAAGCTTCCAAATCCAAACCCATGGACCAAATCCTCTTAAATTTCAGAGACATAAATCGAACGGGAAGGAACATCATTGTACAAAATTTAAAGGTTCTATCTTTGTTGGTTTTGGACATAATCTCATTTGCTCTGGTGCTCGTTCGGAAGCTTCCAAAACCCAAACCCATGGACCAAATCCTCTTAAATTTCAGAGACATAAATCGAATGGGAAGAAACATCATTGTACAAAATTTGAAGGTTCTATCTTTGTTGCTTTTGGAGATAATCTCGATTGCTCCGGAATCATTCGGAAGCTTCCAGAATCCGAACCCATGGACGGATTTTGTCCAGATTCGAACTTAGCCTTTCTTTCGTAATTAGTAACCTACAATATAAATTTCATCAAGATAGCATCATTATTTTTTGAGTTATCGTGCGTACGGACGGACGGACGGACGGACATCGCTAAATCGACTCCGGCGGTGATCCTGATTCAGAATATATATACATGTCTATACCTAACTCGCTTCCTTTTGGTGGTTACAAACACCATACCAAAGTTAATATACTCTATACTTTAGGTGTAGGGTATTTAGGTGTAGGGTATAAAAAAGTAAATAAATAAAATAGATAAGTTCTAATAACATAAAATAATGTAACTTTTAATATTTTCTTAGACTTTCTTCTAAATTTGGGAAAAGAATTTATATAAAATTATTTCCGTCATTTAGGATGGGTTACAAAAGTAGTTTTAAATAACAAAACCAACATATCGAGAAGCTCAGGGAAATGTTTTTCGATCATAGACTGCATTCTTATAAAATATTCTAGAAAAAATTATTTTTTAGTAAGAGCTATTTAGAAAATAACAATTAAATCCTGTAACAAAAATATTTATTAGGTATTAGCCCTTACTGATTAAGGTGTGTTAAATGAATATTAGATTATGTTTTAATTCTCCAAATTGTATAAAGAGGAGACAAAGGTCAAAAGATAAACCAAGTAAATCATGGTTTAAGGCAAATATTATAATAAATGTTAAAATAATATAAAAATAGCAATTCCGTTATAGTTTTGCATAAATTAAATAAATACAGTTATAATTTAACACATTGACAGGCACTTTTTGCAATTGAATTTTCTTAAGTGTGGTATTTTTATATGTGATATATTTTTAAAGATCTGAAGCTCGGGCAAAAAAGTAAATAACTTAAAAATGTAGAAGAATTGTTTTAGTGAGTGGTTTGGAAGAAAAATTTATATAATTTCTTAATTTGTTTTTAATCTATAAAAAAAAAAAAAACTGTTTATTAAATATGTAAATATTTCTAGTAATAAAAATTATATTTTAATCTTTTAATCTTCTTTTGTTAATTAATTTTAATTAAAAAATAGACGATAATATTAGCAACATTAATAATGACAGATATAAAATAATTAGGTTTTAAACAAAATTTAAGTAATTTTAAGGAGTACATATTATATATACTGAAAATAGTATTATATTACTGAAAAAGAAAACAAAAAAAGGAAAAAAAAAAAACGTAATTTACACTGAAATTTAATTATTTTCTAATCTGTTACTGCTTTTTTTTATTCTTCTTATTTTTAGATATTCATTAATTCTTAGAATTTTATATACCTATACTTTATTTTGAAAGCAAATTTTTTGTTACTTTAAAATCTGTTTATTTCCCCATTCAAATTTGCATATTATGAAACAGATCCATATTGAATATTTTCATATGAGTGAATATTACCTTGGAAATAAATAAATAAAAAAAAAGAAAATTCCACCACCTTAATTTTATTTAAGAATATAGGGAGTACTAGAGGGTACTAGAGTTTGTATAGCGTTGTTGATATTAAACACTTAAAAAATAAAATGACAATAACATTTTCAACAAAAAAATTTTTTTTAAATAAAACAGAGTAAAAAAGAAAGTAAATATGAGCTGCCGATAAAAGAAGAATTAAAAAAATAACACACACCCATACACAATATATGTACTTACACAAAAATTCAAATTAACAGTGTAAGGATAATATTACTGTTATTTTAATTTTTTTTTTGTTTATCATGAATATTATTTTACCTGAAATGAAAATAAAACATTGAATAAAAAAAAAAGAAAATTATAATAACATTTTATCCTCGCAGGTAAAATAAAGAAAATTAACAAAAATTAGATACGTTAATAATAGGTTTATATATTTATATATATATGTATATTATATATTTCACTGCACCTCATATTTTGTTCACCCACCACGAATAGCTATTAGTTGATATTCATTTCACTCTCAATTTTTATTAAAAAAAAAAAACAAGCACAAAATATTTTCCCTTAAATTATGAGAAAAGCTAAAATACCGTTATTTTTTACCAATGAACTTAAAAAAAACGAAAACAAACAAAATAAAAAAATAGCATAAAATTTTCAGAAAAATTACAAGTAAATTAATGAAATGAAAATAACGGTTTTTATGAAATTGAGAAAACAAGGATTCACCACTTAAGAAATGGTGAGTATGTATAACAGCAAAAAAAAAAAAAACAAATTAAAGAAAGAGATAGAAAATAATAAATTATATGTGAATGGAAGAGAAAAAAATAAATTTAAAATAACTGATCCATTTCATGTTTTAATAAAAAGTATTTTAACATGAAAAAATGCTTTTACCGTTATAAATATAATGATAAACATAAACTTTCTTATATACATATGGGTGTATATTATATATATTTGTGTTTATTTCTTTTTACCTAATACTTCATCTGAATTCGGTGGGTTGATTTGTAAAAAGCAATAAAAACAAAAAAAAAAAAAATAAAAGCAAAAAATAAAATGAAAAATAAAAGAACTGTAATATATTATGATATTATTGTACCGTTGTTCGACCATATAATTTGTAATCTGTTTTTTTTTTTTTTTTGTGCTCCTTTATACTCTTTGATATATGATTTCTGGTTTTATGTTTTTGTATAATAATGTATGTACTGTATTTTAGTTATTAATTCTTACTATAGAATGGTTTGTGTATACAATATTTTATCATAAGAAAGGGGTTATGAATGAGGCGGGAAGATCGGGCAAAACAATAAAAGAAAACTTAACTTAAGCCTATATGAGGTGTAAAAAAATAACCCGAAAAAAAAAATGAAAACAAAATGATAGGAAAATGACGAAAAAAAAAAAAAAAAAAAACAAAAACCCAACATATTAATCTGATCACGAAAAAGTTAATTGACGTTAATACAAGGCATATGTCAGGATTATGGTTTGGTTTTGTATTTATACTGTATTTATTTTTCCTTCGGTTTTTTGTTGTTTTTTATTTCGTTTCTGTTTTTATTATTTCCGAAAAGGAAAAAGGAGGTGTGGTGATATTAAATAATTTGGTCAGTTAGAATCCAACAAAAAAACAAAAACAAAAAGAACAAAACACACATAAAAAAATTTAAGAAAAATTATAAGAAATTATGAGAAAAATTATTAATATGAGCATTAGAGCATGTTTTGGGTATATTTTAACAAAATATACGATACCAATCAAAATGGTATGGATGGTAAAGATTAAAAAATGTGAGCAATGATTGGAGAAAATAAAAGCAAAAATGAAAAATTTGAAACAAATAACAGATTTTGTTAAGAAAATGAAAGGAAAAAGGAAAATGAAAAAAATATCTGTATATTTGAAATTCATTCATAATTTGTAATAATTTGTATTTTTTTTTTCTTTAGTTTTATTTTGTATTTCTTATTAAGATATAGTCAGATCTTGTTCTGAATTGTGCTTTTTATAAATGTTAGATATCATGAATGATTTTAAAGAAGGATTCTACAAAATATTATAATGGATTGTATATAGTGATATAAATAGAAATTAATAAGAAGATTTATGAATTATTAGGGAAATATTTTTTATATATATTGAATTGAAATATCTGAAAATAAATATATATAAGTATATTGGCGAATAAGAATAAATATTATGTTTATGTAGGATATAATCTCAAATTTTTTTTTTGATATATATATATAATAATTGATAATAATTTAGTTTATCTGTTTTCCATCTCAAGTTGTATGGTATGAGTTAAGTTTTTTTAAATTAAAAAAAAAAAAATTAATATTCTAATTATATTTTATGAAAATATTCTTGTATATTATTATGTATAATGTCATGTTTTATAGTATTTTTTCAATATTTTTGCTAGATGCTAAGTCTTAGATTTTATCTTTTTAGATTTTAAATATTTAGTTGATAATTATTTTATAGTTAGTCAATGTGTCATGATTTTTATTTATTTATTTATTTACATTAAAATTTCATATCACAAAACGGTAATATAATATTATTAAACCATCGTCTACCAAAGGTCATTATAGGTCGAATATTATTATTAATATGTACAGTAAAATATTATTTAATTTATGGATTTGTAATTTGCTACCTCTTCAGAATTTTAACTCGCACTCCATCTATTAATAAACCCACATGCTTAACCACTCGGCCAAAGAGATCTCCATGATTTTTTATTTATAAAATATTATTATATATAGTTTTGGTTTTTATTAAATGCGGGAATCATATTTTTTGTCACCTAAAATAACGATTATAGAGTTAATATTTAGTAAGATTCATAATATAATATGAAAAATATTTAATACTAATCCGAAAAATCTGTTTCGACTCTATTTGTGTACAAAAAGAATTTTTTGACAAATTACAAAACTTCCCTTTTTTTTTTAAAAAAAAAAATTACAAAAAAATGGTTATATTTTCAAATTAATTATTAGCTTTAAAAATAATAAAAAAATAACCCCCTTACCCACCCTTTTTTCCGAACTGTTAAATATTTGAGAAAAACCAACAAAGAAAAAATTATTTCGAAAATTAAAATAAAAAAAAAAGGACATTTTTTTTTATATGTATGTACACTAATAAGTATATTCTGACTACCAACAACTTCTATTTAATGTTTTATCGCTATCCGGTATATATACGTCATATTTTATGTTGATAAAACTCTTATCATTAGGATCATAAGTAATTTTTTTACACGTAGCCCTTCTATTATTGTGAAATATTATTGGGATGTATTACTGGTTCTGTATATAATCCTACATATCTAAGAATATAAAATGTTCCGGTGCGATTTTTTTTTTTTTTTTTTTTTTAAATTAAATTTTTATTTTTACCCATTGTACAATCTTAAACTACTTAACCTTAAAAAAATTTACAAAAACGGTTTTAACTTATCAAAGTATTTAACATTTAACATTTAAATTACAATTTTAATTTTTATATGCTAATTTTATGCTATATGATATAAAACTTAAAGCTAAAAAGTGAGCGTTTAGACTATAATAAAGTGACTATTGGAAAAGCCGGGCAAACAAAAACCGATATTATTTCAAATAATTTTTATAAAATAAAACTTAACCTACCTAACCTACCTAACCTACTTAACCTAGATAAAATAATCTGTATTATTAATACTCTAATCTAATTCATAAGCATTTTCCAACCACCAAAATTTTCTTTTAATTAATTTATCTTTGTCCGGAATGGACATATCGTATTTTAAATTTTCTCCATTTATATTGCCCGGGTTATATTCAATAGCTTTACACGTAGCCCGTCTATTATAGTGGTATAATAGGGGGACATGATTTTGGCTTTGGATATAACGATTTTTATCTAAAAAGATGAAATGCTCAGGGGCTATGAAACCCGTGAGCAATGTCTTTTCAATGTACTCCTCATTGTAGTAAAATATATGCGATATTAAACCATGTTCCGGTGCGATGAACACGTTATTTATTGTAGAAATATGATAAATTGCATACTTTAAGGCGCATAAAAATCAAAATATTTTCTATTAGATGAAATCATTTTATCCTGTAGCTGTACATAAAAAGGAATGTAAAATTTAAAAAATATTTCTAAAAACTATGATTATCTAACTGGATTTTGACTAGGTTCTTTATTAGTTGTAATAATATAAGATGACATCTTTTAATTTCAGGATGGGAACAATTTCCTATAAATGAACTTTAAACTTCTTTTTATTAACATTAACAATATGATATCGTCATGTATTTAAAATGCAATTGACTAACATTTTTATTTAAGGTACAACTTTTTTTTTCAAATATAATATTATGTACATGATTTTGTAAAAAAAAGAATACATTATATATAACATTTTTTTTTTTTTATAAATGTTATACAAAAAAATTTACATGAAATACAAAAAATGCCAATTTAATATCAAAAGGGGTCTAAGATCGTAAACTTTTTAAAGTATTATAAATTTGTTTTTTTTAAATGTTTAAGTCAAGAATGTGGTTTTTTTTTTTATCGAATTTATTCAAAATTAAAATAAGAATATCTGTATTGTCACAATTTAAATCTTGACATTAACATAGACAACCTTTTATTTTATAAAAAATATTTTAAAAAAATTAATGTGTGATATTTAATACTATTCATACTAATTTATGCATATGTTATAGATGTGTTGGCTGTTTGGTTTTATATATATGTATATATTTTTTTTGTTGCAGAATCTGATTAATCAAAATTGAGATCATATAATGAAAAATTTTATCAGAGGTTACAGCCTTTTTTTAATAATTTTTGTATCAGATTTTTGTTATACAAAGAAAAAAATTAAATTCAAAACAAAAATAAAATTGAATGGTACTCAAAATTTAATAAAAATTAAATTTGTAACGAAATATGTTTTATATCGTTACCTAAATAACGAAAAATGTTAAATTAAAACATAAAAACATAGAAAAAAACTTATAAAGAATGAAAGATTTTTAAGTAATGTGTTATCTGCGCTTGAAATTTAAGCAAGACTTAGGACCAAGAAGTTTTACAGATGATAAAAATCGAAATGAAAAAATAAAAAAAAAAAAAACAAGGTAGAATGTAAACCAACGGTTTTTAAAAGCGCACATTTCCAAAACTCAATACAAATTGTTTAGAAGTGTGACTTACACAAAAATTTGAAAATTTCATGTAATAAGAAAAAACTTGAAAATAGGACATTTTTGAGATTTTGAGGGGCCGTAAGTCCGGAATCCTATATAACTAAGAAAAGCTGTTAACACACGTAAAAATATATTATTGAAGCTTTAATTTTTATGTCTTGCCGAAGAAAAGTTTTTACAGGTGCCTAAGTTACAGGTGTCTAAAAATAGCAAATTTTCAATTTTTGAGGCGTAATAACTCTTAAAGAGGGGGCGTTACCAAAAAATTTTCTGAGGAAACTTATACTAATTCTAAAAGTTCTTTCTTGTCTCAAAATTTCAGGTTCCTATCTAAAGGGGTGCCGGAGTTATGAAAAAAGAAATTTCATGCAAAATGTGGTTTTCACATAACGGTAAATTTAAATCGTAAATTACAAAATATTACATAATTTTGATATTGTTTTATATAGATAATAAAATTTTCGATCTCCTACCGGTTTTAGATTGCAAAACTATTACGCAAAGCCCGAGATATATACATCTGAAAATGGAGCTTTTTTACAATTTTGAAGAGCTGCAGCTTTGGAACCCTTTACAACTAAAATAAACCTTTCACACACGTAAAAATATATTATTGTAGCTTTCATTTTCATGTCTTGCCGAAGAAAAATTTTTACAAGTGCCTAAGTTACAGGTGTCTAAAAATAGGAAATTTTCAATTTTTGAGGCGTAATAACTCTTAAAGAGGGGGCGTTACCAAAAAATTTTCTGAGGAAACTTATACTAATTCTAAAAGTTCTTTCTTGTCTCAAAATTTCAGGTTCCTATCTAAAGGGGTGCCGGAGTTATGAAAAAAGAAATTTCATGCAAAATGTGGTTTTCACATAACGGTAAATTTAAATCGTAAATTACATAATATTACATAATTTTGATATTGTTTCATATAGATAATAAAATTTTCGATCTTCTGCCGGTTTTAGATTGCAAAACTATTACGCAGAGCCCGAGATATATACATCTGAAAATGGGGCTTTTTTACAATTTTGAAGAGCTGCAACTTTGGAACCCTTTACAATTAAAATAAACCTTTCACACACGTAAAAATATATTATTGTAGCTTTAATTTTTACATCTTGCAGAAGTAAAATGTGTGCAGGTTCCTAAGTTACAGGTGTTTAAAAATAGCAAATTTTCAATTTTTAAGCCCTAATAGCTCATAAACAGGGGGTGGTCCGAAAAAATTTTCTGAGCAAACTTATACTAATTCTAAAAGTTCTTTCTTGCCTCAAAATTTCAAGCTTGTATCTAGAAGCGTGCCGGAGTTATGAAAGTAGAAAAATCATGCAAAATTTGGTTTTCACATAACGGTAAATTTAAATACTAAATTTAAAAAAATTGTATAATTTTGATATTAATTTACAAAGATAAAAGAAATACCTGTCGAATGACGTTTTCAGATTGAAAAAATCTTAAGCAGAACATAAGATATATGCATTTAAAAATAGGGCTTTTTCAAAGTTTGAGGGGGTGTAGCTCCGTAATGGGGGGGGCTACATGAAAAAGTTGTTCCACAAAATTATTTTTTTTATAAGACCTACCTATGGTTAAAATTTTTTTTCTCTATCTTTAACGGTGTAGAAGTTTTGTAAACAGACGGACGGACGGACGGACGGACGGACGGACGGACGGACGGACGGACGGACAGAGTGAAACTAATAAGCACATTTTTTCAAAATTTTTTTGGAAATGTGCTAAAAATAAGATGCTAGCGTAGAGAAATTAATCGCAAATTTCTGTAGTTTTCAATAAGGAAACTAGGAATCTTAAAAAAATAACCTAGAGAAGCTGTACCTCCTTCTGACAGAATATAAGATCTTTTTACTGTGGCTAAGGAGTACTGTAGGGATGGGATAAGATTGGATAGGATTTAGGATTGGATAGGACAGGGTAGGATAGAATAGAATAGAATAGCATGGCATAAGATGGGGTGTGATGGGATGGGATAAGATAGAATAGAAGAGGGATGCGAATATTTTTTCTCATAATAAGGAAGTTTTTGTTACATTTGTAATTATTTTCATGATTATATATATCATTAAGGTAAGATTTAGCAAGCCTTGTGACTTTAATTTTACTTCTTCTCTTTTTCATTCTAATAAATGTTAAATGTACCTAATTTTTTTTTTGTATATTTTAAAAATTTCGACTCAAATTGAAATACGAAATCAAAAGATGAGAATTAATTTTAAAGAACTAATACTTTAAAAGAAAGGTTCAGGTCATATTATGTAACTAATAATATCTGGAACGGTATATAATAAAGTGAAAAATCTAACATTAAAAAGTTAAGCAAGTGAATAAATGAATTGTTAAGCCGTCTGGCTGAAAAACAATACAGCATCACTACACCATTTTACAAAAACTTAGCAAAAAGAAAGAGAAAGAAGTTGAAGTATTCAAAGAAAAATAAAACTTGTTTAATTTTTTTTTTTCAATTTTTCTTCTTTATTTTTAAAGTTTCAATATTTTTCTTTTTTTTTTTTAACAATTTAAATGTTTGTTTATAATGTAAAAATAAAAAAACAAAAAATTTAAAGAAAAATTGCACAACAAAAATTAACAAAAAAAAACAACCAACACCTGCTTTCAACCACAAAACATGTTTCTGATCTTGTATTAACTTGCTTTCAACTCCATGATAATTTGTTTATTACATTGTATTACTTCCATTTTTTTTTTTTTTAAGATCAGCGGTTTTATAAATACATACATTTGCATAATAATATATATGTATGTAAATTATATCTATGTTCGTTTTTAAATTATATAACATAAGAAATAAGTAACCAAGTACTATGCAATTCCATATTAAATTTAAAACAAAAAATGAAAAATCAAGTAACATAAGAATTTAAGTCAAGTTCTTGATTATCATCTATACTTTAAACTTGAGAATTAAAACAATTGAATGTTACAATTTTTTTTTTTTTTACTTTTATTTTCGGGTTTACATTGAAAATAAAAAAACAAGATTGTCAAATTCTGGTTTTTTCAATTTAAAAAAAAAAACAAAATTTAGCGAAAAAAAAAAACCAATACTTACCGTATATTGTAACTGTATAGTTTTCTTGAAGTCAGTTGAAAAAATTTTATCTTGTAAAATGTCATGAAGTGATAGAGTAATTAAATTGGATTAGTTTTATAAAAAAAAAAATCAGCTGTCTCCACCACAGGACCGACCGCCACTACACAAAAAGTACAATGCCAAAATCTATAGGATTTTTTACATAATAATTTATATCAAAGCAAAATAACTTCTAATAATTTAATAACATTTTGTTTTATTCAATAAAAATAATTATATACAATGAAATCGTAAAAATATATGTACATTCATTCATACATGCATTTATTATTATTATTATTGTAATGTAGATACATGATTTTTTTTTCATTCAAAAAATAATATTAAAAGTAAAAAATAATAAAAACTGTAAACAAATATAAAACAAACATAAGATTAATATTAAATCTGCTAACAAAAATTTTACCGTTTTAATTTTATGTCATCAACAAATGAATAATATGCATTGGCATAGATATAAGTACATACATATGTATGTGTAAAAATTTTTAGAAAAAAAATTATATAAAAGTTAAAGTTAGTTGGATCAAAAAATGTTCTATGGCAAAGTTGTTCCTCTTTACTTGTGTAACAACTTTTTCTTAATAATTTTTTTCACAAAATTTTTCTGTTACGAAATATTAGTAAAAAACTTAAAAAGTACACTAGTAAACTACCACTTGCGGTTGTCCGATTTGCTGCAAAAGCTTATCAATCTGAGATATTTACGTCAAAACCTTAAATATGAAATTTCAAAAAGTTCCGCTCAGTCGTTTAAGCTGTACACGTGCCCACAGACATACCCACAAACACACACAGACGGACATCATGCTGAAAATTTTTTTACAGCCTTCTCCACACCGGAGTAGTGCATTTTTGTGAAAATCTCGGGTACAAATTTTTAGTATGAAAACAATACCTACCTTATACATTAATGTATGCGGTCGGTAGAAATATTTGTATATGTATCTATACAGAGTATTCCGCAATAAATTTTATATAGAGCAGGAATAGAGCATTGTAGAGTATAGGGATTGTTGAAAGAAATAAAAAATTCTAAGGAAAAGGGGTACTTTTGAAACGGATTCTACAAAAAAAAAAACGATCTTTCGAAATTCCCGAAACAAAGACATTCATATTTATTCAATATCTTAAAATCAACTTTCTACATGGCAAAATTCGTAACACGTAGTAATAGGGAGAGCACAATAGATCTACATCAAGAGGTCGCAGTGTTTTTTTTACCCCTTAAGCTATAATCTAATCTAATTTTCTATATGCTATATATAAAAAAAATATGTGTTTTTCATTCAAACATATACGAGAACCTTTGAACACCATTATCTTAAAAAGCGTTAGAAATAGGAACTCCCTTCGAATAGAAGTTTTGTTTGTTTTGACATGTCCTCTCAATTTCTACTTAAATTTTTGTGTATTAAATTTTTCGTTGGACATCCTGTATTATTTATATATACATTAATTGTTATATTTCTGTAAAAAGTTTTTACATAATTTTATTATGTTTGGTTGAATTTTATGACTTCCCAAATTTATACAGAATTTCTTATTTTGAAATTGATTAATCCGACAAAGATATAACTAACAGTTGATTTGTAAATTAAAGTATAAGAACAGGTAAATTATAAAAAGAAGAACACTTAATTTTAATATCATGAAATTGAATTTCAAGGATATTTTAGAAATATGTACGTGTATGAATAAATAAAAAAGAAAATTAATAAGATGATTAAGTCAATTTATTTATTTATAACTAAAATAATACAAAAAAAAAAAAATTGGTTAGAAACAAAGATTTAATGCATTAAAAGAATTCCATCTATTGAACCAGCTAACAATTTTCCCATTCTCTTTTATCATTGTCCCGAGGGTTCAATTTAATTGTATATGATTTACCTTTCATCAATATAACGATTGCGTGTATATTTTTGTAATTGATCGCTGTTAACTGTTCTAATATTTCTTCACTGGATAACTGCTTTTTATCACATTTTTCAAAAAAAAACAAAAAATAAATTTGAAAAATTTTCTTATAGTTTAACTCTGTAGTTCCGTCCCTCCGTCTATTTACAAAACTACTATATCGTTTAAGCGAGAGCAATGAAATTTTAACCATAAGTAGGTGTCATAAAAAAATGAATGCCGTAAATTAACTTTTTTATGTAGCCCCACTTGTGCATCTATATAATATCTCAAGTTGTGCTAAACATTTTTTCAATCCAAATATGTCAATCTTTTAGGATGGATTCTTAATATGTTATTAATAAAAATATTACGGAAATATGTTTAGCTATAGAAATCAATATCAAAATTGTATAATTTTGTGCAATTTAGTATATGTATTGAAATTTTCCGTTATGTGGAAAACACATTATGTAAGATTTTAAATCCTTCTATTAAATCTCCGAAATTTCTCCTTTTCAGGCGTGGCTGTAAATGTCGTAAGGAACAATTATTCTTATGACGTGTGTAAAATTTGAACTCACACTCCCTTGATGCTTACAGCTCTTATCCTTTAGGCGACCGATGCCCCAATTTAGTATTTAAATTTATCTTTACGTGTATGTAAAATTCGTGATTTTGCTTCCTTCATTCCAAAATGCTTTTATTTAGAATCTTTAAATTAGAAAGATATTTCAGAACTATGATAAGTTATCTTAAAATTTTTTTGGAAATTTTTCCTCTCTTATATCCTATAGCTACCTATCTATTTCAGTTTGTATATTGGCTAGTTGCTGATATAATTGGTTGAATGGGGTTTCTTGTTTTTGGCTTCAATAGATAGATTTAGAAGAGTTATTTTGTGTCACCACAATCTTCTTGCTTTTCATTTAGTTGGATTTTTATAAATAGCAAAAACGAAAATCTTCCCATGTTTAACAATTATATATTGTTGGTAAAAATTGTAAATTTGCGTAAAATTTTTTTGTTTGTTAACAGAGTCTTTTAATTACATATGTAGGGTTTCCGAAAAATGGAAGAAGTTATCTCTTGATTTTTCACAATGTTTTTCTTACCTATTAAATCCTAAGAAAATTTTTAAAAATGTTGGTACATGCCACAGTATTCTAAACTGTTTTTATTGTCTTTTGGGAAAATGTGCATCTTTAAATACATTTGGTTTTCCACTCTATCTTCGCTTTTTTTATGCAAATGTAACTTTGTCTAATAGTTTTTAATAACACCTTTTATAGAAAAATGAATCAATTAATGGTACATGAATAATTTTAAGTAAATTTTAAATTCCAAATTAATTTTCACATTTTTATTTTTTTTATAGTCTGAATATGTATGACACACAATATTAAATTTGTTTATTATTATTATTTTTTTTTCTCAAGATATTTTAATGTCATTTCACTTATATTTAATTAAGTTTTTAAAATCTGGTGATTAAAATAATTATAGAACTCTTAAATGAAATACATTTTTTTTTTATTGTTTTTAGTTTTTTCATCAAAAACTTTAAATTTCGTTTATTTGTAACTTTTAATTTAACAATAAAAGAAGTTACGAAAGAATTGGGTTAATAGAATAATAATATAAAATTTATTTTTTAATTTTCTTTTTAGAATTCAAAACTCATAATTGAAATAATTTTTGATATTAAAGTAATATTGTAGTTACTAATAATTTTGTAGGTATTTTCCCACATTAGGTACGTAACTAGGTAGGCGATGCAGATGTACACTTAGGACAGTTTAAACCCGTTATGATACTCTCAGTGGATCAATGTTTCTCCCAATTAAAGTATTGACAGCTTGTGACAAAGGTCTTTAAATTTGTTAAGTTCTCCTCTGACAGATTGAAAAGGATATTTAAAAACCATTTTTCCAGAAACTTTCTTCTTTTTGAATCAAGACCCTGGCATTGACACAGCAGGTGAAAGATTGATTCCTCTTCATCTTTCCAGCGTTTGCAAAAATCATATGAGGAAAGATCTACCCTTCTGGCGTGTCTCACAATCGGACAGTATCCCCTTAAAACATTTACTACGCAACCGACATTGCGGTGATTTACGAATAAAAGTTTAGTTGACTGTTTAAGATTTGATGGTTAACCGTTAAAAGCGCAAGGTTTAATAGAGAATCATCTGAGGTTTGTGAGTGTATTAGCTTTTTGTTCAGACCAATATTTGCAGGTTGTAATAGGAAACCTGAGATTTTTCTTTTCTTGGAGAATTTAAAGTTTTTACCGCTCCTAGAGAGTTCGTCAGCTATATGCAATTTCCAATGAAGCCATTGTATTCAGGAATACAGATTAGGTGAATGTCAATAATTTTACCCTGTTGATTTAAGCATTTTACTTTTCTTTATTACTTTTTTTTATTACTTCTAATTATTATTTTTTGTTTATTCCTCTACCACATAAATATGACAAGGAAATTACATAGGCTTTCATTATTTCAGGTTAGGCTGTAAATGGGAATAGGGAATTATTGTTATACGATGAGGGCGGGGTCGAACCAAGCTTCCTCTGTGTTTACAGCGTACTTTATACGCTCTTATAAATTTAAATTTAGTTTTTCAGATTAGAAGATTAAAGGATTTGATTGAAAATTTAGAAGAAAACTTTTAACCATTACCACATTCTATCCATTGAATTTAAAATAAAAGATACAGCTATCCGGGAGTTGTTAACAAAATAATATAGGTAGGAAAATTTTTGATAAAAATCTTAAAGTTTTTATATACTGAATAATTTAAGTATATATTAGTTATATGTACCTATAGGTATTTTGAAAATTTATTTTTTAATTCTCTTGTTCATCCATAGCATTTCCAATTAAAAAAGAAAAATCCCATTTTACTTCACTAATGCATATTATTTAAAGGTTTAATTTTCGCTATTATGTAATTATTATTAAGGAATATAAGTGTTTAGATCTATTCTCAATGACTGTTTTAAAAACTTAAGGGCTTCTGTCTTTATTTTATTTATAAACAATTATTAAAAGGTAGCAAAATATTCTAATAGAAAATAATATAATCTTCCTTTTAAAAACTTTAGATTTTTTGTTTTTTTTTTATTTTCTGTTTATATATTTTTCTTTTGTTTTTCATTTTTTTTTTTATTATTTTATAAAAGAAAAAAGAAAAAGGAAAATAGAAAATGGTTTCGTGATTACACTTATTATAATAATTTCATGCTTGCCTTGTGTACAGTATACTTATTGAATAATTGTATTGTATTTTTATATTTTATATATATATATATTATATAAACATTCAAGATACATATCTTTAATTATTTTTATTCCTTATAATTTTTACTTTCCTTTCTTTTTCCTTGTACTATATTTAAATTGTTTTGAAATATATTTGACAGGGTTACTACAAAAAATTTTTTTTTTATCTTTTTTTGTTTGAATAGAAAAATTTTGATTATGGTTTTTCTAATAATATTATTATGCTAAACAAAAAACCTCATTTTTACATTATATATTAACCTTCACGAAGTTATTACATATTTAAGTTCTTTTTATTATACTCTTTAACAAGTCTCAAAATGATTTAATAAAGATTACCTTACAAAGAAATACTTACTGTAGAATATTAAATTTAAATATTATGTAAAAAAAAGTGTCAATTTAATAACTGCATTAGTAATCGAATTTCATAAAGTCACTTAATTAGATTTGAACCTTAAAATAATAAAAAACTATTAAAAAGGATTAGAAACTTTAAAGTTCTAAATAAAAGTTAATTTTTCTTGATTGTTTTTAAGAAGAAGCTTAAATTTTTAAAGGGAGATCGGAAAAAAGGGATACGCTAAAAAATGTGGAGATCATAATATATTTTTTGTGCTTACATACATTTTTTTTTGCGGGAGCAGGTGAACATTTCGAAAGATACCAATAAGATTAACGCGCGAATTCTCTTTGACAGTGTTGAACTTGAACCAAACCAAATGGTACCTCCCTTTTAAACAAAAATTAGGTTAGAACGCATGGTACAATGTAATTGTTTAATTTGAAGATCGGACTCTACGCATTACAAATACATTTTTGTGTGAGGAGCTGATCCCACTCCACATTTTGGATATATCCTAGATATCCTAATGCTGTTTGTTGAGATTCTACCCTGATATGTGCATTGTACTCTATTCTAGAATTGTTGAAGGATTTACAGATAGTACTTACTTAAATTTCCTTTTTATATGTTTCTCGGCTATAGAAGTCCTTAATAAATCTTTTGTCTTCAAGTTTACTTTTTCTTCAAAACCGGCTAAAGACATATCAATTAATATTGATTAAAGTTTTTACTTTTTTAATTTTTTTTTTTTTTAAAGCAACCTGTACATATTACTAGGGTTTACATTAAGTGAATTGTACTTTCTTTGTATAATATTATAGATATTTTCTATGTATAAATAATATTACAATTATTATAATTTTAATTTTTTTTTTGCTTTTTCAGTTGCTTTTACTATTATCTAATGTATATTATTTTATATAATAATAATATATACATATTTAAGTAGCATATAGGTACTAACTATGTAATATATATAATATGTATGTATTATTTTTCTCTTTCATTCCAATTTTTGTTTTCTTTTTACTCTCTTTTAATTTAGTTCATCTCAATTTCATTTTTACTCTATACAATTAGATTAAGAAATTTTCTTTAACAATCATCAATACCATTATTATCATTATCATCATCATCATCATCATAATTATTAATATGAATACCTAACATTGTAATCAGTATCCAACATCAGTTTTAGTTATCTCTTCTTTAAATTAGAATCTATGTCATGCATCAATTATAATATACATGTGGGTTTTAAATATTTAGGATTATATGTATATAAATAAATATATATATATATATATATTCACATAGACTACTACATATTATAGGTATTAAAAAATTATCTAAAAGATAAATAATGCTATTTGTATACAATGGCATTATTATCTATAAAAAAAATTATAATAATAATAATAACAATAATGTGTTAGAGTTTATGACCTAAATTTTCACCATTTCTAATATTATAACAATTGAAAAATATGATTATCATAATATAAATATGAAATATTAAAATTAGATGAAGAAATTTTCAATTTAAAATCAAATAATAAAGTGGGAGGGGGGAGGGGGGTTGGCACTGAATTGCTCATTTTTCCAAATTGTAAATTTTATAGGAATTTACTATAATAAAATTATCTACATTTTCATTTTAATTATGCTAACAGTCAAATCAACATTGTTATATTTGTCGTTGTACTACAAAATACTTTGTTAGTTTTAGCCTGTTTTTAAAATTATATTTTCATATTTTCTAGTTTGTGATTGTAGAGTTTTACCGTATTATCCTGATATTCAGCATCATTAGTTAATACCTTTTTTTTACCAAAATCTTTTTAAATCCCCTAAAAGTATGCAAACCCCCTAAAGTGCTAGTATTCATTTGAACATAAATCTAAAGAGTAATTTGCTTAGGGGCCGCGGTGACCGAGTGTTTGAGTATCTTTTGCTTATCTTTTTAATATTCCCAAAAGTATGCAACTAAAGTTAATGCTAATTTGAACATAAGTCTAAAGTGTAGTTTGTTAGGGACTTTGGTGGCTGAGTGCTTAAACACGTGGCTCATTAATAGAGGGTTTAAATCCTTAACAAGGAGCAATTTTTTTTTATTTGAAAACGAATTCTCCTTGCTACCAAGTAATTAAATAAATAATTTGCTTACATTTTCCTTGAGTATTTTTATATTATAAACGAATTTAAATTTCATGTGGAGCTGTGGTAGCCTAGTGAGTAGGCGTGTGACGAGTTAACCGAAGGAGTGTGGGTCGATCCCTGCACAGCTCGTAAGTGTTTTTTTCTTTATATACCCCCCTTACGGCCAAATATAATGTAAATATATAGTATATAATATAAACAATATAAATAATATTAGTATATAATTTAATAATAGTATAAAAACCTATAATGGGCTTAGTTGTATGAACCTATAATGGTTCAATAATATTGCATTACATTTATGTATGTAATATTAATATAAATAAAATAAATAAATAAATTAATCTCTTGTACCGGATAGCTGTCAATGTTTTATTGATTTGATTAACGGTAAATTAAAGATTTAAAAATTACATCACTCACCTAATCAAAATGCCTATCCAAAATACCCTAATGAAAACATTGTTGGACGGTTATGGTTGAAAACGGTTGAAATTATTTCAAAAACAAAATATTTAATTTTCTTTTAAAACATTTTATGAAAATATAAAAACGTCTTAACATAAATACAAAAAAAAAACAAAATAAAATTTGGTTATGATTTTTGTCATTAGGTATCAAAAGTAATTCAAAAATAAAAAACTTTTTCAATTTTGAAAATTTATTTGAACCGGAAATTAAGTCAAAAAGGAAGTTAGTGTTTTTTTTTTTACTCTGTTCAAAAACCAAAAACAAAAAAAATTAAAGATAAAAATACTTTCAAATAATTTGAATGAAAAAAAAAAAAAAACATCTATAAATGTTAATAGTTTTCAATTTCAAGTAAATTTAATAATTTGGTTGTAAAAATGTTCACGTACTTATTCTATAGTAAATTAAGTGAATCCCTTGAAAAAAAAAAGTAATTGAGTCAAGTAAATTTGTATTTTATTTTTCGTAATTTTAATTTTTTATTTCATTTTAGGCGGAATTGTAAGTGGTTATTTTATGTTTTATATAAGTATTTTTAGTTTAGTTTTTTATTACATAAATCGTATTTAATGATAGGTAATTTTCCATCCTTCTCTTATAAGAGGAGCATATGACATCTAATAAGTCATTTATTATTCAAATTTGGCATAGCTTCAGTTTCGGGAATCATTAATTTCACTAAGCCTTTGATTACTAGGCTGAACATTTTTCTTTTTAAAGTGCAGTAATTGAAATAATTAAAATATCTCCGATCATATATTAAAATTAATAAATCATAGGTTCGTAAAAGTCTAACGGCAGTCTAAAGTCTAAAGTCTGAGGGCAATAACAAATTAAAAAAATTTAGTAAATGTTCTGACTAAGATCCGTAAGAAAAAGGGCCAAATATTTTGTTTTCTAAAATTAATTTCATAAATGAAAAAATTTCAAAAAATCAATGAATCTAAAAAAAGGCTTTAAATTGTAGAAAGTTAAAGTTTAACTTTGGAAGTATCTGTTATTAATTGAATGAAAACATTTCAATAATTTCATTATCCTTAAATGTTATAAACCTTCATTATATCGAAAATAATACATTTTTCTTCTTATTATGAAATCTTTACTTTTGAACATAAACAATTTAATTATTTACATGTGAGTTAATTCTGTTTTAAAATTTACGATAATGTTCTGATCTAAATCATAATCAAAATTTTGTAATTTTTTTTTTTGATAGAAATCATTAAAATTGCATTTGAATCAAAATTTCTTTCTATACGTTCATCGTTATTATATTTTGATTTTTTCGTTTTAGTGTAATCAATATATTTTAAAATATTGTAACCAGAATGAAAATTCGATAATTATTAGGAAAACTAAAACTATATTACAAGTATCTTTGAAAATAATTGGGAAATTATATGAAAATAACAATAAATATAAATTATGTTTCAAAAAAAAAAAAAAAAAAAATCAAAATTAATCCTTTGCTTCAAGAATAAAATATAACGTTGTTAAGCATTAATGAACTAATATGATATTTATTAGCTGTATATATAAATTTTGTAATCTTATAATAATTATAATAAAGGAAAATACAAAATATGAAGTCAGAATGTGTTTTTGAAATTATTATTCAAGTATTATTCTTGTATTAATCTTAATTTCTAATCATAAAGTACAATAAAATGGATGCTGCAATAATTTTGCTAAAGGATAATAATTTTAAATCCTTTTAATAATAATAATATTTTGTTCTTATTATCGTTGTTAGTTCTTTTGGCTTGTTGTCTCTAATAAGAAATCATATTATATTATTATTTTGAAAAACAAAAGAAAACTAAACATAAATATTATGTAGTTGGTAAGCATTACAGGATGTTAATTAATAGCTTAAAGAGAGCTATGAGTAATATTCAAATATGATTGATCCGTCAAGCTAAATGATATTTTATGCGATTTTTAATGATTACCATAAAAACAGATATTTTTTTTATAGCATATTAGTTATTGTATTTAATTAGTACACTAATTTCTGAGAAGGAATGTTTGTCATCAGAAGATAAGATTCTACCAAAGAAAGTCCTTTTCATAATAGTAATTAATTTTTATTTATTTACGCAGGACTTAAATGTGCGCTGCCTATGTTTATACGCCAAGTAGTTAACTACTCGGATATCGAGATGCCTCCAATACTTTTTTGACCAAAAGTAAATTTAGAAGAACTATTGCATACTTACCGGGGTGGATATTAATTTATTGTATAATTTGACATGAGTTATAGTTTTGATGCTATAGTGAAGATGACTTCGGTTATTACATCGTGCAGGAAGGTGTGCTATTCTATTGAATATGTCAACTGCCTGATAAGCTTCGTCACATTTAAGGAAATAGTAATAATAATAGGGGGATTCATGGTTATCATATAGTCTCACTCCTAATTCAAAGTTTCTGCATTTCTCTTTTATAATTTTCTGCTTTATTTTACTCATTTGCCAATATACTACTTTGTTAGTTAAGAGTTTTATATCAATATATTTTCTAAAGAGAGAGATGGGATAAGTTAGTAAAAATATCACACTACTAAGAGAGTATTCTTGGGCTCTTTCGACGATTCCTATTTTTTTTTTTTTAGAGAATAGTTAAAAGATTAATGGTGATTAGGTGATAACATTTTTTAATTTAATAAAAAATATAATATTTTATAATAAATTTTAATATCTTAATATAATGTGTTATTTTGAATTAAATAAGGTCAATTGTTCAATGAAGTTAAGTTTCTTATAAATCTCATAAGATTAAATTACATTGAGATTAAATTTTATTAAGATTAAATTTTTATGAGAAAAATCTCAAAAGGAAATTCAAGTATATATATTTCCAAATAATTTTAATAAATCTTTTGTTAATTAGAAAATTTTAAAATTCTTTCATTTAGATACTGGAATCTGAATTTTCACCACTTGAATAAATCAATGAATGAATGAATGAATGAATGAATGAAATAACAAAAGACAAAAATGAGAATATTTCATAGTGATGTGCCGATAACTTATAAGGATTTCCAAAAACAAAAAATTCTTCTTAGATTACGCATTAATGATAAAGATTTAAGCTTGTATTGTTTCTGCCGGTACAGCATATTATAGAAATTGTGGTTATATTAGTCTTAAATTGTGGTTTTATTCCTTTTTTTATAGTTTGTGAATTAAACAACTTTGGTGGCATCTAAATTTTCTCAAATTTCTGAGAAAATCATCTTCAAAAAAATATTAAGTTTCATCTTTGGATGAAATTAAGAAATGATAGTAGGAAGATAAATTCTATTGTATTGATTACTTGTATAATAACCATAAAAGAAATACAAGGAAATTGATTATATTTTGCTTCTTTGAAAAAGGGTTTCAATTTTCAATATACAGAATTTTTTACACCTTTTGTATTTGTTTTTAATAAGGAAGAATATTTTGGGAAAAATATTTGTGTTAAATATGGTTAAAGGTATAAATTACATTCTATAAATATATAGATATTATAACAGGAAGCACCTGTAAGGAGATTTTACTTTTTATGAAAAATTTTGAAAATTTTTTATGAGAAAATTTTAATATTTCTAAAGTTGAAATTTTGTTTAATTTTTTTGGAAGAAGTAGAGTTTATTGACTGTTAGTGCATTATGTAAAATTTTATAAGTATAAAAATGTATTTATTTAAAATACATATATAAAAAGTTTAATTAATTAATTAACATTTTTTTTTTAAATTTCTTTTCAGGTATGTTCTTTTAGATTTGGAATTAAATCATTCATGGTAAAGGACTCCAAAAAGAACTTCTAGACGTCATGGTATCATATTGTAATGATTTTTAGTTTAATGGTATTGAATATATGTAATTTAATTAGTATGCAAAAGCTTGAATGTAAGGATAGAACAGTAACAAAAATTGATAATGATTGCAATTAATCTAACAAACTAATTTCAAATAAATTTTTGTTGTCCTTCTTACGGATCGGCTTTAAATTATATCTGAAAAATTATATGTACTTACATTTTTTTATTTTTGGTTTCACTAAGATGATAAATACGCATATATTTGTCGTACTAAAACTGTTGTTATTGTTTAGAAGGAGGAAAATTTAACTATTCTTACACCCAGGCCCTGCGACCCGTTGTATAAATGTTTATTACAGTGGCTCATCGAGCCATTTAATGTCCCTAAAGAATCGGACGATGGGTCTCTGTTCAAGCGTCTTACTCCGAAGAACTTTATAGAATTAATGCCGTTAAGATTCGTTACCCCTATATCAACAAGTCGGGTTGTTTAAATTTTATTTTTAATATATGATGAGTAAATTAAATACACCATTTTAAATGGTGCTCTCTGATGGTAAACATTTTATATGTATACATTTATATTTTAATATTAAGCATACAATTTCTTTTTTAGTATATTTTCGAACAATTTTTCCAAAAAATTTGTTTTTTAGTTTCATTTTGTAAATGTCTGTCTAGACGTCCGTCGCTGTTTTTACAAAACTTCTAAACTATTAAAGATAGAGCAAAGAAATTTTAAACATTGCTGGATCTCATAAAAAAATTTATAATTAGTTAAAAAAAAATAACCTTTTGCATAGCCATGTCACAACTCGTCACAGCTCTATTAAATGTTTATATCTCAAGTTTTTTTAACACAACAAAATTTAAAATCTTGCAATTAAAAAACGCTAAAAGACAGGTAATTCTTTAAGATTTATAAATTAATAAGTAAATAATTATTATGAGTTAAAAGAAAAAAGAAAATTATAATAAAAACAAAGTGGAAAAAAAATGGAGATTATTAAATTATACAAAATTTTGCTATTTGGTATTTAAATTCACCATTAAAACCATTATCTTAGCTCGTGAGTACCACCCCAACGATTTCAGTTAGAACATTGAATATTTTAAAGGTTTAAGTTGTAACTTGATAACATCTGCGCCCACTTGTCGTAAGTTAAGTTGAAACAATTAAAGTTTCAATATTAGATTTTTACCTTCTTATCTCTAATATTATATTTTCACCTATTGAAGAAAGTGACCAGCCCAACGATTTCAGTTAAAACCTTCAATATTTTAAAGGTTTAAGTTGTAACTTGATAATATCTGCGCCTACTTGTCGTAATTAAGTCGTAACAATTAAAGTTTTAATATTAGATTTTTACCTTTTTATCTCTAATATTATATTTTCACCTATTGAAGAAAGTCATCTTTAGTTTTTATACAATTTTTTGTTTCGATAAAAAAATCTATGAGAAATTAGGAATTTTATGCAAAAATAGTCACAATTAATTCTACAGTCACAATTAATTATATTATGAACGTAATTGGCATGAATTAAACTCGTAATGCATTGATATGTATATTCATTTCGATTTTCAGACCAAGCGATGTCATAAAATCGAAATGAGAATACGTTTATAATGCATGATTTCAATCTAAAATGGTTCGCAAAAACAAAAACAAAGTTGGTTGCAGAAAAATGTTAAGAGAAGTTAACAAAATTCTGTATATACATTAAATTTAATCAGTGTTTTTCCAGTTGTTTTAAACTGCCTTTATATTTTGAGTTAATTTAACAAATGAATTTAAATAAAATCCTATTTTGAGATCCTTTTATGATTTTTATAAAAAAAAACATTTCTTGTTTTTTGTTTAATTAAATCCATTTGGTTTTAAATTGTTAAAAAACAAATCAGATTTATTATTTTTAATATTTAGTTTTTATTATCTTTTATTTTTAAATAAATATACAAATTCACTTTTATTTAACACTTTATTAAGCTCACTGTTATCTACTAATTTTTTTCTTTTTTTTACATGACATACCACGTAAAAGAAAGCGACATTAAGTGCCCGTCTCTTGAATGTCTTTTTTTTTACAGTAGGAACCATTAAAGTGTAGTTTTGTAGTTTGTATACCAATCGTATTAAAAAGATATTTTCATTATTTTTTTCTTTTTTGGTTTTTTTTTTGTTTCATATTATTATGATGTAAATAGTGACATTTATTTACTTCAGAGATATCAAAATACCAGATAATATTATGTCCTTCAGATGTCGGTTCTATTAAAAAATTACAAATTGTAAAATAAAAATGTAAAAATTTTCCCTCTATTCATACTACATATTATTATGCACCTATACTATACATATACATAAATGTTAATGGTGATTGTTTTTTTTTTTTTTGTTATTTTTTTGAAAAGTGTGCAAGGAAAAGGAAAAAAAAAAAACAAATTAAAAATATATTTTTTTTTTTTCATATTTTGCAGTAGCAACATCGGCTGCAGTCGCCATTAAAAAAAAAATTATATTAATAAAATTGAGACAAGTTTAAATTGACAAGTCACGCAAGTTTATGCACTCTTCTATATACGGATTTTCATTAAAGATGATAATATACAAAATAATTATTTTTGTTATATTCTTTATTATTTTTTGTTTTTTTTTGTTTTTTGTTGTTCATAATAAGAGAAGCTGTGCAATGAATTGGAATTTAAGGGACATCCGGCAATTTGTTTATCGTGGTATCAATTGTAGTATTTAAATCAATTAGTTTTTTTGATCCATTTGATACAATTAATTTTCATTCTTTTATCAAGATACATAGACACGTCTTAATCACTTATTTTCTTATTCTACTTCATGTCTAATATATCAAGTAGTCACAACTTGTGTGTTTGATCTTTGTATGTTTGATCTTTGTTCAAAAGAAATTATGAACTAAAATCAAAAAAAAATTATTAAGTAGAGAACGATTAAACCAATTTCGGCCCGTTGTGGAACCATGGATCAGTTTTTTTTCCTAATTAAAATAATTGGAAGCTTCTTCGAAAGCCCTGTAAATTGATTAAGTCCATCTCGGACAGCTCGAAAAGGTTTTTTTAAAAAGAATTTTCGCATAAAGTTTCTTCTTTTTAGAACAACAGCTGGGCATCAACGCAACAGGTGATTCTTCTTCCTTTTAAATTTTGCAGCTACTGCAAGTCCTCACGTTTTGGAATATCTGCCAAGCGGATAGTGTCTGTTTAAAACATCTATTATATTACCGACAGTGCGGTGATTTAATGATAAAAGTCAAGTTGATCTTTTAAACTCTAATGTTGGTTAGGTTTGTTTGGTCACAGCAAAAGTGAAAAAAGAAAACAACATGCGGTTTGTGAGAAACAAAAAAACAAAAAAAAAAAGAGTGTATTAGAGTGGCTTGTTGTTAAGACGAATGTTTACAAGGGTAGTATAACTAGACATTTTTGATCTCATACAAATCTTAAGTCTTTAAGGCCACGCCTTATAAGTGTCATCATCGTTCTGACAGGATTATTCATTTTTATAATATTTTGCAGCGAAAATAAGTTATCCTTATAGACAGACAATTCAATTTAAAAAATCAAACAAATAAATTGAATAAATTATTAATTGAGTTCACTAAAATCGAATAAGGTGAAGGGTTCTGTGTTATTTTTAAAGTAATTATTATGAGTTAAAAGAAAAAAAAAAATTATAAAAAAAACAAAGTGGAAAAATTGGAGACTATAAACAAAAATATTCCAATTGAAAATTAAAAGTGCTTGGTTTTTTTTTTTTTTATAATGAAACTCGTTTTACCTGTCTTATAGAGTAATACCTACACATGTTTCTCGCTGGTTGACTTTAACGATGCATGTATGATGCTTAATAATAATAAGGTTTTTTTTTTTCTCATCATATTTTGATGAATGAAAATAAATTGTTATAATGTCATTTTTTTCTTTTTCTTTTTTTTTAATGCAATTTTCAAGAAGCATAAATTATCAACAACAACTGCTATTTAATACAAGTTGATTGCAAAAAGGGTAACAATAAAGAATAATGGAGCACATCATATAAGTGAAAAATTATGTTGCTCTAATCAACTTTAGAATACCAGACTACATAACAAAATTAATTACAATTATTATTACATATGTGTATACGAGTACATATTATTATTACTGCTATAGAACCCTGTCTTATTTTTATTGAACATTAAAAAAAAAAAAATGTTTATTTGATTATTACAATGCACGCTAATTAATATAGGTTATGTTAATATTACAAAATTTTTAAATTTTATTAGGTGAAACGCATAACTCGCTGATACTTTCAGGCGGTCATTATGAATATAAACATTTGATCATTACATTAAGATCATTTTGATTCGGCAGATTTTTTATTTATTTTTTTTCATTTAATTTGAGACGGGGTAAAGGTTTTTTTTTTTCTTTAAAAATCGTTGGCATTGAATATGGACCAATATAATATATATCTAATTTGCGTGTTTATTATGTTTACATTTAGAATTCGACATTAAAGTATAAATTTTTAAATAAGATTAAGACATGTGAACGATTTTTATTTAGATTGGGATCATTTTTAATCAGAAATTACTTTTAAAATATTTTTGATTTCTTTCTCGAAACTTGTTAATTCAAAAAATTTGCTTCGAACTTTGTAAATACGATTATTGGGACGCTTCTTTAGATTTGTAAACTCTTTCTCAAAATCGCAAGTGCAGAGCTAGGATTAAATGACTTTTACTATTTAAAAGCTTTACTTTATACAAATAATGTATACAAAGATGCTTTTTAATGTTATTTTTAATTAACGGGTTTTGTCTACTTTTTTTAGGCGTCATATCGAATTTCTTCAGTTGATACTTTAAGTTTTTGTACTAATTAAGTACCCTTTTGTATTTCATGAATGGACAATTAATTATTTATTTGATTTTTTTTTTATAGAAATAAAGTACCTATTTTTGTGCTATATACAAAATTCAAAAAGCCCTTCTTTTTTGCGTTTAAAATAAGAATACAAAAAACGAAAAAAAAAAAATGTATATATATATACATATTATATATATATTTGTGGTTTAAGATAATGAAACCTTAAGAACGATAGAATATAACACTGATCGAATGGTTGGTGATGATATAAAGATAAGATTCCTTTCTTCTCTTGTTTCGTTTTTCGTTTTCGTTTAGGTTTTTTTTTTTTTTGTTTGCTTATTTTAACTTTGTCTTCGATTCCTTCCCAAACAGGATGTTATATACTATTAAAGGAATAATTAAAAAAAAAAAATCCATAAAAAAGGGAGTTTGTTTGCAGCTTTTATTTTTTTATTAAGTTGTTGTTTTTTGTTTTTATGCCGTAATTTGATGATGAAGTGAATGAAAAACAACAGTAAAACAGGTAGCTATTTAATTCAAATTCATTTCAATGGAACCTGCATAAAAAAAAAAAATAAACAATTTAATTCTTGATTGTTATTTTGAATCAATGAATTTATGATGTAATTTAATAATTTATTATATAGTTTCTTATTTTTTATTTTTTATTTTGTGTTTTGTTGGATATATTGATATCATGTTCGATTTCTCTCTTCAGTTAAATTTTCATATCGATTAGTATATTTTTCTTTGTTATGTTATGATTTTTTTATTTTATTCATTTCAATTGCTTTTAATGGAGCTTAATTAATACCTTAAGAGTGATTATGTTTATATATTATTGTATATATATAAACTTCTATATAAAAATATTGAATTTCATTTGAAGTTGCATTGTAGTTCATTTTTTTTTAGTAAACAGGTAACAAAAAAAGTAGGTTCGTGGAATTTTTTTATTTCTATTTTTTTTTTGAAATATTTCTTCACGGGCTTCATGTACAAAATGTGGTCAAGTGCAGAACCAAATTTATAATAAAATATAATATTGATACCGAAATAACAGTATTTTTATTTTTTCCGCCAATTTTTATTTTTAATCAGATCTTATATATTATTTTTTTGGTTCTCCCACCATATACACAATGGGATGAAAAAATAAATTAAATTTTCCTTTTTAGGTGTAGTATTTTATTTATTTTGTTTAAATTATTTTATTATATTTAAATATATGCATATAAATAATATTTTGACCTGACCTAAGTTGGATCCCTGTATATTTTTTTTAAGATCAGCGACTTACGCACTACGCATCTGCGAGCAGATTCAGTACAGCTGTTAATAAAATTAAGAAAAAAATCTATGCTTTAAGTACCATATAATATTATTATATATGCCTACCAATAGCAGCGTGAATAATTCAGATATGCATTCATTGTCGCCGTAATATTTTTATTATCATTGAGAACGCAAGGTAAAAGCGGAGCGGTAAACTTTTTTGATATTTAAATTTCTCAAAAAAACCGCATATTTTATTTACTTATGTATTAAAGAAATTTAAAACTTAGCATGTTCATAAAAATTAAATGAATTTGACAACCGTATAGTTGACTATAATACCTGTTTTTATATGATCTTCAAAAGAGTGGCAAATATATCGTCTCTCTTAAATTGTATAGAAAATGTCAAAATTTTCATACAAATTATAATCTGCTGTTTAAATGGGTTTTGAATGATATATCAAAAACTGTACCGCTCCGCAATTATTCGCAACGTCGTCAATGATAGCTTTTGAGTAAAAACTTGTATATTTCCCCGCCACAATCCCATTTACGTTTTAAATGATAGGCCTAATTATTTCTGAAAGTCATTCCGCAAGTTCCAAATTTATTGAATCAATATCCATCCCTAATGTTATGTGAATCATTTAAAACCGTATCATTTGAATTTGTAAGGAACATTTACCTGAGGTGTATTGTAATTCGCTAAAACTAAAAAATCACTTGAATTAAAATTATTTAAGACGATTTTTAGACAATAGGAATAGCTTAGTTAGTTTCTAGTGTAAATTATTTTTTTAGTTTTAAACAAAAAAAACAGATGGACAGATTGGTCAATGAATATAACAATTAGTCAAAAAACGAAAAAAAAAAAAACAACAAGAACTGAAAATTGTTGAATTATATAAAAGTTGTGAAGTATATAAAAAAAGTAAACGGTGTTATAAGTTATAACCTGAGGATATTAAATGTCACAAACGCTTTTTTTTTGTATTTTTTGTTGGTAAAGAGTAGTAACATACATTATGACAAATTGACAAGCTCAAAATATTGGTTCGTTTTTTTTTTTGGAAATCAGAGTAAAAACTAAAGTTTATTTGTTAATTGAACACCAAACTAAAACAAAACAAATTATTGATGTAATGGTATAATTTTGTGGTAAAAATTTTTCAGTGTTTTTTTTATAAATTTTTTGACATGTTTCTTATTTTAATATATAGGGGGAAAAAAAATTTGTGTTAATGATTGATGCAAGGTGATTTGTTATTGGTTCGATCATTATTAAAATAACAGAAGTGTATAAAAACAGTAATCTTTGCATGCATGTACCATAATTTAAAAATGAGATAGGGCTGGGAATTATCACTTGGCATGCGAAGAGATTCAAAAATAAAATAAAAATCATCTATAACCTCATAATTTATAATAATTATAATAAAAAAAAATTGAAAATATGAAATCAGTTGAGTTGTCAGATTGAATAAAAATTCATTCATTTCATTACCTAGTCAATTTTGAAGAGTTATAATTACTTAGTACAGTGATAACTTCCTAATAATGAAGTTAGGTTAAAATCGTTTTTTCAAGTTAATACTTAATAATTAATGGTGTCGTTAAAAATCAGACTGTGTCAGTTTCAGTTTATAAATTATATTTTTTTCTTGTTTTTTTTTTCATATTTTGTTTTAAAAAGTTTTTAACGGTATTTTTGGTTATCGAAACAATAATTATTATTGTACATTGTCTAACTTAATGTGGTAGTTAACAAAAATTATATGAAAATTTAATAAAAAGTGGGAAATATTTAATTAATGGGTTTAATTTCGTTGAAAATTTAATAGGTTTTTGCTTTGATTACTTTCTTTTTTTTTTTTGTTAAAGATTATTAAGTGGAATTTATGCATGGATATAGTAATTTCTATTGAAAGAATTAATTACCAATTAATTTTGTTTAAATGACAAAGAAAAGTTTGTAGATTGTATCATTATATTTTTTATTTATAGTTATTAACTCATAAGTTTAAAATTTTCACAATCTTGGGTATACTTTGACCAGTGGTTTAATTTGAAATCTTAAAAGTTTCATTGTAGAAAATATTGAAATATTTAATCTGTTCTAAAGACCACTTCACATTATGTGTTTTGTCGTATGACTTGGATTAGATGTATATTGTACAAATTCCTCAATACAAAAAGAGACATATAGGGCAAGGCGAACGTTAAAAAAGTGTTATTTTACATCCTTATGTTATGTAATATATTAGGTCTGTTTGGGTACTTTTATTTGCCAAAAATTTACAAATGAGAGGACAATTGAAATGTGAGAAAATAATTGAAAAAATTTACTCATTTTAAACAAATGCTCTCATTTAAACAAAAAAGTACGTGAACGCTTTTATTTTATAAAAATTTACAAGATTTTAATAAATATCCTAAATTGTTATTGTGTTGTGTTTATTAAACAAAAGAAATTATAAAAACTTTTTAATTCAAAAATATAATAAAAAAAAGTATTAAATACCTATATGGATGACGAAATGTTATGTTATCAAATGATACTATCGTTCTTCGTTTAACTTCTTTTGTTTACTTTCCTTTATTTATTTTTTTGACAAATGACAGTAAACAAAGCAATAACAAAAAATAAACGTCAGTAAATTTTTGTAAATTTTATTTTATATAATAAATTAAAAAGAGAGCCGTCTATTTGTTACTCATTTGTCTTTTTTTTTAGAGTTATTTTTTTTTATAACACTAAAAAACTCTCAGCAATTCTCTCTTTTTTCTGCAAAAATTTGCATAAATTTTCGAAAATTTTCAAAAATTCTTGAACACGAACAGACCTATTAAAAAATAATTAATTGTCACTGTCCGTCAAATTTAGTTAATACAAATTACCAATATTTATATCTTCTCTCTCCAAAACGACATATTAATTAAAAAATAAATTGTTATCACTTCTACTCTCAGTCAAATCGGAAATACATGTACATTATACATGTACAATATTTATGTTATTTGTTTATAATTGCTGATCGCCTTTATAAGAATAAATAATATTTATATTGGTTACTCACTTGTAATTATAAAAATTATTATAATCAGATATTAAATTGAATTTAATTGTTAGATTTCTCAAAAATAACTATGTCATCTAGCTGTCATATAAATAACTGAAAAAAACAAACGTGGCAAACTTGAAAAAATTTTACCAATTATCTGATCTATTTTGAAATTTTTTCAGTTCAAAAATGAAAATAGAAGGACTAAATTGGAAAACTTAAGTTTATATTTTTTCAGTTTTTCCCCTTTTTCAGTTTCACCAATATTTCAATTAAAAAAAAAAAAAAAAACGCTATAAGTTAGACTATTCTTTAAAGTAAGTCGTTTTTTCATCCTATACCTTTTTTTTAAAATATACAAATTATTTACAAATGGCGGAACTCTAATTAAAACTCGTATACAAAACTTCACCGAAATATTCAGTTTTCTTAAATTCTAATAACAGTTTTAAAACAGTTTTAAAACACTCACATCTATAAAACATCAGATAAGTGAATAATACTTTAATACAATAAATATGATTATCTTATTATTGACTTAATTATAACAATTATTTATAATATCCTTTTTTTTTTTACCATATACCTATTATATACTTTGGTTCTTTTTATTATTATTATTATTTTTTGTTTTTGTACACCATATCACCAGATGAATTGTATTATATTCTATAAATATTTAATCTATATACTATACACATATACATACATACAGATACAATACCATATATCTTATAAAATATAAACAATTTCTAAATAAAACAATAAGATATTCAAGTCAATCCTTTTGACTTTTTAATTTTTTCTTTCCCAACTATTTAACCTTTAGTTTTAGAGTTAAAATTTCGATAGAATTTTAAAATAAAGTAGAGAAAAAAGAACAAAATATCATATATGTATACATATATAGAAGGAGACAAAAAATAAAGTAAATAATAAAATTTTAAAAGTGGTTTTTTACTTAAATTTAAAACCCAAAGAATGTCAGACCACAAATTTAACCACATTCATTTTTTTTTCTTTTTTTTTTTTTTTGTTATAAATATAACATTTCCATGTGGATTCAATTCAAAAATAAATTTAAATATACATATTAATATTATGTTTATTTGTGTGTATGTATGTGTTTATTTTAAATTGATTCAAGTATCATATCACATAGTAATTCAATTGAAAAAAATTTTATTTTCTTGTTTTTTTGTTTTTTTTTTCTTCTTTATATTCTGGTAGATAGGAAAAAATTGAAAATTTAATTCCTATCAAATTTGGTTTATTCCTAAAGGGGGGAAAAAACAAAAAAAAAAAAAAACAGTTGGTTTTTTATTTTGAAGTCTTTTATTTTTAAAGAGAATGAAACGCGAATAATAACGCGATTTTTATTTTTGAGATTGTTTTTTTTTTTTTTTGTCGTGAAGAAGCAAATTGTGGAGGAGCATTGAATAGATGGGATTTTTGGTTTTTTTTTTTTTTTGGATTACTGTTATATCATTTATATGTAAAATCATGGAGTCGGGCTGTTGTGTAAAAGATATGCTCCAGTTTAGAAAATTTTGTTTTCAGTTTTTTTTTTTACAACATTTTTTTTTGTTGAAGATTTTAGCGTTCTAAACTTTGTAGTTTGTAAATATAATATGTATGTACATGTAACATATATATGTATATATGTAAACTTATTTAAAAAAAGCTCTTGTAACATACACAGTAGTGCTATGATGAACAGTTATAATTTAATTTGAAAATTGGTAAGGAAATATTTTCGTTATACCGATAGAAGTGAATGGTAATTCTATACGAGTAATCTTTAGTAGTAAATATATGATATATAAAAAACATGATATAAAATTTTAATCAAAACAGGTTTTCAAAGCCGTGAATGAGTTAGACGTTTAAATTATCTTTAATCAAAATATTTAAAAATTAAATAAAATTTTGTCTCAAAAACATCATATTTTAATTATTTCATTTTAAAAATATGTATTTAAGTTTAATAATAACTTAAACTGACAGAAATGTACTAAAATGTACTAAAACAACGCCAAACTGGATTATATATGAATAGAAAAAGTCAAAAGTCAAAGTCATTTTTTCATGTTGTATATTTTGGGAAACCAAAAAAAAAAAAAAAAAATAAGATGAATAGGCTGTTTTGTTACCTAAAATAGGTGAAATTTTTCTGTTTTATTTTTACTTTTTTGTTGTTGTTGTTTTTTTTTGTATGTTCGTTATGCTATGTGTTCAACATACAACTTTCATAATTAATGGATGATTTTATTAATATCTAAAATAAAAACAAGAGCAGGAGCAAGTCAATAAATTACTTGCATTACAACAAACATATATATAATAATATATTGAAAATGTAGGGCATACATAAATTGTATATACAACATATATATATTATACCCTATAATATGTAAATGTAAATATGTAACAATAAAATGACATTCTATAAAAAAAAAAAAAAAAAAGACCGAGAAAAAGAAAAACAACAAGAAAATGACAAAAAAAAAAAAAAATATTCTGGATAAAATAGAATTAAATTTCATGTCAAAAATATTTATTCTGAAGAATAGAAAAGATGGTAAAAGTTCAGATAAAATATTGAATTGCTTTTGTGGTTTTCTTTAAAGCCCACATCAAATTTTGATCATTTTAATTTTGTATGAATTGAACGCAGGGACGTAAAAAACCAAAAATAAAAGAAAAAAAAGTGTTTAATTTTTGAAAAGTAGATTAAATGAATATTTAAATTATTTTTTTATTAAAAATAAAAACTAAAAATGAAAAACTTTTATTAAAATATATTCCCTTCATTGTTTGAATTTTAAATGAATTTAAAAGAAGTTTTATAATTTTCGACATTATTTTTTTTTTTTTTTTTTTTTTTTTTTTTACGAGGGTTGGTGGAAAACTCGAAAGTCACCAAAAGAAACTGCACGTGCTTCCTCAGGGTAGTGTTGGACTTTAACCAACCAAAACCACCCCATTTTTAAAACCAAACTTTAGGATGGAACCTTTAATACGAATGTACAGTTTGGTTTTGGGGATAGGGATTTCAATTTATTACTGATCTCCATTCATCTAACACCGATTTATTTGTAAAATTAATCACCGATTTTGTAAAATTAATGAAATTTATTTTTATTTATTTAGAAAAGATTTCTAACGAATTTTTTGACTAAATATTTTTCATAATTTTCAGTGGATATTTTTTAAATTTTATTTAATTATTCTCTTAATATTTAAAATATATATTTTTATATTATTAGTTATTGCAACTTCACTGATTAAAATTATTAAAAATTTATCATATGATGAATCAAGAAAATTTCAAGTATACAAGAAAAAAAAAAAAAAAAAATTTAAACAAATTCTTGATGCTTCAACTATTTTACTTTTACAGATATAAAATGCTTTCAGTGCAATCATATTGAGATCTTAATATTTTATGGAAGTTTTGAAGAGAAATAACAGACAAGATAAAGATTTTTTAGTATATACTAAAATATTTATATAACGTTTCTAGTAAATTTTGTAAATTTCATTTTAATCATCGAAATATTTTCGTTTATATGTAATTGTCTGTCTAATCTTTTATTTTTTGTACTGTTCTTTATTTTATTTTGTAATTTGATTTTAAAACTTGGAAAGGACATCCTAATGACTGTTATAAATCAGTTCTTTACATTTACATGTAACTATTATGAATTTATAAATATTTTTTTTTTTATTTATTTGCTATATTATTATACCGTTACATTATGAAATATTTGGTTGCAAATGGAATTTGTTACTTTTTCAGTAGTTCTTTTTCAAATTTCTCTGTTTAAAATTTGAAGTCATGCTCATGTTAATATATCATATACTTAACGACTCTACCAACAAGGCATTATTGCGAAGGAAAAGAAATTATAAATATATTTATTAATTTATATGTAACAACATTGCAAGTTATATAGGATGGGTTCTATTTATTTATTTATATTAATATTACATACATAAATGTAATGCAATATTATTGAACCATCGGCTACCAAGGCCATTATAGGTTTTTATACTATTATTAAATTATATACTAATATTATTTATTTTGTTTATATTAAATACTATATATTTACATTATATTTGGTCGTAAGGGGGGTATGTATAAAGAAAAAACACTTACGACCTGTGCGGGGATCGAATTCACACTCCTTCGGTTAATACGCCACACGCCTACCCACTAGGCTACCGAAGCCCCTAGGATGGGTTCAAATTATTCCTTTATAAAATATTATAAAAAAAAATTGCATACTTATAGGATTAAATATTTATTTTTTTCTATTAACTGTCATTACGCCAACGAAAATTAAATTTAATAAAATTATCATCTTGATTTCAATTTTCTTAAATGTAATGTTATATTTTATGTATTTTACATATGTGTATCATCATTTTAATATCATAAGTTTCATTTTAGACAACACTTCATTCATTACTTAAGGTGTTGTAAAAATATTTTAAAATTTCTTGTTACTTTTATTTGTTTTTTTTTTTCTTATGCTATTTTATATTTTGTTCAATTTTTAACAATATACAATATTATAATATTCAATATTCATATATATGTATATATATATATATATATATGTATAAATAATGACCTGAAATATTGTTTTTTAGTTTATGATCTCTTCTTGAGATGACTTCCAATTTGGTTATTATGATACAAAATAAACATCACTCTACTGTTACGTACTGTACTAGAGATATAATATTTAACTATTAGTATATTATTTTAGTATCATATATAGCAGTCATAATTCATATATATATTACTGTTACACTATATACAGTTCATAATATATTAATCTTGCAGTATCATCATCATCATCATTATTGTATCGTTGTTGATTTTAGATTCAACTATGGATTGTCTGAAGATAATTTTAATATTGATGATGATTTAAGATATCTGAAAGAATGAATTTTTTATATATATATATATAAAAGTATAGTATAAAATAAAAGTATAGATATTAATATCATAAGTTGATTTATGTAGCTGATGGTAAGACTATAATCTATTATATATACATAAGTATATATGTAAGTACTGTATCCGATCAATAATTTTAATAGGCATTAAATATTCTTCAACTGGTATTTTTTTGCGCTTACCTAAGAATATCTAGAAATGATATAAAACAGGAGAATTAAACATTGATGATGTCGAGATGAAATTACTTCAAGTTGATTCATTTCTAAAAGGTATTTTATAGTGAAAACTTGACAATCTTTTGAAATTTTTTTAATTTTCATAATTGAGACAATATTTTTTCATTATTATTCGAATGAAATTTAAAAAAATTAAATTTTTTCTTTATATCAATTTACTGCAATTTTCAAATCAAATCAAATTTTTTATTTATTGCAATTTCAAAAAAACCCAAAAAAAAAAAAAAACAAGAAAAATTTTTAAAATCATTTAAAATTAAGTTTTTATCAAATTAAAATTTATTTATTTCAAATAAATTAATTAAATTGCTGTTTTTTCTTAATTAAATTTTAAAATTACTGGTCAAAAATTAGGAAATAACTATTATTATGTATGTAAATAATGTGCAACTAAATATTTTTTTTATTACAATTTTCCAGTTTATTTAAAGATATCGAAATGTATTTTGAATTTTTTTATTAAATAATTCATTCCAATATTTATTTTATAGTCAAATTTCTACTATTTTTTTTTTTTATTAGAAAATGCATAAAAATAAAAAAAAAATATTTTAAATTTAATTAAAATTATTAACTACTCAAGATTATACGACCATTGTAATAATCCGATACTATCGTAAAATTACAATATATAAGTCTTTAAATTTTATTTTAATAGCTACATTTTTAGTACTTAAGATATTATGTTCTATAATGAAATTTTAAAATGCTATCTAGACAGTATAATTTAGTCAGTTGTAGTACGGATGATATTTTAAAAGTCTTCAATTTTTTAACGAATTTTAAATTTTTTTTAAATCCACGATTAATGCGAGTTCTACAGTATCTTTTTGAAGATTTCCACCGACTTACGAGAAAAATAAGAAAAATCCACGACTTGAATTATTGTTGTATTACTCAACAACTTAATCAACTTAAAGTTCGGTTTAAAGAGGAGGTGGGTTTTGATTGATTAACATCCAATACTATCGGGAAATATACCACGTGATATTTCTTTGGGTGACTTTTTAAGTTTTCCCTTGACCTTCCTTTTATTTTGGTATTAAGTCCTTTTCATCAAATCATTAAACAAATTAGGCAATTTTGAAAATTTCATACACCTTCCTGTATTTTTTTTTTGTAGTTATTTCTTTATCACATAAATGTGACAAGAAAATTACTCTGCCTTTCCTTTTCAGGCATGGCTGTAAATATCGCAAGGGAGAATTATTTTTACGACGTGTGTGTGATTCGAATCCACACTCCTTTGGTGTTTACAGCGTACTTTATATGCTCTTATCCACTAGGCCACCGAAGCTTCACCTTCCTGTATTATACGACTAGTAATATATTTTTTTCCAAAAATTGTGAAAATATTTCTATATTATTAATAGGTATACATATCTTTAATAAAATAATTCTCGTTAGTAGATGGCGCACAATTTAAAATATTTCTGTTTCATAGTCTTCAGCAATAGCTACAAGTAATTTTTAGTGAAATTCATGGTTCCAGAAACTAAAGCTGAGTGTGAATAATAAAATGACTTAGTAAATATCATATACTTCTTGAAAAGAGTGGAAAAGAGAACACAAAATTAATATTCTGCTTTCGAAAACTTTTCGAGTTTTCTCCGTTAAATTAAATATCATAAAAGTAGTTATACATAAAAAATAAACTCCTATATTGACAGTTTTACTTAAAAATGTCATGTGGTCATTTAATTACTAATTAAAAAAAATATTTTTTTTTTTGTATTTAAGATTATTTAATTTTTATATTTTATGAGTTAATTATCAAGATTGTTTCTATGTTAGATCTATAATATTATGTTAGTTTCTTTTCATATAGTATAAAGAAAATATCCTATTAAATTATTTGAAAGAATTTCGATTTTATTAAATTTTGGTAGTAATCAATACAAAAATTATTGTTAAGAATAGTACAACTTTGATAAAGAAAAGTGAATTTAAAGAATATCAAATTAACTCCTTAACATCACTGTAGTTTCCTTTAATTTACAAGGCCCTTGAATTATATGCTTTAAAGATTTCAAATGAAGATACTTTTTAGAAAAATATTTTTTAATTAAAAGAAAAAAATATTCAATGTTTTTAAAAAATTCATTTAGATTAGGTTTAATTAATATTTTAAACACCTGTATAAATCTTAACATGGTATAAGTAGACATTAACAAAGAAATTCTTATTTAATATTTAAATTCTTTTAAATAAAATGTATACAATAATAATAAAAAGAGAAACTGTAATTTCCTTATTTATAAGAATCTTTAGAAGCAATATTATAAATCTTTAGATATCAGAATTTTATATCGAATATAATATTTTAAAAAGTCAAGATTAAAAAAGTTGTTAGGAATACAATATATACTCGTTATGAAAATATTAATAAAAATTTCACTTAGCTATAAAATTTACATTTTAAATTTTGCATTTTATTTGGCTTAAAAAATCTTTTAACATGTTGAGTCCCACGGTCACCAGTAAACATAAAAAAAATACTTGCGTTAAGTCCTACGTGTATGACCGGTGAATATCATTTAAATGTTACAAAATTCCACGCTCACCAGTAAACATAAAAACAATACTTGCGTTAAGTCCTAATGTATCACCGGTGAATATTTTTAAAGATAGAAAAGAGTACATTACGAACTTTTGAGAACATTCAGAAATGTTCACCGGTGCTACACGTGGGACTTAACGTATGTATATTTTTATGTTCAATGGTGAACACGAGATTTTGAAAGATTTAAGTGATGTTCACCGGTGATATATGTGGGGTTCAACGTATTAAATAACTTTTAACAGATATAACATTTTTTTCCAATGAATTTAAGGAAACATATTTCAAATAGGACTTAAATGAAATATTGTGTAATATTTTCACAAGTAGTTGTATTCAAAAGGTGTTTTTTTTTTCAAATTTAACTACCATTATAAATCTTTTGATCAATTCTCCAAAAAATTGAGTTGGTCTTTGGTGTTGTTAACATATTGAACTGTTTTTAATAAAAAAAAAAACAAAAATTTTTAAAATAAACTTTTCCTTTCAGTTTGATTCTGAGGGAAAAAAGAATAAAATTTCAACAAAAGTCGTTAAAGACACAAATAAATGATTATTGACCGCTATATTTTATTTTTTCATTTCATTATTCTTTATTTTCCTTCCTGTTATATACTTAATATGTGTCTGAGGCAATAAATTTATTTTCAACAATAACCAATAAAAGTTTGCTCTCTCTTCTATGTCAGTACCTATTTTAATTTAGTTTTCAAATAATCGTTTAAAATTTATATGTTCTCTACTTTAACTTACAGAATCTTCCCTTTTCAAAATTCTTTTGGATGAATAAATTCTCGCCAATATTCATTAAATTATCGAACCTGAAGGATCACTTTAATGAAAATAAAAAAACAAAAAAAAAACCCTTCAAAAAAAAGAAGCAGGAAATTTGATAATGAAATAGCAAAAGTAGAAAAAGAGAAAAAAAAAAAAAAACTATTCAGATTTCCCTATATAGCACCCTATATAGAAAGGCCATTTGAAATCACTGTACTAGCATATTCCCAAAATATAAAAGAAATGAAAGAAAAAATCTATAAAACATTTTGTTTGCTTTCAAAAAAAGAGAAAGGAAATACCGTTAGAAAAAAAAAAGGAAATTAACTATTCTAAAATCATTTAATGGGACGTAATGATTTGTGTCACCAATTTAAGGTTTTTTTTTCTTCTATTCGTTTTTGATTTTGGTTTTTTTTTTTTTTAGTGAATAAAACGGGATCACCATCTCAAAATATGAGGAAGCAGGAAGAGAATAAGACCAAAATAAATATGTTTTGTGACGGTATCACAAAAGTTATGTGATACATTAAAAAAATTTATTTATAATGAAGTAAAAATAGACGGTAGGAAAGAAAGAAAAAGAAAGAAAAAGAATGAAAATTATAAATTTTATGATAATCATAAGAATTTTATTTCATTCTTGTTATTTAAGACCAATAAAATATCAAATAATGAAATAAAATTGAATGATAATTTAAGACCTTTTTTTTTTACCTTATTGAAATGTCAAATGACCATGTTGTGTCGATTAAAATATACTGTATATCTATCTCTTTTCTTCTTATTTTAAAAATACTGGTTGATTCGTTTAATTTAAATCAAATATTTAAAATTGGTTGATTATATTTTTGAGGTCTCGGCATGAACAAACAATTTATGATCATTTGATACGTATCTACTATCTAATAAAAATATTTAGTGTATTCATTTGAGAAATTTATAGACTTAAGTAAGCTAGGAATAAAAAATTTGATTTAAATAATTTGAACAATTTTAATTAAAATTTTCAAATTGGTTGTAAATTTTAATAATATGGTATAGTTGTGTAAGCTTGGTTGAAATTATATTACAGAAAAGTATTTTTTAATAAAAAAGCAGTGGTAAAATGGTAAAAATAATTTTATGTTTATGTGAGGTGTAGAATGATATTATACTTTTTTACTAGATGAGAAAATTCAATTACGTACATTTAATATTCAGAATATAAAAAGCATTTAAAAAGTGAATTTTATTTTTTAACCAATAATTTTATATAAAAAAAACACAAAAACAAAACATGGTTTACTATGATGATATGATTTAGGAGTTTTAATTATTAACTAAGAAATAGGTAAGCACAGAATATGATAAGCGTTAAAAATGGAAGATGTAGCGGAAAAAAATCTAATAAGATTCTGGGTAATTATAGCCGGAAAATATATGATAAAATCATAAAGGATCTAGTAAAATTAAATTAAAAATTCTAACAAACTTCTTGTTGGGACACTGCCTGCTAGAGAGGCATTTAAAGAAAATTGGAATAGAGACAAACGGTATATGCAGATTCTGCTAAGAAAAAAAGGTTTATTTAGCGGAGGTTAGCTTTAAGTAAAATATGTGCACTTAGGAATATACTGCTTTACCGTATATGTATTCCCACCAATGAAGTCTCTCCAGATATTTACTTTCTTAGATGCTGTAGGGGTGACAGTAGTATTAATAGTGGAAGCAAAATTCATAACACGTAATAATAGATGAAGCATAGTAGATCTACCTCAAAAGATCGCAGTAATCTAATCTAATCTAATCTAATCTAGAGGTTTTAATTACTTTACCTTAAAAATATTTTTCAAAGAAATTTGGTAGATATTTGAAAAGATGAAAATTCACAAGATGCATTATATGAAATATATTGATTTTTCGAAGCAAATTTTATGCTAGATAACATATAGAAAACTATTAACAAATTAGAGAAAAAAAATTATTGATGCAAAAAAATAGTCAAAATTTTAACAGTTAAGAAATCCTTTTAGTTTAGACAGTTTAGAGTTAATTCCCAATTTTTCACGGTAAAACATACGTTTCGTAATTCATCGTCTTGTTATTTCAAATGATTTAACTACTCCTTCATTGAAAATAAGCACTAATATAATATAAAGTAATTCTTGTACCAGATATTAGATGGCGTAAAAATAGCTTCCTTGTTTATTCCTTCCATTTTTTATAAGGAACAATTATTATAAATTAGTGTAAGAAACCAAAGCTTATTTAAGTAACAGAAATATTGTTGATGCTCTTCTCTTTTAAATTGTATAGTTTGTGAAAAACCTTTTTAAAATATTTAACCTACATTTTAAACACTATTCATGATGATTATGGATAATAATTTTCATATTATTATCGCTTTAATCAGGAGAAATTAAATTTTAAACTATACAACATCTATTTATGTATTTTAAAATACATTTTTTGTTTTTTCGAAATACATATATAGCTACATATATTGTTTAGTACCTTTAAATTTACAACTATAACAAATTTATTGAGAACAGATAAAAAAAAAAAAACGTTTTAAAAATCTTTCTTTTCTTTTTATTATTAATCTTCTTTGAAATCACTACCTAGTGAGATTTAAGTTAAAATTATAAATTACTTTTTTTTACAAAAAAAAAACAAAAATTTTTCATTTAATTTTTTTTATTTAAATTTGACGTTTATGAAAATTGGGAATAGATTTGAGATTGAATGAGAACTACCACCAATGATGATAATAAATATAGTGGTTGATTTGTTGGTTGTTTAATTTTATGTTTTTAAGTGGTTTTCTATTAAATTAAAAATTAGCTGGATATTGAAATTTTCTAAAGAAGCTTTTCATTATCAGCACAGTAAGTGGTATATTATGGTGAGTTATTCGAACAGATTACTTAGGTATTTTTTTTTTTTTTTTTTTGTTATTCTTTCTCTTTGTCGATTTAGTTAACAGAAATGTCAAATAGTAAATGTCAAATAAATGATTTTAATTTAAAATAGAGAGAAATGTAAGAGAAAGTTTACATATGTACCAATGTTGAATGAAAATACGATAAATACGATATCAGATTAAACAAGAGAGAAAAAAAAAAAAATGAAATGAAATTAAAGAATGCCGGAAGTTTAAATTTTAAAATTTCAATTTTGATCACCACCTAGTAATTTTTTCTCAATTCTTTTCAACTCAATATATATGTACATACATAATATATGATTTTATAATTTCAATGGAACGAGCGTTATAATTTATTTATTTTTGATAATTTTTTCTTTTTATTTTTTCTCTTAAAATTGTAATACAATTTAAATTAAATTTTTGTGTGTATATGAGACTGTGTGTGTGGCAGCAATTAATGAAACTATACGTATTATTAATACATATTAAAAGATCGGACATTAAAATATTGATCGGATTAAAAATACAGATGATAGTCTGAAAAAAAAGAAGAAGAAGAAAAAAAAAAAAAAAACGTAAAATAGAAGAAGATGTTGCAGTACAGTATTTGAATGAATGCATATTGAAGCAATCGATTTCAAAACGTAAAAAAAAAAAATGTTTTATTGATTATTTTTTTTCTTCTGTGGTTTTTTTTTTTTTTTTTTTGGTGCAGTTTAATGCTAAAGCGCATGATGTGATTTTAAATCTTATAATTTAAATAATACTATAGATAGTATTTTTATATAATACTTATGTATGTAGGTTTTACTACATATATTAATTTTTTTTTGTGATTTGAAGATTTGAATTTCAGTATCTTTATGGTGATAGTTTAATGGGAAATCATTTTTTTTTTTGGTTTTTTGGTTTTTGTTTTTGGTTTTTTGGTTTTAGATTTAAGTTGAACCTAAAATATAATTTAATGTCACATTTTTTATTCATCTATTAAAAAAAAATTTTTTTTATTTTTGTTTTGTTTTTTTTTTGGTTTTTTGTAAATTGACTGAAGGTGGTAATTTGATTTTATTTTCTCCATTTATTTTTATAATATTTATTGGTGATTTTTATTAGTAATAAAGTTTTTGTTGTTGTTTGTTTGTTAATTTCTTGTGGTACTAAAATTGATACTTTGATTCAATTGAATAAAATCATTCGGTATTATGATATCAAAGTTAAAAGTAGACAAAAAAAAAAAAAAACAAAAAAAGTTTGTGTGAATCCATTTTTGTTTTTTATTAATCATTAAAAAAAATAAATGCGGGACATTTTAGGGCAGATATTGTTTTATTTCTTTTCTTTTTTGTTTTGATTGTTTTTTTTTTGTGGTGGGAGTGGATTTTCGTTGTCGATTTATTTTAATTTAAAAACGTTATTTTTCTTAACTGGTATATATTTATTAGCCATAACTAGGCCATCAATACGATTATATTGTCAAGAATATTTATAATATAAAGTTGATGAAAAAGCAGAAAAAGCAGAGTTATAAATTAATAAAATTTGAAAATAGAAATTTTTGTTTTAGTAAAATGTGACACTAAAAATAGGAGTTGATCTTTTTTTTTAGAAAATTATTACTATAATCATTCAAATGTTGAGACTTTCTTTTGTATTTTAGAACTATAACGTTGATAATTGATTTATTGTTTGTATTAAATGTTTTGGAGTTGGTTTTAAAAATTTAGAAAGAGCATCAAAGCAAAATAACTTAATTTACTTAATATTATCTGAAAATAACTTTTTCAAAATTTGAAGTAAATTTATCGGCTACTAACGCCATTATAGGTCGAATACTACACTAATATTATTTATTTTGTTTAACTATATTAACTATATATTTTATATTTAAGCTATATTTGATAGCAAGGGGGATTTGTTTTCAAATAATAAAACTTGCTACCTGTGTAGGATTTGAACCCGCACTCCCTCGGTTAATAAGGCACACGCTTGTCCACAGGGCCACCGAAGCACCTAAGTTGAGGTCTTTATCAAGCGTAAAAGAATCATTAGAATTCTGGTTATAATATAAGATCTTCCGGTCGGTAGTGGTTATAAAAGGTTCCTTTTCAATAGTATAATTAATATGGTACTACAAAGTACTAACAATGGTACTATAAGTACATCATTACTTGATATATACTATAGATCTCTTTACAATAGTACAATAGTACTAAGGATCTCTATAATACTCTATAGTATTCTATAGATTTCTATAGTAGTAAATATAATAGTACAATAGTATTAAGGTCGCTATTGCTACAATATCTATTATTTGTTCTTTAAGGGATATGATAATACTTAATTGATTAGAGTAACAAACGTTCATAGAGAAATCACGTTCGTTTTGTTTCTCTGTAGCGTCTTTCGGTTATTTCACAACAAAATTCTTTACAATAGAACAATAGCACTAAAAGTCGCGATTGCTAACAATCTATTGTTTGGTCTGAAAGAGATATGGTACTTAATGGTTTAAAGCCCCACAGTTTTGTATAGAGGAATCTCGCCCATTTCATTCCTCTATAGCGTTTGTCGATGATTTTACAAAAATATATATGGAAATAGTAACACAACATAAGTATACTAGTTTCTTAATTTTGTTGGGAAAAATATCATAAAAATTTCGAATTTGGTGCTAATTGAACATCATAGTCAATAATTCAAAATAGGTTTCAATTATATTAAATATTTCAGAATAACGTAAATTTCTCTTTATAAGTCAATTTTAACAGAACTATTTTGATATTTTGAATCTTAAAAGCTTTATTAATTATAAATTCCAATTTCATGAATTCACGTTTGAAAAATTTGATATTGATTAAAAGGTCGGTTAAAAACATTTTCGAATTTAGTCTTACATTCACACATAATATATAAAATTACAAACATTTAAAAATTCCTTTCATTTTTTATGAACGAGTAGGTATATATATAAATTCTTTGTTTTTTTTTTTATGATCCATATAATCTTAAAACATTGTAGAAAGAATTACCCACGAAATCTTGATAAAGTTTATATTTATGTGGTATAAGTATGACTACCGCTCATGAATCTTACGATTATTTCATCATTAATTCTTTATTAATTCTCATTCTTTTTTCCTCTTTGTAAATATTTCTTTTTATTTTACACACTAAAACACCTTAAATATTCTCCTTATGCTTCTGTATGATTTTCAAATTGACTGCTTCTGTTATAAAATAATTTAGATAATCACAGTTGTTTGTCTACTAGCAAAAAAAAAAAAACGCCCGCAATATTTATCCTTTTTCTATTCGATTCTTTTTCGTAATATTGCAGTAGTGTAAAAGAGATACAGATAGAAAAGATTTTTTTTTTTATTATATTTCATTCACTTTATTAAATTTTTACAACAGAAATCTAAATAATTTATTGTTTTAATTTTTGATCGTAAAAGTGTTGCAAAGGAAAATGTATTAAAAAAAAATTATTTTTTGATCCATTATTAAAGGTCTATTTTTTAAGTAACTATAATTTAACGTTTAGCCAACAAAACAGAAGAAAAAAAGACCATTTTTATTTTATCGTCAAATTTTAGTAGTAAATTCTGGTAGCAAATTTTATTTAGTTACCCATATTAAATTTAAGGTATTGTTTAGTTTATTATAATAATTACTATAACTTAATAATTTTCAGGATGATGTTTCCAAGTATAGTAGAAAATTTTATTACTGTCAATTTGAAATGAAAGAAATTTGTATAAATCCAATTTTTTGTTCATTTGTAAATATTTAGCTAAAACTTACTATTAGTTCATTTAGGCGAACAAAATTATACCCCTCATTAAACTTCTCCAAGGTAAAATGACCCACAAAATACAGTAGTAAATAAATACAAAAACTCGATAAAATCAAGTAACAAAAGCGTGTGTACCTTCTTAAACAACATCTACTAAAACGGTTTACTGATGATTCAAAAATATCAAAAGGGAGTGTCTTTGGAACACAAGAGCCAAAAAAACAAATAGAAAGAAAAATTGTTAGAAAATGTTTTCTAGTATTCGCCAAAAAGTATGCAATCAGGACACTGCTGGTTAAAGGGGCACTGAAAGAAAATCGGATTAAAGAATGATGGCTTACATTAAAAGGCCAGTGTTACTTTAACCCCTTACTATTAGTACATTTTCCTTTGAAATCTCATGAAAAAGATTTTGGTTTCGAATATGCCAAATTGAAGAGTATGCCATTAGGACACTGCTGGTTAAAGAACACTACTGAAAGAAAACTGGATTAAAGAATGACGGTCTACATCAAAATGTCAGTATTACTTAAACGACTCCCTATATTAGTTCATTTTCGTCTTTTTGAATCTAATCAAAAGGTTTTTGTTTTGAATGTAATATGTAATGTGTAATGTAATGTAATGTAAAGACAATAAGTATAGTATTGTAACCAAAATTTTATTGAATTGGTGAAATTCTTTTAACGTTTAGGTATTCCATTAAAAAACTATTAAATATTGCAAAAGTAATTTCTTACTTTAAGATTTTATCAATGTCAATATTGTAAATGACTGTCTGAACAAAATAAAACTTTTACCAATATCTGAACTCTTCATACAAAGTACAATTCGTGGGAGAATGACATATTGCAAAATTTGTTTTACCAAATGACTTTTAAACTTTATATTTCATTAATTCAGATAAGATGATCAGATGTTTTCAGAAATGTTACAGTTAAAGGTGAAATTTTTTAGTATTTATCTAAAAAGAGCGAAAGATCTTTTCCTAAATGGTTATAAGAGCGATGGATCAGGTAATGTGGTACTTTCTAAAGTGATTTTTTTTTTTTTTGTGAAAAAGGAAATTTACGAATTGTCTGTTTTGTGAAATGACTTTTAATGTAAGATATTTTTGAAATTGTATGTCTTACCCACCATTGCTATATTTTATACTGCAAAATTGATTAAAAAGGGAATTTTCTTATAATAAAAAAAAAAAGAAAAATTAAAAAAACAATTGAAAAAATATGTGACATATACATGTTACATAATAAAGAATAATAAACTAATAATATTTTAATGCTTTCTAAAATTGTTACATATCGTTATTATTTGGGGGCAAAAAAACGTAGAAAAAAAATAGTAGAAAAATCCTATTAAAATTCAATTCAATATAATGATATTAAAAAATAATAGAAAATGAAAATAGTTTATTACGACAGCAGTAATTTATTTATTATTATATATATATATATATATATATATTTATTATTAAACTGGTGTTTTAGATAAAAACAGATTTTAAAAGAATTAAATTTAATGTTTTTTTTTTTTGAGGAGTTTGGAAGCATATTGAAAAGTAATAATTTTCATTTCAACTTAAATAAAATTTTTAAGTACTTATTAACAAGGGATTAAATGTAGGTGGATGCTAATAAAAGAAAAATCTATGGATTATGTACTTGTATATATATAGTTATTTTCATTCATTTTTTTATTAGGTATATTTTGGTTTAAAGATACATTTTTATTGAACAATGTGAAAGTAATAAAATATATATAAGATTTTATTATTTTTTTTTTTTTATTAAAGATTTTCACTTATTTTTTTTTTTTGTTTTAATAGTCCATATAATTTTTTACTTAAGTACAAACCTATTAAGTACTTACCTATTTTATTTAACTTAAATTGTACTAAGTTTTTTTTTTTTTTTGGCACACAAAAAGGTGAGGTTTTAATTTAATTGCAGCAAGTCTAAAAGTTTTATATATGGAAAACTTTTCATGGTTTTTTTTTTTTTGGGCATAAGATAACATTTTTATTGGCAAAAAACAGCTTGGTTAATGGTAAGGCTATATAAAATTAATTGGATAAATTATTTGGATATGGTAGGCATTATAGACTAAATATTGTTCTAAAGAGAGTATTGGTTTACAACATTAATTTAAAAGTTATAACCTTGGAACGGGATTAGATTTTGTTTGTTCGATTTTGTTAAGGCTGTTTTATAGACAGAATTTTAAAATGCTTCTTTTGCATGCATTTTAATTTACCTTTTTAAAGTTGAATTTTTTTCATTTTGAAAATATTTCTGTAATCTGTCCATTAACGATTGAAATAAAATAAATCCAAGTTTTTATTAAATTTTTTTTTATTCCGTTATTTACAGCCCGATATTTTTAAAATTTTTCATTAAATACCGATAATAGTTTTTCCAAGATTTTAGTCGTGACTGAAAACACTGTTTACATATATGGTATTTATTGATTGGTTTATGTCTCTTATTGAATTATTGAATAATTGGTTTGTGTCTTCAATAAATTTAACCTATGTTTTTACAAATAAGTAAATAATAGAAACATAGGTAAAAAGGAATTGTTCAGTAAAATGGTATATAGACAGATTATGTATTACTATGTATTCATAAAAGTATATAGACAGATTATGTATTACAAATATAGATTAAACATATATTTTCTATTACAAACTAATTTTCTTGATTCTGAATCTATTGTTATATTACATACAAACAATATTTATCAATTTGTTCCTTTAAAAATGTTATTTTCTTTTGATATTTATATATGTAAAATTTAATTGGGAATATCATAATATTTAGAAGCATTTATCCTTTCTTTGGTTTACTTTTTTTTTTAATCCTCAAGGTTACAATAAAAAAAACATTTTTGTTTTGTATTAAGTATACTATCCATTTTCCTTTTCAAAAGTTATATTGAACCTTTTACGAATAATTTCATCTATTACTTATCAAGAGTATGCCTGCACATTTTAATATTTTATGTCTATACGTATATAAATATGTATAAAAGTCAATCATTAGAAACGGTTGGTATAAATAATTAATATTATATAGGTATGTCTATTCGTGACAATTGTGTAATTTACACCTTTTTTTTTTTGTATTGTTACCTACTCATTTTTATCGTGTCACAATTGAAGATTGGTTTTTTTTTTTGTAAAAGTTCATTTGTTTCGAGCTATCAGAATTTCTGTGTACCCTTAGAGAAGAAAAAAAAAACATTTTAACTTTATATCACGTAATATTTCTTAGTGTATTGTTATTTTTGTTGTAAAAAGAAAGATAGGTAAAAGATTCGCGATTTTTATCACTCATTTTCATAAGTGAAATTCTTTTAAAAAAACGAAGGTACGAGTTTTAAGAACACTTTAAGAATAAATAAGTGTATATAATGATGAAAATGATAATGAAGTTTTTCCCAAATGGAATAGAAAAGATTGAATAAAATTGGAAAATGAGGCATGAGAGAAGTTCTAATTTAAAATGAAACTTTTTATTGTTATAAGTTTGAAAATCTTACAAATTGATAACAGAATAACTTTCAAGGGGGATAAAAATTAAAAACAAAAGGAGTAAATGAAAAAGAAAAAAAAATAACAAAAAATAATTTAAAAACATTATAATTGACATTTTTTAGTATTTGTTTTTATGATAATGTGAAATCTATTGAGTTTTTTTCGCTATCATTTTTTAATATTATTTCATTTGTATTCGATTTTGATAGGACTCAGTTTGACACTAGAGGATGCTCAATATTATTTTTTACATATTTTGAATAATATTTTTTCCTGCAGGATATTCCTGTATATATATATGAAGTACATCAAGAAAGCCTTTTGTTAGTGGGAGATTTTTACGCCACTCATCCACTCAAAACCACGTTTCCTCACTTCCTATATAATAGGCAAATCAACCTAACTGCAAAACAGTGTAATGTCCGATTAATAGGATGAGAAAAGGAAGTAAGAAGGAAGAATATTTTGAACTTACATTGTCGGAGTGGGATTAAATGAGAATTTGAACTGATGCTAGTTGACTGATTCCCTAAATTTCTGTATATTATACAAATTGGGGAATAGCTGTAGTAACATTGTGTTTTATTGTACTTTGGACGTATGAATTAAGAATGAGTTTCAATATTTTCTTATACTAGTTCTAATGGACTCCACTGCGTAATTATACAGAGCTACTAAACTGTAAAATAAAAATTTAGAGATATTTATTTGAAAAAAATGTAGTATTATTAAGTTAAGTTATGTTATTTGTTTTAGTTCTCTAAAAGCAATTGAAAAATACATCAAATACTGTTGTTAATTTCATAAAATTAGGAGCAGTGTTATAAAGCAAGTTCATAGAGGTAGCGGGACAATAGCACGAAAAACGGTTTTTATATGATTTATAGCAAAGCTATCCAAAGAAGTAGAAGTTTGCCTCAACCCATTATTAATAATGAAAATGTTAAATTACTTTAACTGGTATAAAAAGGGAATGACATGAAATCAGCCTGACTTTTCAATTTGTTGAGAAGGCAATTTATGACTTTACCTGAATAAATGACTTAAGAGAGTTATTTCGTTTATTCTGAGATTTTCAGTACGAGTGTCGAATTTATTATTGACTGCTTCAGATAAAGATGTTGATGTATTATTGGGGTTAAAATTAAATTAAAAGGAAATTTTTATTTTAATGCAGAACGTTTGCAAATAAAATTGGGGTGCAGCTTTACAAGAGATAACCAATAAAAAGAATATTTTTATTATTATTATTATGATTTCTTTTATTGTTTTATTAAAGTTATGTATTTACAATAAAACATAGCGTTCTCTTTTTATCAACAATTTTTTTTTTTTTTATTATTGAGAAAATCTTTTCCCTTCAAGCAAATTTTAAATGAAAAAAGTCCTATTTATTTTTATCTTAGTATTCCTAAAAGTCATATTTATACTTATACTTAATATCCTTCAGGATATGTTACTAAAATATTTTTAAATATGTTTTGATTTAATTATATATATATAACTATATATAAAAATACGAGAATTTGCCTTTGTATGCAATTTTATAGTTAAAATAAAAACAAAAAAGTGTTAAAGTCGTCTGTTTCTGTTTTATTAAGTAGAAATTTTTATTTTATTGTTATTATTAGCACAAAAAGAAAAAAGACAATAAAAACAAAACTGTACAAAAAATCTAAGGTTTTTAAAGGAGCACATTAAAGGAGCACATTTGTAAAATGTTGACTATTTTTGCATTTTTTTTTAGGAGTAAAGAAACGTAAGTTAGAAAAATTTACGGAAAATCAAGTGACACTTTCTTGAATTTTAAAGAAGTCCTTTTTAATTGCCGTTAAAAAAGCCGTTAATTTATGTAACAACAAAATATATATTGGAAAACATTTGTGTCGTTCTATGAATAAATTTGCATACAGATGTCCTGAAATGGCTTCTGTCGAAATTTCAAAGTTGTAACTAAAAGAGCTTCGGAGATACAAAAAAACCAAAATTTTGATATATTTTGATTTCAAATAAGTAACTGTAAATTTAAAAACTAAATTTTAAAAAATTATATAATATTTATATTGATTTGTGAATTACTTGCATTTGACGTTTTAGAGCTTTTGATTGGACGAAGCAAAACTTGATGTATAAATATTTTGAGTAGGGTTATTATGATAAGCTTTTATGATAGGTAGGGTTATTATGATAGGTATGTATTTCCAATTTGAGCAGCTGTATCTTGGAGAGTTATATAAAAAAGTTGTTCCACAGAATCAACTATTATTATGAGATTTATTAATGCTAAAATTTCATTGATTCATCCACAATGGTGTAAAAATTTTTGTAAAGAGACAGATGCACGGACGGAGCGAATCTAATAAGTACATTATTTCAATTTCTTGAAATTTTTTCAATTTTTTGAAAATATACTGAAAAAATATAAAAGGTAAAAGAAAAAAAATGAAATAATCTTGAAATCTTGTTTAAGAATAACTTCAATGACGGTGTCAAATTATATTAGCAGGAGATGATAATTTTGGTAGATGGAGGATTAATGATACGCTAAAATAATAAGAAAAAAATTGTATGAAGAATGGAAGAGGGTAGGTTTAAGTTGAATTATCATTGAGTCATAAGGGCTGTATAAGAATAGAAATGATATTTTGTTAAAGCTTTTATTTTATTCTTTTACAAAAATTATTTTTAAATTTTTCTATGTGACGTATTTTCTGCGTTTTAAAGAGTTTAATGCTTTGTATTTATTTAATCGTAATTTAAGTATAAATATGAAACTTTTTAATATTCAAAAAAAAAAAAAATTTTTTTTTTTAAAAAATAATTATTGAAATTTTTTTTTATTTTTAAACTTTTCAATTATTTTTTAAAGAAATTTAATAATTTAATTTTCTTTGCTGTAATTTATATTTTTAAGGTCGGTGGGTGCTAATTGAAATTTAATAAAAAATATTGTTGTTAAGGATACTCGAATTAATATTTTAAATAACTTTTTTCTTAATAATTTTATAGAGTGGTGTGAGATAAGTGGCTTTTTCTCATAATATTAGTACTTCAAGTAAATTAATATATAAACAATTTCAAGAAGGTTAAATTTTGAAATATTGCGATATTTCAAAAAATATATCTCGATGGAGTTAAAGTTTTTGTATAATCTTGAAATTTAGTTATTTACCTATTTATTTATTTATTTTTTTTTTTTGCGAGAGTCAGTGGAAATCTCGAAACACATTATGAAATCAACGTCCGAATTCTCATTGCTACTGTTAAATTTCAATCAACCAAACGTTATTAAACTAAGCGTTAGGTTCTAGTTTATGGTGCAATGTACTGTTTTGTTTGGAGATTGGGGAAAATAGGAGCTAAAGAATACGAATTAGGAAAATTGAAAAATATGGGAATTTCCATTTGTGCAACCTGGACATCTTTAAGTCAGGGGGTTTAATCTCTGTAGCCCTATTTGTAATTCGATTGAAATTTTTAAGAGGAGGCATTAAGGTTCTTATTTCTTCAAAATATTTAGTTATTTATGTGAAGATTTTTTCTACATTATTTTCGGTTTTTGTTTTTAAATACTAAAATTTCAAATTGGACATTTTAATTGATTGAAGCTAAAAAAGTGTGTTAGTTATTTTGGAATAAGAAAAGCAATTAATATTCAATTGTGTAATTTATGTCAGATTTTTTGAGAACTAAGTACAGTCTTTTTTTTTTTAAATAATGACATCGCATTAGATTCTGTAAATTAATTTTACAAAATTAATGTTTATTACACTTAAATTGACAATACAATGTTGATGACTTAAATAACCATTGCAACCATTATTTTGAGTTCAGAATTATTTAGATTCACATAATATTATATCGAAATTTCAATGATACTGAATACATACAGATTTATGTGATTTTTGAGTTAAGTATATGGTGTCATAATAAAAAAGACGTGATTTTTTCATTCAAGGTTAAAGTATCTTATCTTCTTCAATAAAAAAGATACTAGTAGAATGAAAGATACAAATTTGTTAATTTTATGAAAAGAAATGTTAAAGTAAGTATGTTATGGTAAGTATGTTAAAAATGCCTTCATATTTTATTTTCATACCAGTTTTATTACAAGATTAGAACAATATTTTAGAGATATATAAGTATATATATATATATACATACAATTGAAGTTAAAATTTTGTATTCGTTATGAAATATTAATTCAGTATTTAAATGTTACATACAAACGCTTGAACAAGACTGATACATATTTATAATATATTTATTTTAACAAAAAATTTGTAAAATTTTATTATAGTTTTCTACATATGTTTAATACATAGTTTTTAATACATAGTTTAATACATATGTATGTATTATGTAGTTTTCTAAATAATTTTCAAATTCAGTTGAAGTCCAAACTGTGTAGAACGGACTCACAAACAATTTCATTGCAAAATAGAACAATTTAATTTTTTTCTTAGCGTACAAATTAGGATTAATGAAATCAAATATCATTTATCTCCATTTTTCAACTTTTTGTTTTTTGTATCATTTAAATTATGAGACAACGGATGTCTATTGAATGAATCAGAAAAATTTAGACAATTATTTTTTGGTGAAATAGCAAAAACGAAATGAAACAGAAAAGTTTTCAGTGAAGATTATTTTAAGATTTAAAATAAAAAAAAAATTATAATATCAAAATTTAGTCTGCGGAAAATTTAAAATGTGTAAAGTAACTTTTAACACAGCAAAAGTAATTCTCTAAAATAATATATTGTACAACAATTTAACAGTTTGTTTTTTTTTTTGAATCTACGTATTAATTTCAGTAAAATATATGTATATATATATATATGAGCCCAAAATTGTATTTGCGGCGCAACATATAAGACTTAAAAAATTGCGGGATATTTACATATTTTAATATTGCATAAAAAAAAACTCAATTTATAGTAAAAGAAAAAGAAAAATCACTCATTAATGAACTGTTGAATGATTCGTTGAACTATTGTGAACTAGTGTCAGTAGGGAGCATATAACACATTATAATACAAAATTTCAGTAAGTTGGGGAAATTTTATCATTACATATATCAACAAACATAAAATGTATTTATTATTAATTTTGATGAAAAAAAAAAAATTCTTTTGTATTTTCTTTTAATAATATTTAGCTTAGTTTTCTATTCAAGATTATAAAATTTTAAATTTCATTTCATTTATTTAATATATTAAGTAGAAGAATTCTGTAATAATGTAATAGAGGGCAGACAAGGTGATAGTAAATGCTAGCCTAGAGAGAATAAATAAGAATACAGGATCCTTTTATCTTTTTATATTCATCACACCATTAGTGGTAAATTATTTTCTTTTAAAATTTTTCTTTTCATACCCTACAGCTATTATACAACAAAAAGAAAATTTATTAAAGAAGTGAAGTAGGTAAATGCGTAATTTAAGATGAAATCCTTACAAATAAATAAATAAACCACTATGATGTCCTTTATATACTGTTATTATACCATTAGAAAATAAAAAGAAAAGAAAATTGAAAAAAAAAAAGAAAATAAAATATGTCTATTATAAAGAATGAAATTGTTATGTAGAATTTTTGTTCTCTTAATTCCATTAAAAATTTTAATATTTTAATGAATAGAGGGTGATCAATATTAAAATTATGAAAAGTTATAAAAGTGTGAATTTATTTTACGAATAATTTTGAAAAAAGAAGAGTAATTGTAGATAGAAGTTGAAAATTTCATAAAATTATCTAGAAACTGTTCATAAAGGGAAGAATTGAAAGAAAATTTTTTTTTAAAAAGATTGAAAAAATTCAGACTTAACAATAATTTCGTCTTTTAAATAAAAATTTTATTAACAAAATTATTAATCATCCTGTATGGTAATACCACAACTATAAATTACAAGAACGGTTTCTAAAATAACTAAAAAACTAATTCTTGTATTAGATTAGATTATTGATTAAGGGGTACAAGTAATACTGCGACCTTTTGATATAGATCTATTGTGCTTCCTCTACTACTATGTGTGGGAGATATTTCCTCTACTTATAATACTTCTGTCAGTTCTATTGACTCTAAAAAAGTAAAGATCTGTAGAGGGTTTTTTACTGGGGGTTCATTTTCAACATAGCAATATTCATATAGATGTACATATCTCTTGCTCAAAGTAAAGTTTCGAACTTTATAAGTATGTGAGACTCTTTTTCTTCTTAACAGAATTTACATATAATATCATTTCTTATTCCAATTTCCTTTCAATCCTTTTTGAGCCGTGAGTGTTCCGACAGGAATTCTGTTAGAATTCTCAGTTTATTTTTACTATGATTATGTATCCTAGATTTTATATTTTATATTTTACATATCTTTGCCAGTTATAGTTTTCCAGAAATTCCTTAAATGGTCTAAGTCTGAATTTGTTACTTCATAGTTTGCTCCTACATTTTCTTCTTCGATTTTTAATGCTTTAATTTTTAATTTTGTTTTTAGCTATGCTACAAACAGGTTTGGGACCTTTGTATTAAAAGGTGTGGCAAAAATTTGTGAAACCCTTAAATTCTATTTACATTTACATTGTGCCATTCCGCTTTAATTATCAGTTGGGCATTTTTTGGGCATTCATGCACTTTTTTAATACAAAAATAATAGAAATATTGAAACTTTTAAAAAGCCTCTATTTATGTTGGGAATGACAGTTCGAAATGTTAATCTTAAACTCTATTCTACTTATAATTAGTTAGTGTTTAAACTTTGTGTTCAATGTTTAATCAATTGTAATTATGCAATTTTATTCTAATATAAAAAAATTTTAACTGAAAATGTTTTGATATTCTCATATTACTTTTCATATTACACTGCTTTTACTCTTTTAAGTAGCTATCTATATGAAATATTTCAATATATGTTAAATCTAATTAAAAATAATTAATTTCGAACTTTGAAATATTATTAACCTTTTTATTCTTTCACACTTAACAAATCAAAAAATCACAACATACCTTAAAAGTATAAAATACCATTTTATATGCATATTTTTATTATTAGCTCTAAGAATATCCAATATCCTTCGTAAGAAAATCAAATCGATAATACAATTTTACATATTGTAAATTTAATTCTCTCCTTTTAAATTATTTTGTTTTTCTTTGTATGCCCAACCCTTTTGATCTGACTTACAAAACAAATTAAATAAAAATTAAATTCATATAGTATCACCATGTAAATACATGTAACCTTATTATAAAAATAAAATATTTTCTAGGTGTATTAAATATGTATTTTTATTTTTCCCAGAAGGACACTTAAAATAGGAAACTTTTGTCCTTTTCAGTAGATTTTTCAAAAACCTCTTTAATTCATTCATTCATAGAAAAAAAAAGATATAGTAAGTATGTAATACAAATATGTTTATGGATTTTTGTGTATATGTAGCAATAAACACACCTCTTTTGTGAGGAGTAAACAGGAGTAAAAAACCAATGTTTTTTTTTGTGACACAAAAAATTGTTTTCATATTATTTTTTTATTTTTTTTTGTTTTACCTATGCAATAATTTTTAAGATTTTTATTTTGAAACTTTGAATTTGATACATTTTTTATATTTTAAATTTTAAGTAAGATAAAAAATAAAAGCAATTGTGTAGTAATATTAAGATTTAAAAAATGTTATAGTGGCCTACAAAACTTTAAGTGTAGTGTAACAATATTTTCTGTACTAAGAACTGAATCTTTTCAACTTCAAATTGTGACCAAACAATTTCAAAATGACAATAAAAAAATTATAATTTATGGGATCCTGGACTACCTGCTATAATTTGGGTATAATGAATTCATTTTCTGGAACGATTTTTTGTATCTTAAGAACAAAAGATTAAAATTAGTTAAAAAAAAGTTAAAATCTTTCGTCTATGTAAAGTATGTATATGGGGATATTGGAAAATTGATGTTTTTTTGAAACTTCAATTTATTTTATTTCTTTTAATATTTCCACTTTTGGGCTCCTTTCATTCTAAAGTCTAAAGTATGATATTCCAACATATACAGTGATTCATCTATATGTGGAGTTCTTAAACTTTCAATGGAAACAACACATTAATGATTATTTTTAAATTTATCTTTCAAAGTTATGCTAGAATTTTCTTCAATTTATCTCATTTATTTTTTCATAAATAAATACTTCATGGTCGTTGGCAATTTTTCTTTTTCGCTTCCCACTACCCACTTTTTTACTTCCCACTACGTTATTTTGCTGGTATTTGTTAGCTATCCAGCCATCGACAGCTGTAGTAATTTCTCCATGTTTAATGCTTTTGTAGGCGCTTCTCATACCTTTGTTATTATTATATAAAGCTCAGATTTGCTTCCTTAGATTATCAGCTTCAACTTTCTTCAAGTAATATAGGGTTTCTTGAAGTAATATTAGGGTTGGATTAATGAATAATAACACTTTTAATAAACAAATACTTGTTTTATTTTTCAATACCCGACTCAATTTTAAATTCTTATATTTCTCGAAATGAATTATTTATTTTTTTTTAACTGTAATTTTTATTCCTATATTTTAAGATTGTTTAATCTCAATTTAAAGTTGTTTAGTCTGAATTTGAAAATTGTTTAAACTCAATTTGAAGTTAAAAAGGTATAAAATAAATGTGATCGTGGGGAACTACGGTAAATGATTCAAACTTATGCTTTTGAAAATAAGATCAAAACATCTATATTAAACTGAAAATAGGTAGGTGGGTAGGTAGGAAGGGACTGCAGATGAACACTTAGTTCACTTGAAGACCGTCGTGATACTATGGACAAAGTTTTTTTTCTGGATAATGATGAATATTAGTTCTTCTATTTTTGTAGCATTATGAAAGAATTGATAAAACTTTACAAAAACAAACAGCAATTTTTTAATTATTAAATTTTTAAAATTTTTACTGATACATAATACAAAATACATTTTTTTATCAACCAATAATTAGTTCTGTAATTCTATTGCCCAATATGTACCTAATATCTTTTAAATCTTTTAATAAAAATTATCTCGATTTGATGTTTGTTAAAAAAATTGAAATAAGCTTACACCTAAAGATTTTCTTTTATAATTTAATTTCATTATATTTATATTCACACATATTAAACTACATATGTGTACAAAATAAAAAATATAATATATGTAGAAAATTTCTATTTTGAAATAATTTTCTAGACAAAGTTAATTTACTCTATCTCTATAAAATCTATGACACTACTGCATATACAGGGTTGTCTAATGATTCAGTGCGTTAAAACAATTTTACAGGTGATTCCTTATTCATTTCCACAATACATCATTGCATTTTTTTAAAATTTATATGAAAGCTGATAATCTTCAATAGGGGAAACATATACTTCTTTTTATTAAATAGATATAGAAAAAAGGCGGAATGTAAACCGAGAGGTTTTTAATGGTTTTATAATGTTAACGCTTTAATTTTTGGTTTTTTCTTTGGAAAATTTTGTACAAGAGTATAAATTATAGGTGTCTAAAAACAGGGAGAGGTGCAAAATTTTCACTTTCTGACTTCTAACAGCTCTTAAACAGGGAGAGTTACATACAATTTTTTGAGATAACCTTATCCCAATTTGAAAAGATTTTCCTTTCTCAATATTTCAAGCTTCTACCTAAAAGTGTTGCACTGGATATAAAGGAAATAAAATCTTCTAAAATTCACATAACTGTAAATTTAAATACTAAATTGAAAAAAAATGTATTATTTTGTTGTTGATTTTTAAATCTAAATTGATTTGTATTTTTATTGATATTAACACGCCAAATTTGAATATTGTAAAAATATGAAGCAGATTTCAATATTAACAACTGAAAAATATCGTAATGGATGGAAGCTACTAGAAGTTAAATTGAGGGCTGTAGTTCTGTAATTAATTGTTTTCAGAGACTATATTTATCGTTAAATTTTAATATAGTTATCTCGTTATAGAAGTCTTGCTAATAGACGATCGGACGATTTGTTAGAGTGCCACTAATTTGCAAATATTTTAAATTTTTTTTGATCACCCTGTTTACAATATAATAACCATGATGGGAAGCAAAAAATGTTGTTTTTAGATTTTTTCTAGGACACAATAATATAATAAACTCTTACTTTACTTAGATTTATAACTGATAATGAATGGGATTTTATGCACTTTTTGAATTTCAGGAAAAAAAAAAGAAAAGGTAAAAATAAAATGAAAAGTTAGTAGTTTATTCTAAACAATAAAGGTTAGTATTATAATGTTATTAGTAGCTAAAACATTTTTCTTTTTTTTTTTTTTTGTAAAAATACAATTTTAATAATGTTTATAGTTTTATATACTCGTATAGATAGAACATGTCGTACAGGTATTAAAATTTACGTTAAATGATAAAATGGTGTAACTGCAGAAAAAGAAAATTTTACAAATGATCATTTGATATAATTTTTTATATTGAAATTTAATTAATTTTATTGCTGTCATAATAAGTTTAGATGTTTTTAGTCATGTGGTTAGACTTTATACATTCTCACTTTATTTATTCAACATTATTTCAAAAAGAGCTAATGAAAGCTAATATAACAGAATGATACATTTCCTCTTATGTTCTTTCTATATGTAAAGGACGATGAGTTGATGATCTGTTCTGATTTTTTTTAAGCTTAAGATTCACTCAAAGTTACTCTTAGATTTTCATTATTTCTTTAAAACATATGGAATTCTAATTTAGTTGTGGAGTTGCTGTTATTTAAAAAATTGTATTTGTAGATTTCAAAGAATATTTAGAACAATTTTTAGTACATTTTTAGTATTATCTTTTAATGTATAGGGTTTTAAATTCAACAATAAAATTAAAAATTTTTTGGCAAATTTTCGATTTAAAACACGTTGAAATTTTTTGAAATTTATATATTTGGGCCATTGCACATAATATTCTATATAATAATATCATATATAGAATTTTCATTTTGTTTTGTTTAAATTTTTGTTTTTTTGGGATTAAGAATGATGGTGACTTGTTATTATGCGATAAATCCTTGCGACAATTTGCTATATTTTGATTTTTATTTTTTTTTGCTTTAATCGTTATTGTTGTTTTTTTGTAATAAAATTAAAAAAAAGGACGACATAATATACATAAAAAGTTTTTGAGAACGACATGTATATTAACATAAGTAAGTAATATAGTACTAAAAAAAATATATATATATTATTCAAATCTCTTCATTCATTCAAATATCCTTTTATACAATTGTAATTGTAATAACATATTCAATGCTAGAAAAAAAGAAACAAAATTGTTATTTTCTAGGATTCACAATTTCTATATATCGTATACATATAAGAGAGGTGAATAAAAATATTTTGTTTTATTTAATTTTTGGGTTTAGCTCTTTTACATTTTTATTATTATATGAATAATATCTTCTATCATGTAGGTAAGTGATCCTTTTTTTTTTTTGTTAAATAAACTTTTGAATAGACGTATTTGTTTGGTAAAGAGGGGATAAAATAAAGTGAAATGAAGTTTTATAAAACATTATATGTAAATTTTAATATTACTTTTGTATTAGGAAACTGTAAGATATTAATCGTCTTCTATTATGTATAGAAAAAAGGACATTAACTCCTTTTGTTAAAATAATTTTATTTTTGAGAAAAATATATATATATATTTACTGTTATTTCATTTTATTACACATATCATTCATATCACCATTTAAATAAAATATTCCCTTAAAAAATCGTTGAAAAGAAATCGTGCCCTCACTCAAATTTTCAAAATTATTGTAATGTCAGATTTATTTTTAATAAATTTAAAGTATAGTATTAAAATGATTGATCTGATAATATAGTGGATATATATAGATCTATTATTTCCTTGACGATATCCGATGTATTTGTTTTTATTAGGTTGTTTTATTTTGAAAGTTATTCTATGTAAAGTAATTTTTTAAACTATAATAAATGAATTCAAATACCAGATTCGTTAATATACTAAATTTTCGTTACCTTTACTTTTCAGTAAACAGAAACAATTTTATATTCAAGTTTTCATTTTAGAACACAGTATAGAATTTCTTGCCTTTTTTTTTTCTTCTATTCAAAATATTTTTGACAGATTTAATCCCATTGAAAATTTAAGGGTTAAAAAAAGGGCGCCATGAAATAAAGGAATATGCAATAAAGCAATAATGACTTTATTTCGATTTTGAATAAGAAATAAAGCTATTTCGATAATTTTTTCGCGTATGGCTTTATTTTCCATACAATTGCGAAACAAGGCCATATGGTTTTATTTATCGCAATAATTATTTAAATAAAATATAATTTAATTGGAAATATTTTAGGAAAAGGAATATCCAGATTTTAAATCCAACTTTAAAATCCTTGAATCCCGCGACATTTTGTCCATATGTACATATTCTGAAAAAACAAGCAACCCTAATTTTGTAATCAACCATAAAATCCCCCCAAATTCGGAATGTATCATATACATAAATATGCAGATTCTGGAAAAGGTAGCAATCCTAATTCCTGATTTTGTAAAAAAAAACTCTAAAATAATTCCTAAGTAAGAATCTCGAATATAAATATATTTAAATATTCTAGAAAAAAACGTATAACCCTGATTTTGGATCAAACTCTAAAATCCCGTCTCTAACAATTATTATTCTATTCCAAAACGAAATTTCTCTTGGCAATTGGTTATTATTTATAACTACATTTATTTATAAATACCGATTTTTCAACTTTGCTTACAATAAAATTAGAATTTTTATCCATTTTACTATATGGCTTTAATTTGTAAATATTTAGAAAACGATATGCCTTTATTTCGTATTTGAATATACGCGAAAAAATTTTCGATATTGCTTTATTGCGTATGTCCTTATTTCATTACCTCTATAAAAAATATACGAAATGATTTTGAAAAGAAATGAAAACATACAGATTTTGTTTTTTAGTTTCTAACTAAAAGTTGTCAGTTTCTAAAGGTTTTTTTTTTGCTTTTATGTTTTTTTTTTGGTTCAAGTGTAATAAAAAGGTACTTAAAAGGTAAAAATAAAATTTATTTTTTCTATATATGCCATTTTTTCTTTCTTTTTTAACAAAAAAAAAAAAAACAAAAATATGACAAATAAGAAAAGGGGGATAAAATTAAAGATGATTTTAAAATGTCGACTTATAAGCACTGATGAAAAATTATTTAATGAACTACGAACAACTTAAATACAAGATTGGGAAAATGGGAGAAGGTTATCAAAATCAAAACTATTAAATTTTTATAGTAAAGTGTAATAAAGAAAAAAACAAATTTGTAAAAGACCTTTTACCTATGGTTTATATTTAAATTGTACAAAAACAAAAAAAAAAGTTAAAGGACGAATAGTTGGTTTATGCTCGATTTTTTTTTTTTTTTTTGTTTTTTCTTTTCAATTTACATAATTTTTTATAGGTTCTATTACAAAGTAGGACACTAAAAACAGTTTTTTAATTTAAAAAAAAAAAAAAGAAAATTTGTCAAAAGGTATTTTATTTTTTAATTACAGCATGAGAAAATGAAGATAATCTAAAAAAAAAAACACAAAATACAGTAATATGTGGTTTATATTTTTTCCAAAAATTAGTTTAAGGATTAAATAAAAAAAATTTTCCGTTTGTTTAGTTTTTAGTTTTTTGATTTTAATTTTTGCTTTTAAAATAAGGTTAAAAAGTTGAAAGTAAAAAAATGAATAGTGATGGGATATAAAAATATTTTAATTAAGAGAACTTCATTCTATGGTTGCGGAAAAAAGTTTTGATTGCAATTTATTTATTTGATTTTTGTTTTTCTTCTATAAATTTATTTTGATTGAAATTGGCTATTATTTTTTTTTTTTAATTGAAAATTCTTTAGGAAAACCTAAAACAAAATATTTTTTTTTAGAAACTACGAGTAGTTAGTTAGAAATTTATTAGAAAATATTTATAAATTTTTTCTATAAATAGTTTTAAAAGTTAAATTTTTGGTTTCTGGAAAAATAATTATTTTGGATTAATTATTAGAATATATTTCAGTTAGATATTTTTTTTTTTAAATTGGAAACCATTAAAAACTAAATTCTTTATAATTATTTTTTAAATAGTTAAGGTTGAAATTTGAAAAAACTGTATAGGTAGCTGCATTTATAAAAATTTATAGTGAAATTAATGATTTGGAATAGAAACCAGTTTTCACCAAAAAGTGAAATTCGAAAGAAAATTTTTTTTAACATTTTTTGAAAAAAAACTTGTTATGTTATTTATAGTTTAAAATATAGAATGGTTGCAGTAAAATGTCACCTAAACCCGCTAACCATTGCGCCTTTGACGCTTATTAGGTTCTTTTTCTCTGTTTTACTGGTAGGAGTGGGAACTTCTTCTGACGAAATAAAAAAACTGATGCTTCACTGAAGACTTTGAAACACAAAGAGAAAAGAGAAGAGTATCTGCTGCTCACCCCTACATAGTTCAAATTTCTAGATGTTAAAATTCAGTATATGCCAATTCGTTTGTGATTCGAACATAGCGAATCTGTTTCTACCTCATGTGCTCCTTAAAATTGAAGATGATTACATTTTCAATTTACATAGGTTTGTAAACATAGACACCTTCGTTTTTCACATTCCTTAAATCTCTTTGTATTCCATAACACAAAGTTCTATTGCTTAAACAATACAATAGTACTGAAGGTTCCTTAACCTAATGTTTGATTAAAAGGGAGTTTAAAGTCCCACACATTGATAGAGGAATCATGCTCGTATCGGCCCTCTTTAGCTTCTTTCGATGATTCTCATATACCCTCGTAAGAAAAAAAAAATTGTAATATATACTTAACTAATATAATTTATGAAATTAAATCGCACTTTATGAGCATTTCATTCATTTAAACTACGAATAACTTTAAGCTTTATAACTTTCTCACTAATAATTTGGTCAATTTCATTTCTTTTTAGAAGTCTTCTTCTTCATACATTTTGCTAAAATTTTCATTCTTTAAAAAAGTTCCTCAAATTGGGAAGTGGAGATTCTATTTTTGTAATAAACACAATTAAGAATTGATGAAATACTTAAATTGAATTTTTGAATTAGGTATTCCTGAAAGTATGCAATTCAAAATATATTTTTTTCTTTATTTAAAAACTTCTTTAATCTGGGGGGGCTTCGGTAGCCTAGTGGGTAGGCGTGTGGCGTATTAACCGAAGGAGTGTGGGTTCGATTCCTGCACAGGTCGTAAGTGTTTTATCTTTACATACCCCCCTTACGACCAAATATAATGTAAATATATAGTATATAATATAAACAAAATACATAATATTAGTATATAATTTAATAATAGTATAAAAACCTATAATGGCCTTTAGTAGCCGATGGTTCAATAATATTGCATTACATTTATGTATGTTATATTAATATAAATAAATAAATAAATAAATCTGGGGCTTCGGTAGCCTAGTGGGTAGGCGAGTGGCATATTAACCGAAGGAGTGTGGGTTCGATCCCTGCACAGGTCGTAAGTGTTTTTTCTTTACATACCCTCCTTGCGACGAAATATAATATAAATATATAGTATATAATATAAACAAAATAAATAATATTAGTATATAATTTAATAATAGTATAAAAACCTATAATGGCCTTAGTAGCCGATGGTTCAATAATATTGCATTACATTTATGTATGTAATATTAATATAAATAAATAAATAAATTCTTTAATCGAGGGTTTATGTACTAATGGCTTAAGAATTATAGACTAAACTTCAGATATGTAATCTTAAATTCTAAATCTTGAACAAATGATTATTAAAAAAAGTAATTTTAAATTAATATCCCCTTTGCAACGCAATGCTATAAATGTAACTATATTCAATTTATTTATGATATTCACCCTATAACTGTCATTGTAACTCGTAGTCTTAGCAGTAATCCTTATCATTTTATTTAGAGCATTTGAAAAAACAAATTTGACAAATCTAGTTAGTAGCTTCACTCTGTTTCTCATTCCGTTCGTCTATCCGTTCAGCTGTTACCAAAATTTTACATCGTTTAAGATAGAAGAATGCAATTTTAATCATACATAGCTTCAGAAAATTCTTTTGTACCATCCACCGGTTAAGAGCTGTTATGGGTCAAAAATTGATAATTTGCTATTTTCATACTTCTGTAACTTAGTCACCTGTACAAATGTATGCAAATTAAGACACAAAACTTGAAACATCAATCAAATCAAAGAAGCTTCTGGAAAACATTAACCGGAAAAGATATGAAAACCTTATAGGATTCAGTAAAAATAAATTGAGAATTCTAACAGGCTTCCTGTCGGGACATTGGCAGCTAAAAGGGAATTTAAAGAAAATTGGAATAGAGCATGACGGTATTTGTAAATTCTGTGAAGAAGAAGAATTTCAATGGCAACTCAAAAACCGGAGGGCTTTACTTCGAGCAAGACATGTGGTCCTATAGGTGCACATTACTTTAAGGAATATTAACAAGCAGCAAAAAGCGTTCTATAGATCTTCATTTTAACAATAGAGGCAGTAGTGTTGTCAGAAGTGTTATATGTGGAAGCAAAATTCATAATACGTAGTAATAGGAGGTGCACTGCAAATTAAGTGCAATATAGATTTGTTAATGCGTAAACAGCTTTTCTTAATTATTTTGGGTTTTCCTAAAATTGAATGTCTTTTGATTTTTCACATTTTTCTTACATATAAATTTAGCTTTAGTACAAACGGTAACATAAAATGGGTTTTGCATTCTGAGTTGTTGATAGTTATTTAAATTAAATACACATTTTTAGAAAAGTGCTAAATTGAAAGTAAATCATAAAATTTTTATTTATATTAACAAAAATTTTATCTTAAATTTTAATCAAAAATTTTTTTTTTATTTTCAGGTGAGTTTCGATAATATTTTCATTATATTTTTTGATTTAAATAAAACGGTAAGTCTTTAAAAATATTAAAAAAAAAAAAATGCTAAAGAAAATTAAAATTTAAATAAGGATAAAATATGAATCAATTTACGTTTAAAATTAATTCAATACCAGATCAAGAATAAAAACCAATTACCCTATTAGATTAACCTATTTCTAAATTTTGAATATAATTTGTTTTAGTTATATTAGGGTATATCCATGTTACATACATATTTATATACACTGTTATTGTACAAAAATATTTTGACTGAAATTACTTTAAACTTTGATTTCCTGGAAAGAATTAGGTTTTTTGGTTTACAATCCTTTTAAAATCTGAAAATTTGAAGAAGTGTTTTTTTTTTTTTTTTTGAATCTTTTATTTTAAAGGATTTTATGAAACTGAAAAGTTAATCGTATATGTATTATCTATTGTAAAAAACTGATATTCTTAATTTCCAATTAAGTTTAGATTATAAGGACTTTGAATGATATCTTAAAGTATCAAATGTACAACTTCGGAGACATATAAATGTTAATATTCTATATATATATTCTATTCTTATTCATACCGAAATCAGATTAGATTAAGTAACACTGCGATCTTTTGATTTAGATCTATTGTGCTTCTCTTATCACTACGTGTTGTGGATTGTTCTTCCACTTAATTTTGCGTCAGCTCTACTGTTTTTAATATAATAAAGATCTGTAAAAGGTTTATTGCTGACAGTTCACCTTCAAGAAAGCAGTATACTCCTAGGTGCACATATCTTGCTGGGAGTAAGGTTCCGCTGTTTTTTAGAATGTGTACTGAAGGTCCTTCTTTTCTTCATAGAATGTATAGTTATTCTATTCGAATTTTCCGTAAGTGAACTGCTAGATGGGAGTGTCCCGATAGAAAGCCTTTTTGAATTTTTTGTTTATTTTTAGTGGCTTCTATTTTTCTGATTATAGTTTCCCAGTAGCTACTTAGATAGTCTTATCGGAGATTTTTCACTCCATAGTTTGCACCTACAGTTTTCCTTTTCTATTTTTAGTGCTCCTCTTAATTTATGTCTATTTATGGCACAAAAAATGCCACTAACCGGGCCTGTAAAGGAAATTGGAATAGGTTTTTGTTTCACTATTCTATAACTAATTATCATATTATCTAAATAACAAAGTTTGTTTGTAACAATACTCGGTATACGTTACCATTTGGATCTTTGCGACATATTAAAAAAATTGCACTAAATAGAACACTAAAAAGCAAAAGTCCGAAAGCGAAATTTATTTAATTTTAATAGTAAAATGAGATATGAATATCGAAATATATCAGTCTATGTGAAAACCGAAAATTAATAAAAATTAGTAAAAAATATTTTTTGCCCTGATAAAAAAATATAATATTTTACAACATTACTTTTATAGGGTTGAATGAACTTTTATATTTAGCTATCATCATTTATGTTTAAAAAAGAAAAACCAAAATCGAACCCTATCAATAACTAGGCGAAAATTGATTGAATCAATTTATTCTACAATTCCTTTTCTTTTTTTTCTTTTTTAAACCCTATTTCTAATATTTTAAATCTGTAATGGTTCATATTCCGAGCATTCAGTTATCCTTTCATATTTATTTTTATTGATAACAATTCATAAATAGAAGAACTTTTTCGATAGGAATAAAAAATTTAGAAAAACAAGATATAGCTATATAAAAATGGTAATCTTATTTAATAGATAAAAAAAAAAAGGATATTCGGAAATTTTTTGGTTATGATGGTAGTGTGATTAAATTGAAAATGAATTCAATATTTTTTGGAACTGTGCTATTTTGGGCATAAAAAATTATATGAATATACATTTGTAGCTATATATGTACATATATACATCTAAAGTATATAAAGGATTTGAAAATGATAATTGACTGAGATCATTGAAAATATTCATTTCTTTTCTTTTCGATAAAAAGATATTCATGCCTAATTTTATTTATTACAAATAGGATTCATATCCTTTTTAAGGGTTTTAGAATAAATGACAAAAAAAAAAAAAAACCAAAATTATTCTGATTATATTATATTGGATTGCAAAAATTCACATTTTTGTTTTATTTTAAATTTATTATTTTTAAAAGTAGAATCTAATAATGATTGAGAACGAATCATGTTTTTTAAGCTCCACCATTTTACATTCACCAAGAAAAACAAAAATTTTTAAATTTTGAATATGTATTAAAAGGCTAAACACTTGTGTTAGCAGAAATTTGATATTAAAAGAAAAGGTTTTCTTATGAAAAAGAAAAATTAAATTTTTCTTTAATAAAATTTGTGCCATGGATACCAAATCAGTTAAGTAATATGTTTTCATTTCAAAAAAATATAGAGGACAAAAAAGAACGAAATTCATGTAAATTATTTTTTTTGATCACAATTTAAAGTCAAAAAAATTGTCAGTGAAAACTTTCAAAAATTTCATTTCTATTTATATTGATTTGCTTATAATGTACATTTACATAGGGAAACTGTAAGTACGGACTTATCCTTTATATACAATATACCAACAGATATAAACAGTTCTTTATGATTCATTTATAATACCGTTAACACATTATAAAATTACTTTTGTAATTTAATTAGAAAACTTTATATTGTTTAAGAGCATTTTTTTGGCTAATTCTGTAATGAAATGTTTTAGAATTGCATTGCCGTATTTTAATAGATTCTTCTTACACTGGTTTGAATTTGGTCGTTTCCTTGAATTTTAAGGAAATCTTATTCGATTAAAAAAATCCATTTCCTCCATTTGTAAAAATGTAACGTTTGAACTTTATATTTTATATATTTTACTCTTAAAAAAAATTTACATAAAGTTTCAGATCATCATACAACTAAAAGTTACCCATATTATATGCTTTTTCTAAAAATATTTAGCTCCTCTGCCTTACAAATTTAAAAATTTTTCCAGCAAATACCGTGTAGGAGATATTATGGAAACAATTTTGGTTTTACTTAACTGTAAACTTTACGATCAACTTGCAAAAATTATATTAACTTTTTGAATTAATGATGATATTGTATTCGAGAAAATAATTAGTTCAGTCTTTTGTGTTTTTTTTTTCCTGCTGGAGGTTTAAATATTCAAAAGACATCAAGAAAACCTAGGCCCCTGATGTTTGGTAGTGGGTGATTTTTTTCCACTAAAATCACCTCCTCCCATAGCCAACATTATGAGTTAATTACGCTAAATGTTAAAGTAGTCTAGTGGCGAAAGAATAGGATGGGAAAATCAAAGAGGATTAAGAAGTGGAAAATTAAACTTAGATACTTGAAGTTTATACTTGATCTAAATAAAACAAATTAAAAATACAAAATCTAAGTAAAATAAGTTATGATAACAAAAACAAATTAACCATACGCTTAGTACAATCTTAGACATATAGTAAATGAAATTTTAACGACTGGATAATATGCATTTAGATATCATTAGTAGTATGAAAATATTCGTGCTTTAATAAAAATATCTATGATATTTGATGTTCAATTTTGTGAACATTAAACTTATGTACTACTCTTCAGCTTCAACTTTGTAAATGAAGCCCAGTTTGTATACGGGATATCTTAAAACTCAATTAAAACCTGGTTCTTTGACCTGAAATTTGTTTTTGATTATTTTGAGTAATACACAAACTTAACTTATGTGTATATTTATAAATAGTATATTTGTAAACAGACAAGTATTCAATAAACTGAAAATAAACTAAACTAATATAACAAACAAGGATTAAAGTTAAACTAAACAAAAAAAAAAAAAAAAAAACAAATCAAATTTGAATTGAATTTGGTTAGACTTGTTAAAAAAGAGGAAAATTCCTTTTTTCATTATTCCCTTTTGTTTTGAAAGTTCTTCTTGTATATTTCGTTTTACATGTATGTAAATATTTTTTTTCCTATATATATATATATATATGTATATATGTATATAAAGATATTTTGTTTATATTATGTATATTAAATACGCTATCCTTTCAATATTTAATCTACCATATTATGGTGTGATGCGGTAAATGTGGTTGACTTTTTCAACATCAGTCAATTCAAATAAACTTTTCAAAAAATAACTGTTTATTTTTATTTTTTTTTATTTTTTATATATATACATACATATTTAAGGATAATATAATTTGATTATCCCGAATGATATTTTTGTTATAATATTTTTATATACTTAAAAAATATACTGTTAGATCATTTACAGTGGTGTGTTAAAAAATACATATAGTTTATATTTTTAAGTAGTTAATATTTTTTGATTGAAAATAAGGATACATGTACTTTGATTGAAAATAAGGATACATGTAAAAGAAGTATTTATTTGATTTTTATATCTAACTTTTGTAAACATTTTATTTAGTTTAAGTAAGGAATAGCCCCTATGTTCCTCTAAGTGCATAATAAATGTATTACGTCAAAAAAATTTGAACAGATGTTCAAGTTACAGGTATTTTTAAAATAGGAAATTTTCAGTTTTTGACCCCTTACAGCTGCTGAACGTGGGACGATACAAAAATATTTTCTCAAATGACTCATACATTACTCATGTAATCATAGATCGTATTTTCAAAGATTTAACTCCCCATAAAATTTCAAGTTTCTAACTTAAACGATTTTAAAATAGAAGGGTGCAAAATTTTTTCTAAAATTGAGTTTGGTATAACGGCAAATTAAAATACCGTATGGCAAAAGTGTATACTTATTATATACATATCTGTAAATTTAATAAAAGTTATCGTTTTGCGTTTTCCGATAGAAAATATACCTCTTATAGAAATTGTGTTATAAAAATTTAAATATAATTAGGATTTTTTTGATATTGGGCGGCTGTAGCTCTGTAATGGGTAACGGGGGCTACAGAAAAATGTGGTTCTATAAAATTAGTTTTCTTCCAATGTCTATCCGTAGTTAAAATTTCATTGTTCTATTTCAAACAGTGAACAACTTTTTTAAACATCCCGACAGACACTAAATAAGTAAACTAATATAGCTAGGCACCTTTTTTTCAAATTTGTTTTTGAAAATGTGCTAAAAAAAGGGCTAAACCACTACATATTGTTTGGCGAATTAGTGTATAATTTGTACATTTAAATAATATATTATATAGTATATTGATAACATCCGTCCTTTTTTTTTCTCAACTTTTTGTCGTTTCTTTTTATTTTGTCAAAAACAAAAATGAAAATTACATTAAAATAATATTAAAGTTATTTAAAACACATACATATATGAACATATTATTCTCCATCTAAAAATTGTTATTGATGTACCCAGATAGAGTCATATAAAATTTTCTTTTATTTAAATACAAAAAAAAAAAAATAGAAAAACATAGTTGTCTTGTCTAGGACTAGATGAGCAAAAAAAAAAAATAAAAAGGACGACAAATAAAAAAAAAGTTTTAAAAAAATTTTTTTTTGTTGTTTAAGTTTCTTTCAAAAACAAGAAAAAGTTAAATCTTTACAACAGAAATAGCAAAAAAACGGATAACAAGTTATTATTATAATATAAATGAATATATGTATACTTAACTAAATCTAAGAACAGGATATATGAGGACAAGTTATTATAATACCGAATGAAATAGGATTTCGTGTGTCTATATCCTTAACATTAAGATTAATATGAGAAAAAAAAAAACAAAAAATGCAAAAAACTCAAAAATAAATATGAGATATATATGAAGGGGAGTATAAAACTTCATAATATAACCGTTATTATAATGACAGTTTTGGGACAAGACAAACGGTAATTTTTTTTTTTTTTGTTTGTATTTTCTAGTTCTTTTTTTGTTTTGCTTTGTTTTTTTTTTTTGTAATATGTTACTGTTATTAAAATGGATTATTAAAATATTTTTAATTTTTATTATTATACCTAGTGTTTTGTTGTTGTAATTTAGAACAAAAAGCTAAAAAGAAAGATAACAACAGTTTTTGAGTTTTTTTTTTTTTTTTTTTTACTGTAGATGCTTGTTGTGTATATTTTACTCATATACATACTATATATATACTTACACGATTATTCTACACATTTTTTTATATATACATTTTAAATATATTATATAAAAAATAGTTTTAGTATGAATAAATCTGAAGGATTTTTAAGAATTTTAAGGATTAAACAAACTGTTAGTTTTATATTTAAAAAAAAATTTTTTTTATGTATATATAGGTAAATATGAATATATGTATACCTATAATTTTTTTCAACCCTAATTCAGTATAAAGTTTAGTAGTATTATTACAGTTATAATTGTTATATTATTATATAATAATATTATTGTGTAATAATTATAACAGTATAATAATAACAATAAAAATGAATAAAATTAATGAAGGATTTTATGATGATGATGAAATGGTAGGCCATTTTATTTCAATATGTGTAAAAAGAATTAAATTAAATGTTAGTTTATATTTTTTTTTTTTGTTTTTATTTTTTGTTTTTATAAAAGGATTTATGAAGAATTAAGGATTAAAAAGGGTTTCTATGAAATGATTTTGGGTTGCCACGTTTCAAAAGAATTTTAATAAAAATGTCTGTCTATTGTACTTAATGTGTGTATATATGTATATATGTATATTATGTATTAAATTTTTGTATTTTTAATTAAATTTTAATTTTTTTTTTTTTAAATTTTAATTTGCTAGACGAATGAATGTGTTATATATTATAATATATGTAATATATATATATATATATATATATATATATATATATATATATGTGGATTTATTTATTTCACCTACATACATACATACGTACATCTTATATGATATTCATAAAATTTTAATATAGAAATTAAAAATGATAGGATAATTTTATTCGCAATTACATTGAATGTATGATAGTGTTTTGAAAGGGTATTATAGTTATATGATTTTTATTTTATTTTTTTTTTTTTTTTGAGGGGATTTATAAGTACATATATATGATCTTAAAAGTTTTGATAATAATAATTTTAAAATTAAAATTTGAACAGTTTAAGAAATTTTTTTTAAGATAAATTTAACAAAAAAGGTTAAGTACATACTTTTAAAGTGCGGTTCATTAGATATCCTATTAAAATGATATGACGTATATTTTATTTCTTGTGATTAAAACTTTTTTAATAATAACAATCAAATTATTTAAATTTAATTAAATTTCGTATTTAAAAATTTCCAGAAAATAAATTAAATTTAAATAAATTTTTGAAAATAAAACAATCCATATATATAAAGTTTATAAAATTTTTAAAAGGTAACCAAGCATTTTAATTGTACATATTATGTACATTATGTATGATGTACTATATGTAAATAATATTAACATATACCTATTATGTACATGTTTTTTTTTTTTTTTTTTTTTTTACAGAATACGTTCAATTTGTTTTGAATTGAACATATTCTTTCATCAAAAAAATATATTTATTAGTGGTCTAATAAAGTTTATTAACTTTTAAACTTTAATTTTTTTATTCTGATTCTCTTGTTTAGTTTTATTTTTGCCTTTTTATTTGGCTTTTAAACTTTTTGTTTATTGAATTTTTTTTTTGGTCATGATTATTTCAACTGGAACAATAATACATAAATTATTATTATTATATTATTTTTTTTTTTTTTTAAGAATTTTCAAGTATAAAAAGATGACCAGACTTAAAATATATCTATAGATTGCCGGTTAAAGATGCATGGTCACTGAGCCTTGACATAAGAAAAATCATTTGATTTTTTTTTTTTTTTTTTTTTTTATTGTTGTTTGTTGTGTCTAGATAATATTTTATTCTTATGGAGAGAAAGAGTTAGCGCTTTTCATTGTTTTGAACTAAAGTTGGTTTCAAAAAAAAAAAAAAAATTTTTTCTGGTTTTTAATAACAAATAAATTTTCTTGATTATTTTCATGCGAAAAATCCTATATTTTTGTTTTATTTGTTTGTTTTTACCGAGATTTAAAAAAAAAAAAAAAAAAATTAAAAAAAAATTGAATGGTTTGGTATGTTGAATTAATTTTCAGTACATTGACCATATAGAAATAATTTTTGTTATGAAAACAATGGAAGATTTTATTAAAATTATTAAATTCTAATTTAAAAAAAAAAAAAAATTTTGAAATTGAAAGTTTTTTATTAAGGTATTAAAAAGGTTTTAATGTTTTTTTTTTTTTTAAACCGATTGCATTTTTATAATGTTTAATTTTAGCATGAGTAAGTCAAGTTCTTTGTTAAAAACATTATTATGTTCCTCGTCTAGCAATATCTTATTATCATTTTATAAATTAGTAGCTATAAGTTATTAAATATAGTTATAAGTTGAGTTAGGTTAGTTGTATATATATATATAGCTTTAAGTTTTATATAAAATTTATTCAAACAAGATTTTTGCTTTCTTTTCCTTAACAAAAATTTAGAACTTAGAATTATGTAAAGATAAAATATAATTAAGTATTTATTTCTTAGGTGTAAAAATTTTTATATCTAAAACTCTGTACAAAATATTAGTCACTATATAAGAAGATTATTTAAATTTAAAAAGAATTAATAAATACTAAATAAGTTTTAAATATTGTATTTTTTAGCACATATTCCAAAAAAAAAAAAAAAATTGCAAACTATTTTTATATCATTTCACGCTTAAAAGAGGAAAATTTTCCAGTTTTAAACACTAACTTAATTTTGTAATTTAAGTATCTGTATAAATATTTTCAAAATAAAACCTAAGTATTCAAATTTCAACATTATGGCATAACATGTGTTAACAGATTTTATTTATAAAGAAAGTGTCTCTTGATTTTTCACAATTTTTCTTACATCATATATGAAAATCTAAGAAAACTTCCCAATTTTAGTACAAATCATAATTATTTTAAACTGTTTTAATTGTCGCTTTTGGAAAATGTGCTCTTTAAAAAACCTTTGGTTTACATTCTGCCTTATTTATTGATCTGATCACGGAGATTTTTTTAAATAAAAATCGTTGATCCAGCTTTTTATCAAGATCTTTATACAAGATGTTAGAAAATTTATTAATTTATCTTTTTTGACAGATTTCTAAGTGACATTTGACAGATGAATAACCCTGAAAATTTGAAAATTTTTAATTGATACATTTAAAATAGTTTTAAAAAAGTGATATATTATTTTTTAGTTTTTAAAAAATTAACAAAATATTATAATGACGGCGGAAGCTATTCCATATGTTCCTTAAAAAAATACATTTTAATATTCGTTTTGTTAATTTACTTATATTTGTACAGAAATGTCAAAATAAACTTTCAAAATCGAACTTATTTTGTTTAAAGTGCATCACAAATAAAATCGACCACGTTAATCTAGGTAATATATGGTCATTTTACGCTATAATAATTTGTAACAAAAACAATTAATTTTCCTACTAAAAACAACAGAAATATATTATGGAAGTGCTGATAATGTATAACATTAAAAATCGTCTAGAAATGTGTTAATTCAACAAACTCTAATTTAAAAATAACTAAATATTGGATTCGGACTCCATACATGTTATAGAAATAATTCCCTCTTACGACATTTACAGCCACGCCTGAAAAAAATTCTGTGTAATTGTGATCTTGTAAATGTGAAAGGGGAATGAACTAAAACAAAAAAAAAAAAAAACATTTTGTAGGACCCTTTTTGATTTTAATTACTTCTTCAAGTCTTTTTAATGGAATCAAAAGCATTTCTGGTACAGTCAAAGGAAATATGATCCCATTCTTCAATTAACCTCTGTTGAAGCTGAGTTTTTGAAATATTTGGATAATTACGAATTCGCTTTTATTGAAATAATCTGATAGGTGGTCAAATATGTGATAGATATTCAAATCAAGTGTTTGAGAAGGAACGTCAATATCATGTGGGGAAATTGTCTTATAATAATCACTTATGTGCAACGTAAGAAAGAAGGTTCTTGTGATTTATTGTATGCGAAAATAATTCCCCAAGTCGTTATTTTTTTATATAATGATTCATGACTCATGAGTTTTATCTTAACTGGCATGTTTCTTAATTGTAGATACTTAGGTAACTTAAGAATATTTTGCAATAAAAAATTTTAAAAAAGAAAGTTTTCTTTTTCAGAAATTTCGAAATTTTATTTAAGGGTTAACTATTTAAATTTGAAAGTAGGGTATTTGTTGAACACTAATACAATTTTCTTTTTTTTTTTGTTAAATAATTAACCAGGTTAACTAAAATCAAAATTAATTTTATTCCAAATACATAATATATACATATTTATATTATACTTTCAAATTAATTTTTATTTTACCATTATCTTACAGAATCCACGTACCTACCTTATATAAAATTTATTATAATTAAATTGCTCTCAATATAGTACACATTTTCTTAATAGTTCTCATTTTTTAAATAATCATTTTAATTTTTCTTTCACTCTAACTATACACGAGTACTTTCTTTTTTAATTAAGAAAAACTATATTAATTTATTACAATACCTAGTGAATTCTTTTTATTGAACTTATGATACTTATTTGTAACTTTTATTTACTATCATTATTATCTTTATATTTTAATTACCATTAAATTGAATATTACTTGAAAAAGTTTTTAAATTTTTTTTATTCTTATTCAGGGAAAATTCAAAATTTTCTCCATTGTCTTTTATAATTTTTATATCATAAGTATAATTTTTAATTTCAATTTTATTTCATTCATTGTTGGAAAATATCTGTATACGTAAATTGTATTATCGCAATGAATAAATAAATTCTGCCGAAAATTTTTTTTTTTGTATTTCAAAGTAAAATAAAATTAAATTAATATTACTTTTCATTATAATTTAAATTGAATACTTTTACTGATATATGTATGATATATTACATTATTACCTGTATATAGTATGTACATATACATATACAGTAAATCCTGTTTAAGTGCTCTTACAAAAATGATAGCAATTTTGAGCACTTATCCGAACAAAGCACTTAACCGCACTCGGATAATTGCTTTAAGTAAGGTACTTTTTTAAAATTTGTATAAGTGCCTCATGGTAGGTACTTATCCATAACTAATGACATTTTCTTACACAAAGTAGATGTCTCTTGAGTCACTTAAAAGTAAAATTTTAATCAAAAATTTAATATTTTTCGGTACGAAAAGTAGATGTCTCTTGAGGCACTTAAAATAAAATTTTAATCAAAAAATTTAATAATGTGCTTTGAAAAACAGAGTGCTTAACAGATTTAGGTATTTAAACGATAAGCACTTAACCGAGTATATTTGTATGCAATTTTCAGAAAATTTTAAAATGTCAATATTTCTGGTTTCTAAAACGAAAAAAGGGAACTTATCCGGAACGTACTTAAGCTGGTTTTACTGTATGTATATTTTAATTTTTGCTCTTCTTTTTTATAAAAGAAAAAGAAAAAAAAATGCATTGGTGTCATAAATTTTCCAAAAGAAATATTATGTTTTTCATTTCCAGTTGCAAATTTTTCATCAATATTTTAAAAATTGATGAAAAAATGCATCCCATTGTTGTTTTTCATAATTACAATATTTACTTATTTAATATTTCATTCAGTTTACCAAGAATAATATTTTCCACTTTCACCACATTGTCTACGAGTAGATATACTTTTTTTTTTTTATATCTGGTATAAAAATTTCATTTTTTGTTGATATTTTGTAAAAATTATTTAAGCAAAAAAAACAATAAAAAAAAAAACAATACAGTAAAAGATTAAATTTTCAATATAACTTTTTTTTTTTAATTATTATAAACTATTTTTCTTTTATATTTTTTTTATCATTCATATGTAAATTATTAATAGTGATTTTTTTTAATCACTTTATTCTTTCCATTTATTATACTATTCATCATCAGTATTTACTCTTGTTTTTTTTTTTCTTCTTCGTATGAAAACTGAATTTATTTAACACTTTTTTTTTTAAATAAAAAAAAAAAAAAAACAATAAAATAAACATCAAAAGAAAAAGTGATAAATTAATTAAATAATATGTAATCCAATGTAACAAAAATGCAACAAGATGGATAATATACTAAACATACAAAAAAAAAGAAAAACAAAAAAAGAAAAAAACAACAATAAAACTTCCATTTTATTTTCGAAACTATTTTTTGTAATTTCAAGTTAAGCTCTGCACTTATTACATTAAATATATATATATACATATGTATGTACACTTTTTCTGGTTAAATTCATCATATTATATTCAGTTCATGGTTCGTAACAGATTTTTGTAAAAGAGAAATGATGTAAAGGAATCATCCAAACAATAATAGATTTTTATTTTAATTCAAAATAAAAAAAAAAAAAAAAATTATTACAATACTCTATTATTATTTCTGTTACCGGGTATTACTATGTATGTACATATTATTATTAAATTTAAATCACTTCTATTACAAATTAATTCACCATTTCAACCATTATTTTCGAAATTTTATTAAAGTTAAGAGAAAAAAAAAAACAAAACAAAACAAAAAGAAATGTTTTTTTTTTTTCTAATGTCAGAATAAAATAATCACAACGGTGAACGCAATACAAAAAACAATCAAAAGACGAGACGGAGAGAAAATAAATTTGAAAACAATGATAATACATAAAATGAAATGATTATAATTGATAATAATAATAATAATCTCATCATTATCAGTACTCAGTAGTAGTGATAGAGAATATAAAATTCATTGTAGTGAATTATAATATAAATATGTATTAAGAAAAAAAAAAAAAAGCAAACAATAACTGTCAAAAATTAAAAAAAAAAAAACAATATTCAGTATCATTGAAATTTTACACCGCATGTTGTCATTATTGTGTTTGTGGGTTTTTGGTTTTTTAATTGTTTAAAAAAAAATGAAAAAAAAAAAAAATGTGCTTATTAGTTTTATTCTGTCCCTTCCTCTGTTTGCAAAATAAAATTTTAAACATTGATAGAACAATGACATTTTAATTATGGATAGATCTCTTAAAGAAATTAATTTTGCGCATAATAACTTTTTTATACATAACCTGTGGATTCATTATGAAACTATAGCCCGTCAAAGTTTGGAAAAGCCCCTATTTTCCAATGAGTACATATCTATCTTCTGTTCTGCTTATTATATGTAATTTCACCGAACGACAGGAAATTATTTTAGCTTTAAACATCAATATAAAAATGATATAAGTTTTTGCAATTTAGTGTTGAAATTTACAGTTATTTGAAAAAAAAAAAATTTTGCAAAGTTTTTGTTTCCTTTATAACTCCGGCACGCTTTTAATTAGAACCTTGAAATTTTAAAAAAGAAACCCCTGTTATAAGAATTAATAATAATATTTAATATTATTCTTATTAATAATAATATATTAATAAGAATTGATAATAATAGGAAACTCAGGAAATTTTTATATACCATCCCTCTTTAACAGTTATTCAAGGTTAAAAAATTAAAATTTCCTATTTTTCGACACCTGCAACTTATGCAATTCTGATAATTTTTTTAAAGTAAAACGTAAAAATTAAAGTTTCAATACCATATTCATTATATTTTTTACATGTGCGTTAACAGTTTGTGAAGAAACTCTTTTCGGATTTTTCACAATTTTTTCTTCGGATCAGTCACAATTTTTCTAAACGGTTTTTATTGTCTTCTAGAAAATGTGAGCCTTTAAAAATTTTGTGTTTTACATTCTGCTTTATTTTTATATGAAAACGTCAATCGATTCAAAATTTTGTAGACCTTTAATATAACAAACAATTTGCTATATATTTAAGAGTCTTCCATTAAATAAAAACGAAGTTTTACAAAATACTTTACATCATTTTTCAAATGTACGCTTTTGAAAACCTTTCATTTTTTCATATTACCTTAAGGTAGTTGCTTATTTCGCATTTAAAGATAGTGTCAAATTTTTATTAATTTTTAAACAATGTGCTATACCTACACCTGTATATCCACTTACAATAGATAAAATCATTCAAAATTGTATATAATTATATTAAATTTAAATATATTATTTTATTTATTTAAAAAAAAATGAAATTTAAATTAATTTGTGGTGAAATTCATACAAGAAGTTGGATTTACTTTGTTCAATCTTACTTTAGGATATTCGATATGAATTTATTTATGTTCTGAAATAATGTATTTTATTCTTACTTTATTAAATGATCACCTTTAAATCAAAATTTAAAGAATTTGTATGATAGAAAACATACCATTGTTACGTTTTTCATTTCCTCCACTTAACCAAATACTTGTAATTGTTGTATATTTTAGCCTAAATTATTAGGTAAGTATATTGTAAAATTCATTTCCCATTATGTTTCTTCTTATGTTAACCATGCTGTTATCTTTTGCAAACTTGGATCTCTTAACTTTTTTTTTGTCCTTGCTCATGCAGTATTTAAAACTTAAACTGGAAACGTGACATTTAAACGCTTATTCTAAAAAAAATGTTGTGTTAAAGTTTAACATAATCCATCAGAACTCTTCTGAGTGTTAGTCTTCTGGAAAGTACGCAGAAGTAATTTTTCAATACAAAGTAACTATACGTGTATATACGTATGGTTATGGATCTAAAATAAACAGTAATAATATTTTAGATTTTTTCACTTATTATAAAATTCATTAATAAAATATTACAAATTTATAATACCTATTTTTTAGCATATTTCTTTACAATCAAAAAGTAAACCAGTAAAAAGTTAAAAAGAATCTGTGAAAATATAAAAATTTACTAGCAAAAAAAAAAACAAAAAACAAAAATACAAATCACAATCATAAAAAGAAAGTGAAGTAAATGTTACACTAAAAGCATTACCATAAAACTATGAGAATCAACTTTGGTTTTTTGTTTTTCTGTAAATGGAAGGTGTGCAAAATACAAGATTTGGTATCGAGATAAAAATATTAAATTAAAAAAATCATTTTTATGATTAGAGTGAGAAACAAAAAAAAAATGAAAAAATTAAATAAAAAATAATAAAAATAAAATAATAAAAAATGAATTTTAGAAATTTTTCTGTAATAAAAAAAGAAAAAAAAAAAAATAAAACATATTTATAAATTAATAAAACAATGAATTTTAAAAGAAAAGTCTGATAATTACATGATACTTAAATTACTAAAGTAAATTATGATTAAAAAAGAATTGTTTATAAAAATCACTAATTATATTATGGGAAGATACAAAGGTGAATTACAAAGTTTTGGGAAAAATATAATGAAGAGATAATAAATTATCAAAATAATCTTATTTGAGTGAAAAATATGAGAGTTACATAGCCTTCCGTACAATTTATGAGAGTAGAGTAAATTAAGGACAAATTAAATCTTTCGATAAAACTGCATCAATTTTTTTATCATTTCCTAAACTGTAATTAGGTACTAAATGATCGAAAAGGATTTTTTTTTTAATGCATTTCTCTGCCACATAAATGTGGACAGGAAATTTACATAGCCTTTCCCTTTCGTAAGGGGGAATAACTCTTACGAGGTGTGTGGGATTCCAAACTCCCTCGGTGTTTACAGCGTATTTTTTACGTTTTTACCCACTAGGTCACCGATACCCCGAAAAGGAATTTATTTTTTTCCAACACAACAAGAACTTTATCGATAATTCATTTCGGTTTGAATTTTGCGTCTATATTACAAGTTCGCAAGTTCGTACTTGCATATATAAATATATAATCTATTTACTAATAGAAGGTTTACTTTAGAATAAATTTATATTGTTAAACACAACATGTGGTCTACAGTTTAGACTGAATTTTGGGTCCAAGAATTTACATACCTGTATGCGTGCAGATTTTATAATCCAATTTTTAATGAACTTTTAGTGAGATTTTCTCTTGCAAAAATAGCTTGAAAATGTGCGCCTAAAAAGGAAAACGTAGAGGAACTTTGTTTTTGGGACATTTTATAAAATGTATTAGTGAAAACTGACTGGTTTTCTTAAGTCCCATAACTGTACTTTTTTTTTTTAATTTGATTTATTTCTTATACAAATAATTACCGATAGATCTTCGTTAATGAAGATATGATACTATTATATCCTGTTAAGGATTATATTTAAATAGAATCGAAGTAATGCTGTTACAATAAAGTTAAGTAATTAGTGGGATTTTATCCACTTTGATTGTATTAACGATATTGTATATTATTGTTTTATTGTTTTCTGGTCTATAGTGAAATAAATACAGTATGTTCATCAGTTGTACCTTGTTTGGCTGTGATGTTAGAGTTTTTTCTTGTTTTCATGTAAAATATGTTTTTTTCTGTCTTCTACAAAGTCGCTTATTCAATTAAGCTTTAGTTTCTTTTTAATTTTAATTTTCTCTAAGCTATTGATTACTCAACTGTGCCTATTGTACAAGATTGTGAAACAAAATATGTATTATTTTGTACGCCATCTATTATCTTATATAAGAATTATATATTTTATATTATACGGTATTAATTATTACAATATAAATTATTAAAATGAGATATGACCTATCTAGGGTTTAAATCTGATACCTTTCCATTAAAACGAAAGCGTCTTAATCACTACGCCATTAGTCAGAAAGGCATGTTGGTAATAAAAAAAAAATAATGTTTTATAAACCTTCCAAATAACCTTTGTACAAAATATTAATTAATCTATCAAGCAATATTGTTATTTTATGTAATTTATAATCACTTTTATATATTACAAGTAAATTTTGATTCATCATTCGATTTATAAATTGTTTTAGTTATGTTTATTAGTCAAATAAAAAAGAAAAAAAAAATAAAAAACAATCTAAAAATGATTAATTGAAAAAATTAAAAAAAAAAAAAATCGCGTTTTCAAAACGAAAGAAAAATTTCTTAAAAAGCTAACATTAAAGTTTTATATTTGTATTTTAAAATTGATGAAAATAATAAGAATGAAAATATGACTTTAAAATTTTCACAAAATTTTAAATGAAAATGATGTACCACATTCTTAAAATTGTGGAACATAATTGTGTGTTAATTATTATTGTTCCATTTCTCATTTAAAATCATATTTGAGGTTATATCGCTGTCAGAGTAATCATACCACATAAGATGAATGACTGTTTTGAATGATGCCCAACTGTGTTTTTTTCTGTTCTGCCATTTAGTTCTGTGGTTTTTTATCTTTAAAATGGAACAAATAAAAACTAAATAAAAAAAAAAAAAAATTAATAAATAATAAGATCATCATTTCAAATCATTCGTTTTATAAATAATTAATTGAGAATGAAATTTTAATATATACTAATAGGTACTTTTGAATTGAATGAAAGTAAGTTAATTTTATTTGTTATAGTAAAAATTTGAAATTTTGTATTTATTTATGCTTTTTATACAAAAAAAAAACAGAAAACGAAAAAGTATTGAGTTGTTATGTTTTACTTTTAATTAATCTCATAACCTAAAAATTTGACATGAATAAAAGTGAAGAAAAAATTTACATCTTACTTTAAATTAGGCATTTCTCATTCTCCGGCAAATAATGTCTATATTAGTTGTTAATAGTAGGGAATCTATATGGAATCGGGTAAAGTCTATAAAGAGAAGAACTTTATATATCCATTTTAGCGTTAAAGTATAACTACCATAAAGGTTTTCTACAGAATAAGTTTAGGTTATCTTTTTAAGTTTTCCGTAAATATCTGCTGTAAAAATTGTTAGATTAATTGCACATTTTTAGGTTATAGCCAATTGTTATATACCAGTATATATCTTCACTATTCTTTACCAAATGAAATGATTTGTGATTTGATATTTTCTCTTTTCAGACATTCTGAGCAATTATGACTTCAATAATTTTTAGAATGCAATAACTTAAATAATTTTTACATATTTTCAGTTCTTCTAATCATTTTTAACCAAACAAATTGAACAACACAAAAATGTTTACATCGAATTTTAGTTAACAATATATTTAAGTTATACTCGCGTTTTGTCTTCGAATTTATTTTTTTATAGTTATTAAGTCGATAAAAATTTAGTTACAATAATTTTATAGTTGTCTGTTGCGGAATGTGGTTCTTTTCTATCTTATGTATTTCTCCTTGTATGACGTTTCGACAATTATGCTGTATTTAAAGCTTTAAAAATTTTTAGTGCTTATAGTTCCAGTACATTTATGCAAAGCCGGTGATCATAAAGTGGGCGTTTTATTAATATCTAGTGATGTAAGTTTTGCTAGTGAAGTAATTTTCCTCTAGCTCCATCAAATGTCTTAAAAACATATGATTTTCTTTTAGCGCTGTCCCAGTTCTAATTTGGGTGCTTTGTTCTATATACATATTTACTTCCTTGCCAAAAATATAGGTACCAATGTAATTCTATGAAGTATAAAATTATTAAGACTGTCAATTACATTACTTCTCATTCCTCTTATCTTAATTTTGCAAAAGAAAATTAGTTTCAATAGTTAGATTATACTGATACCTCAAAATTTTATGTACTTTTTTTAAAAACATTCTAATCAACTTGTTTCGTAAAACTTTACTGGTATAATTTCTAAAACCCCTTAAAAATCCTAAATTTCTACAATAAACTCTTCTTTGAGGCAATTTTTTGAAGAAAAACTAATTAATTACAGAAAAATCACTATTAAGTTCTTTATTTAAGATGATTTATTTAGTCATTTTTTGTATACATTTTTATTTGAATTGATTTAATGATGACTCATGAATTTAATATTCTTTTACTTTTTCAAATTATTCTTTAAATAAATGCTGTCACTGTCAATATTTCATAAAATTTTATCAAAACTAAATTTTCCTAAATAACTAGAAACATTTTCAAAACTCATTCACAAATTTTATTGTTCTATACTGGTGCGTTTAAAATCCTTTTAACAAATCATTGCAGATTTTCATAATAGTTTGTCCGCGTTTTATATATATATTATATTATTTTTCTTTCTATATATTCTCCTTCCCGGATTTACTGAAAAATGAAAAGTTCCTTACAATTCTCTGTCTTAAGTATGATGAAAAAAAAAAAAACAAGTCTTTAATAATATAATGGGGGATTTTTATATTAAGAAAAAAAAAAAAGTGTCAGATAATTCTTGAAAAGTATTCTTATAAAATTTAATTGGAAAGAAATATCCTAAATTTCCACAATTTTCCATCATGACAAAAAAGGCAACAACATTAAAATTAAACAAAGAAAATCAAAATATTTGCTGTTTTGTTTTTGTTGCTTTGTTTTTGTTGTTTTTTTTATAGTTTCTAAGGCAAAAATAGAATTTCAACTATGATAAAAATAACAAACCTTGAGGGTGATTTGCAAAAAATTAAAAAAACAAAACAATTTGAAACAAGAAAAATCAAGGATAACAAGAAATATTTCCTTGATGTCCTTGTAGTTTCTTTACTTAGTATATTACAAGACAAAATAAAATCCAATAAGAATTGATCCAATCCAATTTTCTCCCTGTCGTATTTATTTTACTTTTTTTTGTTTTTCTGTTGTTTTTTTTTTGTATAAAAGTTATGTTATATTTTACAATAAACATTTATGTCCTTGTACATAGGAACAAAAAAAAAAACAAACAACAGGATAAATAGGAAAACACAGGATAAGAAGACCAAATATATAATAACAACAATATAAAAAATGAAAAGTAAATCCTCCGCATTATAACATGAACTAATAATAATTTTTAGTAAATTTTCAAATAGGGGTGAAAAATTGCTGGATATATTGTCGGTGGACGGGAAAAAGAAAGAAAATGAAGGAAGTAGTATGAAAAATTTACTGAATGTAAAAAAAAAAAAAATCATTGTGATGCACTCTAACATTTTCTTATTTAAGGGTTGGATAATTTTTCTATGTATTTTTACGGTTAAAGAAAAAGTGATTTTATACAACAACAATAAACTGTATTGTTTATAAAAACTAAAGTGGGGATTCAAATTTAAAAAGCTCCCCTTATCATGTTTTTTTTTTTTTGCAATTGTGAATTGTGACAAGTTATTGCTATTATTATAGTGGCGCTAGTTATTTATTTTTATGTCTTTGCATTATATTGTGTAGGCAGGAATATTTTCTTTCTATTTATTTTTTATTTTTTTTGACAGTTAACGATATCTTTCGTAAAATTTATTGCATAATTTATAAATATATTGTATATTAATGTATATATACAAATATATATAATATAGATATTTCTGTATAGATATATTATGTGGAAACTTTAGAAAAATAGTTCAATTTTAAATTTAATGAATATGGATAGATTTTGAAATTTGAAAAAAAAAAAAATTTTGTTGAATGACAGTTTATATTTAAAATGACAATATGATGCTATAAATTTGAATATAATGAAAAACAAAAAATTGGAAATTTAATTAAAATTATTGATTTAAAATTCTTTAAAATTTATACATATATATCTACTATATAAAGTCTGAAGTCAAATAAATGTGATATAACATTATTGTTGTTGACAAAATATATTTTAAATTCATGTGCTTAAATGCCGTCTTAAAACAAATAAATAGTACGATACGACAAAGTCGGCGACGAAAGTTTAATCAAAATTCAAAATTTGTGGTTTGTGGTGCAGGTCGACATTTTATTTTGACAGTTTACCATCATAATAAATAAAAATTTCTTTTGTTAAATTCTTTGTGATTTTTTTTTAATTTAAAATGACTTTAGAAGAAAATTTCATCGAATTAGTAAAAGAAAATCTAATTTTATACGACAAAAGTACAAAAACCGTATAAAAATAATGAAAAAAGGTTGCAAATTGGAAAGAAATAGGGTATAAGTAATAAAAATTTTTCGTTTTTCGACATTTTTATTTATTTATTTTATTTTTTAATATTTACTTGCTGTTTAACTATTTAATTTTGATCGTAATTTGGATATCAACTATCCAGCGTCAACTGAAAATATCGTATTTATTAAACCTTCTCTGCGACATTCTATATAGACAGTGTAAGACGATAATGTCGAAAACAAAATACGATCGAATCATTCAATATCAGGCTTAAAAGACGTAAACGTTGACTAGAAAACAATTTTAGAATTAACATGTTTGCAAGCTTACTTAAATGAGAATATCTTAATAATTGTGATTTTGAGAAGTTTAATACTATAAACAAAGGGTTTTGCAATGACACAAGGAATTTAATTAAATGGACACAAAGTTATAATATCAAAACCTTGACTATCATTACAATCACTACGAACACCCTTTTTAATGCGACGTATAATTTTTATTTTATCGGATTCAGGTTTGCCGATCATTTCTAAAAAAAAACAGTTTCCCTTTCGTTTAGCATGTGCTGTATGAATACAAGTCTCTGGGCCAAAGTTTTTTGATACATTGACATTTTTTTAATATATTACACAAAAACAAAGCAAAGGTGTTATGATAGTAAAATTGGCATATGTTATGTCACATTTAGCTTGTGGTTTAAAAAAATAAAGTAAAATAAATCATTTATTATAGTTATATTTTATTTTTTAGATTTGCTTTTTAGCACATTTTTCAAAAAAGAAAAAATAGTTTCACTCTGTCCCTTTGTCCGTCTATTCATAAAACTTCTACACCGTTCAACATAAAAAAATAAAATTTTAAGGATGAATAGATATTTAAAAAAAATTAATGTAGTAGAACAAATTTTTTTTATGAAATTTCATTCATTACGGAGCTAAATAGCCCTTTAAAGTTTGAAAAAGTCCTATTTTCAAATATGTTTATTTCAACTTTTTGTTCAGTATTAATCTAAAAACACTAAACGCTAGTACATTTCCTTAGTATTTAAATTTACCGTTATGCGAAAATAAAATTTTCCAATAATTTGCTTCCTTTATATCTCCAAAACGTTCGTAGATAGAGCCTTAAAATTTTAAGAATCTTTCAGAATTAGCTTCAGAAAAATCTTTCCCTGTTTATGATCAATTTCAGTTCAAAAATGGAAATTTTACTATTTTTAAATAATATAACTTAAAGACCTTTTCAAATTTCTTCAAAATAAAACGAAAAAATGGTCATGATTTTTCACAATTTTTTCTTACATATAAAATTAAAAGAAAATTTACAAATTTTGGAGCAAGTCGCACCATTCTACATTGTCTTTTGGGAAATGTGCGGCTTTAAAAACCTTTGGTTTTTCATTTTACCTTCTTTATTTTTTGTTTTGCATATTAGATTTGGATTTTATACATATTAATTTATTAAGGATAAATAAATCGAATTTAATTGAACCAAAGATGAATAAACAATAATCAAAATATAAATGATATTTGTACAAGTTTATATCCTAAAGGAAATTTAATTTTAAAATTGTAATTATTAAAGAAAAATAGATCTAGTAATTTCACGGGAGGATTTTTTCGTTTTAGATTTATTTTACATATTTTTATAAATTTAAACAAAATATTCTAAATATTTTTATATTAGATATTGTGCCAACATACAATGTCTCATATATTTTTTTGGGGTGATTCGGCCTATTCTGAAGAGTAATGATACTAAGGGAAATAGTTTATTGAGAAATATTTTTTTCGAGAATATACGATTAAATTTCAAAATAGTTGGGATTGCTACATTATCTTTTACGTCAAAATCTAATGCGACAAAATCTTCCATACAAAATCTTGCTTTCGAAAATCTTTTAAAACAAAATCTTTTTTCCAAAATCTACTAGGGCAAAATCTTCCATGTAATTCGGAATGTCACATATTCTTATATATGAATATTTTGGAAAAAGCGGCAAACTTACTTTTGAATCCAAGTCTAAAATCTTCCTTAACTATTTGTTTATACATACTTTAAACAAAGCCGCAATCTATTCCTATAAAAATATTTTGCGAGATTTTGTCCGTGAACGATTTTGTAAAGCAAGATTTTAGAAAGATACATTTTGTAATGCAAGTTAAAAACAAGTAAATGTAACAGTAAGTCGATGCAACCGACTTATTTATACCATACACCTAAAAAATTCAAATTAAATTAAAAATCCATAAGTTATTTTAGTTAGGTATTTCGTATTTAATATAAGCTAAAAAATTAAATGCTTTTACAACATTTGTACAAAATGTCAGGTTTCTGTCTTTATTAAATTCGAAGATATGCTTGTATGCTTGGGAATAGTGTGAAGGCACCGGGACCACCTTCCCAATTCATCCCAAATTTTAGAGACATTATCAGAACAGGGTAGAATACTCTTATATCAAATTTAAAATTAATAGATATAAAAATTTATTTTTATATCTATTAATTTCGAAGATATGCTTGTTCGGTCTTAGGAGTTGTGTGGAAGATACCCGAACAACCATTCCAATTCATCTGAAATTTTAGCCAAATCAGGGATTCAGGAAACAGCACCCTCGTATCAAATTTGAAGCTTTCAGCTTTATTAATTTTGAAGATATGTTTGTTCGGTTTTGGGAGGAGTGTGGGAGGTAACCGAACAGCACCTCCAATTTATCTCAAGTTTTGGACAAATCAGGGATTCAGGAAACACAACCCTATTACCAAATTTGAAGTTTCTATCTTTATTAATTTTGAATATATGCTGGTTCGGTTTTGGGAGTTGTGTTGCAGGTACCCGAACAACCACTCCAATTCATTTCAAATTTTAGGGATATCGGGGATTCAGGAAAACACATCCTCGTACAAAATTTTAAGTTTCTATCTTTATTAATTTCGAAGATATGCGTATTCGGTTTTGGGAGTTGTATGGAAGGTACCTGAACCCATGGACCGATTTTGTCCAGGTTCGAACTTAGGCTTCCTTTCGTAATTAGTAACCTACTATATAAATTTCATCAAGATAGCTTCACTAGTTTTTGAGTTATCGTGCGAACGGACGGACGGACGGACTGTCAACGCTAAATCGTCTCAGGAGGTGATCCTGATTCAGAATATATATACATGTCCATATCTAGCTCGCTTCCTTTTGGTGATTACAAACGCCATACCAAAGTTAATATACCCTATACTTAATGTGTAGGGTATACAAAAGGTTGGCTTTGGCATACAGGATTTTGACCCACTCCCAAAATAGTTACCAGATGTTACTACAACTTAATAGTCTAAAAAATTTAAATTAAATATTCTATACAATATTAATGCTATATTAATTGTTTATGTTGTATATATCAGAATCAATTCAAATAATTGCTTATGTACATAATATATGTATTTTATTTATTTTTCATTATGAACATGTGAATGTTCTCATCGATGTCCTTAATTAAGAAAAATCATAACTGGATAAAAGTAAACACATTATGGGTTTGATTGACATGCATATCTAGTCTTTTTTTTCGGAAAAAAGTATCCTAACCCTTTTCACTTCTATTATTTCAATATATGTAAAGAAATATAAAAGTGAAGAAACCATTTTCATTTTAGTTCGAATCAGTTATTTCATCTTTTTTTTGGAAATAGTGACTATATATTAATTAGGAGATTATAAAAAATCGGGTTAAGATTTAAAAAATTCTTGCAGAAAGAAAATGTTTTTTTTTTTTACAGTACCTAAGTATATTTCAACTTTGGCTTCTAAGTGTTATTACCATGATGGTGTTCTATAGAAGAAATCCATTTTTATTATCTTTTTAATTAATCCTTAAATATCTGATTAAAAAATAAATACATAGCTAGAGAAACCAACAGATAAAAATTGTTACTGGAAACTTTTCGTTTTTATCCAATTGTTAAATAGGATAATATCTATAGATATTTTTAATACATTTTCGAATTGATATTTTCTCTATTGTAATATTCTGATGATTCCAAACTATAAGGTTTCAGCAATTAAGTTAGACCATAATAATATTATTGTATTGTTATTCATATATCACATCTATGTATGCATAGAGATGTGCTATGAATAATAATTATATTTATTTTTTCCAAAATTTCCAAAATTAAATCAAAATAATTATTTCATTTCATTAATATTAAATTACTTTTACAATTTACTATTTTAAATTACAATTTACCATTATAAATTTACTGTCGCCGTCACTTAAAATCTATTTTTTAAAAATTTATTCAATTCTCAAAATCAATGACCGATTATACATTTTAAATTTAACGATCATTTTTATAAATTACTACCTATACTTTATTTTATTTTACTTTTTTTTTCTATTATTAACTTTCAATAAAAAAACCGTCTTAAATTTCAATTCAAATAATTTGTTTTAAATGGAAATAAAATAACAAAAAAAAAAAAAAAGGGAAAAAATTAAATTTCAAAATAGAGATGAATTATTTGAAAATTTTATGATGCTTTGCATAATATTCTGTGCAATAAAAGTGAAAAAAAAAAAGAAGAAAAATAAAACTCAATGTTTCCTTTCAATTCCATTTTTCAAAGGGCATCAATATAAAGTATTTGATTTCTTTATTTTTCCTCATCTTTATAACAAAAAAAAAAACTTGCACAATACAGTTTTCAAATTTTTATTATGCAATACAGTAAAAATATAGAAAAAAGGGAGAAAGTAAAAAAAAAAAAAACAAAATGAAAAGCCCTTTTCATAATCCTTATGATTTTTTATATTTGTTTGTATTAAAAATTTTCGGTTCTTGTTTTTTTTTTTTGTCAAAAAATTTTTATTCTTAAAGGAACTAAGATTTGTGGTCTGTGGTACTGTGACGGATGAAAATTAAATGATTTTTTTATGATCTATTATTTTTTTTCTTTTTATTGTATTGTACATAGATACTATTTTAAAAGGAAAAGAGCGAAAGTCCATAAAAAATATAATAAAAATAAAAATTTTTGTTTTGTTTTTTTTTTTTTTAAAAACATCTTAAGATTTTTTTTTGTTTTTGGCTCCAGAGTCTTATGGTAAATGTCCGCCTTTTATAAATATAAAAATTTAAAAAAGTAAACGATAAAAAGAGAAAAAAAAAAATGTTTTATTTTGCTTGGCGTTTTTTTTTATTCGTTTTTTGGCTACTACAGTTTATATTCTTATCTTATTTTAGTTATATTTTTGTTTTGTCCTTATTATTGTATGGACGATGTCATCACTTTTTGTTTTTGTTTGTTACTGTTATGCCAATTGTCCATAATATTCGTTTTTCATAATTCCATTTCCATTTTCAAGATTATGCCTTTTCTTTTAGATTTTCATCATTCGTTTTCGTATATTTTTTTGTTATTAATTTATTTTTTGATGGAAAAAAAAAATCGTCCTTTCTTGCACATTGAAAAGTTGATATCAATTGAAGGAAAATGAGGACAAAATATATATATATATATATATATATAATAATCTTAAGGCTTTCATGAAAATTATGATAATAATAAAACAAGAATAAAAACATGATCTATTTGAGATTAAAATTTTTAAATAAGAAAATATATATTACAATAGAATCTCGAAAATGGTTTGAATCTTTGGATTGAAAAAAAGCTTTTATTTTTTAGAAGTAAACAACCGTGAGGAAAAGGGCCCTCTATTTTGCAAGAGTTTTAATTTGAAAAATTTTATTAACTTTAAAAAAAATTAGGCTCTGAACTAGTTATTTAGAAAATTCAAAACGTATTTTACTCTTAGATCTTTGATTTCCATAATATATATATATTTATATATTATATATATAATAAAATAAATTATTAATTTTCTTCTTAATTTGCTGCATATCCGCTACTGAATTTTTGCGATCAGATTTCTAAAGCTCTCTTTATTTTGTGCTGCGTGCATTAGTTCTCCATTTGAAGGCCCGTCGATTGCCTAATGTTTCTCAGCCACGACATTTGTTTTTTCTGCTATCACGTCTTCTGCCTTCAATTTTACCTCAACTCAGAAGCAGTTATAGAATATAATATTTACCATTGCGCATTATATGACCCAAATAAACAGTTTTTTTGCGCTTGATTATTAATAACAATTCACGGTCTCTATTTATTCTACTTAGAACCTTACTATTACTAACTCGATTCACCCATGATATTTTCAATATCCTATGGTATATTCACATTTCAAATGCTTCAAGCTTATTGATGGTCACTGTTTAATATTCTTCATTTGTATTATTTTTAAATTTTTCAACTGTAATAATATAAAAATATATTTTTAATGTTAAGAACGCACTGTTTCTACTGGTTTTAAAATTTCTTCCTTCAAAATAACAATGAAGAAAGCAAAGAAACAACAATAAATTGAAAGTGAAAGAAATAAAGTAAAATAACTTAGATTTTTTGATTTTTAAATTTTTTTTATTGCTTTTGACCTCATAAAAAGTTATTTCTTTTATTTTTTTTCTTTCATTTTTAAATACGAAATAATTGACAAAACGGAAAATTGGGACGGGGTTATGTTGCACAGTTAAATGACAATAGAAATTGAATAGAAATATGACAACAAAATTTTACAACAAATAATAAAATAATAATGCTAACCTAATATTTTGAGCAAGGTTTATCTTTTTCCGTCGTAAACTGATAAGAAAAAAAGAAAAGAAGGACAAAAAAACATATTAGACCTACTTCACTTATTTTGAAGTATACTTCCTTTTTCAAGTGGAACTGATCATCCCGTTTATGGCAATAAAAAAAAAAAATTGTTTTTTTTCTTTCTAAACAAAGAATAAAATAAATAAAAATTACAAAATTATGAAAGGATTTTTTATTTTTTTTTTTTAAAATGTCCTTTTATATCCTCTTTGAGATTTTACAACAAGAAGAAACAAAAAAGAAAGTAACTAAAAAATTTATTTTTTATTGCAAATTTGAGGGCTTCTTTTCAATTTTCAACTGAGTAGCTCTATCATAAATTTAAAAAAAAAAAAAATAAAAACAAACAAACATGTAAAAATAAAAATTTTCAATGCATTTTACATCCTTTTTTTTTTAAGTTGAAGAGTAGAAATTCAATTTATTATGGATAAAAATTTTAAAAATTTAAAAAAATTTTTAGACCGGATTCATAATTCAGTTCCTTTAAAATGTTTTTTTTATATCCGTATGAACTATGTTCAAGGGTATAATAAATTTACCATTACGTTTGTGACACCGTGAAGGAGTCGAACTAGATATGGTGTCAAAGCTATGGATCGGCTTAGAATCGAATTCTGAGTCGATTAAGCCATGTACGTCCGTCCGTCCGCACGATAACTCAAAAAATAAAGGAGCTAGGAGGCTGCATTTTTTTTATGTCACTTTTGCAAAAATTGTTAGTTTTGCTATTTAAGTCCAACATTTTCGGTAGGTGGTTCGAGTAGCTGCCATACTACTTCTTTCTTTATATAGAAATAACTCAGTATCTATTCAAGCTAGGTATCTGAAATTTTGCAAATGATGATCACGTTTTATGGCAACAACTCCTGTAAAATTTGTTGTGGTTGTGGTGGTGCGGCGGATTCGAGTAGCTGCCATACAACTTCTTCGTTTAACTTTTTGTAAAATTTGATTGTTCTAAAGCAGCCGGTTCAGGCTTCTTGCATTTCTTGGAACTTAATGAAGCTAGGCGCGATAGATTCGGGTAGCTGTCATACAACTCCTCAATTTACATAAATATATCTCTGTAGTTAACGTCGGTAATAAAACATCTGAATGTTTTTAAAAAAATGATCAAGTTTTATAGAAACAGGATATCTTACGTTCATACTGGTATCCCAAAGTTGACACAGTTTACTCTACTGCACTCTTCCTCGTTTTATATATTTTTGGTTTTATTTAGTATTTTATAACAATTTAAGTGATTTTTAACTACAGAATACTTTAAAACTATTGAAATAAAAATTATTTTAAAATTTAAAATAAGAATAGAATTTTAAAATAGAAAAATTCAACATTGAACAACTTTTACTTTACTTAAAAAAAACCATTTGAGTGGTTTTAAATTTTGATTAACTCAAAAAATTTCAAATCTTTTAAAAATTTAGATTTTTTTTTTTTGAAGTTTAATATTATTTTTTTTGACTAAAAATAGCGGGTTGAACATTCAAAAACTGTAAAAATTGAAAAATTATAGTATTATAATTTTTTTTTTTGGTGCACTTCTAAGAACATATTTCTAAGGGTATAATAAATTTATCTTTACGTTGCTAACATCTTAAAAGAGGCGATATAAATATGAAAAATAATACCTATATGTTTTTTATTGCTCAGAATTAAATTCTTAGTCGATTTAACTATATGGGTCCGTCCCGTTTGTCCATGCGCACGATAACTCAAAAAATAATAGATGGTGGGATTCTGAAATTTTTATTATATCATTTTTATGTAAATGGTCGAAAAAAAATCGACTGGCGAGCTCGGGTAGTTGTTATACAACGTCTTTCTTTATATGAGAGCTTAGTTATAACTTAATTAAACTGAATGTATGAAGTTATATGACAACGATCTCTGCAATATTTTTGGTATAACTGTTATTTTTTTTTACGAGACGATGGAAAACATTGAAAATCACTCAAATGAACTACTCAAAGGAGATTCTATTCAGTAATGTTTGACTTTAATCAACTAAAACCTTTTAAAGAATTAAACCCCTTTAATATCAAGATGTCAACTCCTTTAAAATCAAACTTTTGGCTGTGTCCTTTAATATACATTGATATAAGGTACAGTTTGGTTTTGGGATTATGAAAGAGAAATGGACGTATGGTAAATTCGTTTTAAGATAATTGAGATTATGGAGGACGACAGGAAAATTGTTATAGAAAGATGTTAATGTTCTTTTTAAGTTTCGTTAAAATGTACACATATGAATTACCAACTTTTGTTAATACATATATTGGCATAAGGTTACATAAATGGGACGTGTTCATGATAAACTAATTTTGAAATGCTGTATTATATTATCTTGGCAGTTCGACAATTTTCCTGACAATTTTTAAAAGATAATTATATTTTATGAAACTAGTATATAAAATTACGTTCATCCATGGTATTTTACACTTGATACTGTACAATTCTACACTCTTCTCCATTTAAATAATATTGTCTAATATCTTTTTACATGTTTTTATGTTTTTAAATTTAATTTTAAATGCTCACAATTCTAAAAGCCATAAATTCAACAAATCAAATTACTATAAATAAACATTTTATTGAAATTAATTTAATTAAAAAAAAAATCATTTTTTTTTTTTTTTTGATTAATTTTTTCTGAATATTTCCGTCATTACAAAAAGCATTCATTTTGATTTATTCGGATAAAAATTTTCCTACAAAGATTTAAGATGTTAAATATTTATTTAAGTAATATGAAAATTTATTTTAAATCTTAATTATTGGACAATCAAAACCACATCTTCAACCATCCAGAAAGAAAAAAAACAAATAATATTTTTTTTTTTATTATAAAATAAATATTTTTTTTTAATACTTTTTAATTTCACTTTTGTAGTAAATCCCAAATGACTTCAACCACCGAAAAAAAAAAGAAAAAAAAAATAGGATGTGGATTATAACACAGAATTCAGTTTAAAGCTCACGATTTGAATATAAATTTTCTTTCGAAGGCAATAAATAAAGAAAAATTTTTTGAATGAGATGACTCAGATTTTTATATAGTTTTTTTTTGTGCTTCTGTTAATGCATTACTTTAACTTGTACCCCAGATCCACATATTTTCATTTTCTTTTTTAATCATATAAAAATGAATGGATGATATAAAACTGGATAAATTCATTTTGAATGACTTTAATGATAATATAGTTAAATAAAAAAAAAAATGAAATCATCATATTATTATGAGAAGGAAAAGAATTTGTATTCTATATACTAGCGTGAAGGTAACAGTACAAGTTGATGGGTGGGTGGGTGAGTGGATAGTGAAACGTAAAATTTTATAGAATGGAAAAAAGCAAATAATGAAGAAATTTAGTTTCCTTTTTTTTTCTATCTAATTTTTTTTCTATTTTTATTTTTTTTTTTTTAACAACCCTCAAGGGATGATTTGTTCAGAATTTATGATTAAATATTATGTTGAAAGTTAGAACATGGTCTGCATAATTTTATTATTTAAAATTATTATTATTATTATTTTTTTTTTATTTATATATATATATATATATGTATATATATTTTGATGTTTTTTTATATTGTTGTTTCAAACATCTTCACAAAGGATGACCTTTCATATTTTGTGTTTCTTCATAATCATGATGACATTGCAATTATTATGAATATATTTTCTTTCCTTTTTCTTCAATTTCGGATTGATAGTAAAATAAATATTTGCCTAGAATATAATAATTTATCTAAAGGTTAAAGATTAAATGAATAAAAATACATATGTATGCGAATATGCACACCCTACATATTATTATTATTATTATATAGATGAATATATAAAAATGATATGGTCAAGTATTTTTTCTCTGGTAAATATATAAATCTTCTAACCAAAGAAATAGACATTAAAATCGTGGAGGGGGTATTGACAAAAAAAAAAAATGAAAAAGAAAAAAAATATTTTTTTATCAAATCGAGTTGTAAAATTGAATCTGAAAAGAGTTCCAAGAAAACTCACACCATTCTAGATTATATTTAAAAGGAAGGAAAAGTCTACAATGTAAATATCAGGAATTAAAATGTACAAAATACAAAGAATGAATTGAATGATTTGGATAAAGAAGAAGAATAATTTATTGTGAAATAAGGCTTTATTTTTTTTTTTGTATTTGTATTAATGTTATTATATTATAAATAAATATGTAGGTACAGTCATAGATAAAAAATATTGTATGACATATGCATAATAAAATAATATAAAAAAATTAGCTAGATACTCCTACAGATGACCATATACAATATTATTAACCAGCTTATAGGTAGTAAAATTCATTTTTAAAGGATTTCATGGGGTTGGGGAGGCTTACAATTTAATAGTGAAAAGTAAACGTTTCTTTATTTTCTTAATTAGACGAAACTTTTCCATTCAAATTATACAGAGTCAGAAATGAAATATTAATATTTTGATTTTTATTTTGTTTTTATGTAGCTCTGCATTTACAAATCAGTAACATGGTAGTAACTTTAATATTTTAATCATAATTTTAATTTAACACCATTTTATTTTAATTTTTTTTTTTTGTTAGGAGGGTCGATGGAAAACTTAAATTTCATAATTTGAATGTTACATTGCAGACATAATGTATCTGTCCCAATTCTATGGTTTCTCGTTTGAAAACTTTTACTGAAACCATTACTTATTTAATTTCATTTTAACAGGTATATCACACACGTACAAGGTATTTATAAACAAGGTAGAATGTAAACCAACGGTTTTTAAAAGCGCACATTTCCAAAACTCAATACAAATTGTTTAGAAGTGTGACTTACACAAAAATTTGAAAATTTCATGTAATAAGAAAAAATGTGAAAATAGGACATTTTTGAAATTTTGAGGGGCCGTAAGTCCGGAATCCTATATAACTAAGAAAAGCTGTTAACACACGTAAAAATATATTATTGAAGCTTTAATTTTTATGTCTTGCCGAAGAAAAGTTTTTACAGGTGCCTAAGTTACAGGTGTCTAAAAATAGCAAATTTTCAATTTTTGAGGCGTAATAACTCTTAAAGAGGGGGCGTTACCAAAAAATTTTCTGAGGAAACTTATACTAATTCTAAAAGTTCTTTCTTGTCTCAAAATTTCAGGTTCCTATCTAAAGGGGTTCCGGAGTTATGAAAAAAGAAATTTCATGCAAAATGTGGTTTTCACATAACGGTAAATTTAAATCGTAAATTACAAAATATTACATAATTTTGATATTTATTTATATAGATAATAAAATTTTCGATCTTCTGGCGGTTTTAGATTGCAAAACTATTACGCAGAGCCCGAGATATATACATCTGAAAATGGGGCTTTTTTACAATTTTGAAGAGCTGCAACTTTGGAACCCTCTACAACTAAAATAAACCTTTAACACACGTAAAAATATATTATTGTAGCTTTAATTTTTACATCTTGCAGAAGTAAAATGTGTGCAGGTTCCTAAGTTACAGGTGTTTAAAAATAGCAAATTTTCAATTTTTAAGCCCTAATAGCTCATAAACAGGGGGTGGTCCGAAAAAATTTTCTGAGGAAACTTATACTAATTCTAAAAGTTCTTTCTTGCCTCAAAATTTCAAGCTTGTATCTAGAAGCGTGCCGGAGTTATGAAAGTAGAAAAATCATGCAAAATTTGGTTTTCACATAACGGTAAATTTAAATACTAAATTTAAAAAAATTGTATAATTTTGATATTAATTTACAAAGATAAAAGAAATACCTGTCGAATGACGTTTTCAGATTGAAAAAATCTTAAGCAGAACATAAGATATATGCATTTAAAAATAGGGCTTTTTCAAAGTTTGAGGGGGTGTAGCTCCGTAATGGGGGGGGCTACATGAAAAAGTTGTTCCACAAAATTATTTTTTTTATAAGACCTACCTATGGTTAAAATTTTTTTTCTCTATCTTTAACGGTGTAGAAGTTTTGTAAACAGACGGACGGACGGACGGACGGACGGACGGACGGACAGAGTGAAACTAATAAGCACATTTTTTCAAAATTTTTTTGGAAATGTGCTAAAAAGGTGAGTCAATCATAACTGGGTTGAAACTACCATTTAGGTAACACTGATTTAATAGTACCTAAAATAACTAATGAAATTTATTTTTTGTCGTGAACTCTACAGTTAAATTTGTTTAGGGTGAATCCTTGTTTTTCAGTAATAGAATGAAATTATCCATTTATATAATTTCAATAGAATATTCTCTTTTTTTTTTTTGTTCTTAAGATGAACAAAAAACATAAATTAGGAATTTTTGCTGTTTCCAAATACAGATGGGTTTCGTTTCTATTTATATTTTTACTTCCTTAATATTGAACTCGCAATATACAGGAATATAATGGGACTTAAAGTTACAAAAAAAAAAAAAACAAAGAATACAAAATACATCATTATGGATGATTAAATTTTTATACTGGTCTTAATTTATTTCCTCATCCTTGTCCAAAAAAAAAAAAAAAAAAACAAAAATACTTGGGCCTGTATATATACACAAAAATACATGCTCGTATTTGGGCCTGTTGTATTGTAAAAGAATAAAATCATTAAATTTATAGGATAAGAAAGTTTCAATATAAAATTGAATAGACATAAAAAAAGAAAAACAAAAAAAAAAAAAAACAAAAATTCAAAGAATCAAAATCAAAACCGGATATCCTTTAGTTAAAAGGAAATTAGTAAATGACAAGAAAAACCAAAATGAAATCAGGTTGATAGTATTAAAATATTGTCTATATATAATTTGAGTTTATTTTATTATTGTTTTTAGTAACAATATAATAAATAAAATTCTTTTTAAAAATGCTTGGGGGGTAACAAAATTCTATATTTTGTTGATTTTGATAAATAAGAAAATGATTCGCATATTCTATAAGGAAAAGAAATTAAACTAAAATCACGTTTGTTTAATATTAATTTTGTTAAATTTTGATAATGATGTGATTTAAGAAGAATAAGAAATCTATTTTGCAATATTATAGAAATTCAATAATAGTTGAAATTTTGTTGTTAATTAAAATTTTTTTTTTTTTTTTTTTTTGTTAAATAGACAACGATATGCTATTAGTGAGTCATGAGGCATTTTGAGGCAAATAAAATAAAATGGATATTTATCTTAAGGGGATAAAAGTTATATTAAGATGGTATTGCATTTGTATAGTTTGCAAAATAAATAAAAAAAGGACATTAATTTTAATAATATTAGATACATATTATATTGTAGATTTTTATTTAAGATTCTTTTAAAAAAAAATTTTAAATACATTTATAAATAAAATCATTAATTAATGCAATGAATTTTAAAAGAAAACTTTAAAAATTTTTTAATTAAAAATTTTATCAGATTATAGTTTTTAAAACATGAGAGTAATTATTTAAGTAAAATGTTTTTACTTTTTTTTTTTTTTTTTGTATTAGAATGAAAAAAATAAATAATTGTTAGTCATTCCCTTGCTTCTTATAATAGTTAATTAAATCGTTCCACTATTATGATTGTTCTTAGCTGACTTTTGGTAATTAAATCTTTAAATTGGATTTTCTATTCAACGAAACTATTAATTATATATACAAAAAAAAATATGGAAATTATAATATATAGGTAATATATATAATATGATAATTTTATGTAAGAGGTAAACCTGTCAAGAAAAAATAATTTAAAAGGCATATAAATGATTTTCATCATTTAAATAGCATTAAAAAAAGAAAAAAAAAACAAAATTTAATATTATAATCATACTAAAATTAAAAATTTATTAACTTTTATTGCAAAAATTTATTCAATTTTATATTCCCTATTTCTATTTTTTCCCTTTTTTTTTTTTTGTAATAATAATATATTTAACTTACACATGAAAAAGAAAAAAAAAAAAATTCCATTGGTGGAATGAATGGATTCTCTTTAAACATGAAATGCATCTTTTTGGAATTTCTTTTTCATTTTACATAGGTAATATTTAATGTTGGAAGATATAATAGGTATAACCACTTCATTCTCATCACAAACATTTACATTTTCTTTCCTTTTTTCTTTATTAAAACGATGAAAAGTTATTGTGTCAACTCTAAGATAGTCACAAAAACGTAGCTTTTCCGATCAAATTTAATCATCTTTGACAAAATTTCAGATATTTGTTTTAATTAGATCCATATTATATTAGATAAATTCATTTATGTGAATTTTGAAATTGTAAAACAGCTACTCACGCAACTCACATCCCCTACGCAAAAATTGACAAATTTTATAACAATTGTTGCCATCAAACTTGATAATCCAGTTGTTGCCATCAAACTTGTTAATCATTTACAAAATTTCATGATGTCTATAACTTAATTAAGTGTACCAAGATATGGAGATACACTTATAATAACACCTATCCGAACCTATTGCGTTAAACCAAACTTATTTTGTAAAAGACATTGGCATAATACTTAAATTGTTTTTTCTGACAAAATTACAGATACTTGTCTTAGTTGGGCAGTATCATTATTCACATATAAAGAAAAAAGTTGTATTGCAACTACTTAAACTCGCCGGTCAAATTTGTTCAATTTTAATAGCAACTGTGCTGTTATTGGCAATATATAAAAAAGAAATGGTGACGATTCAGTATTCAGCTCATTACTTTTTGGGTCCATCCATACTCCATCCACTCGCGGAGGAACCATTACGACGATGAACATACGCACATAGTTAAATGGACTCGAAATATAATCTTGAGCAGGAATGTATTATACACTTTTTCACATCTATATCTCGTCTTCTTTACAGTATCACAAACGTATATGTGACAAATTTATTATACCCTTAGAAATATATTCGTATGCAGGCATAAAAAGTAAATAGTAATTGTGCAGAAGAATTTTCATACTCAACATAGACCATGTTATTGTTATTAATTATTATTATTGTTATTATTATTTTTTATTTTTATTATATTTTCATCTATATGTATATATTAAAAATTAATACAACAACTATGACTTTAACTAGTTATAATAATTGTTTGCTACTATACAATTACTACCTGTACACTTAAAAGGAAAATTCCACCAATTTAATTACTTTGTATATATACTTCGTCAGTGAACATGGGGACAATATTTATGTGCCTTCTAAAGAAATAATAACCCAGTGTTTCTGTTCCCCTAAAAATATATAAAAACTCATTGGTCATTGGAATTTAAAGATTCTGATAAATTGTGTAATTTCTTCTAATCTATTTTTGTATAAAATTCTTTAACAACTGTGTAAACACATTTTCAACATAAATGTTTTTCTTTTTTTTTTCTTTCATTATCTTATCATTTTGTGTCCCTTCTTGGTACTGTTTCATATTCTTTCGAAATGGCAATAACGTTCATAATAATAAAAATAATGACTAAAGTGAAAGAGAATTATCTAAGAAACTTTACTTTATTCAATTATTATTTTTATTTTTTTATGGTTGTTGTTTTTCCTTTTTGACATTCATTATCATTTAGAAATGGGCATACTTTTATTTTCAATATGATAAATATGTGTACAGGTTCTAAAAATGTTTCTTGTCACTTTTCTAAAAATGAATATACAAATAAATGAGGCCCTTAAGATATATGTTTTTTTTTTTTATTTAAATCTTTTTCTTCTTCCATAGTTCTTCTCCTATAGTTTAAAAGCTATTTCATAGTAATAATAATAAAGAATAAACCCTAAGAAAGTCTTATGTTATGAATTTTAGATAATTTCTGTTAACATGGTCATATTATAAATATAAATCTTTACCATTTGGCTTCTCAATACAATAGAAGAAATTATTTTTTAAAGTCATTTAAGTCCACTTCTTGTGAATGCACAGAATAAAGAATAATTGTGTAGGACAGCTGTAAAGTTCAAAACTAAAGAAACAGGAATTGATTTGTTTTTCTTTTATGACATTTTTAACAAATTATCTTGAGTATGCAAGTCCTCATCCTTCTTTGATTAAAAACATGTCTATAGTTGAGTAAAAGGCAAAAAAAAAAAACAAAATGAAAAAAAATGGTCATAAGAAAAGCATTATGTAAAATTAAATTGTAAAATTGATTGCAACAATATAAAATTAACAAAACAAGACAAAAAGTAAAGTATATATAAAAGAAGAAGAAGAAGAAAAAAAGAGAATGAAAGAAAAAAAAAACTAAGTAATCCGATGCGCGAAAAGTAATGTAATAGTAAAGATAAAAGAATTGAGGATTAAAATAGAAAATTTATGTAGAAATGCACTTATAATAATGTTCATTTCCATGTTTATTCATTATTAATGACTAAAGATTACTATCTATATATTGAATAAGTTAATTTAAGATCTCCTTAAGAATATAAATTTTTCTCTTTTAATTTTTAATCCGGATTTAAGAATCTATTATTTAGTGACTAATATTGAACATTAATCGAACACTTTTAAATAATTCACTTAATAATGTGTTTATTAGTTTGGTAATCTTTCAGATTACAATTAAAATAAATTTTACTTTTCAATAATTTGTACAAGAATTTATATTGAAATAATATTGTTTTAATGAATATTTCATTCAATTTGTATTTAAACATATACGATAGGATGATTTTGTATTTTAAAAAAAATTATTCATCAATTATTTTTCGGAGAAGCAACAGTAGAGCAACAATAGTTGACAAATTTAAGATGCTATAAAATCTATAAGAAACAAAATAAAAAAAAACTTGAAAGGAAATATTAATTTTGTTTATAATTTTTAATGCAATCCTTAGTTTAAAGTTAGTAAATTCCCAAGAATCAACTAGATAAATATAAAAATCAATTGATGACATTATATCAACAAGTTGAGGTCATTCTCAAAAAATTATAGAAATAGTTTGTTACTATAATATAAAAATTATAGCCGATATCTGAATTAATAACTGAATAATAATTTTAAAAATGTAAAACATATCGGGAAAACACCTAAAAGGCTGGAAAGGAAACATGAGAAATAGAAGAAAAACTTCTACCAGATAAATAATCAATTCCTCTTATGTATCTAATGCATTAATTATACTAGTTGTAGTTAAAATCGGCTTATATTTCACTAATGCTATTTAATTTTTTTTTTATCTTGAAGTTTAATTATTTTTTTTTTGATTTCTTTGCTTTTGAAACTAAATTACAATGATAACTTTATATAACAAACATTCATACATACTTTTATAAATTCTGTAAATAATGGAATATTAGAAAAATTGTTGTTTAAGACAAAAAAAAAATGAGTAACAAGGCAGCAAAATATTAAAAGCGCCATATATACATATATATATATATATAAAGTTTTATAAATAAAGAGAATTTTTTTTTTTTGCTATGTTTTCGGGTATAAAGCGTTTAAATTGCATGTTTCACAATTATAATAAAAGTATCTCATATATTATGCCTGTAAACATAATGAAATCATAAAAAAAAAAACAAAAAAAAAGTTAAAATGATGGTCTTGTAGTATATTTGCCGACATATAAATTTATAATGACTGCTATAATATAATATAATATTTTTTCTCCCGAAAAGAATTTCTTATGAGTTTTAAGATGTTAAAAAGAAGAGAGATAGAAAAAAATAGGAAAAAAAAAAAGAAAAATTCTTTACGTAATGGTAACCGCCATTATGACTGCAATTTAAAAATACTGACTTTTAAAGTATATATATATATATATATTATTTTAAATATGTATATACGAAAGCTTAGATATTATTAAATCGGATTCTATAAGGTTTATGAACACTGGTGCACGAAATGATGATAAATATAAAAATTCTTTTAGTTAAAATATGATATGAGACTTAAACGTGATAAAGAGTCTTAAAATTTATATTAGATTTCGGGGTAAGCAACTAAATTTAAAGTGCAAATGAAAATGTGCATACACACTTATAGCAAAAAATTATTTAGGAAAATTTCATGAAACAAAAGCTTTCCATAATAATGGCTCAAATGTGTTACGGATTGCATATAAAGATAAGGAGTAATCTGTTTCCTACACCACACGGGTATATGGTCAAGAAAAATATGGACATGCTGTTTGAGACTTAATTTAATTAAAAATTTTATAATAATTAGTACTTATAATATAATCATTCTAATTTTTGCTCACTAGTGCACATTTTAGAAAACATAAAATTCTGTAAAACATTTTAAATGCTTGTTGAATGAAGATGAATGCATATGTACTATGTACACTATACATCCCAATTAAATTAAATGATGAAAAGTGTATTTTCCAAGCTATTTTTTTTTTTTTTTTGTTTGAAAATTAATGGAGAATTCAGAATGCACCACAACTAAAGAGGAATTTTATAGTGAACAAAAACAAAAAAAAAAAAAAAATTTTATATTCAATCCAAGGATAAAAAATAAAGAAAATAGAACTGGAATTAAAGTCTTTTCATAATTTTCTTCAAAATCAGAATTTTGTTGTTTTTTTTTTTTTTTTTGCTGTTTTATAGCTGTAGAAAAAGACATCGTAATAATCCGCAAATGAATTGGTTTTTAGTAACGACAAACAACAAAAAAAAAAAAAAAATCAAAAAACTCTTTTAAAAGTCAAGTCAGTCGAGTAAAATGTCGTCTCTGACTACATTAGTTCTAGTTTTTATTAATAATTACCTATTAATCAAAAATGAAATGTATCTAGTATAATGTATAAGATGCAATTGAAGTCATTTAATTGTAAGGAAGTATATAATAGTAAAGTATTAAGGAATTGAGATTTAAAACATTATTTAAACAAATGAATTATGTGACAGTTTTGTGATTTGAATAATAAATGATACCTGAAATAAAAAAAAGAATAAAAAACGTACTTTAAACTAAGGAACTTTATTAAGGTTAGTAAAAAACAAGGTAGAATGTGAACCAACGGTTTTTAAAAGCGCACATTTCCAAAACTCAATACAAACTGTTTTGAAGTGTGACTTACACAAAAATTTGAAAATTTCATGTAATAAGAAAAAATGTGAAAATAGGACATTTTTGAAATTTTGAGGGGCTATAAGTCCGGAATCCTATATAACTAAGAAAAGCCGTTAACACACGTAAAAATATATTATTGAACCTTTAATTTTCATGTCTTGCCGAAGAAAAATTTGTACAGGTGCCTAAGTTACAGGTGTCTAAAAATAGCAAATTTTCAATTTTTGAGGCGAAATAACTCTTAAAGAGGGGGTCTTACCAAAAAATTTTCTGAGGAAACTTATACTAATTCTAAAAGTTCTTTCTTGTCTCAAAATTTCAGGTTCCTATCTAAAGGGGTGCCGGAGTTATGAAAAAAGAAATTTCATGCAAAATGTGGTTTTCACATAACGGTAAATTTAAATAGTAAATTACAAAATATTACATAATTTTGATACTGTCTTATATAGATAATAAAATTTTCGATCTTCTGGCGGTTTTAGATTGCAAAATTAATACGCACAGCCCGAGATATATACATCTGAAAATGGGGCTTTTTCGCAATTTTGAAGAGCTGCAACTTTGGAACCCTTTACAATTAAAATAAACCTTTAACACACGTAAAAATATATTATTGTAGCTTTAATTTTTATATCTTGCAGAAGTAAAATATGTACAGGTTCCTAAGTTACAGGTGTTTAAAAATAGCAAATTTTCAATTTTTAAGCCCTAATAGTTCATAAACAGGGGGTGGTACGAAAAAATTTTCTGAGCAAACTTATACTAGTTCTAAAAGTTCTTTCTTGCCTCAAAATTTCAAGCTTCTATCTAGAAGCGTGCCGGAGTTATGAAAGTAGAAAAATCATGCAAAATTTGGTTTTCACATAACGGTAAATTTAAATACTAAATTTAAAAAAATTGTATAATTTTCATATTAATTTACAAAGATAAAAGAAATACCTGTCGAATGACGTTTTCAGATTGAAAAAATCTTAAGCAGAACTTAATATATATGCATTTAAAAATAGGGCTTTTTCAAAGTTTGAGGGGCTGTAACTCCGTAATGGGGGGGGCTACATGAAAAAGTTGTTCCACAAAATTATTATTTTTATGAGACCTACCTATGGTTAATTTTTTTTCTCTATCTTTAACGGTGTAGAAGTTTTGTAAACAGACGGACGGACGGACGGACGGACAGAGTGAAACTAATAAGCACATTTTTTCAAAATTTTTTTGGAAATGTGCTAAAAATAGCTGTTATTTATTGCTGGAAAGGAGTAAATCGTTTAATTTGAAGAAAAAAATAGATGAGGTTTAAATATTTTATTTATATTGTATCTAATAACAAAACTATTTTTTATAGAAATAAAATTGAAGCTTGAATGTACAAATAACTTTATTATTATTATTTTAATAGAACTTAAATTAAAAGGATTAATTACTTCATTAGAAACATTTTTTTTTTGTTTTGTAATGGATAGTATTATTCTCACTTTAAAATTAATTTCTTTATTTTAAAATAATTTGTTTTATTTTTTATATACTTTACTTGTTCTCCTCTATTTCGCTCCTGTACCGAGAGCATCTACCATGTCATTTATTATTCATATTTATTTAAGTTTAAGTTTTTATAATCATTAGTAATCATTTATAACCTGCAAATTGATTATTTGGTTGTAGCTGTTGTACAAGTCTACGAAACATAAAAATTTTGATTTGCGTGCCATCTATTATCTTATACAAGAATTTTTTATACATATTTTAATTATATTTTGTACTTTATTTTACTTTATTCTATTTTATATGGTTCCTATTTTATACTAAAGTATAACTAAATTAAATTGTTTAATGAGTGTAAAAACATTTAAAACTTTATATCTCTCAAACGGCTGAGAATAGATGCCATCTACAAAAGAAGTTTTAACTCTAGAATAACCTTTAGTTACTTATATGGCAGATTTGTTTCGCGATAATTTCCCGGTCTATATTTATTTGTTTATATTATTATGTGACCTTGTCGGTGTTTGAAGCCGATACCTTTCAAATAAAAGGCCAATATTTTAACCACTACCACAATTAGCTGGATAATATTGTAGTTATAGCTACTTTTTAATATATTATTAGTAGCAGAGCTACCAGGCGTTGTCTGTTAAAATTCAAAGTTCTTATGATATTTTTCTGGTTTTGTATATTTGAAACGGAAATATTATTTCATGCTTAACTTTTACTTATCTAACTATTTAGATGCTTATCCAAAACTAAATTTGTAAATTATTATGTATATAGGTAGAATAATCGAATATAAAATGCAAATATAAAAATATCATTTTAATTTTTAACTAATAACTTCTGTAATTTTTAACTAATAACTTCTCTAATAACTTCTTATAAACAAGAAACGTTAGCACTTGCCAAACAGTTCAACTACTTAGGCCTAGTGATTGATAGTAAACTCAAATGGCATTCACACATTGATCACGTTATTAAGAAAATTTCTCCATATATTTTTATTTTAAGGACACTTAAAACATTTTTTAGTAAAGACATTTTATACTTATTATACTCATCCTATATTTCTCCACATTTATGTTATTTAAATCCTATTTGGTGCAGAGCGTCACTGACTTATATTAAAAAATTAGATATTCTACACAAAAAATCCATAAAAATCATACATGTGTATCCGTTAAGTTTCTCTACGCACCTGTTATATATAAATCCTTATATAAGCTTTGATTACTTATGAAAACGTGAATTGTACATAATAGCATTCAAAATAGTAAACAACCTACATAAAACCTACATAATTTCATTCTAAATCGAAATATAGACTTTCACCATTATCAATACCAGAAACAAATCCAATTTCTATGTTTCACTATTCAGAACAGAGAAACAAAGAACACTGTCTTTACAATTGCCTTCAGGTTTTTAAATCTACCAAGTGAAATAAAAAAATTCAGAATATTGGGATTTTAAAAAAAAAAATTGCAAAATTTTTAACAATATAGTTTTAAGCATGAACACACAGTTATATAAAAAGTAAAGACAAATATAAAAACAAATGAAAAAAAAAAATAAATAAATAAAAATCAAAAAATTTTGAGGTGAGTGTTGAAAAATTTAAAAAAGGTTTAAAAAAAAAAACGCAAAAAAAATTTAAAAATGTAAAAATATAAGAACGTTGAGTTGATGGCTACCCAGAGTTGCTCTTCTGGCCCTAGCCAGCGCTGGGCACTTACAGATGAAGTGTGTGATGGATTCTTTCTCATTCTGTTCACCACAGCTGTGACATGTTGAATTGAATGGGATACCTAGTCTGGCCGCATGTTCACCAATTGGCCAGTGGCTCATGAACACACCTATAAATTGTTCCGGCGGGATAGCTATTAAATTCTATAAATTTTTGTAAAATCAGCCTTAAAAACGATTTTTTTTTAAGTTTTTGTAATCTGGAATTAAACACTTTCGACGTATTTTAAGAATTTAAAATTAATTCAAAAAGTTTTTTATTTTCAAAAATAAAACAAATAATTTTTTCTTGCTTACAACTGTCTTTTTGAAGGAATTGTTTTTATATATATGTATATACCATTACATTTACAAGAAATATTTTTTTCAAAAAAAATCTTTAGATTTTCAAAATTATTTTCCTTTCTTAGGTAGAAAAATGTTTTCTATTCAAAATACAATCGTATTTTTTCAATTTTGTAGTATTTTGGAATTTTCCAATAATTAAAATAAACCAAAAAAAAAAAAAAAAATTCTTTCTATAGATCTAGAAAAAAACTACTACAAATACATATTTCGTATTTACGATTGCAATTAAATGAATGTTTATTACATTTTAATTTTTAATTTTCTGTCACGGTTTCGGTTCTTTCGCCTTTCTTTGATCCGTATTCAAAAATAAAATAAAAATAAGAAAATATTGTAAGAAATAAAAATCAAAAAGATTTAATATAAAAATCCAATAAATATCAAACAAACATAAACATTAAATGTTCGCATTATCATATTTATACTTTTAAATACATGGCACCTACTTTTCTTTTTTTTTTTTGCATATTATCTAGGTGATGACTTGCAATTAAAAAGAAAATCAGATTATCACACTTTACTTTAATATTGACATGATTTTGCATATATATAATATTGTTTTTTTGATTATTTGATTCGTTTTAATCCATTAAATTAAAAGAACTGTTATGAAAATCAGCAGTTTTGAATAGAAACTTCTGCCATTCTGACATCGAATTGTAGAATAGTAAAATAAATAAAAGTAAATCCTATAAATATGCAATGTTTTTTTTTTTTTGTTATATTTCTTTTTATATTTGAATTTCATTGCTATTAAATAATTTTTTATGGTCGGATTTTAAAATTTACTCTATATAATATAATTCTTTTCTACTGAGTAGAAAACTCAGAGCTCAGTACAAATTTTGAAGGATAATTTAAGTTGTAAACTGATAATAATATACATGTCCATATCTTTTTACTGTTTATGTCTGTTGGCGACAATTAAAGAGATTTATTTTAATTATATATATATGCTTGTAACAGTTTATTCAATTTTAAAAAATTATAATCGGAATTCTTTTCATAGGACGTCAGATCAGAGCTTCAGTATTATTAAAAATCGTTAGAAAAGATACCATTGTTTTACAAAATACAGTTCAAAGTTAATTCAAAAAGAAAATTCTGATGAAATCAACAATAAAAATAATTGCAAAATTTCTTTTTACTTATTGTATTTTTGTATAATGTAAAGAATTTAGATTAATGTTTTATTGGTTTACGTTTCAAATTAAACCAAAAAAAAAAAAAGAAAAACAAAATATAAAATAGGGCAGACGATAAAAGTGAGGAAAATTTTTATTTTTTTTTAAATTGATTCATTCAATTGGTCATTCATTTTAAATTCATATTATATGATTTTCTTTTCGAAAGCTTTTCGAAATGATAAAATTTGAAAATACGCTGTTTTTCTTTGATGTTGTTTTTTTTTTTTTTTAAAAAGGAAAATGAAAACGCTAGCATTTATTTTGTTGTTATTATCATTTTTGATTAAAACCAGACTACCTTGAATGAATGATTGTTTAAAAAAAAAAAAAAAAAAATCTGGCATGTTAATTACATTTTGATTTTTGAAAAATATATAGGTACCAATATTAGTATATATAGACATAATATATCTAAAGATTCTATTCTAGAAAAATTTTAACGTAAAATATACTTTAAAAGAATTTAGGGCAATTTATTCTTCTTTGATGATCTTTGTAGATGTTTTAAAACTTCTTTTAATTATTTTGAATTTTGAATTTTAGTTTTATTTTTTCTTTTGAAATTAAACTTTGAGTGAAAATGGTATTTTCTTTTCAGTTTTTTATCGGAAACAAAAGTAGAGTAAAGCTCAATAAAGTTCAAAGAATTAAAATAAAAAAATTTTTTTTTTGGAATTAGTTTTATGTTAGTTTTATTATTTGTGGTTTGTTTTATTTTTTAATAATAAATAACCAAAGTGTACCAATTTGAGGTTAAATACAATTTTGTTGGCAGTTTTTTAATTTAATAATGATTAGAAATTGCGTTAATAGTATAATTATTTTAAGAGTTTTATTCATTTGTGTTTGATTTTAAATCATTTTGTAATTTGATTTAATTTTGTATAAATAGATGGATAATTTTTCAAAAAATTTTTTAAAATATTTACTTATTAGTTTGACTCTTTCCGTCCTGCTGGCTTCCGTTTCGTCCTGGGCTGTTTCTTTCAAAACCTTTTACACCTATTAAGTTGAGAACAATGAAATTGCTTCCTATCTCGCTTTTAGATATAATCTTGTAATTTTGATCGAGGAAAAAAATCGTAAGTTACATCAGAAAATTTATTTGTACTCCATCTGTTTAAGTTCTATTTAGTGTCAAAAATAGAAAATTTGCCCTTTTCAGACACCTGTTAGTAACTTGTAAAACGCAGAAATTAAAGCTTCAACATTATATTTTTAAAAGTAATAAAAGCTTTTCTTAGGGTTTCCCTAAAATTAAAGAAATTCGTTTTCGATTTTTTAAGAATTTTAAGAAAAATCAGAAATTTTTGGTACTTGTCACTATTCTAAATTGATTTTATTGTATTTTGGAAAATATATCCCATTAATGAACTTTGATTTTACATACGGTCGTATTTTTTACTTGAAGGACTAAATATTTGAGTATTAGATTTTCCGTATGTTTTGCGTATTAATTTTTATGTTATATTAGGTAATATTTAGAATGCATTTTCTGAATTAATTTTGTCTTGAAAAATATGGTGTTTCCAAAATAGTTAAAAAGAATTTTCAAAATATATTTTAATTATTTTTTTATTAAATAAATTAAACTATAAAATATATTGGATATAAGTTTTAATTATATAACTAATATTTTGTTTTATTTTTTCAGGTATGTATAATCAACTTTTCATCAGATACCGGAACTGGAAAATTTGACTAGTGATTTATTTACCTATACAAACAAATGCGAGCAATAGAATCGAGCAAAAAGTGGTTGTATCTGCATAAAAAGGGTTTGTGTCCGAAAAAAAGTTGATGTGCGGCTGACAAAAAAAATCGGGAATGTTACAAATGTTTCGAAACTTGAATATTTTATCTCTTTTTATACTGTATACATTTTATATGCTGTGTCTTGTCATTTTGGTTAGAGAAAAGTTATTACCATTTTTAAAAAGATTAGTGGAGCATGTTCAAGTTCATAAAACATATTAACGGCGTTCATGAAATTTGTGAATAAAATTAAAGAATTGCATTAAAGTACCCATACATAAATGTACAATTATATTTGACTATATGAAACACAAATACATAATTACTTATGTATATTTTATTTTATATAAGAATTATTTATTTTTAATTTATTTTATACTGCGATATTATTAAATATTTATGATATAAATTATTAACATTGGACATGACAGAGCAATTTAAACGCGAGACATTTTTCAATTGAAAGGTCGGCAACTTAACCAATAATGCATTAGTCAGATATTACATTTTAAGTTATAGTCTGATCTATACAAAAGAGATCACTCCGTAACAATTCTTCGATTTAAAGGAGAAGTTATATAGCAGTCTGCAAGGTTAAATATTTTAGGCATGGAGCTAAATTAAAAAATGTTATAAAATGAGCATATTTTTGATATAACGAAGAAAGCTGCCAAATATTTATATTTTCTCTTTCGATGCAAAACTTATTTTTCTCCTGCGGATCTCGCCAAAATCTATAAAGCATATATCCGATCTAAGATGGAGAACAACTCTTACATATAGGCTGCTTAAACAACATTGAAATACCTGAACAAAATCCAAAATCACGCCATACGCCTGATTGTTTAGGAAACCCATTCTCCTCTAATTTTGGAGCTTTATCCCTCTTTTATAGATATCAGATATATTGTAGGTAATGGTTATAATAATTAAAAAAAATCGTCATTAATTAAATAATTGCTTTTAATAAAAAATTTACAATTATTACAGCAATAAATAATATTATTTATGTATACAATTTAAAAATATTCAAATTATATCCAATGAAAAATAATTTTTTTTCCCAATTAAATAAAAAAAATTTTTTATTGTTGAATAAATTGCAATTTAAAATTAATTCCTAACATTGCGAATATTTTAAACTTTCTAAAAATTTTAATTTATTTTATTATTCTAACAACACTTACAAATACACTTTTCAACATAAATGTATAGAAATATAATATAATATGTATGTGTATGTGTTACAAAATATTAATTAAAATTTGTAACGAATTTAATTAAATGTTAATATGAAAAATATTATATTTTGTCCAATTTAAATCTGAATTATTTTATTCTTTATATTTAAATTGCTTTCTATGTGGTTGAATCACCTATACACCTAAATGCACATATACATATTTACTGAGATTAATCTCTATATTTCAACATATATAGGTATAGTTAAATCTATTCTTTATATTCTATAACTGCATTTCAATATTCTGCTTCGATTGATATTATGTATATTTTATTTTAATGGGGCTCTTAAAAGTTCAATGAATAATAATTTAATTTTAATTTTAGATGAAAAAGATTTCATATCAATACAAATATTTTGAGGAAAAGCTTTTAAAATAATAAATCCATTTTTTATTCTTATTTCTTTAAATTTCTACTTTTAGAATTTTCAAAATTTTTTCATATAATAAAATACAACCGTGCAATTTGAAATTCAAATGATCTCAAATAATCAAATGAGTCAAAATTTCAAAAAAATGGGGGAGAATACAGACAAGCGGTTTTTAAAGGTGCACTTTTTCCAAAAGACAATTCAAGCAGTTTTGAATACTGCATAACTTGCACTTCTTCTTCTTCTGTGTAATTCCACCTTGTACGATCTGCATTTCGTTTTAGTTGAGGCCATGTTTATTTTGCGCTTCTGCTTCAGTCAAAACAGTTCTTCTCAATGTTTTTTTGGGTCTACCAACTCACCGGCTAGCTTGGAGATTCCGTTCAAAGCATTGTTAAGCAATGTTGTTGTTTGGCTTTCTCAAGGTTTATATCATCCACTGCCACTCTCTCTTTCGGATTTCAACTTAAATCATGGTACTGGTACGTTTTTTACAACAATAATTAGTTTCTAATGGTTTTTGGCCAGCGAATTTTCAACATGCAACATAGACATTTGTTTATATACGTCTATAACTTTTTAGTGAAACTGGCGGATACTTTCAATATTTTACAACGGTATAGAAGTAGCGACTGGAGTTTGATTCAAAAAGTTTTGTTTTTGTAGTCAGTGAGATATTATTTGACTACCATATCCTCCAAAAGCAGTTCGAGCTTTATTTACTCTGCTATCACCTTCAACCTCCGCCTCTTACCTCTACCTCTGTCTTTCTTCTAAGGCGATTTGTTGATGTGTTGAATGATCTGTTCGCATAATTAATGTTTTGAATGCGTTTGACTTGCACTAAAATATGTAATTTTTTTAGAATTTCATATAAAAGAAATAATTGTTAAAATTCACGAGACACTTTCTTCAATTTTATGCTAATCCTACATAAGTAATTAGAAAAAACTAACTAATACACGTAAAAACGTAACATTAAAGCTTTAACTTTTTTTTTAGCATAATTTGTACAGGGGCCTAAGTAAGAAATGTTTAAAAATAGCGAATTTTATATTTTTAAACCTTAATTACTCTTAAACAGGGCTGCAGTAGCTCCCTAATCACCCATTACATAAAAGCTACATAAAAAAGTTGTTCTACAGCATTCATGTTTTTATGAGTCCCATGGTTAAAACTATTTTTAATGGAGTAAAAATACTTTGTCTTTAACAGTGTAAACAGACCCGCACACAAACAGACGGATGAACGGACAAACAGAGTGAAACTAATAAACAAATTTTTCAAAATTTTTTTGTAAATGTGCTAAATAGAACATGTATTTAATACCTATGGTTATCACATTGGAACTGTTATTTTGTATTTTGTTTTGTATTATTATATGTGGTACTAAAATCGGCTCAACTAATTTAAATGGTTCTTAAATATTTTTTCAAATACATTTTCAGTATAGAATTCACTAAGTATAATATGATGTCCTTCAATTATAACCAATTCCAATATAGAGAAACGAATTAAAATTATGCAATTTTCAAAATAAATTGCCAATTTTAATTCCCTTCCACAAACTCATATAAAGTAGATAGTTTTTTGTTTTAACCAAATTTATTATATTTTTTTCTTTTTATTTTTATTTTTGTCTAATATTTGACTAACAACTAAAAATTTAATGATTCAATTGTCATTTTATATTCGTCTTCATAAAAATAAAAAATAGAAAAAATAGCATTTGATTGATGCGTATATTGATTTGCAGATTATACATTAATGTTGGACTTGCTACATGTTGTATGTATTTCAGGCATCATCATTTTTATGGACATTATATAAATTTTGAATTAGAAAAAAAAAAAAAAATTACCGTTATTTTAATAACGGTTTTCATTTCTTATGGTGCATCTACAATTAATGTTCTCTCTTGTTGAAGCCGTATTAAGCATCTATCTAACAGTATTGTATCTATCGATACAATTATTATGTCTTCTGCGCTAATGAATGTTGAAAGTTTTGAGATGTTATGTTAGCGTTATGTTAGCGATATATACAGATAAGAATACAATCTAAATAATTATATTCTTATCTGTATATATCGCTTCCTGAACAAACTTTTCTATTTATCAAATACCACTTCAGTTTTTTTATATTTCTGAGATATGAAATTTCTTTTCTACCGACGCCACGTCCTTCTTCAAATTTCCCTCGTTGCACGATTAGCTAAATAAGCCTATCTACTATCACATATTAGAACAAGTAGGAAAGTATTATTTGTTTTTGTGTTTTTACTATAAAGGATATTTTAGAAGAGGTGATTTATTTTAAAAGAGGTACAAAAATTCCAGTTGTAAAAATTTACAATTTATCAATTTCTTAACTATTATTTATATCCATTATCAAAATGTCTTATTATTTTAAATTTACAATTTCGTATAACCAAATTTCTGTTTTTGGTAACGGTAAATTAAAATATTTTGTATTTACTCGGATTTTAGTTTAAAAAATATTTTATTTTGATATCTGAAAATTATTTAGTAAAATCTGAACATATATCCGTTTGACTTCCTAACGGAAGTGATTAAATGAAAAATTTTTCCGAACAAACAATCAAAGTGAAACTATTAATCAAATTTTTTGAAATATTTTTTTTGGAAATACACTAAAAATTTGCAAAAATTCTGCACGTTTTTGGCTGGTTATAATTTGAACAAATATGTACTTTGAAACTGAGAATAAGCTGAGAATATAAAAATATATTTGTAATGAATTGAATTTTTTGGAAATTTTGGAAACATAGAATTGAATATGTATGAATGTTTACGAATTATTTCAATTTTTTTTGTAAAGTATAGCACCTATCTATATTTTGCGATAATTACATGAAAATTGCTTTTCGTACACTTATCTTTATTTCTCTACAGGAGTAAAATTTTTTATAGAGTGTAGGGTTTACAAAAAAAAAAATATTCACTTAAGTGAACAAATAACAAAAGAAAATCATTAAAATTTTAATATGGAGAAATATTTTATGAATTTTATAATAATAATGCCATCAACATTCATTACGGTAAATGAAATGAAAAAGAAAGAAATTACTTCCATTACAATAATTAATCTATATCTTATTGTTAGAAAAACTATAATATTTCTGGACAAAACTCCAGATTAAAGTAAATAGATATTCCAACGAAACTCGAAACTGAAAAATTGATTTTCATAAATAAAAATGTAGATGTTACTAGGTTCATGTGGAGACTTTTTTCTATAGGGATGTTGTTTTGATTTCTGATTATATGATTTTTTTGTGTTGGAAAAGGTTTCCGTTAAGGTCGATTTGTTGTTACGACGACGTACCGTATCGGCGGCACCATATTTCTATTGATAATATTCTGACGCTGAAGCTGATGACAACGTTTTTTTCTTCTTAAAATTTTTTACAAAATAATAATAAATTCACATATTTTCACGTTGTCCTATATTCACATTAAGTATAACAACTTTTTTGATTATTGAATTTGGGACAATGAAATCTTATAATATATATTCATATTATACCGGCAACGGTTTCGTGACAAATACTATGTCGGAAGGTTTTCACGATGTGGTTGCCGGTATAGTATATTTGTAAAAAATTCATACCATAGTATACGTCATGTTGTGGGTGTATCGTCATCATGGCGTCTACTGAATTCCGATCTTTATTCAAATTTTCGTTGATGAGGTCATTGTCAATGACTGGAACAAATTAAGACACAAAAACGCTTCACCTTAAAATCTAAGCGGTTATGACATTTATGTACTCGTACTTGTAGTTGTTAAAAATAATAAAATTATTTTGTTTGGTGCATTTCCTTGTCACATAAATGTAATAAGGACAGTCTTTCACAGTTCAGGCATGGTTCAGGCGAATACACAGTCTTTCCCGTTCAGGCGTGGCTGTGCATATCGTAAGGGAGAATTATTCTTACGACGTGTGTGGGATTCGAACCCACATTGAACCCTCGGTGTTTACAGCGTATTTAATACGCTCTTACCCACTAGGCCACCGAGGCCCCATAAAATATATTTATATAACTAGATGAATTTGTTTAGGTTCGAATAAAATAATAAAATTCTATTTATTGTCATAAAATTTCTAAAATTTGCAAATAAACAAACCAAATATTAGTTCAAACTTTTTATTGTAACTAAATGTTTAATTTAAACATACATATTAAATATACCTATGTATAAAATATTTATACACATATACAAGTATTTAAATAACTCAATTGAATATTTTGTTGAAGGTTTTTTTTTTTTTTTATTTATTAATAATTTTATGAAATAAATTTTTTAAATACTGTTGACAATTTTTAAAAATCTGAATTATGTGAAAAAAAGTATTGCAAATATTTATTTTTTAAAATAAAATATTTTTAATTACATTCATATATTTTTTATTTACTTATTTTTTTTTTTCTTTCAATTACGAGTCATTTAATTTGTAGTCTAAATGAAATGAATGAAAAAAGAAACTAGATTGTCGGCATTTTATAATACATGACATATTGCAGATTAAAGTCAATTAATGTTTATTTTCTAATTCAAAAAGAAGGAGAAAAAGAAGGCAGTAAAACATAAATAAGACAGTATATGTATAACTGAAGTTGTTCAAAGGTTCACATTTTCAAGAAGGCAATAAAAAGAATCTCTACAATAATTTTAAAATTTTTTTAAAGTAAAAAATTGTGAAAAATTAAGAGACTTTAAGCTTCAATTTCAAGAAAACCCTATATAATCAAGAAAAGCTACTAAACACAATTAAGGTTCAATTCTTGAGGTTCAATTTATAAATTTAATTTTTTATATAATTAGCACATTAGTGGTTTTAGCTTTCAGGTGTCTTTCTCCATAAATGGAGTAGTGTAATATAATTAGCACATTAGTGGTTTTAGCTTTTAGGTGTCTATCCCCATAAATGGGAGAGAGTACAACTCGTTGTTTTTAATTTATTCTTAAAAAATTCATCACTTTCATCCCTTTTAAAATTTGGTATTTCTAATTTTAAACGTTTAGCAGATACTGAGTATCAAATATTTAACATTTTTTTTTTATATTGGTTTCGGAAATGGTTAAATGTGAAATTTAAGTATTGAATTGTAAAAAAGGGAGCTATTTATAAAGCTGAAAAAAATTTTTGTTGTTTAGCACTATCATATTGAAAAAAAAATTCAGTAGAATTTGAGTTCAAAAGGTGTATAGTTTTTTCTAACTTTTGGGGAGTTGTAGGCCTGCAAGAGGTACGTAAAGAAGTTGATATACAATTGTTTTTCATTTTTATCAGACTTATCTTTGTCGAAAACCTAATTTTTTTATCTCAATAGTTTTAGGAATTTTGTAGACAAATAGATGGACGGATAAAGGAAACTTTTAAAAAACCAATAAAGTGAAATTTTAGTTTCACTTTATTAAAAATTTGAAGTAAATTTTTATCTTAGAATAGATAAGAGTTAGATAGATTATTGTTTGATTCAAAGAAAATCGTACAGCTGCGTATTTTTCGTTTAAATAATATAATCTTATTTTTAATTTTTCGTTGAAGGGATTTTTTCTAAAGTTATCTAGTTCCTAAAATTATCTAAAGTTATTAAACTGATGTTACTAATATTATTGAGACAAACTTATTAGGAACTAACAGAATTAAAATTTAATTTCATACCTTAAATATTTAATTATGTTGAAAAACATGTAAATATTTCGTGCAGTGAAATAACGTCGAGATAAATTAAGTCGAATTTTCAATTAAAATTCACAAAAAATACAAATTATTATAGGTGTTAAGAATAAGTTTCACCGAAAGTCCATAATTCAATTAAACTTATGAAAATCATTAAAAATCCCATATAATTATCGTTATAAATCCCAATACTATTAATAAATGTATTTGGTTAATTATAGATTGATTAAAATATTCCAGGATTTTGTAAAATTTTTCGAAAAGCAGATAAATTTCATAAATTTTCCCTGAAAATATTACAAGATAGCCGTGATTTTTGTAAAATTTTTTAAGAAAAATCAGATATGGTTATCTGTTCTCTCTAGAAACATTAGAAAATATTTTGTTTTATGACATTTTGAGAAATGGTTCAATAACATAAAATTGTTGTTGGACTTATGCAATTCGATGTTAGTTAATTCGGTGTTATTTCACTGCATTAAATTTTTTATTTTTATTTTAATTTTTATTCAATATTTTATAGTGAACTGTTTTAGCCCAAATCTATAATTAGTCCTATAATTGTGTCTACACACAGTCAAAGTTTTGTTATCAATTTTATAATATTGAACAAATCTAAAAATTACTGTACTAAATATGTCTTTATAACAAACATTTTAATTATTACTTTGAAATTCCAAATGTCAATTTAAATTAACTGATCATTTATTTTCTGATTTTTTATTTTATATTTTTATGTCGACTATAATTTTTATATGAGTGCAATTAAAAGTGATAATAGTTTGAAAAAATTTGTAAAATTTTTTTTATTATATATGTGTATTAGGTACGATTATTGCGCACAAGTAAAATATGAAATATTTAATTGAAACTTGAATAATATTGTATTTAAAATAATATTATTTATTCAGAAAATATTTTATATATTAAATTGAGAAAAAATGACAGGAAAACAGTAAAAGCTAAACGGTACAATCAAAGATTTATATTAGATATATATTCACTTCTATAATTAATTACATATAATATTAGACGTATAATTAAATGACAAATTTTAATTTCTTGCAAATGCTAATAAAAATTTAAATACCTAATTATTTTTCCACAAATTTTAAAATACTGTTTGAAAAAATGACTCGTAATTGAAATTATGTCAGTGTCTCACATAAATAAATGTTTGCAGAATCCTTCTAGACACTATAAATACCAATATATAATATTTACCTTTATATTACTTTAGATGTCCTATATAGTTACTTTATTTCATTTAGGTTAACTGTTTATAATTATATATTTTTTCAAAGCTTTATTAAGTATATAAATATACCCATAAAGAGTGGGCCGTATTCCTTTCAGAAGTGGGTCATTGTAATTATATTATTTGATAAAAATAATATTGTAATTATATTATTTGATAAAATAAATCCTATTAACATAAATCCTATTCACATAAATCCTACACACATAAAAGTAGAAACTTATAAACCTAGGATTTACGAGAAAAGTATCGAACAGATTTATATTAAATTTCATATGAACATGCAATGGATCCCGGAAATAGATTATGTCACCGTTATAGTTTTTTCGTTTTTTTTTTTGTTGTTATGCAAAGTGTTATTTCTAGATAAAGGAGTGCAATAAATATATGTGGTTACAATGCATAAACCTATTTCGGCCCGGCGACCTGCCAAAAAGATTTTGTTTGCAATTTTCCCTCAATTATCTTACAAGATCACTTTATAGCCTTGAAAAAATTCATGAAAGATTTTGTTTGCAATTTTCCCCCAATTATCTTACAAGATCACTTTATAGTCTTAAAAAAATTCACGAAAAATATTTATTGAGTTCTGTTAACCCATTAAGGCACGACGGTATAATAATTTATTTTAATTTTTTTTTGTTACCCATGATTCAACGGTTTGACCGATTGGTTGAATTCAACATTGAGAAACCAGTATAAGTACATAGGTAATTATTTTTTTTTTGCATATTTTATGACTTCATAACTATACAAAATATACGAACTATATAATATATATTTTTGTCAATTTTTTTTTTTGTTGTGCTATAAAAAGCTTTAAATGCCAGATTTCTAATATCTAACAATATAAAAAACGTAATTAATTATCTAAGAAATTAGTTTTTTTATAGTTTATGCTACGTAAATGTGACAAGGAAAGTACACAATCTTTCTTTTCCAGGGAGGCACGAATTATTCTTAAGACGTGTGGGAGATTTCAACCAAGACTCCTTCGATGTTTGCAGCTTATTTTATACGCTTTTACCCACTAAGCCAACGAAACTTCCGGACATCTATCATCTGTCGTCCGTCCCCATCACAGAAATTATGTTTAAATTTTAATAATCAACATTTCGAACAAATTAAAAACCATAATATTTTGCTGTAATAAAACAATATTTAATATTATATTTTTCATCAGCTAGTTATTTTCTTTTATTTTTATTTTTTTTTTTTTATATGGCATTTCTCTGCCATATAAATGTGGACAGAAAATTACCTTTCCTGTTCAGGCGTGGCTGTAAATGTCGTAAGTAGGAATAACTCTTATGTGTGGGATTCGAACCCACAATCCCTCGGTGTTTACAGCGTATTTTATACGCTATTACCTACTAGGTCACTGATGTCCCCCAGCTAGTTAATACTTTATTAAATATTTTGGTATAATGTAACTCTCGCGAAAAGAAAAATATAAAATTTCAAAAATATTTTCATATTCTGATAAACGCAAATCCTGTTTTGGATTGATTCAAAAAAAATCTTATTTTTCAAAAACTCAAAAAAAGCAGAAAACAATAATATTAAAAACATTTGTTTTTCTGGACAACTTGGGGTAACCCTACTAGTATATAATAATAATAAAAACTTTAGTACTAAATTTCTAAATACTACCTAAATTTTATGACCATACAATCAACTATTGGCACTAATAGATAGTTACTTCTAATTTCCCACATTTACTAAACTTATTTTCTTTTATGGAAAATTTATATAAAACCAAATTTTACATTTTACCTACAAAAAAAAAAAATTCTGCATTATTTTGTGGTTTTTTTTTACTGTTTTCCTCTATTATTTTCTCTGTTAACTTTTATAAATATCTTAAAATATTTTAAATTAACAATTTAAATTGTTACAGATATTTCCTACTCTATATTAACCGTTACCTTAGCTACCTGTAATTATATGTATACATATTTATAGTTAGTAAAAATATCTATTATAATTTTTTACATTTGTTATTGTTTTTATTTTAATTTTCGAACTAATTAAATAAATTAGTGTATATCTACCATTTTTATTTATTTTTTTTTTTTTTGTTTTATTCTCTATTATACATAGTTTATATTTTATTTTATGTTTTAGTGCAAAAAATAAATTCGTTATATAAAATCTATATACCAATTATTATTTTTATGTTGCAATTGTTATGCACCAAAATCATTAAGTATTAGGCTATTGTTATCAATGAAACCAACTGTAACGTAAAAACAATAAACGACAAAAACAAAAAAAAAAAAAAAAAAATAAGAGTTTAAAATAACAAAATTAAATGGTGGATTTCTTAAAAGCATAAACTGAGTTCAAAAAAAATAAAAAAACTGGGAAATAAATTTTGAATATTTTGGAAAATTATTTAACTATTCACTCATTTACAAGTGAATTTAGTTTTTTTTTTCCTTGCTTTTCTCTTTCTCTGTTTTTTGTTTGTTTTTTTTTTTTTATTTTATTTTAAATGATAATGTAATCTCTTCACACCTGAACACCTTTACAAAACAATTTTTCTAACTTTTCTGTCCATAATTTTATTTAATTTTTGTTTTATTTTTCTTGTGTTATTTTTTATTTTAAAAGTATATAGCGAATGGCTATTATTATACGTAGAAAAGAACTGCAATGTAAATACTAGATAATATTCAGAATGAATGTATAGAAAATTATAACGTTATCATAATAACGGTAATTAATATTTAAATGATTTTAATATACAAATTTAATAAATGTTATAAAATTTTTCATAAAGTTTTATTCTAGAATTTTGAAATTGCACGGGGAAACGTGCTTCAATTAAAATCCAACGAAAAGTTTTATAAAATTATTTCAAATTTGATTTCTTTTTAACAACTTTAACTGAGTTAAAGTACACCTGTATGTATATTTTTTATTAAAATTTTGAAAAATTATAAATTTCTAAATAAGATAATAAAACTATACGAAACTATATAAATGTATATGTATAGTATCTTACTTATCGTTGTACAAAGTAGTTTAAAGCAAATTATTTTTATTGTTAGCCTATAAATAGGCAATATTTAAAAATTGAAAAAAATCTTTTTTTTGAACAAAACCTCTTTGCTATCAAATATAGAGGATGCCCGACATTCGAAAGTTACGAAGAAAAAAGGTTGTATAACTGGTTGAAAGAGTCTACACAATCCAAGTGTTCCACAATCATTATGTTAATAACGTTTTTCTATACAAAATACAGTTATTTAAAAAAAACCATTGAAAAATATTAATATTTTACGACTTCAAAAGCTTGTAATTATTCAACTGTGAAATTTAGAAAAAAAATTTTGTATTTTAGTATAAAAGCTCTTTTTTTCATTTTGTATTATAGATACCTAACACGGAGGCGAAAATACTTTTAAAAACTTAACGAAAACTCTTTGAAGGCGGTTATCTTGAAACCTGTTAAGAAGAGACCACATCTTCGGAACAATTTTTTACTTACTTCGACTTGCCCTATGATTTCTTTTCTTGGCAACCTCCAACTTTCGGACACACTGTATAATAGATTAAATTATATGTTATATATAATTTAAATTATATATAACCTGTAATTTAAACAAAATAAATAATATGACTATATATAAACTAATAATGGTATCAATCTACAATGGCCTTAGTAACCGATGACTTTAATACCATAATACCGGAATAAGCCTATGTGGTTTAGAATATTAAAACAAATAAATAAATTAAGTTTCTCGCAGTTTTCAAAAGTAATTTTCATCTGTGACAAAAGCTTTTGTACCATTTAAATATAGTACAAATATTTTTCCTTTTATTTGTTTCTTTATGAGACTGAAATAAGCCTATTTGCACACTTAAGTATGTTGGAGAAGGACGAGGGGAAATTTTGATATGATGGACATATACTTATTGGATAATAAGGATATGTTCGGGTAGAAGTAATATATAGATGGTATTTTAATAAAGAATTGATATTTAGATTTTGTCACTTAACAAATACAATATATAGTTCATCATTTTATATTTGTCATTAATTTTTAACCAATGACGAGTATTAGAACGGCAATGCAAATGGAAATATTAAGCAAATACTTTATGGCAGTTGAATCAGGTTGAAAATCAATTTAAAAAAAAAAGTGTATACTTACTTATATTGGGATTATAACTTGAATCTTCAAAATGATAGTGAAAACTCTTCATTTGTGTTTGTTCCCTTAATGTTTGTTTAAAGTTAAAACTCTCGACTTTTACCATCCTCCCCCTTTTTAATTTCGTATACGTATAAGCATCATCCATTTTATTTAATTTTTCGAATGAAATTTAAAATTTTTTGAAAAGAATATAAATCAGACTGACATTCAGACTGATGGAAAAAATTACAAACAATAATTTTATACATTTATTTTTTCTTTGCAAAAGATAAAGTGTGCAGTACTTGTGATCTATCTATCGCGTGAAAATACTCACTTAACCAATTTCATTCTATATAGTTTCATTACTTTAATACATACCATGTACCATTCAAGTGGCATTTTAAAATCATGTAGTCAATTTTACTTTGCCTGGTTTGTTTTACTTGCTCGTGGCTCTCTGATACACTTATATCTATTTATATAAAGAATAAAAATAAAACTATATTGGAATATTTGCAAAAAAAAATTAAAATACAGAAAATAGAAAATTAAAAATAATAAAAAAAAAAAAAAGACAAAAAATAACAGTAGTAATAAAGGAAAAACCATAACCGAAATACCTTTGGTTGGTTAGTTACTGTTATTAGACTATAACCACTCAGTACTATTACATTATATCTACTATTCATCTAGTTTGTTATCTTTTGTCTTTTTTATATTATTTTCTTTCTCTTTCTTTTTTGTTTTTTTTTTTTGTATTTTTTTATTTCTTTTTCTATTCGTATCGATGTCTCAATGGTGCGGCACTAAATTGCTATTTTCTTCGCTTATCGCTGTTAAGTTTTTTCCCCCTTAGGTAAAATTTAAGAAAAATAAAAAAGAAAAAATGAAAATATAATTTAAAATGAAATAGAAGATAGAAAATATTTTCTTTCATTTTTGGACTGTAACTGTACATATACTATGTAATATCTTTATATTTTCTTCAAAATTAGCTATTTTTGGAATATAGAATTACCAATGAAGTATTTAAGAATCGGACAAAAATTAAAGTTAAGGCTATTTTTTTTAAAGTGCAGAAAATTACATTATCTGAGTAGGTAGATGAGATGTGGTAAGTTTTGAGTAAAATATATGATGTAATTCTTCAGTATAAATTCTTTAAGAATATTTTCTTTAGATTTTATTTTGTTTGGAGTTTTAAAACATTTAAAAAAATTTTTTTTTTTAATGTAGGTACAAAAAAATTAAATTTGTGAATTATCTAAAACGAAAAAAAAAAGTAGTTATCTAAAAGTAATTACACCAATGGGAAAATTTTAACAAAAACAAAAAAAAAAGAAATACAAAGTAATGACATAGCAATGATAGGTATTTTAAGTTTTTCTAAAAGAAAGAACGATTGGTTTATAATATAATAATTATACAATTGGGGGAATGTTTAAAACAAAAAACAAATTTTTAATGTTTAAAGTTATTTCTTAAGGTTTTATCGGCTAAAAAATCCTGGGGATGCAAAAATAAAAATAGGGTATATTTAAAAATGTAGAAATTTTTACTATGATTTTATGATTTTAAATGGATGTTTTAAAATATTTTTAATGGAATATAAGTTACTTATAGTACATAATGGATTTTGACAATATTTATAATATTTATATCCTTTTAAAGAGCAGTGGACATTAAACCATATATTTTTAAAGTGGGAGCTTTAAAAGGTAGACTGAAATTTTATAAAATTTACGAAATAAATTTAATGTAGAAAAGCTGCTGATGACATCAAAATATTGTAAGAAACTTTTAAGTAATTATGTAGTATAATCTCTAAAAATGTTTCTAGTAACTGTTGCATTTTTAAATCCTTTTAAAATCCCAAATGTATCTCAAGAAAATAATATGTTTTTTTTTTTTAAATTTTATATCCCCTCTGGAAAAACTTATGAAAAATTCCTTAATAAAATTTGCCAACCATTGATATCCTATAAGCGATAAGTCTCTTAACATATTTTTTTTTTTTGTTATAAACTTACTAGCTAATATTGGCTTACAACTTTTCTTAAATTCTTAGAACTTTTACATACTTATTCTATTTTTTTGTTTTTGTTTTAAATTCCTAAAATGGTAAAATATATACATATATTATGTATACATATAGACATATTACATACATTATAAATCTTTTTTTTGTTTTTCTCATTTTAAAAATTTTAATCATAACTCCATGTCCATGTCAAAAGTCCAAAAGTGGAAGTTGTTGGTACAACTATATATTCTAAGCTACTGAATTATTTTGAGTGCAATATCTAACATTGTGTAAAATAAATGTTGTGGTAGGTGGGGGGTAATCTGCTTTTTAATATTATAAAATATGTTGTTGGTGTTAAAATATAAATATTTTGCGTGCCAAATTAACTTTTTGGTCAAGTTTTTTTTTTTCTTTTGGTTTTATACAAAGTAATATTTGTATAATTTAAGTATAATATATGGGTAATATTTTCGATTTGATTTGAAACACTGTAAATTTTTGGAACAGAAAAACTCAAGGTTAATGGTTGTTAAATAAATAATTTACATAATTCACATTTTTAATTTTCTACAGGCATTGTTTTAACATTTTTTAAATGATTTTCTTAATATTTTGGAATAGAGTTTTAATTTTAATATGATATAAGAACCATTTAGAGCCAGAAAGAAATTGTTAATATTAAATGTTCATTAATAATCTTTTATATAAAGTAGAGTTGTTGTTTTTTCTTACTACATTACTGCTAAACCGTACATCCGATTGGCACCAAGTTTTTTGAAGACATTTTTTGAAGCCCAGTCAATATTTCAGCTAATTTTCAAGTTATTAAGATCATTCCTTCTGGCAACTACCAGAAACAATTTTGAATTCACACTCTTTATCTTGAAAACTAATAGGACTAAGAAGTTGCAAAGTAAAATGGATAAGTAATGTATTAGGGCAAGTACTAATTTTTTAGGAGCATTAATTAAAAATAGTTACACATAATTCTGTTTAAAAGACTTTTCCACTGCTTTAATGTGACACTACTGTTCTAATTGCACTTATACATCTACATCATCAATAATAATACATCTTATCATTTTGAGGGACCCGAAAAAATTTAAAATTTTTTTTACAATTGAAATTTTTGCGTACCACATAAATAATATAACCACCAACACTGTTTTAAGATGTTTTTTTTTTTTAATATAGAAATCGTAGTATATATACATTTTAAATACAGATTATAAATCATCAGAATCATTAGTTATCTTAGCTATATCATCCTTCCTCTCTTCTTGTATTTATTTTTAATTTTTTTTTTTTTTTTTTTTAATTTTATATCATATGGTGACTATCTTAACCTCACAGCAGTAATGGTGGTGGTTGTATTGATAGTGTTTGGAATTTTTACTACTATTTAATATAACAAAATTCTTCTTGTATCAATTTTTTATATTATATTAATATTTTTTTTTTTTTGTTTTTTATTTTCTAATAATTTGATAGACATATTTATCGTTTTTAAGAGTCAAAGACCATGTTAAGAAAGTAGGTAGTTAGTTAACATAGTGATGGTAGTATAGTAGAGGTACATGATATTTACACATATGAAGATATAGTATGGGAAGATGTTAAAGCAAATTTGATTTCTTTTTTATTTTTTTATTTTGTTTTTTCAAAATTTTTGTAATTTTTCAAATTTACGCGATTTGTTCATAAGTATGGAGAAAAAAAAAAAAACAAAAAAAATAATCAAAAAAATTTTTGCTAAGAAGTTCTGAAAAGTTTTAGATTATACCATATATTTGTAATTTTTTTTTTTTTTTTTTGTTTTTCTTTTTATGTTTGTTTGATTGGAGGTGATTTTTATAAATGTTTTGTGATCCCTCTAGGGGGTAATTTTAACTAAAGTTTTTATTTATATATTATATATGTATGTTGAGTAATTTTTTCCATCAAAATATAGGAATCAACATTTTTTTTTTTTTCTTTGACTTTTTGGTAACTGATTTCTATAAATTTTGAACTTTTGAACAGTATTTTTTTTCTATACTTCTGGATAAGGTTATTTATGATCAATTTATGAAAATTTGTTAACAAATTTTTTTTTTTTTTCCAGTATATCAATTTATTCAGTAAGTATGTGGGTTCGTTCTTTTAATTTTTGAAAGAAAAGTTATATAAAATTAATATGTTACATCAATTTATTTAATGGAGTGATAATAATGTTTAATATCTGGCATATAGCATGGATGAAACAGAAAAAAAAAATAAATAAATAAAATATGTTTTAAATTAAACTGATGAACAATCAAAACATTGTTTTTTATTTTAAGAAACAAAACAAAAAAAACAAATGTGTTGAGGGAGGTCAAGGTTAACTTTCTGAAACCATTGTATGAATAATAAAAAAAGAGAAAAAAAAAAAAAATCCAGTTCGTGATTATAAATGATTAAATGGTTAATGACATGATGAATGATTCAGAAAATTAGTTCCATATCTTTCTTATTTATTATACAATATACCTATACTTTATGCTTTATAGGTTAAATATAATATATTTTGTTGTTTTAAATCATTGACATAAAGTTATGAGAAATCATTAAGAAACAGCTGTGGTATTTCAAGTTATAGCATCTAACATTAAAATTTTCTTAAGTAGATTTTGTTTTGGCCAAATGAAGAATTTTTGAATTTATTTATTTCTATATTAGGTACGTACCTATTATTATATTTACTTAGACCAGATATTGTTTTTAAAAATCACCTTTACTTGTGAACTTTCTTCTTTTTTTTTTTTTTTGCCATATTTAGGTATGACAGGTTTTTGTTTTTTTAAAGTATTAGGTATATGATATATGTAATCAGGTTTTCTGTTTTTTTTTTTTTTTTTTTTTTAATATATTATTACTGTTACAGTATATCTGTAATTATATTAAAAATGAATGATAAAAAGAAAAAAAAAATTTATAAAAACAAGATATTTTGTTTAACTGTATACGAGTATTTTTGTCTAATGTTTATTGACACCATAAAAAATGTTAATGAATCGTCGTTCATTTAATTAAAAGTTAAAAAAGAAAAAAAATAAAAAAAAAAAAAAAACCTAAAATAACGAAACAGTAATGTGTTTCCATTGTATATCTGTTAGGTTGATTTTATATATATATGTATATACATTTTTAAAGTTTACTTTTATTTTAAAATCGAGAAAAAAAAAAACAAAATAAAACTCTCACGACAAACAAATAAAATATTATTAGATAAACTTTAAAAGAAATTTTGTCTATTGTTATACTTGTTTGTCTATACTTTTTCTTTTTTTTTTTTTTTTTTTTTTTTAAGTATAATTAATATAAACTTTCATTAGGTTTTTGGTTGTAATTATACTTTAATAATGACAATTTAATTAGTTAAGATTGTACCATTTTAATTTTAAATGGTGCAGTTGAAAAATGCTTTTTAAATTTTTATATTATTTCAATCTTAAAAAAAAAAAGAAAACAGATCAAAAATGAAAAGCGAAGAAATTTTTAAAGGTTCACAGAATATTGTAACTTGTACCAAAAATTTAGCATTTTTCTTTGAATTTTATATGTAAGGAAAAATCAAGAGACACATTTCTTCAGTTTTAAGGGAATGCTTTATTAAGAAAATCATTAACACAAATTTAATATGTAAGATTATAATGTTGAAACTTTAGTTTTTACATTTTATTTTTGGTACAAGTTACAGGTGTCTAAAAATAGTAAAATTAAATTTTTTTTTTGCCCCTGATTGCTCTTAAACAGAGAGATGGACAAAAATAAATTTCTGATGCAACTTATTCTAAAAGATAATTCTTCTTTGAAAATTGCAAGATTTTATCTAAAAAAAAAGGTATACGGCGATATAGAGGAAGAAATATTTTGTAAATTTTTTTTTCATATAACGGTAAATTTAAATACAAAATTAAAAAAAAAAATGTATAATTTGTAAGTTGATTTATAAAAACGAAATAATGTTGTCCTGCCGTTTGTCGTTTTTAGGTTGAAAAAATGTTAAGTTTAACCTGAGATATATGCATATTTAAAAAGAAGGCTTTTTAAAAAATTAAGGCGCTGTAACATTGTAACTGGTCAGACTAGGTAAAAATGTTTTACAACATTAATTTTTTTAATAGAAATATGAATATGGTTAAAATTTCATTGATTTTTCTTAAACGGTGTAGAAGTTTTGTAAATAGACGGACGAAGGGAATGGAAGTAATAAGCTCCTTGTTCAAAATTGCTTTGAGAAAATGTGTCAATTTAAAATGATAAAATGGAAAACATGAAATAAAATTAAATATCCTAAGACGGTTAATAAAAATAACATTTTTCAATAAAGAAACTGTGTTAGAAACGTTGGTAATAATATTTAAAATAGACTTATAGTAAAATACAGTTCAGTTTTGAGCTCTTAAATAATAATAATCTAATTTAGCTTCTGTTTCTTGAATCATTATTTGCATTAAACCATTGATTAATCGACCGTAGTTATTGTATAAGATTATGAAACATAACTATTATTTTTGGATGCCATCTATTATATTATACAAGAAGTATTTATTTATTAGTTATTTTTTTATTGCAATGTAAAATATTATAATATTAATTAATACAATTTGATATGAATATAAATTGTAGTAATATACAAAACACAAAACGCAATACAAAAATAAATGTAAACTAGTAATTTTAACTTATATCTTATAACTCACATATAATTAAATATACCTAATGGTAATAAATAAATGTTGAAATTTCCAAATAAAACACAAAGAAGTTTTTATTATAAATATACCTTATAAATCAGATATTAGCTATAGCCATTATCTAGAATAGTATCGATTACAATTTAAGAAATTCTACATATTGTGATAACACCTATTATAATAGTACTGTCTCATTTGTTAAGTAATTGAGGTCAATATTTAAAAAATAATAAAAATATCCATTATTTATAATATTGTCATTTTCCTAGTAAGCTTATTATACTCGTATGAACATATGTTTAAGGGTATACTAAATTTGCCATTACGTTTGTGACACTTTAAAGGAGTCGAGCTAGAGATATGCTCAAAGGTATGGATCGGCTCAGAATCGAATTCTAAGTCGATTAAATCATGTATGTCTGTCCGTTCGTCTATTAGCATGATAACTCTAAAAATTAACGAGCTTTGTTTTAGCTCACTTTTGCAAAATTGTTAGTTTCGGTATTTAAATCCAACATTTTCGCCCAGCGAGTTCGTGTAGCTGCCATACAACTTTTTTCTTTATATGGAAATAAATCAGTGTATATTGAAGTTATCGCTATTATGTTCATAAGGGTATCCCAGAGTTGACACATACCACTCTACTGCACTCTTCCTCGTTTTAGTTTAACTTTGAAAGGAAGAAAACAAATTAGGTTAAGGTAATTGTAACTTAATATATTATGTCAGATTTAAATGTAAGGTTATTGCCTTTTTCAAAATAGAGATTTGATTTGATGAAATTAAAACTAAATGTACTTTGTTTGATAATATGCAGATAAAAGAGAAGTGTTAAGTAATAAAGAAAGAAAACAAAAAAAAAATATTTATTTACTCAGAACATATAGGTGCTTTGTAAAATATTAATATAATGACGTCAACCATTCACAATATTCTTCAGTTTCGTGTTAAACGATAGGTTTCTTATATTTTTAATAAAAATATAGTTTGTTGTTGCGTGTTAAATCGCGCACGTGTTATAGTAAAAACTACTGATTTCCTTTTTAGTTCTTTCAATTTTAAATTTCATTTATTTGTATGAGCACACGAACCACTGACAATTTAAGACAAAAAATTATTAGAAAGAACTCAAAAATATAATGATTTTATTTAAGGTATAGAAATGCATTAAGTTATAATTTATTTAAACCCAAAAACTGTATTAAAAAACGTGTCTCAAGACAGGAAGTTTTTATTTCAATTCTTTTTCCTGTAATTATTAATAAATTTAATTGAAGAATTTTGTACATTCTTCCCATTTATTTTTATAATGAGACTTTAATGCTTTCTTCTTTTTTTTTTTTTTGTCCAAATTATATCAAAATTTTTTTTGAACTTTGAATTTTTTTTTTTCAGTTTGCACAATTGATTTATTATTTCTTCGCTATTTTTACGGGAATCACTTAACGCTAATATTAAAATTTTTTAACTTATTCTTTTTTTTTTTTTTTAATTTAATTTACTTTTAAAGCATTTTTTTTGTTGAAACGCTTATAAAAAAAAAAAATATAGATATATTTTTTTAATGACTAGTTTTGTTTTTGAAAGTAAAGAAATTATAGATAATTTTTTAATGTGGGTTAAAAGTTCAAAATTATTTTTTCTTTTTTCACTAAAAAAAACTATTTTTTTTATTTTTTAGCTTTTTATAGTTATATAATAAAAAAAAAAAAGATAAATTTAAAGAGAAAAATAATGAGTTTTTAATTAATTTTCTCTAGAATTTAAAAGCCGTTTTATATAAATATAAAACTAAATAATATATAAACAATTCTATAAGTAGTTTATTTTTTTAATAAACTTTAAATAAAAAGAAACCGAGAAATAAATTTTAAATGAAATATCTACTAAAAAAAAATATGCTATTGCTATAATGTGTTGCTTACATGGGTCTAAAGTAGATCAACCCAAAAATATTTTGAAAACCAGAAATAAATTATGTAAAAATTGTTTTATAACTGCCATTAAACTACCATTAAAATAAAAATTCGATTGACTTGGCTCGAACATTGGCTTTGACATTGGCTTTCGTTTTAGCCAATGGAATAGAAAATGAAGCATTCAGCAAGTTCAGGAAATCACCTTAAAATTTAAGGTCTCTTAAATTTTAATAAATTAATAACTCGGTTGATAACTCATCCAAAACTGTTCCAATAAACTTACACTTACAGATTAAGTTGTACTTGTTACGTTTTCAGACTAAATTTGTAAGAATTTCCCTCAATCAATAGCTTTTTATTTCATACCCTTTAAGTTGAAAAGTAATTTTTGTAATAAAATCCGGCACATAATTGAAATTTTAAAGTAGACTTGCAAAATTTTCATCTAATTATAAGTTTATATGTTAACCAGAATTTATGGGAAAATAGGATTTTTTTATGATCTAATTTTTGGTTAAAAGATCATTAATGATCTATGAAAAATTCTTATATCGAAAAAACAAAGCTGGTTGCGATTTATGAAAATATTTTTATAATTACTTTTTAAAGTTTACCTATTTTTTAATACCCTTTAAAAATTTTTTTTTTTTTTATTATTTTAAAGTTTTTTTTTTTTATTATTTTAAATTTTTTAATTTTTAATTATTTTATTAAATTTGAAGATAAAACGAATATATTTTCTTGACTGGAAACTATTGTGTGATCCTTTTGTTTTTTTTTAATAGAGTATAAACAAAGAATATGGAACTTGAAAATTCTGGTTTTATTTTAAGATTAATGCTTAATTTAAGATGAATTATGAGTAATTTTTTTTTAGAATTGATGATTACTAAATAATAAAATCTATTTATGAAAAAAAAAATTATGACTTTAAGATATTAAACAAAAAAATGAGCTCTATTAGTCCATTCTTGTATAGTTGTTTGATGGTATTCCGTACATCCTTATGTTCTTAAATTGTTGTGTACTTCATTGTCTTAAATCTAAGACCAAATTTAGAATATGTAAGTCAAGTTTGGTTACCGTTTTATATGGTACACATTGATAGGATGAAGGTAGTACAAAAAAAACTTTCTTAGATTTGCCTTACATCACTTGTCATGGGTTATAATTCTATTATCTTATCACCATATGAAAAAAATATAAAGTTAAATGTTATCTGTACATTAATTTCAGATGAGAGGTTTTTGACATCATTTTCTTTACAGATATATTGTTAGGGGTTAATGCAAAATCTACCATCATTTCCATATAGTAATGTAATCATTAGAAATATTTAATTTTGTCGCTATCTGAATTTATTTAAAATCAGTAATTATATATGAGTAATTATAACAAATTTGAACCTATTACTAAAAAAACTTATTATAGGCCATTAATAAAAACTGTACACTATTAAAACATTCCCAAAAACAAAAATTATTGTATCACTATTATATAGGTTGATTCTTTTATAACCTTGAATATTTATAGAGTATATTTTGGTAGACGAAAACGAACAAAATTTGTTTTTGTAAGAACAGTGAAAGAGGAGGTATCTATTTCCCTATGTTTTTAAAATAATAGGGCCTAATTATTTATTTAGAGTTTTAATTTAGTTTTCTATATTTCAAAAATTTGAATAAACAAGCAGAAACCTTTACACTTCATATTTCCATATTTTAGATACTGAACGTTTAAAAATTGTGAGCATTTAAACGAGAAAAAAATTAATAAAATAGCCGGTTATTAAGATTTTTTTTTTTGTAAATTTTAAATACAAAATATTTATATTACAAAATAATAAATAAATAAATAATAATGTATATTTATATGTATTTAATTAATCTGTGGGTAATAAAATACTTAAATTTTAATGTAGAACTGTGATTTCTGACCAAGAAGAAGTTTAATGTTTTCGTTCTTTTAACAGAGTAAACTAGACTTTTCTAGTCGCAACTACACTAGTCTTTGAAAAAGAGTGGATAATAAGAGTAAATACTCAAAAAATTATTTTTCAACAAAAAATTTGCGACCCATTTTCAACTACTTCCAACTACTTTCAGCTACCGTGTAAAATGAACGCAAATAATAAATCATTCTTTATTGTAAAAACAAACAATCTGAATCCTTTTATCAAACTTATTGTATAGAAAAAATACGGCAGGGAGAAATAAAGTCTAGAGCAAGAAGATCTTAAGCCTAATAAAGACCTATTGAGTTGATAAATAAGGCCTAATTCGTAAAATTTCGTGGTAGGTTTTATTTCAAAGAGAATTAAAGCTTATAGGTTTTATTTCACTTTAGACCTATTGAGTTGAGAAATAAGGCCTAATTCGTAATATTTCGTGGTAGGTTTTATTTCAAAGAGAATTAAAGCTTATAGGATTTATTTCACTTTAGACATCATATTATTATTATATTATTCCAATTACAAATTTGCAGCCGACTGTAAAATCCAAATATTTTCAACAGGTTTTAAACAATTTTCTGTATTCTGGTTAGCCCTGTAGCCTTCGCGCCCTTCTGTTCGATCCACTCTTCGTCCTTCCCTTAGCCCTTATCTTCATAACTCCCTTCGCACTTCCCTTGAAGGAATGGGAACTGCTGCCTCTGCTACCGCGCCAACGCAAAGTAACGACACAGAAAACATTAGCGTGGTCAAACCGGCGTGAGGCAGCAGCCCTTCCTTCATTCTAAACAATGTTTTTTTCTTTTTGATAAACATTCTTTTATAAAAATGTCTAAATTTTCAAAAAACCTATTATTATTTTTCACAGAGAACAGTCAAAATTTAATACTTTTGTATAGAAAGCTGAAACATTATTTTTCCCCCGTGATTTCAAATTCTTTGTAATTAGGAGAGATTTTAGAGTTGGCTTCAAAATCAGAATTATTTATAAATATTCTGGAAAAAGAGGCAATCCAGATTTTGTAAACAACTTTAATAACTGAACTAAGTTTTACAAAATTATTACATTAAAAAGTGAAATAAGTTTGAATGTTGAATTTAAATGAAATTCTTTCATTTTAAACTTGTCGAACTTATTTCATTATGAAAAAAAACTAAGTGACGGACGTACGGATAAAAAAAAACGGACGTACGTAAAAAAAAATAACACTTTTTATTACTTAAATAAGCTGAAATATTAAATAATTAAAGAAAAATATTCAAAAATGTTACTATTGGAATTGTAATAAATTACAATTAGGCTTTATTTCCATTATTTTGAAAAAAAATTATTGGTCCTTATTTCACTTTGGAATAAGAAATAAAGCCTAATTCGCAAAATTCTCAATTTAGGCTTTATTTCGCAAATTCTCAATTATTTCAAATTTAAAAATTTTATTTGCGATATAAAACAATTAATTCAAATTCTTTAGATTATTTATGTACATACATACATATGTACATATGTATATTATTTTACTTAAATTATTTTTTACATCAATTGAATTTATTATCATAAAAATTTGGTAAGACTAAAATAACTCTTATTAAATTTTTAAATATTTTAATTTTTGCAAAATTCCATAAATAAACAGAACAAAAATAATAATTCACGCATAACTCAAATGAATAAAATTATTTCACTCATTATCTTATCTTTAATTTAGCATCTATCTATTTACTCTCTTTCTATCTCTCTTCATCAACTTGTTTCTATGGAAAAGCATACTATATGACTAAATAAAACAAAAGTAAGAATTGTTTTCTTTTTTTCTGTTTAATATTTTTTTTTTTTAAATTAAATAAAAAAAAAAAAAAAGACAACAAAACATAAACAGAGATAGAAAACAAATAAAAAATACTTTTTTTTTAATTAAACAGTTATTATGTATATACATATGTATTTAACGTTTAAATTATGATCCAATTAAGGTGAAAACTCATTTAGATACATTTTTTTTTTTTTCAATATATTATACATATACCTATATATAAATGCATCTATCAATAAATATGTATGGTGTTAATAATTATGTTCATGAATATACATACATTTTCATTTTTAAAGCACTCTAGTGAGAAAAATCATTAATAGCGATAACAGTAAAAAATTAAAAAAAATAAACAAAATTTAAAAAACACTTTTGATTTAACGTTTCTTTTTCAATTTTTTATTTTGATTTGTCATATTTTAAAATTCCATTACAGGGAGTTGCAAAAATATAATAATATTGTTTTAATTTGAATTTGAAAAAAAAAGTATGCCTACTTTTTTCGTTATAAATTTTTTTAACTAAATAACAAATGGTTGAGGCGAGATCACTATAAAATTGACAATTAATAATAAATAACCATATAAGAAGATGACATTTATTTAACTTTTTTTTATATCTTCAAATGGTCTAAATTGATGGTCGACACCTTCAAATACGCTAAAAATTAAAGAGACCAATAGTTAAATACATACACTTTCAGTCAATAATAATTAATTAATGACATTGAAAATATAAACAAGGGTACGTAAAATATTCTTAGAACAGAATAAACGGAATTGTATAAATAGGGTTTCCATATACATAGTAAAACTTTCTTAATAAAGATCAAATTATTATTGTATTAAACTGTAGAATGTCACCATGTTAAAATATAATGGAAGAGGCAAACCAAAATAGAATAGAATTACAGTCTAAAAACAAGGCTAAGTTGTTATTAAATTTTTTTTTTTTTTTGTGCGAAGGTAGGTGGGAATCATTGAAAAACACTATAGAGGAGTGAAAACCAGCCCGAGCACGAGTTATAAGTTTAACGAGAAGTTTTTATTTAGTTTAACTCACTAAATAACTTCCCTTTTTGATCAAACAATAGGTTATACGACCTTTAGTACTTATCTACTGCCTGGTCGAAGGAAGTTGAATTAGGGAATGAAAACTGATTTCAAATTGGCAGGCATATTGTGAACAAAATTGTTAATATTCACCTTGAATCTTTGCACGTTGTAAATGTAATCATCACCCATTCTGGGGAAGACATGAGAGGAGACAAAAAAAATGCTTTCCTTTAAAAAAAAAAAGTGATTAAACCATATCAAAAAGATAATCTAAAAGTCTTTAAAAGTCTACACATAAAAAAATCTTATTTTAAGTTAAGTTACTTTTATTAAATTTTGTATATATGTGACATTTTTAATAATTTACACAGCATGTAGCAATTATTAATTTTCTTATATGGTATTTATGTTCGTTTAACCTAATTAGAATGTTGAATTTTTTCACACTTTATTTACCATTTAAGGTGTAAATTGGTGTTTTTTTTTTTTAAACTGTCAATTCGATTTTAATTTAATTAGAATTTACACCTCTTAATATTTTTATTTAAAATTTATTTCTTAAGGGTGGAGATTAAATTAATTTGAAAATGTGATTACTAACCTAAATTTAATATTTCAAATATTATAAATTGCACAATAATAATTTATTTAATGTAAGTATAGGTATAAATTTTTATTTTCTAAAAGATATGTATGTTATATCTTCATTCATATATTCATTTTATATCTTCATTTTTCCAAATAAATTCTAAAATGTAATAAGTACTTATACTAAGTAATTATTTTATTTATGTATTTACTTTGTCAATATCAGTTGATATATTTTATATACCCTTTCACTTGACTATAACCATGTTAGTTAGTTACTATAAATAACATTTTATATTTGTATTATTTATTTGTGTATTATCTAAACAGGGTTTGAACCAGAGTAACTATTTTTTTTTTAATGCATTTCTCCGCCATATACATAAATGTGACAGGAAATTACACAGCCTTTCCCGTTCGGGCTGGGCACTTTAAATGCCATAAGGAGGAATAAGTCTTACGACGTGTGTGGGATTGGAACTCACACTCCCATGGTGTTTATAGCATATTTTATACGCTCTTATCCACTAGCCCACCGAGGCCCCCGGATTAATTAGTATTTTAAAATCTATTTTTTTTTAATCTTTGACAAACATACATACATATATGTAGTTAAATCTTAAGTATATTTCGAATCTTAGACGGTAACATGCGTATTATTCCAAGCGTCAAATTGATTTAAAGCTGACATTAAAGCTGTCTGCTTAAAAGCGGACTAAAAATTAAAAAAAAGTATAGATAATCCACTATCCAGTATATTATTGGTAGGCCAATTATATGAGAGTGCTCACCCAGATATTATATGATTTGGTAGCGTCAATTTTTGTTTTTGGCAGCGTCAATTTTTGTTATTGGCAGCGTCATATCGGTCAAAACGATACTAAAAATTAAACATTTTTATACTACAAAAGTTAGTTAAAAATTATTTTTAGAAAAATGTTTAAGGTAACACCTTCTTACCAAAGCAGTTTGGAGAAGTCAATTAATTTTGGAATAAAGCTGAACTCCTAGATTTTTAAATTGTATTCCGGAAAAAAAATGTTCATGCAAATTTTTTTAAGAATCAAAATATTTAACTTAAAGTTGTTTTAATGTTCAATTATAGTTCCGTATAAGATCTTTTAATACTAATGTTTTTGTTTTTGGTGTACTTTGGCAACATTACACTAATTGAACATATTAATTTAATGTGCATATTATATAGGTACATACTTAATAATAAGATCTTGTACAATATTGATATCCATATTATGCATGTATACGTATACGTATGTTCACTATTTAATTTATATTTATTAAAATTTTTTGTTTATTACTATTTTGCTTTGCTATTTGCCATTATAACTTTGGTATCATATTCATAATATTAAAAAAAAAAATTATGGTTCCAGACTTATAGATATACATATAAATAACATGATAAATAGACGCCGCAATATTTTTTTTTTTTTTTATATAAAAATAGTTTATTATTTTAATCTTTTTCTATCTTTTTTTATTGATAGTTGTTTTTGTTGTTATTGTTTTTTTTTGTCACAGTCAATTTACTGCGCTTTAAATGGTTTTTTGTGTTTTCAATTTTTATATTTTTTTTTTTTTTGATATACTGATGATAAACTTGTAACTGTTATATTTTTCAAAATTATAACAAAAACAAATATTATGTGAGCCGATATGATTAAAATCGTACATTTAGACAACAGGTAATATAATATTTAATATGGAATGACAATATAAGGGGAAACTTCCGAAAAATCAAAGTAACTTTTTAAAATATTAGTTTTTAAAATTTTCAAAAAGTGAAATAAGAAGAATTACAACTATCAATCACTATTCCTGTCAAATCTTAAGTTGACAAGTTTCAGCTCAGAAATTACAAAAATTATTTTTAAGACATTAAAGATTTTAATGGAAATTCATTTTTTTACCACATTTCTTTTAATTTAAAACCATTTTTTTTTCAGTAGTGCTAAGAAAAGAATTTATTTCTTTTCCTAAACATTACATTTGTACCAATTTATTGATGACAAAAGGATATTATGGTGTTTAATGTGGTAAAGTCCTTCATAGAGAAATTTTGTATGTTCCTTTCTGTTCCTTTTATATTTTAAGAATTTCCATTTAGAAAAAAAAATACAAATTAACTTTTTATTATGCTAGCAACGCGATAACTGTAAAATTGCACAGCTGCAAGCCTTAGTTGCTAATGCCAAATGAAACATAATTAATCAACAAAATTTGACTGCAGAAATGAAATGGACATAAAGCAAAAAAAAAATGGTAAAATAAATAAAATAATTTTAAATTTTTCTCACATCCTTCTCGTATCATTTAATTTATGTAAAGGATAATTTCAAAATGAAAAATGTATTGGTTCAGTTTCTATAATATTTCAATTACCTAAGTATGACAAATTTTTTTTTTTTTTTTACTGTCAAATTTTATAGTTTGAAGTAAAGTAGCGCCGTTATTGTGTTTCCAGTTTTAAGCTACCTAAAATTTGTTTCAAGCGGTAACTAAAATGAAATACATAGTTCATCCTAAATGTAAATGTCACATTTTTTTATCGTGTTGGCATAGCCATTTGTAAAATTAAAATCATATGTCAAAAACCTTTCAAAAAAATTCAAAAACATTAACAACAATAAAAAATCAAATAAATTAACAACAAAGAAACATTTTTAAAACATAGAAATGTCAAATTTACTATGTCAATTCCATTTTGATTTGTACTATGTTTAATTAAACTTAACGAACGGAACATTATGTACTCGTATATCAATTATGGGCAATAACTGTATTCCTAAACGGAACTGAACATACATATTTCTCTAAGTGATGTTTACAAATGTCGAACAATGTCATTTTGGTTACCTTTTTAGATTCAAAAGAAGAATAAATGCCATTTTTTTGACATTAATTTGGGAGTTATATTTTAACCATACATGTCCTTTTTTGACATTAATTTGGGAGTTATATTTTAACCTAACATGGTCACATTTTAATAGACAAGAATTATAATGCAAGAGCATTTTTCGGAAGTTTTAAACAAAATAATGTAGTAATAATAATAAAATAAGGTTTGTTTTTTTTTTTTTTTTTTGTATTAATTGAAAAAGTAAATTTTAATTGAATCATGTAGGATGTTAAGTTTGCGTTTATCTATCTATATGGTTGATACAAGAACTGTTTTGCTTTTTCTTTCTACTTTTTTTTTTATTAAAATTATTTTTTTAATTATTAAAAAAATATATATATACATACGTACAAAAAAATATATATATAGAAAATTTAATTTTTTTTCAATCATAAAAATTAAATTTAATTATTATTATTATTTTTTTTTTTTAATTTATATACACACATATATGTACATACATATGTGTTATAAAAACTTTATTAAAAATTTTGTTTGTTTAAATTTTGGTTTTGTGGTTTTTTGTTGAGTTTTTGAGGTGCTTAGAAAAAAAATTTATACGCACAACATGTAATTTGTTTAATTTTTTATTAGTGGTAATGTTTTTTTTTTTTTTTTTTAGAATTTTTTAAATTATGAATTTGATTAAAAAAAAAACAAAACAACAACAAAACAAATAATAAAATATGTTTATTGCTTGTTACTAAAGCGTATAGCGTAACAATACCGCCGTATATTCAAAATAATATTTAGAAATCTGCTCTAATCTATACAACCAAAAAGAAAGAAAATTTACTATAATATATCTTAGGTATTTTTGAATGATTTTATTGGATCGTAAATTTTTTTTGTTTTGCTTTTTATTATTTTTTTAAATTTAACAAGTTAAAATTTACCTGTACTGATTGAATTTGTTTGAATGATGTACCTATAAAAGAAGGAGGTTATCGTTATTTCGAAAAAAAAAAAAATTGTTTTTTTATTTTTGTATATTTCTTTTCTGAAATTATATTTGATTTCTACACCTCAGGAGGTTTCGGTTTTTTTTTTATATATTATACTCGTATTGTACATATATATATTATGTATATTTTTTTTAGCTAAATAAATTGTTTACATTAAAAATGTTGTTATTATATACATATATATTTTTTAATTTATGTTTTAATTTATAGTTTTTAATTTATGTATAGTTAAAAAAAAAAAAAAAAAATTAGCAGAAATAAAAACAACATTCAATAGAATAAAAAATTAGATCTGATTTATTTTTTTAATTATTTCGCATGCATAAACGTTTTAAAGACTTTTTTAATTGTAAGTAAGTTTTTTTTTTTTTTTTAATCTTTTTTAAATTTATGCTAGAACAGTGTTCATCTCATTATAAATGCGATCTATTAAAATAGTTTTTAAAAACTTTAAATTATATAAAACTGTATAGTATCTGTAGATGTATTTACAATAAGTGTATTATTCCTTTCTTTCTTTTGAAATTTTACAAGTTTCAATATTTTCAAAAACATATGAACTGATGACCTTATTGGTCAGATACTTCCACATCAAATAGTGTATCTAAAAGAGTGACGTAATTTTGACGAATAATTTTCTGAAAATAATTTTGTTGTATATATGTATACGTATACATATGTATATGATTTGACTGAACAAACAACTTATACTTCAAGCATTCTAAATTGTTAAATTACTTTGCGAGAATGTAAATGCAATGCAAATGATAAGTTAATACTAACTACAGAAGAACTTAAACTATACGAATAATTATGGAAAAATGAGTATGGTCTTGATTTTAACAATAGTAAAACTAAAGACATGAAAATTGATAAACCAAAAAATAATCAATCGAACATTCAATTGACTGCTGGTTACGAAACTGTAAATAATTTCAACTATTTCTGTTGGATAATATCCATAACATGATAAATATCTATATATAGATTGGCAAGGACAAAAGTGCAAACAGTGAAATTAACATAAATATGGAAAAATATAGGCATTAGCAAAAAAAAACTTAATTGAGGCTCTTAAATCATATTTTCAATAGCTACATAAGCTGCTGAAACGTGTACAATGGAGCAGGCATACAGAAACCGAATAGAAGCTTTGAGCTATGGTATATCGAAAAGAGCTGACTAGCTGAGTGTATCATAGACACAACACCGCACAAATATTTCCATTTTACAATAATTTAACGTAAAATGCAGACCTCTTAAAGAAAATATTGCCAGATGATTGATGCCAGTAAAATGAAGAAAATACGAGTGGAAGGAAGAGTGAACGGCAAAAAAGCAAGGGGCCGATCTCCTCCACTTTGGCCAGATTAACTACTGTTATTAACAGGAAATTGACACTTGCCAACATCTAGATTCACTTGATACCAGTATTTAAAAAATCTCATCATATAATAATGTCGTTACGACCTGATTAAAGCATTGAAAGGAGGAGAAGAAGATGAGAATGTTCAAAAACGGTTATAAATGAGCGTTAACGAATTTTTTGTATTGTTATACTGTTACGGCAAAAAATAAGAGTAAGCAAGTAAAAGTTGGCTTATATAATTAATAGGGGTATGGTCTAATTAATAGAAGTATGATATAATTTATAGGGATATAGTGAACGAACATCTTAATATTTTATAAGTAATATCCGAAATAAGATCTGTTCTGAGGATTGTTGAAGGGAGTTTCATTTTTTTTAAATATTTATTTTCTTTTTTATATATGGTATTATCTCGATGATAATTTTGTAAACTTTTTTTAATGGGTTTATTAAAAATTTTAGTTTTCTGCAGGGAGTTTCATTTTCTTTAATTTTTATTTAATATTTTTCGCTTTTTAACTGCATTGCTATAATTTGCTAAAGTGAAAATGTTTCTGGCTGTGCAATTTCACTATAGTCGCTAATTTTATATGTGGGATGATCTTAAAAAGTTCATTGGATTAATACAATACACTAAAGTTAATCTTTAAAAATTTCTCTTACGTAATGTTTTATATTTATTGATATTTATTTATTTATTACTATTTACAAAAAAAAAAACAAATTAAAAAAATATATAATAAATTGCATTGATTTTAATTTTTAATTTATTTTTATTTATTTTTTTTTTATCTTTACAGGTAACAAAAAAAAAAGAAAACATATATTCATTAATTATACTGGTGCATTTTATGATTCAGATTTATGATCGTTTTGGTAAGGTATTCTTGTTAATAAATTAAAATGAATAAATGGCCTAGAAGAGAGCAATATAATTTAATTAAAAAAAAAAAAAAAATGAGAAACAATCTGAAGGTTAATTTTTTTTCTATATGGATATGAAATTTAAAAAATATAAATTAAATATTATATATAATCATGGCTGATGAACTAAGTGATATATTAAAATGGAAATTCAGTTACCATAAAAATATATAATTTATGACATTATAAATTACTAGTACTAATATTAGATTATATAATTTAATGAGAACCAGTAAATTCTAATGAAATGACAAACCAGAATAAAATTATGATTTTATAAGTTAATTAGAATCATAAATTCTTTATTTTTTTTTTTTTTTCGTGTCTGAGATAATATTAAGATGTATTAGAACTACTGACTAATAAGATAACATCAAGGATTGAATCTTATGTTTATGTAAATTATATGAAAGTATCTAAAAACTTGAATTCTGAAAGTTTATTAAAATTCTCTAAAATGTGTACATATTACAAATAAATGACAAAAAGAAAAAAATTACTTGATAAAAATTTAACAAAACCAATAAATCTGCCCAAAAAAATGGTGGCTTTGTATATATTGCGAAATGATAACGATTTTAATTAAAAAAAAAATTCTAATGTTCAAAATAACATATACAATATCTTAAAAAAAACAACGAAGTAGAGTAGAGTTCAGTTCAGTAGAGTAGACTGTATCAATTCTGGGATACCAGTGAATAAACATTATATTATATGCAGTTTCCATAAAACATGATCATCTTTTACAACATTTCAGATATTTTACTGAATTAAGTACCGATATATATTTATATAAATTTAAAAATTGTATGACAGATACTCAAACCTATTCTCGTGTATCAACGACATTTTACAGAAGTTATTGCAATAAAACTTGACCATCACAAGATATTAGATGCCTAGCTTAATTAAGTTTCAAAATAAGCAAGCTAATTGAAGAAACCTGCTGCTCCAGCACAACCAAATTTTACAGAAATTTCTGACATGTAAATTGACATCTTTTCATGAAATTTCAGACACTAAGTTATTTCCATATAAAAAAAGAAGTTGCATGGCAGCTACTTGAACTTACAGGAATATTATCTCCTTTATTTTTTGAATTATTATGCGAACGGACAGACGGATGTACATGAATTAACTCGACTCGGAATTCAATTCTGATCCAATCCATACACTTGAGTCCTATATCTAACTCTGCTCCGTTAAAGTATCACAAATGTACTGGCAAATTTATTATACCCTTGAACATACGTTAATACAGATCTATTAAAATAAAAATATGAAAATCTTAATAAATCCTAATGAAAAATTATCAATCATCCCATTGAAAATCATTAAAAATATTCTTATATCTAGAAATGTTTTCTTTAATATAATAAAAAAAAAATCAGAGTCCTTGAAAATTTCAAGCAATTAAAACCAATTTCTTACTAAAAGAATTAAAAAAAAAAAAAAAATTACTGAATTTTTTTTAAACTTTTATTCTTTAAATTTAGTTTATTATGTTCTTTAATAAATGACTTGAAATACCACTTAATGTTGTATCTATTACCAAGAAAATTTATAATTTCATGTTTTATACATAAATGTTATGGTTATCTTAAAATCTATTAAATTTTAATGTATTGAATTTTAAACGCCTTCTTATGTTCATAATTTTCACATTATAACGATAATTTTCTCATATTATTATATAATATTTTTAAAAGAAGCTTCCTGTAACCTTCCATATATTTATCTAACAATTTTTTTTTTGTTTTTTTCTGTAAATTCTGGATCAACTTCAATTAAATTTATTTTCATATTATTTACGCTCCAAATAATTTTCTTTACATTTAATGATCGACAAACAAACTATAACCTGCAGTACTGCACGCCTTTCTTGCACCTTTCTTAACAAAAAAAAACTTAAATTAAACTAACAAGAATTCTAATCAATTTCAATAAATACATAACAAACTACATATGTATCTAAAATATATTTGAAAATATTTTTCAAAAATTTTCCTTATTATTATTGTGAAAATCAGTTTTCTCTTCTAATGAAACTGAAAAACTTTGTAATTCAAACAAATACATATCGCATCATATATATATAGAAACATGTAGTGAAAATATTATAACATTTAAAAAAAAATATGGAATATCTATAGATTTATAATATATTGCACAAGTTTTGAATAGAAATGCTAATATCAAGTTTCGCAACTCAATTATCTATTATTTTGTTTGTTTTTTTTCTTTTTTTCGGTTTTATACACATATCGTATAGGGGAGAGACAGAAGAATACTGTTACATCAGGTAAATAATATATAGATAGTCTGTCAAAAGTGTAAAAAAAACTTTGTTTCTCAATAAATTTTAATGTGTTTTTTTTTTTTTGTTTTTGAAGATATTATGAATATAAAAATAAAAGTGTATGAATCTCAGTTTCATTTATTTACCGTTATTTGAAAGATAAGAGCTATAAAACAAAAAATTAAAGAAAAATGAAAAAGTTATACTGACAATTTTAAGGATCATATTATGTGAGGATGTGAATACATATTTATAAAGTAATGCATATGAATTATACATTTTCAATAAAAATATGGCATAAATATAAAATTAAAAGTTATTAAAGGCGCATATTTGTTTAGACATACAAAAACTGCTTAATATGGTGGCTTAGAACAAAATTTGTTAATTTGAAATCTTTGAATTTTTTATATAAGAAGAAAAACTTGTGGAAAAATTATGAGACTCTTCTTTTTTAAGCAAATCTTCTATAGTTAAAAACAATTGCTAACACGTCATTTAAAACTATAATAGTTGTGCTCTTTTGATTCGGTTCAAGGTCAGGATTTTATAAAATTCAAAAGAACGTTTCAGTTTAATGATCTGATTAAATTTTTTAAGTTTGCAAAACCCTATTGACATATAGAAAATAATGTTCTGATTTTTAACATTTCAGTTTCAATTTGAAAATAAATAATAAATATTATATAAGTAGTCTATACATACATACATACACATATACATAAAAAATATGATTTGTATAAATAAAAGAAAAATAGATTTTTTCAAATTTGTTTATTTACTTTTTGAATTTTTGAAAATATCATTTATTCGATCTGAAAGGAATAACTAGTGACTACCAACATTTAAAATAAAAAACAATGAAAGCGCACACTTGTAACGAATGAAATTACTAAAATTTTTAAATCTATAGATAAAACACAGATAATTATGTGAGTTTTGAGTTGATATGAAAATAAAATATAATATTAAACAGTAGACCTAAACCTTTAACCGAAGAACGCAGCTAATGTTGAACCTTTTAAGTTTTGTGTGTTTACGTTGAAAAAATTTGTACAGATGACTAAGTTACAGGTGTCGAAAAATAAGAATTTTTTAATTATTTGAGGTAAACTATACTAATTCTAAAGGGTCTTTATTCTTTTAAAATTTCACGGTGCTACCTAAAACCGTTTCGAAAATTTGAAGGAATCAACATTTTGCTAAATAACGATGTTGAAATTTTGTAAACAGATAGACGTATGGACCGACAGATAGAGTGAAATTAAAAAGCAAATTTTTCAAATTATTTTTGTACAAAAATGTACAATAAACGGATACTCTCTTTGGTTTCAACGAAAAGATGCCCCTGATTTCTTTAATTTTTGTTAGTCTTCTTATTGCTTTTAGCAATTTCTAGTAATATCATCGTTTTACTTTATTAATTTATTATATTTTTATTTTAATTACGCATCGTTTACATACATACATTATCAAATTTTAAAGAAGAACTTATTTAGATATTTTTACGCTTTTACTAAAATAATGGGTCACAAAAAACGAATACAAAAATCTATATTTTAAGTATAATTTGTTTTGTTTTCAATTAGAATTTATCTCATCTATTAGGTGTCAAAAAATATTGAAATTTATTTTTAAAGTTAACGGAATTCTGCAAAAATATTCTTTAACATAGCATAATAATACTCTAAAAATATTTAGGTCCCCGGTGTCCTGGGACCTCGGTGGCCTAGTGGATAAAAGCGTATCAAATACTCTGTAAATACCAAGTGAGTGTGAGTTCTAATTCCACACACGCCGTAAGATTTATTTCCCCTTACGATATTTACAGCCAGGCTCTGTAATTTTCTGTCCATATGTGGCAGAGTTTATGTGGCAGAGAAATGCATTAAAAAAAAAAAATATTTAAACGTCCCAAACGGAGGAACGAATTTTTAAAGTAACTGTAAATTGAAGTTTTATACCAAGTTTTGTATCATGAAAATAACAAAAGAAAAACAAAAAAAAAAATTGAACCGTTTTGGAAAATTTAAATTTTACTTAAAGTAAATGCTATACACAGTATATATTATTAAAAAAAGAAAAACAATAGAAACAAAAAAGCAAGTTTTTCCTCCAATTTATATTCCTTGTTTGGAAAATTATATATCCCATAAGTTTCAATAAATAATAATCAGTCAAATCGATGGATGCTATGAAAAATACAAAAAAAAAAAAAAAATACAAAAAAAAAAAAATAAAAGAGTACAAAAAAAATATTTTTTTTTTTTAACGGTAAAAATTCACTACACTATTTTATACATGTTCACTAGTTATTTGTTAACACTACTACCATTATATATGTATGGATGTATGTATATTGAATTATATTTTTGTATTAAATTGAATTTAATTTTACAAATTGTTATTAGAGGGAGTTAGAAAGAGATAGGAATAAAAAACAAATTTTCGTTTCATAAAGAAGATGCGGTGAATTGCAACAAAAAAATACAAAAAATTTATAATGTTTATTTTTTTTTTCTTTTTATTTCAAGTTTTAGAAAATGCCATAAGGGTTTTGATGTTGTTCTGATCAATAACCTTTATTTTTTTTTTTTGCCTTTTCTTTTTTTCCATTTTTTAATATTGCAAAAGGTATGAAAAATTATGCAATGTGACGGTTGATTTAAAAAAATTTAATTTCTTTAACTTCAATTTTTTTCTTCGTCTTATTATACATTAGTATACAATGCTGCATAATAAAAAATTGTTTTTTTTTTTTTGCAATTGCATTGCAAAAGAGTCTTAAAAGAAAAAAATTAAAAACAAAAAAAAAAAAAAATGAATTGTATATTGAGAAGGTCAATCAGGCATTAAATAATGCCCTTAAGATATTCTTATTTTTTTTTTTTTTTTGAAAAAAAAGGAGTGGGAGATTTACAAAAAAAAAAAAAAAGAAAATTGATAGAGCCTTCAGCTGAATTCATCCAATGGGATGTAATATTATAAATTTATTCTTAGATTTATTTATGTTTTGTAATAAATGAAAAATTAAAAACAAAAGAAAGAATAATTTTATAATGCAATATTCTTTTTATAATTTTAAAATTATGAAAGAATTTTTATAATTTATAATAGTTAAAATATTACAATCACTTTAATTCATTAATGTGTATAAAAAAAAAAAAACAAAAATCCATTTTAAAACAATTGAAATTCTATAATCAAAAAAAAAAAATTTCTTTTTTTAAATATTTAATTATTTTTATAACAAAAGGGAAAATATTACCGTTATTGTTTCAATTCAACCCTTTAACGGTTTTTTATGTTGTATGATAAGTATTCTTTTTGAAATATTTGAAAATAAACTTAAAAATAACTGTAATATCCTGAAGGTATTTTAAAAAGAAATTTTTTTATTTATTACATAAATTTTATTTTATTAAAATTTAAGAAAATAACTAACAAAAAAATTTTTTTTTTTTAAATTTCTTTAAATATAACTGTAATTTATTTATGATACTATGATAGTATAACTTAAAAAAAGAAAAGCATCAATTCAATATTGCATAATCAATTTAATAAATAAAAGAATAAAAACATAATATACAAAAGAAACCGGTAATCTTTTTATAATTTTCATCGTAATCGTAATTTTCATATTCATTTCACTAGTAGATATAACACATAAATAAAAACAAAAAAGAAAATACCAATATAGACCCAAATAATTACAAAATTATAAATACGGTAACGCAATTGACATTATTCCAAAAATTTTAATATATTTTATTTAATCATACCATAAAAACTAAATGAGGAAATTCCGTTATTTTATTTCTAAAGCTCTTTCTACAAATGAAATCAAAATTTTGTAAAAATGCCTAAAAATATGCTATTTTCTATAAAATAGAAAAAAATCTCTTAAAACTATTATTCTATGCCAGGCACAATATGGCGTTTGTAGCCGAGGGTCTTACTGATATTATTACAATTAATTGTATTAATATTAGATTAAATAAATAAATAAATATTATTCTATGTTGTATAAGTCATTAATATACAAATAAAACGGAATGCATGTTTATGTTCCCAAAAATTTTTTAAAAAAATACTCAACTATTCTGAAAAAAAACTAGAATAAAATTCACTTTCATGGAAAATGTGATAATAAACTTCCGGTAATAAAAATGTAATATCTAATAATATTTTGTTCAGACATTACATCTCATTTCATCTTTTCGACCAGATAGACAAACTTCAAAGTTAAAATGTTCAAATCCTCTTGCATTTTTGAATCGAATTAAAATGAAAGAGAAAAAAATTAAAAATAAAAATATCTTTCGATTGTACATAAAAACAAGAATTAAGAAAAGAAAAACAAGAATAAATATCTTTTAACAAGTGAAAAGATTGCAAACAGAAAAAAAAAGTATTAAAGAAATTACTGTAATTTAAGTGAGTCTTCTCATCAATGAAAAAAGTTAAAATAAAAATAAAAGAGAGACAAGTATAAAATGATATTATAAAAATAAAAAAAGTCAATAAGATAACAAAAAAAAAAAAAAAAAAAAATCGATTAAGCTAAAAGTTATTGATGCAGATTGTAAGATACGAAATAAAATAAAAGGAATTTGGAATATTTAATGTATTATATAGTGTAAAAGTTCGATTCGATTATCGATTCCAATTTCTTTTATTTCAGATATGTGACAACTTTTCAATTATTTTCAATTGATATGTTACCCTTAGTTCTCTTTTTTCTTTCCTTTCTACTTCCATAAGAAACATAGGGCAATCACTAAGTCATTTATTATTCATATTTGACTAAGCTTTAGCTTTTGTAATCATCTAATGAACGTAAATGAATATTATTTTTTGGGCGTCATCTATTATCTTATACAAGAATTATTTTATTTTTATTTTATTTTATTTTATATTTCGATACGATTTAATTATATATATATGTATATATATTTTTTTTTATTTAATTATATGACGTAGCTGGGGTTTGAAGCCAAGGCCTTTCGATTCTAAGGTCTGTGTCTTAATTAGTACACCATTGGCTGGATAAATTCTCTTTTACTACCACTAAATTTACTCAGTCATAAATTTTTCATCATTGTTTACAAACCTAAAAATTGAACTTTAAATTAACCGTTAAAATAAACCGTTAAAACTAACTTAATTTTATATAACTTAATTTTACAATTGAACCTAAGAATACTCCACAAAAAAAAACAATGTATATTTCATAACACAATTACAAAATATAACCAGCGATCTAATTACCTTTAGATTATCACAATTCCAGTCAGATAGTCACCTAACTATATAAATTTAAACATAGGTTTAAAAAAAAAAAAAAAAATGAAAAACGAAAAAAAATGTTTCATTTTATTTTCAAATATATGATTAGATTAACAGCAGCAGCACTGCTAAACATAAAGTAAAGTTCAATTTAATACTAGCTTTAATTTATAGTAAACATTAAAAGAACGGTACCATTGCATAATTCGTGCGTCTTTAAGAATTTCTGTTTTTCCTTTTTTTTTTTTTGTTCTTTGCTTTGCTTTTTCATTTTCTCTCATTTTTTTTTTCTTTTATTTTCAAATGCATCACGATATATATGTACCTATATAATGTAGTTCAGGTATATCTCAGGTATATATATATATATATACTTATTTAAAGTATTATATGCCATTCATTTTATATTGAATAAAATAAGAAATTTTCTTTAGATAATGATGATGAAAATTTGATGATAAAAAATAATGATTACTGTATGGATGTTAAATATAAGATGGGTGATAAATCATTGAATTCTATCATCTGATCAGAATTTTAAAGATGGTTTTTTTTTTTTTTTTCCTTTTCTTATCTTATGTTAGTTTTCTTATGTTGTTATATTTTAAAGTTTGTATAGTCCGAGTATACGTACCATAATACAAGCAACCTCTAATTTAGTGATGAGATTAAAATCAGAAAATTTTCTTTTAATTTAAACAAAAAAAAAAAAAAAAAACAAAAAAAAGCAAAGAATTTTTTGTTCGAAAAATTAAAAAAAAAATGTTATGTAGGTATGTTGTACCTATGTACAAAAATTATATTTTTAGTTTAATTAAAGTGACCATTTCCTCAAAAATGGAAGACAATTTAGAAATTTTTTTATTATAGCCGGAAATGGAAACACTATTTATGTTATTAAAACTGTTTTTTTATGCATGTTTCTTGTTTGAATTTTATTTTAAAGTAATTTAATGTTAGATTAAGGTAATATAGATAAATGTAGTCAAATAATTTTTATTAAACGATTTTAAAATTTCTCTTCTTATAAATTTGTGGTTGAAATTAAAAGTAGAGGCTAATAAAATTTCTTAAGAAACGTTTATATTCTTCCTTATCTTCTTCCCATAACCTAGTGAGTGTGTAGTGATATTGACATAGTGATTTTATTCCTAAATTTTTGAAATTAAATCGAAATACTCTGTTAGATTTTGGTGGTTTGTAATATAAGCTTTTAATATAAAGGATAATTTTTTTAAAATCAAATCTAAAAATTCGACTTTAAACTGCTTTTGCAATTGCAGAACATTTTTAAAATGACGTCCGTTTGACTACGGTGAAGAAACCTTTTTTCACGTTTCATTCCATAACTAACAAAGTTATATCTTATTGCATTTCAAAAAAATTAACTATTTTTACCTTATGAAATAAAATTTCTAGATTTTTAAAAATTTCGTACCATTTTGACCTTTAATACCTTTAATAATTAAGGAAGACATTATCTAATCTATTCATAAGCTTAGAATAATTGAAAAGTTTTTAGAGTAATTGGAAAGTTGTACCAAAATTACCATGTTACGTTGTTTTATAAAAAATAAAATGGTATAAGTTAATGAACTATAATTAAAGCTGGGTATATATCACCTACCACTTACCAGGCTCTTGGATGTACCCTTTAATTACAAAATTAAATCACTTTCCTGAAGAAAAATTTCTATTTTTGAACTTGTTAGTAGTTTTATTATAATTTTCTGGAAATGGTCAGTTTAAGATGTCAGTTGAACAATGTTCTTTTTTTTTTTTGTATGGAATTTATGATAGGAAATTTTTATGAGAACTATAATTTTTTTTTTTTTTTTGAAATATGTCTTGCCTGATTTTCATTTTTTTTGTTATTGTTTTTAATTTTTAAAAACTATTGTTTCTAATCAAGAGATTAAAAAAGATATTATAAAAGTTGATGGATAAAAATATACTTATGATTAAAATGATGATAATGTTGTTGTTAATGATGACATTGCAAAAATATTTGATGAAAAGCCTGTTTGTTTTTTTTTTTTTTTCGTTTTTTTAGGGAAAAACTGATAAACTGCCTAAAGGAAAAACTAAAGACAGTTATAGATCTAAAATGTCAGTTTATCTATATTTTTGTTATTGTTATGGTTTTTTTTTTTTTTGAAAAATGAACGTGAATAAACTAAATGTTGATTTTAATGATGAACGGTTAATCGATGCGTGGAAGATTGTTTTGCTACTAAAAAGTTTTTTTTTTTCTTATGTTTTAATTGTGTACTTAAAGATGCTCCGTTTGTTTGAAAGCAGTTGAATATGTTTATTGGTTGCTTTCTATTTAAAATATAAATGTGTATGAAATTAAATTTGATTTAATTTTTTTTATTTTTTTATTTTTTTATTTTTTTTTTAAGCATTGTTTTTATATTTATTTATGTGTCAAGACAAGTTGGTTGTTTTTTTCTCCAATGAGAATTTTACTGTAATTTAGTACGTGCTAAGTATTTTTTTTTTTATTAAGTATGACGAGAATTTAATTTATGTTACTGTTATATATCTATAAAAATGATGAGTCAAATATTTGTTGGATATTCCTTCAAAGATGATTATTATTATTTTGGGATATCTTGAAGGCGTTTTCTTATTTTAAATTTTAATTAAAAATGTATCTTGAGGGTGTATGCTGATTTGTTTAGATTTTAAGGTTGTAAAAAAAATTTTTTTTACTACCTATGAATGTAATAATGAAATTGAATTTCCGAAATCAATTATTTTAAATTTTATTACAGGATACGTGATTAATGTGAGAGATTTAATCAAAACTTCTAGTCCCTGATATTTGTGTAAAAAGAAAATCTTTCATATATGTAATTTTAAATTGGAAATTGTATTTAGAAGTAACTGATAACAATTTTCAGTCAAAAATAAGCACATATCTGGGATATTTGGCTGTATCTATGTATTTATGTATGTTTGTTTTTTTTTTAATACAAAGTTTGATAAATTAATCATGCACGAGATTTGTAATGGTTCAGTGTTTCAATAGCAATTCTGTAATATCACATTCCACTTTTTTTGCCTATTTATATAAATTAATAGTTTGCATTCAGTCAATTCTTTCATATTTTTTTTCTAGGCTTATCTTTTCTTATCCAATACCTTGTTAAATTAAAATTTTTTTAAAATTTATAGCAGTAAAATTTAATATATAAAGATTTTATTGTCTAAAAGCAATTTCTAAACAAGGCAGAATATAAAACTAAAGGTTTATAAGTAATTTAAAATATATTGTGAATATATTGTCAAATTATCAAAAATGAAAAGACACTTTCTTTAATTTTAAGGAAACTCTACATCTAGTGAAGAAAACCTGTTAATACATACATGTTGAAAAAATTTTTACACTTGCCTAGATTACAGGTGTCTAAAAATAAAGAATTTTTGATTTTTATCCATAATAGCTCTTAAACAGGGGAATCCCCAAAAAAAAAAATAAAGTGTCTGAGATAATTCATGCTAATTATATGAAAGATATTTTTTCTTGCAAAATTTCAAGGCTGCATCATGTTCGGAAAAGATAAAAAAAGTCAGATTGAAAATTTTTTTCACATAACGATAAATTTTAATACTATACGTCTACATATTTAAAAAAAATGTATAATTTTCATATTGAATAAAACGGAAAAAACATTATGTTGCTTGGCGATTCTAGATTGAAAAAATATTGAGCAATATCTGAGATATACCTACATTTGAAAATAGAGTTTTTTCTAAAGTTAGAAGAGCTGTAACTTTGTAATGGGTAGAACTACAGAACTGCATAAAAAACTTGTTCTGTAATATTAATTTGTTTAAGAGGTCCATCCAGGGTTTAAAATTTCTTTGTTAACCCCTGGATGATTTCATTGTCAAATTGTGTCGAAATTTTGAAAACAGACGGCCGAAAAGATAGAATGAAACTAATACACAAATTTAAAAAAATTTTTTTTTTAAAATTTGCTGAAAACATGATATTGAAATAAACTAAATTCTATTACACTATTTACACTAAATTCTTTAATGTCATTTAGGTTAAATATTTATAGCTCTTACTAAAGATATTTATTATTATTATTCATTTAAAGACGAACATAACTTTAATTGAAAAAAAAAAACTAGGTAAAAAAAATTAAAATTCTGGGCAATGTTTTAAAATTGTAGAAATTGTAAATAAAATTGTAGTTTTACGATTCTGAAGATTATTAGGTATAGAAAAATATATGAAAAATTAGAGCATATAAATAAAACTATTATACTATACCAAAAGAATAGTGTGTATTCTTTACCAGTTCTTTAAAAAAAAATAAACATCAAAGTTACAAAAAAATTTTAAAGCAAATTCAAATTTATAAAACTTATATAACATTAATATTAGTTTTGGGGTAATTAATATCTACGAGTATATAAACAAATTGACAACTAAATTTTTTTTTTTTAACTTGCTATTTTACTATACAAATTTATTAAAAAATAAAATATAAACATGGTAGAATGTAAACCAACAGTTTTTAAAAGTGCACATTTCCAAAAGACAATACAAACTGTTTAGAATTGTGACTTACTATGAACTGTTTACTGTACTGTTTTGACTGTTTAGACTGCCTGAACTGTAAACTGTTTAGAACTGTTTAGAAATATGACTTTTCTTGAATTTTGAGTTACAGCCCCTCAGTCCGGAACTCTATATAACTAAGAAAAACCGTTAACACACGTAAAAATATATTATTGTACCTTTAATGTTCATGTCTTGCCGAAAAAAAATTTTTATAGGTGCCTAAGTTACAGGTGTCTAAAAATACCAAATTTTTAATTTTTGAGGGGTAATAACTCTTAAACAGAGTATTGTACCAAAACATTTTTCTGAGCTAACTTATACTAATCCTAAAAGTTCTTTCTTGCCTCAAAATTTCAAGCCCCTATCTAAAAGCGTGCCGAAGTTATGAAGGTAGAAAAATCATACAAAATTTGGTTTTCACATAACGGTAAATTTAAATACTAAATTTAAAAACTATAATTATATAATTTTGATATGGGTTATTGGATATTGGTTTGGTTCAATGCGTTTTCCGATTGAAAAAATGTTAAGCGGAACATGAAATATACGCGTTTAAAAATTGGCCTTTTTCAAAGTTTGAGAGGATGTAGTCCTCTGATGGATAGGGCTACATGAAAAGTTATTTTACAAAATTATTTTTTTTATGAGACCTATCCATAGTTAAAATTTTTTTTCTCTATCTTTAACGGTGTAAAACTTTTGTAAACAGTCGGACAAATGGACGGACAAAGTGAAATTTTTTCAAATTTTTTTTGGAAATGTGCTAAAAATGCAACAGATCCATGTATAACATAATATCAATTTATTCTTTGATTTTTATATCAGTTCAATTCAAACCAAAACTAAAAACTTGATTTGACTAGTTTTAATCCGATTCAAAGATTTAAATAAAATTCTTGAAACTGAGATTTATTATTCAGAAATTTTCATCAATTCAATTTTATATATTTTTACATGAATTTTTAATCTTTAAATTTCAGATTTCAATCTAAATTTCTCTTAAAAAAAAAAAAAAATAAAAAAATATTTTTTGAATAAATTTTATTTATCAGTTTATATTCGGTTCATTTTGAAAAAATCAATCAAAACATTAAAATATTATGTTTTTCCTTAAATGTTTTTGTTTTTGTTTTTTTTTTTTTGTTTTTTCTTTACAATTTTAATTAAAATTTTAAGCTATTTAAAAATTTCCGCATAATGCTGTCATTTTTTAATATGTACAAAAAAAAAAAAAAAGAAGAAAACAAAACGAAAAGTTCTAATAATTGTACAACAGATGTCTCTACACTGATTAAATATGCAATTAAAATAATATTGATACAAACAATTTTCTATTTTAGGATTCTCATTAAAGCAGTTTCAATCGTATATAGCTATACTTATTTTAAATTCAGAATAAAATTTATTTTTTTTTTTGCAATATTCACAATATTATATATATATATATATATATATATATATATATATATATATGTATTTTCATAAAATTCTTTTTACTTGTTACTTGTCTTATATTTTTGTAGTATTTCATCAAAGAATATTGAATTTCATTACATTTTGTTGTAAATTAAAAAAAAAAAATCAAGTATTTTACGTTTTTGACATTTTGCGATAAAATACAAAACAAAAAAAATTTTTTTTCCAAGAATATCAAATTATCAAATAATTGGTTGATGATAGACAGACATAGAGATGAAACCAAAAAAAAAAAAGATTATAATCGAAGAATATTCTCGTTTTTGTATATTGTATCTTATCAATTTTTTTGTTGTACTGCTAACAGATTGTATACCATTTAACATATTCTTTTATTAAATGGTAAAGAACAAAAAAAAAAAAAAAAAATAAATTTTACAGGTGCCTGTCAAAATTTATAAAGAAAATTTAAAATCTCTTTATTACCATTTTTGAATTCTGTTTATTTAAAATTAAAATATGGTTCTTTTGTAGCTTGTATCTATACAATTTTTTTTTTCTCGAAAAAATTTCTATTCTTGTGTCTTCCGCATTTTATATTTAAAGGGTATTTAACTTCAATATTATAATGATATTAGCATAAAAGACTTGTTATTATTTTTTATAATTTGTGTTGATTCATAATTTCTGTGGAAAGCAACGAAAAAAAAAAAAAAAAATTACAATATTTTAATATCCTATCGGTTAATGGCGCTTTCTCATAAATGAAAAACAAAAAATTACAAGATTTCATATATAAGATAATAAAGTCTCAATGCGTTTTATGCATTTTGGCATGCGTTACAAATTTAAATAAATTTTAATGTATACGGTAAAATTCATAAGGTTAGACATTATGCGGAAATTATAATAAAATTTAATCAAAATCAAAAATGAAAAAATGAAAAAACGAAAAAAAGAAAAGAAGCTTACCTATAATAGGTACATAATACTCACCTATCATAATAATAATAAATTTCTGCATAAAATTTTTCTTTTTATGTAATTTTAATTTTAAATGCAATTTATTCTGAATGCTTATAATTTTGTTTCTGATTGTTTGTTGTTTTTTTGATCTTTATTTTTTTATTCATAAAAATTTAATTAACGTATCAGTAATCATTAGAATATTGTAGATCTGTATAGTGCAACTTCAAAACGTAAGAGAACCTACTCAGCAATAGTTAACGTTAAGTTACCGTAGATTTATGCTGCGATTGTACTATTCTGACAGAAGAACTTTGAAAGCTTTTTAGATCAATGTCAGAGAGTTCATCTTAAACTTGGAAAAGGAGACTACAGAAATAATTTCGGTTTTTTCTTGACAAACTGGAAGAGGTGCAGAGAATAAAGTACTTCACAGAGCGAGGACAACAAAAACAGTTACAAACGAGTTACGAGTATACAAAATCTACATTTAAAGTCCACATATACCAGCTATTTTTCTAAGCATGACTACTAATGAGACAATTTATAACTATAGGTACTGAAATGTAAATTAAGTGCTAACTTAAAACTAAAATTGGAAAGAAGTGATTTTTTTAGTTAACATATACTTATTATTAGAGAAATTTTGATTGAAGTTACAGTTAATTTTTAAACTTTAGTCATAATTGTATTCAGGCTGCTTTTATGATGCCAATTAAACAGCAGTAGAGTAATAAAATGGTAAATTGTATGGGATTTTAAGGATTTTATTTTGGTAAATTTATAATTGACATGGTATGAGTTTTAACGCAATTCTCCTTAAATTGCTGGACTCTAAAATAATAATGTGAAAAGAATGTGAAGGCACAAACTACTGCACAATAAAAACAATGGATTTTAGATTTTTAATAATTAAAAAAATCATTTGAAATATTATTAAAATTATAAAGTGTCAGTTTAAAAATGATTCAAAGATTGATGCAAACAACTATGTCGACCGTTAACCGACATTCGATTGTAACTTTAAAAGGCTTTAATTTTTGTTTCTATAATTGTATTTTATAAGAACCACAATAGAAAAATTATAGCCAAACCTAGATATCGAATACTTGAATTACAATGTATTTATAACCGTACAAACATAGTTCCCATTATGTAATAAATTTGCCATTACGTTAATGACACCTCTTTAAGAAAACGAGATAGATATCAAAAAGTATACATATATACTCTTGGTTATTAGGATTTAATTCTGAGTTGATAGAGCTATGTATGTTCGTTCGTTTGCACAATATCTCAAAAAAAAAAGCTAGGATTTGAAATTTTTTACCATTTTGCCTTTGTACAATTGTTAGTTTGACTATTGGATTCAGCAAGTTATACCTGCGTGTTCGAGTAGATGCTGTACAACATCTTGTTTATATGATAATAACTAAATGTCTATTGAAGCTAGGTACTTTTAATAATATCAAAATATCTTAAGCTTTATAACAAAGACTCCTGCAAAATTTGTTTAGTCTACAACAGTCGGTTCGAATACCTGTCATTATAATTACTTCAAAATGTAAATAAATATATCCTGGTACTTAATTAAGTCAAAAAATTTCAAATTTTGCAAAATATTATCAAATGGCAACAGCATAATTTATGTACCTACGGGTATCCTAGAGTTAACACGGACATCTATACACTCTTCTTCATTTTTTAACTGAAAGTTAAATAGTTTGTTTTTTTTTTAAATATCATAATGACATCATATTAAGAATGTTAGAAAATCTTTTGCTTTTAATTTTTTTTTGTTATTTATTTTAAAGTATGGATAATGTCAGATTAAATCAACTATTCCTTATTGATAAAAAAAAAAATATTTTTTTTCCCAATTTAGAAAAAAAAAAGTTTGTATAAAATCGTTATTTTGATTTTATCTCAATATAAGTATAGATAATATTGTTTTGAATATTTTTACAAGCTGGTTGATTCACAAATCTGCAGATTTTAATTAAAAATTATATTTAAGAAACGAAAAAAAAAAAAAAAAAAATCGCATGTATCTAATAAAGAAACGATTACAAGGTTCATTCCATTTAAAAGATTTCATTCATTTACATTCAATTAGCTACAGGTAGTTTTCAACTGATCCACACAGAACTCTTATAAAATGTTTGTTGATGCCACTTAAATCTATAAAATGTATTTTGTAGATTTAAGTATTGATTTATAGGTTTATTGATGTGATGAATTTTCAATGAAAATAATTTTGCTAAAGTTTACTTTTTTAATGAAGCAGAATATCTAATATTTAAAAGGAACAATTAATTAATTAAATCAGACTAGAGGATACAGATATCCAATTCGATTAAAAAAAATTATAAAAATTAATCATGTATAACTTGATGACAACAACTACTGTGTTGAATGCACCTATACTGTCTAAATTATTAATAACATTTTCCATTGAGTGTGTGAAATGAAGTGTGAAAATGACATATAGATGTGAGCCACATGTGTATATTTAGAAAAGAATTTTTATCATTATTAATTGAATATTAAATTCTTCAATAGGTTAAGCAAAATAGATTTTTTTTGATGTGCAGGAAAATGAATCAGTCATCATTCAGTGAAGCCCCCTGAAGAATAAGAAAAATGATCAAAAATATTTAGATTAAGTTATGACAAAAGTAATGTAAATTGGTTGTGTTAGGTCAAGGGCTTAGAAGAACCACACCCACAGGTACTTATTGAACATTTTGCAATATCCGAGGAAATATATATAATAATTATAATAATATAGAATAAATTCTTTAAGAACGGGGCGATATTTTTCAAAATTTAAAATTAATTAATAAATATCATTATTAAAATGTTGATAAAAAAAATAAATTCTTTTATTATAGGATTAACGTCTAAACAATTCATTTTAATTATATATGAGATTAAATTGATCTAATTAAATTTTAATCTTATGTCAATTATAATTTCTTTTCTAGTTAATGAACACAAAATAAAGTTCATTCTGGTTCAAAATCATTTTTTTTTTGTTTTATATTTTCACAAAAAAATATTCAAAAAAGTTTGCCTTAAGTAAATTTTTATAAAAGATAAAATTGTTATAGTAATGATTGTTGTTACTGTCATCATCATAACATTTTGATCATATTCATTTTTTAATCCTAATCCCATAAATGGAAATTCGATTAGAATTTTTTAATAACAAAAAAAAGTTTTGTTTTATTATTCTGCTTTTTTTGTTAATTTTTTGTTTTTGTATTTTTGAAATATTAAAATTTATCAATTTTAATACATATTCAGAGTTCAGACTAAAAAGTTTAAAGATATGATAATATTAAATTTCCTTAAATCAAGTTGCCATTTCCAAAAAAAAATTATTGTATCTTTTCTTTTTTTTTTTGCCAATGATATCTAAATATTTGGTATCGAATAATCGATTTTTTTTTCCTATCACTTCTTATTTCAATAAACAAGAAATATGTATTGAGAAAAAAACTTATAATTTTAAATTTTTAAAAGGTTTTATTAAATGTTCATTTCGAGAGGAAAGAAATTTTTTATTATTTAGTTACCTATTTATATTAATGTTATATGTGTAACAACTAAGATAGATAATGAATGGTTACTAAGGTATCAGCCACTAAAGGGCATTAAAGGTTGAATATTACTATTGAATTTATACAATACATATATACATTTACATTACAAAATTTAGCGGCAAGAGAAAATTGTTAAAAAAAAATCTTTTTTTTTCAGTATTATTATAGTATATTAAGTATATTGTGCTTAATCCAATCACTGAGGCCCCCAAAAAATACTATTTATTTATTTATTTATTTATTTATATTAATATTACATACATTAATGTAGTGCAATATTATTGAACCATCTTAGTAGCCGATTATAGGTTTTTATACTATTATTAAATTATATACTAATATTATTTATTTTGTTTATATTATATACTATATATTTATATTATATTTGGTCGTAAGGAGGGTATGTAAAGAAAAAAACACTTACGACCTGTGCAGGGATCGAACCCACACTCCTTCGGTTCTATACTAACTATTTATTTAAGAGTCACATACAATTGCATACTTTTAGGATGATTTTCTAGAAAATGAATGCAAACGTCAACAAAGTTTATGCAAACGTCAACAAAGTTTATGCTTAACCAGATTAAAGAATATTTTTTGGCTATTCATAAAATTGGGGACGCTTATTATATCTTAGTTTAACAATATAAGAAGGTAGAATTCTATACAGTTAACTATTTAAAGGAAGAATTTAAAGGAATTTAAAGGTAGAATAAAATACTTATATACTATGGTGAAATGAATAGAATATATATGTACATAATAATGCAATGAAAATACTTCATAATACTTTTTTATTTTAACAATAAAAACCAACAATATTTATTAGGATCATGGAAGTCCAATGCGCTCAATGTTACATAAATCGACAAAATTTTGTATATTTAAATTTAAAAAACTTCTAAAACTCCTTGCCAACAAGTGATTTCATTAAAAAGTATCCATCTTTTTATGAAAAAACAAACAATATTCGAGTTAAAAAAATTAATAAAAATTTTAGAAATAGAAAGCGAGGCAGACTTTTTTACATAAAATACTAATAAGAAATCTAATACGAATTTCATAAATAAAATGATGTTTTTTTTTTATCCAATTTACGTTCTAAGAATTTTTAAATTACATTGTATCGATTTAAAAAAGAAAAGTCAAAAGTTTATCTAAATAATTGATAAATTTTTTTCAAAAAGAGAAATAGTATAAGTGCACATAACATGTCTTATATGAATACTATACAATCGAATAAAATTAATTGAATTGCATTCTTTTTGGAGGAGGATTTTTAGAATAATGATACAAAGCTCATTACTTTGAAGCATATAATATGAGTTTTTTCCTTATATAATTTTGAAACAAAAAAAAAAAAAAAAAATTATAATTGGAATGCAATTTTTATGTGAAACATACTTATTTTAAAAATATTAGTATTTTTATTAGACATTCCAATGTAAACATTGATGATGATCAGAAAAAAATGATAATGATTATTATGATAATTTGATATATATATCAAATATACATATATATAGGTATAGGTATACCTATACATATATATAGGTATAGGTATACCATATATTTTATTTATATAAAACAAAATTTTTTAAAGTTTCTCATATTATAAGTCCGTAGGAGGTGAATTTTTTATTAGTCAAGATATAAAAAAAAAGATTTTACTATTCGTACTGATATTGTTTGTATCTTTCAGTAGATACAACAAAAACAACCTGTTCATAAAAAAAAAATAAGAATATTATTTAGTTTGTTGTAAAAAATAAAAATAATAATATTAAATTTAGTATTTGATTACAACAAGTCAATCTTTATTATTTTTATTTGTTGTTATTTTATTTTCGTTTTTTTTTTGCAATCAAAATTGCATAACAAAATTTTGTAAAGTTATGCATCTTTAAGTAACAAAAAAAAAAAAAAAGAAACAGAAAAACGAATTCATTTTTAAAACTATGATTTTGATGTGTCAATAAAAATTCTTAGAAAATTGATATAAAATTAAAGAAAATATAAAAATAAAGTGGACAAAAAAAAAAAAAAAAAAAAACACACAAAGCTTAAAATGTAAAATTATTGTTATTTGTTTTCAAAATGAAAGAAAATTTATTTTTTCTTAAATTGGTATACTGTTTAAAAAAATACTGAATGACTGGCTGCAAAAAAAAAATCAATTGCTAGACTAATACTTGTTTTAGATGGTTTGTTTTTTTTTTTTTCTTTGTTATCTTATTTAAAATGAAAGACTTTTATTTTTTCTTCTTTTTCTTCTTAATTACATTTCCGTCTATTATATGACACACCAAACTAAAAAAAACTAAAGCTGAAAAATGTGTAGTACAAAATAGTGAAAAAAAAAAAAAAAACGTAAGATATTAAATAAAAATAAAACTTGGAAAATAAAAAAGTGTGATTAAGAAATTTGAAACACTTAAAACTTGTAAATAGATTTCAAAAAAAAAAAAAAGAAAAGAAAAAAAACTAGTTTTCCTGTTAATTTTATTGGATTTATGTCTTCCTTCTTCTGATAAGGATTAATATATGGAGGAAAAGTACAGAGATAAAAAAATAAAATCATTCGTTTTATTTGGTTCATTAATAGAATTGTGGTAAAGATTTTGAAAAATTTTAGAGAACCGTAGGGGTTCTTTTAATAGAGTTTTTAGTATTAGTACGATACGAAGGTGTGTTTTAATGGATATTCAATATTACTGCACCTAATAATGATGTTTTCACATGAAATGTTACCTAATTTTAGATTTATAATATTAAGGTGTAATTTAATTCTTGATAGTTTGGTAAATTTTAATTACATTTTATTTTTTTATTTATTTTAAGATTTAATAAAATTGTTAGATTCAAAGTATTTTTAAATTATTGTCAACATTAAATTTTTAAATTTATAATTTCACTAATTATTTTTCTAAAAATTAACATTTTTTTTGCAGTCGCTTTTAATCAACGACAAATTCTTAATAAAAAATGTTTAGAATAAATTATAACATAATGTTTTGTGGCTGTGATTCTGTCACGCACACTAAAAAATAAAAAAAACAATAATGAAATACATACGAAGAGAAAAGAAAACAAAAAATTTTAATGTATTTTTTGTACTGTGTGTACAGTCCATAATATGTACTCTCAGTAATATGTACTACAGTGCATAATATGTACTCTCTCTCTGTACAAAAAGTATAAATGAATAACATACAGCAGAAACTTAGAGCTAATATTATATTATGATATCGACGCTAATATTATGCACAGTAGTACAGCACACTGCACAGTACAGCAATAAAATGAACAGTAACAAAACAAAAAAAAAATTGACAAAATAAACACCCAACAGAATTCTTTACTTTTTGTATAGGTAGGTATAAAATAAACAGAATAACACTCTGTTTAAATTGAGAGTAATTTTTTTTTTTTTTTTTGCCAAAATAAAAAATTTTAAATAAGAATATGGACATTTTTTTTAGCAGTTTTAAAAATAAATTTTAACAATAAAAAGTCTTTAATCTAAAATTTTATTTTTGCCTGTGAGCTGTGGTATATATATGTATAGATGTATTTTCTATATTTATTTTAAATTATTAAACACAAAAGCTCATAAGTTGATAACCTTTAAATTAAATCGCCATTAATGGTTAACTATCGCTTACAGAAAGAGAATTATTAGGTATAGAGGAGGTCAAGAATTATTTTTTAAGTTTTTAAACATATATAGAACCTAAACAACTATAATAATTCTTAATAAGTTATAATATAATATGGTTTCTTGTAAAATTAACCTCCTAATATGATGTCACTCTTATGGAAGTGCGATGAGTGGTTTTTGTAAAAAAGAATTGAATGAAAAAAATATATTTACGAGATATTTACGTCAAAACCTTAAATATGAATTTGCAAAAAATTTCGCTCAGTCGTTTAAGCCTTACACGTGCCCACAGACATACCCACACACACACACTGATAATATTGATGCATAACAAATGCTTTAATTGAAATTTAATTTTATGTTTGAACTTACCAACCAACCAACCAACCAACCAACCAACCAACCAAACCAAACTTTACCAACCAACCAAAAATTTTGCCTTAGGTTTAGATTTTATATAGGGTCTTTTGTCGTAGGAGATTTTGTTTTAGAGATTTTTGTAATAGGGTACAAATTAATTTAGTTCTTTTATTATACTACAAATAAAGCTCATATATTAGAAGTATTTCTTATGATGTTTTCTTCAATTTTTTTTTGAAACTGACTCATTAAATTTTTTTTTTATTTTTTTGGCGGGAACTATTTTTGTGTTTTTTTTTTTTTTAAATTAATCTTCCAGAAATATATTATTTGAAGAGATCTTACTGAAGGTCAAATAGCACATAATTTTGAAAATTTCGTGGTATTTACCTTAATTCTTAAAATCACGTAACCTATTCATAATAATGTAGGTTTCATTTAATTTATCACAAATAATAAAAAACAAAATTTATATTAATGAGTATAAGTTCAAAACTTTAAAATTATCGATTTATGTTTCTATATTTTACTTTAAATACTAATATTTTATTTTTAAAGGTTAAAAATGATTTCATTCAGTTCAATAAACCATAAATTAAGTGAAATTTATCTTTAAGCACCATTATTTAAAAATAACTATTATAATTTTATAAAAATTTGATTAATAAATAGAACAAAATAATAGCGACCATTAATCGAAAAATATCCATAAAAAAAAAAAAAAATCAGAATCTTCTAAGAAAAAATTAGGTCTGATCTTTTATTAAATTAATGTTCAAAATTTTTTTTTTTTTTAAAAATGTCATAAAAAATCTCATTATTAAAGATCAACATTTGAAACTTTAAACTTAACCTAATTTTTTATTTTTTTCATATTAAATCATAATACTTTAAATTTATTGTTAGAAATTTTTTTACAATATACCAATATTGGTCAAAACATATTGCACAATTTCTGGGCTCTTTCAAAGAAAATGATTGAAAAATGGCTAAATATTTCAAATAATAGAAAAAAAACAAAAAAAAAAAACTTATTTTCAAAATATTGAATTAAAAACTTTAAAATTTCTTTTTCTTTTACCACATTTTTGTGGGAAATCTATTCAAGTAATGCCAGCTGTTCACTTAATTTTTTCTTTTTTTTTTTACAACGTAAACAGAATCCTAGAAAATTTATTTTCTTCATGAGGCAACAAATAATAAAAAAAAAAAAAAACGAAGAAAAATTTTAAAAGAATCAATAGACAATAAAGTGATTTTATTTATATACTGGGGTTATCCTTATAATAATTTTTGTTCATATCAATTTTCATTTTATTTCGTCTTTTTAATATAAATCGAGAACAGATTTCTTTTCAGATTTAAAAAATATACAGGTCAGGTCTATGCAGATTATTTCTTTAAAATAATCAGGTCTAAGTATACAGATTATTTTTCAATTATTCAAAATGTCCTTGTGCAAATGATGGGATAACATAAAATTGTATAAGATTCTTGACCTTGAATTGACCTTCTTTGAACTTTTTTAACTAGGATCAAAAGCCACGAACTTTGTCCACAATTCAAATAAACATAAAATCATTTTATATTGTTTGCATTCGTTTGACACAATAAACTACTATTTTCTACTCCCACCCAACTACATCAGCCTTTAAGAAATAGTAGATAGAAGTAAATCGGTTATATTAAATTAGCGTTCCATTTACCAACTACTCGGAACTATTCTTTTCGTGCAGAATGAAATTAAAAATTGAAACCAATTCATTTTTATATCAGAATTAATTCTTAAAATAATATCAGGATTTACCAAAAACATCTTAAATCAACTGAAAAACTATTATCCAATAATACACTAAACTTGTAACCAAAAAAACAAAAAAAAAAAAATCTGTGTTTAAGCAATGTGGTTAATTTTATAATTTGGACTTTTCTTCTTTATTTCACTTTAAAATGTTGCCTCGATATAACTATTCCTATAGCAATAACAAATTTTACTCTTTTTACTTAATAATAAAAAAAAAAAAAATAAAATAAAGTAAAAAATGAAAAACCAAAGTTTCAACTAACAATCTCTTACAAAATTAAAGTCAGTTTTTGTTTTTTTTTCTGAACGAAAATCTTCAAAGAACTGACTCGTTTATACATTAAAATTACGCCCAGTTTTAGAAGTTTTATGTTATCTCAAATAAATTTTTATTATATTTTTGAAAAGCTTCTTTCTCTCACAACTGTGATAGATAACATTAGTAAAGTGTGCGAAATATAAGTTGGAGAATATATATTTCAACACATTCTCCGGATCACTTGGTTAAGTATCAAGTCGTCTTCTTATAGCTTTAATTTTATCTGGAGTTTGGGGACGAATACTTCGATGAATTTACACGTGTTCATTTATTTAAAGACACTCTTTCGATTACTTTGTGAAGTTACAAGTCATCTTCCTATAGCTTAAATTTTATTTCAAGTTGATCCCGGTGATATCTATCTGATTGGTCATCAGCAGTCATAAGCAATAACTGCAAGACCGTACATTATTTTAATAATTCGTCATCCATAAATTGTCTACTTCCGATAATATAAAGAAACTCTAATAACTTGTTATATTCCGATAATTGTTTAAATCTTGCATTTGTTGCTTAAATTACGATATTTAATTTCCGATTTTTTTTTTTTTTTTATTCTTAAAATTGACAAAAAAATGGAAAATGTTGCTCTATTACAGTGCCGTGGACGGTAGTCGTTTATCTTACAACTTACGATTAGCTCTGCTATATATTAAAATGAAGATAGAACAAGAATTTATTAAAACTATTTTGTTCAATACTGTAACTATAAAAACAAAAATATATAAAATAAAATAAAAATTGTAAAAAAAATGACATTCTCATTCTAATCTGTTTTAAAAAAGAATTTTTATAGAATTTCATATTATTATTTTTTTTTTGTCTAAAAATGGTCACCATTAAAATATTTCCTTTTAGAAAATTATTTTTATTATTGATAGAAAGGAAAAAAAAAGTACTTATAACGGTATATTAGTAGATTAAATAATTTCTAATCTATTTTCTTTTTTGTATACCTACATATAAGTGGATTTTTAAGAGTTGTTATAAGAATGTTACATGTTATATAAAATATATTTTTACATGATGTATACATACATATACACTATTAACATGAAAAAAAACAGAATTTTTACAGTCTTCAAATCAAATTCTTGAGTTTTGTATGTACACCTAGCAAACTACATTTGTGTTATTCAATTTTAAATTATAAAAATAAGTTTAAAATTTAGAGCTAGTAAAGTATATACATATGTATATACTACTATATATAGTTAATGTTATGTTATGTTAGTGAAAAACAACGAACGTCACCCAAATAGTAATTAAACGATTAGTGTTGGACTTTAACCAATCAAAATAAAACTTTAAGTTTGGACCTCTAGTAGAAATGTACAGTACTCGGAAAGGAAATTTTAGCAGTAGGATTTGAGAAATTTGTATGTAAATACTCTTTTTCCATTCTTGAATCTTTTTCAAGTGGTGTAACGGGATGCCATAAAAAATTTTAAGCTAAGATCTTATGTGAAACATTTCAACCTAACGGACTTCCAAATATTTTAATTAATGTCGTTGTGTATTTAGTATATCTTTAACATCTCGCACTGAAATAAGAAAAAAGACACAGACGCTCTTTTCATTGGCTAAGAAAGTATTAATAAAACTCTAAATCTAATATTAAGGCCTAAATACATATACTTAATATAAATATTTTATTTAATTGCAAGTTTTCTTTCGCACAATAATTTTGTAAACTACAGTCTCGTTAAACAATCACTTTAGTTTGAATCCTTAAAATAATGATGACACAGAAATATCATTGCGTAATTGATTTAACACGTTGAGCACCACGTATAGCACTGGCGAACTTCACTTAAATATTTCAAAATCTCGTGTTCACCTGTCAACATAAAAATAAAGTGGCGTTAAGTCCCATGTGTATCACCGATGAACATTACTGTATATTCTTAAAAGCCCGAAAAAGTTGAATGTACTGTTTTTTACATTTTAAAATGTTCACCGATAATACATTGGGACATTACAAAAGTTTGCTTTTGTGTTCATTGGTGAGCACGGAATTTTGTAACATTTAAGTCATGTTCATCGATGATATATGTGACAACCTAACGTAAGTATTTTTTTATGTTCACTAATGAGCGTGGGATTCAACGTGTTAATATAATTTCAAAATTAATTAAAGACTTTAAAATATTAAGTTTAATAACGTTTTCCGATTTTTATTTTTTACCCGTATATCATATTTATTTTTCTACAGAAAAAGATTTTAAAAATTCTTAAGATGCATTTTTTGTTTTTTTTTTTATATATATATATAATATCTGTTTTATTTTATTATTATTTTATTTAATTGAACATTAATTGCATCATTATTTTATTATTGTATAAAGAAAAGTTGTAATTGCGTAATTTTATGATATGCTTCGGAATTCAATTGACCACTTTTAATTGAGTAAAATTGTACAAAAAAAAAAAAATGTGGTTTTCGTTCTTTTTATACAGGAACATTAAACTTTAATAATATAAGAATTTATAAATACATAAATATTAACATATATATATATATATATATATATATGTATGTTTTTGATTTATATATAATTAGAAAACTTGTTGATTTAATTGAAAAAATAAATGGAAAAACTTTTTTTTAAAAATGTTTAGTAAAAGTTTTTTTTTTTTAATTTGTTGTTTTTTTTTTCTTTATTTGCTTAAATTTTAAAATAAAACTTTGAAGTTCTGAAAGGTATTGATTCAATGAGAAAATTAAAAATAAAATTAAAAATTTATAACACAAAAAAAAAAAAAAAATTAAAGCAAGAAAATATAAATAAAAACAAAATGTCAAATTTCGATATTTATATGTGTTCATTTAAGTGTGCAAATGTTTAAAAAGTTATATAACTATTTTTCCAAATAATGTGAGAGTAAATAATAAAAAATTTAAATGGTATTTTTTTTTCTGTCTATTCCTATTTACATTCCTATATATCCTATGCACTTTCTAAAGGATATCCACTTTTAGTTGCTTATCATTCATATTAAACTAAACTTCAATTAATTCAATCAAAACATACATAATATATGTATGTGAATATTGTTTTGTACGCCATCTATCATCTTATACAAGAATTATTTATTTAGTTAGTTAAATTTTGTCATTTCTTTGGTACTTATGTCATAAAATTTATTTTGTACTTATGACATGTGACAAAAATACGAAAAACTAAAAATGACATAATTAGTACAAATTTATTTTTTATTTTATTTTTTTTGTATTTGTTTCTATAATTAACTTTCTATGGATTAATGGTGTACTTCAGACGGTTGATCCATTACATTAGACTTATAGCTTTACTTATATTACAATTTATCGTTTTTAGAAGAATACATTTTAAAATTTAATTATTTATTTTGATAAAATATATTTTATTAAGTAAATTATGCAGACATTAATTTGACATTTTAAATTATACAATCGCAAATATAATGTTGATAGCTGTTGACATACGCATTTGTCTGATCAAAATGTAAAATTTTTGCACAATTACATTTTGGGTAGGTGTCTTAACGTAAAAGTGTATGGAAGGAATATAAAATCGAGAAATGCTATACTTTATGTGAACGACCGACCGACCTACTAAAATAATAAAAATATAAATTCTAAAGTAAAAACTTACAGATGACAGAAATGTTAATTGTTTGAGAGAAATGTTTATTCGTTCCTTTCAAATGTCAACTTAAATAAAAATAAACTTCAATAATATCCTCGGAATTTTCTCGAATAAATAATATGTTCAATAGGTTTGAGGTAGAGGATATTTTAGTCTATTGGATCGTAGAATCTTTTTTATACATATTTTTTATACATCAAACTACAACAATTTCTGTGAAAAATTTCTTCAGGTCCTCTGATTCTCCAATGCAAGACTAGTTTAAATTTTTACGTCAACTATTGTGTATTTAAGGGAAATTAAAAAAAAACGCTTTGATTATAAATATAGAAAATAATAAGAAAGTGAATTGGCATTTTTCTTTTAATCCAAAAGCAAAAGGTTAATTAAAAAAAAAATACTACGATTTATTTTCCTTCTGTCATTTTTGACATATATTATAAGGTTAGTTATAATATGCATTTTTTTGTTTTATTTTTTTAGGCATAAATGAACTTACCTAATGCATTTTTCATCATCAATCATTTTTAATTTTTTCATCATTGTAAATGTAAAATGTTAAAGTTATTATAATAATAAAATCAGAATATTGTACTTGTATAATAATGAGTTATTTGTTCCAAATTAATTAAATAATTTACTTTGAAAAATACTATAAACTGATATAATATTATGTCATGGTAAAATATATGATATGAGCCTTGAAAAGAACCTTCATTTAATTAATTTTTAATCAAAAAAATCAAATTGTTGTAATGAGACAATTTTCAAAATAATTAAAAATAAGAAAGAAAGTAAAACCAAAGGCTTTTTAAGGCGTACATTTTTTAAAAGGCAATTAAAACAGTTTAGACTGTGACTTGCACCAAATTTTGAAAATTTTTGTTAGAATTTTATATATAAGAAAAAAGTTGTGAAAAATCAAGGGAAACTTTCATCAATTTTAAGACAATCTTTTATTACTTATTAATTAATTAAGAAAAGATGTTAAGACATGTAAAAATATAATGTTGATTTGTACAAAATAGGTTACAGTAGTCAAAAAATAGTATATTTGAAATTTTTGACTCTTAAAAGCTCTTAAACAAATTATACCCACTCTTTAAATGGATTATATCACCTCTTTAAATGTATTATGCCTTGCCTTTTTATACTGCTTCTGGAATTAAAAAATTTTCTAAGATTACTTTTGTTAATATTAATCTCATCAAGATACATATTTCTTTTCTCAAAATTCCAAGCTTCTAAATAAATGCCCCAGAGACGAAGTAAGAAAAATTTTACAAAATTGTGTTTTCACCTCACTGTAAATTTAAAAAGTAAATTGCAAAAAAAAATGTATAATTTTGATATTAATTTATAAAGCTAAGCTTTCCTGTATATTAGATTGAACTGATTTCTGTTTTTAGGATAAAAAAAAATGTTAAGCAGAAGCTGGGTATATATACGAGTACATTCTAAAATAAGGTTTTTTTAAATTTTAATTTTATAGATCCATAATAGGTGGAGCTTCATTACAAAGTTAATATATAACATTGCTTTTGTTTTATCAGACTTACTCATGGTTATTTTCATTGCTATGACTTTAACGATGTAGAAGTTTTATGAACATATACAGACGAACAAACGAATGAACAAAGTGAACTAAGAAACGTTTCAAAATATTTTTTTTTGAAAAATGTGCTAAAAAACTCATAAATTAGGTACCTATCTAATAAATAATTGTATATAATATAAATTCAAATTAGATGATTTTATTTTCCGAGTCATATTTTATGGTTAATTTATTTTTAAAATTAATTTCCGATTTTGTTTAATTAAGAAATTTGAATAAAAAAAATTTTTTTTTTAAATTGTATTTGTAATAATGAAATCATAAATTTAATTATATTTTCTTTTTTTTTTTTTTCAGGTGATATATTATCTGGTGTATGTTTTGTTGGTCAATTGGATACACATTCATTAGGAATATTTTTAATATTACCATTATGTATTTATTTATCAATTGGTGCATTGTTCCTATTGGCCGGTTTTGTATCATTATTTCGTATTAGAACTGTTATGAAAACAGATGGTAAACGTACAGATAAATTAGAACGTTTAATGTTACGTATTGGATTTTTTAGCGGTTTATTTATATTACCAGCATTAGGATATTTAGGATGTTTATTTTATGAATATTATAATTTTGATGAATGGATGATACAATGGAATCGTGATATGTGTAAAGTATTTTCAATACCATGCCCACTGCCAAATAAAAATGGTGATACACCAAGACCAATATTTCAAATATATATGGCAAAATATTTATGTTCAATGTTAGTTGGTGTTACATCAAGTGTATGGTTATATTCTGGTAAAACAGTAATAAGTTGGCGTAATTTTGTTGAAAGGATACAAGGTAAAGAGCCAAGGACAAGAGGACAAGCATATGTTTAGCCCCCGAGTTCTTTTAGTATAGTTGATGGTAGTAATTATTAAAATATAATATTATAAATAAATTAAAAAAAAAGAAATATTAGATATATATACATATATATAAATTATATATATAAATAAATAAGAAAATTAAATAAGAATTATTTAAGTTAATTTTTTAAAAAAAAAATAAAATTGAAAAAAAAAAAAAAAACGACAAAAAAAGAGAATTTTTGGGACTAATTTCATTTATCATCATTTAAATATTCATTGTAAATTTTTTATATATGAGAACATTTTTTTTTTAACATTTTAAAAACATTGTTTTTAATTTTTTTTTTTTTGTAATTACTAAATAGCCATATTTTAACGAATTTCTTTTAATTTTTTTTTTTTTTTTTTTAAATATTTCGATTAAAATTAAAAGAGAGAAAATAAAATTTATTTGTTTAAATATTAGTTATTCATAAATTGTTAGAAATTTAATTATTATACATAATACCAAATTCTATATAAATTATTATTATTATTATTATTGAAAATAAAAGAATACATTAAATTTATAACTTAATTTTAATTCATTTAAATTAATTACATTTAATTTACGATATTCTATTGTTATTTTAACATACTTTTTATCTCAAAAAAAAAAAAAAAATGAAAATAAAAAGCTAATGTATTAATTAAAAAAATAAAAAAGAATTATTGTAATTAGTTTTGTATATGGTGACAATAAATAACCGTGTTAAGCCAATTATGAATAAAACAAAAAACTAACCAAAAAAAAATTAAATTCCTTACACTTTATAGTCCCTTCATGGGCAAATCATGTTATTAATTCTGAATATCTTTTATAACATTTAATTTTTATTTTGGTATATTGGAGACTTCTAATAGACATTTTTATATTGGAGACTTCTATTGAATACTTCAATTGGAGACTTATATTGAATACTTCAATTGGAGACTTCAATTAGAAACTTCTATAACGGAAACTCTTGAAGGCTTCTATTAGAGACTTCTATTGAATACTTTCATTGGAGACTTCTATTATGGTGACTTCTATTGGAGACTTCGATTGCAATCTTGTACTGGAAGTTTCTATTGAAGAGTTCTATTAACGATAATATAGTTTCTAATTTTTTAATTCAAATTATTTTATAATATATCAAATAACATGATATAATATTTGTGCATATCCCTATAAAAACAGTTTTTGGTATTTTTTTTTTTGTCGTAAATTCATTTTGGTATTGTAGAGAAGTGTACAGTTTCTTTTCTTTTTTGTTTTTGGTAAAACCATTTTCTTGATTATATTTTATTAAATTCGTAATAAATTAATTCTTTCCACAAAATTTATTATTTATTCATTTCTAATTAAATCTAATATAATTTCAATATTGCCAATTTTAAAATTAATTCAAATTAATGCAAATAATATAATATATGAGTTTTTTCGTTTAATTACAAAATGGACCAAGTCACTTATAATCAATATTTTGTAAAGGATGAAAAACGGTTTAGGAGTTTTGGACAAATGAATAAAAATTTTTCAGTTGCATTATCTATAAAAGTTTATGTACAAAATAGTTAAATTTTAAATTTGGTGTTTTACATTTTTCCTAATATTTTTGGGCAAAAGAGACATTTTACTACTTTCCATTTGGCGTAATCAATTTTTCATTTGGCCTCAACAATAAAGAATGTTTTGTTTTTCAAAATGAAATTTTATTAAAAGTCTATTTTCGAAATATATTTTTTAAAACAAGTTTTGTTGTGAAGTGACATTTTGCTATAAGTTTTTTTTGTTAAATAGTTTTAGGCGAAATGATTTTTTTTTTTTTCAAAAAATGGATTTAGTTAAACGAACATACCTCCATCAATAAATTTTGTTTTATTTTATAACATTTTATTTTGACATTTTTTGTACTTTATCAGATACATGGTATGGTATTTGTATATATATATATAATTTTCTAATTCTATTCAAAAATACGATTTAACCCCTTTTACAAACGGGTAACAAAATTACTTTAATCAGAAGTAGTAAATTTAATAATATATTATGTAATAGTTTGTTAATACCAGCATCATAAACAGTACTTGTTCCTTCTATAACTTTAACTTATTTGTTATCAGTACTCTGACTTAAAAAAAAAAAACTTTTTGAAACTGAAAAAAATTGTTTTTTGACTTAAACCCTTATTGATTATCATTACAAATAATATATTTTTTTATGTTACAAATTAAAAATTCTAAATTTCTTTTTTAATATCAATTTCATATTTTTAATTATACATTTTTTTTTTTTTTTTGAATTAGATTTTTGTTTTTTTTTTTAGAATTGTAAATTGAAAAATTGTAACGATATAAAAACAAACAAAAAAAAAAAATTTAATGTATAAAAAATAAAAAAAAAAAGAATAAAATAAAATAGAAAGAGATGAATGTATAATATGTAGTAATAATTATTTTTTTTAATAAATGTAATAAATATAATTAAAATAAATAAATATAATTATGAATAATTATATTAATTTGTCATTATATTATATAATATAATAAATATTTAAATTTATTAAATTTGCCAAAACAGGAAAAGAATTTTTTATACAATTTTGTTTTTTTTTTTTAATTACTTATGGCTGAATTGAATTTTAATATACATATACTTTAGTTTTATTTTTTTTTTTCTTTTTCTTAAAAGAAAACTTTTATTACATTTAACGTATAATTTTTAAAATTATTAAAGTAATCTTAATAATAATCTTAAAAAAAAATTTTTTTAATTTCACCTATAATAAAATATTTAAGGAATATTTAAAAAAACGTGTTTATACAATTTATATATATATTTTTTTAAATTAATATCCTATTTATTTAATTTCTATGTTATAAATTGTATTTTAGAAAAAAAAAAACTCAATAAATATTTTTTAAAAACAATTTAACGGTGCTAAAATTAAGATTTTAAAATGAAAAAATAATTATTTTTTTCTGTTTTATTTTAAAATATAAAACAATTTTTAGTTGATTCACATAGAAAAAAAAAAAAAATTAATTTTATAGTTTTTTTAATTGCGTATATTCAGCCAATACTGCTAAATTTAGCTGAATTAAATATAAATAGGTACCTTTTTCACTTTAACTGAAGATATTTTTCATTTAAATGACGACATTATTAAGATTTTTTGTTAGAAAAAGTTTTAGCTTTGTTTGGTTTAGTTGAGTTTTTTGTTATGTTTAGTGACATTTCAAACGTCAAACGTCAGAACTAAGAGAATAGAAATCCTTTTCGATACTTTAAAATTACTTTAATTTAAAAACTTTTATTTTAATTGAAACATTGTAAATTGCATTGTATATCTTTTCTAATAATTTATTTGTTTATTTATTTGATAATATATTTTTCAAAATAAAAAAAAAAAACAAATTGTAAAACAAAAAAAGAGGTTTTGAAAATTTTAACATAAAAAAATTTTAAGATCAATTTTTGACATAAACAAAATTGTAAAACTTTTTACAATTTTTTTTAATAAACAGCAAAAACTAAAACTTAAAACAGTTTAAAACATTTTTAACAGTTTAAATTAACAAAAAATATTTTAATTTTTTAGGCTATAAGTATAGCTATAACTGAAATGCTTCTGGAAAATGTTTATTTTCATTTTTTTGCACCAAAGACATATAAAATTTAACAAAAGTGTTGATTGAATGATTAAATAATTTCTAAAGAATAAATTCTGCTACGAATTTCTAAATTTTAATTTAAATATTTAAAAAAAAAATCAATATTATGATTTTCCGGATTGGTAATCATTTTCCTGAACAAATGATCAGTAATTGTGCTAATAAAACAAAATTGTTCCAATGACATATGTTTCATTTCTTCCCATTTCAGTTTGTCATTGAAAAAAATTCTGATTCAATTCTTGATATATTTCATTATGTTTTAGTATTTTAATGAGTTTAGACTTAAATTTTGTTTTTTTATTATTTTGTTTAAGTTTAGTTTTAAAATTATTTGTTTTAAAATGGAAATTTCAAAAAAAGTAAACAAAAAAATTAATTCTAGAAAATTTTTACTTTTTTATTCTTCTCAATTTAGCCAATGTCATTATTAAATAAAACAATCTTTTTTTATTCTTTATTAGTTAGTCATTTTCTACCAATAATAATTAAATAAATTAAAATAATAAAACTTTATTTTGCAAACATCGAAATAACGCTAACAACAATTTAAATTTAAATTACATTTATTTTTATTTTGCCTTCATTATTATCATTTGACATTTAACAGATAATTTAACTGACAGTTTTCTCTGATTGCTATAATCGCCTATACGGAAAAAAGTATAAGTTTTCAATGAAACGTTTTTTCCGGAAGCATTTCAATGATAGCTATAACTGGCTCCTAAGTGAAAATTGTTTTGCTTCATTGTGAAGATATTCTTCAAGTGAAGACATTGTTACTTTAGTAATTTATATATGTATAAATATATGTATGTATGTATGAGGAATATGTATATTAACTTACTAAAATTAAAATGTCCTTAGTTAAAGTGGTTAAAGAAAAAATACTCTCTTTTAAGCAAAAATGATTTCACTTTAAATAAAAAAATTTCACTTAAAGTAAAATAGTATTCAGTTAAAGTAAGAAAGGTATAGAAATAATAATTTTTTTTTTCTTATATTCAGCCAAAAATTCTATCACAAGTGAAGAATTTTTTCTTTTCCTTTTACTTCGATTGTAATATTTCCATTATTTAATTTTTTTCATTTATTCAAAAATTCAAATATATAAAAAACTGTTAAATATATGTTTGTATAAATAAAATAAGAAAAATAAAAAAATTTAAATATTATAAAAAAAACAGTTATCAATTTTTAATATTTGCGCGATAAAAACAAAAAAAAATTTGAAAATAACTAAATAATAAATTAATAAAAAAAAGAAAAAAAAAAAAATAAATTTGTAAAAAATATTACCAAAATAAAAAAATAAACTTAGTATTTTAAGCAGCGAAATAATTACATATATTGATATAAATTTACATTATAAATATTGCTATATATATATACATATATATATATATAGAAAAAAAAACATATATGGTGTTATTAATTATACTAAGAGAAGCTTTTAATGTGCCCAATTATTTTAAATCTAAAATCTAAACAGAAAAAAAAAAAATGATTAAAATGGAAAAATGATTGTATCTATAATTTTATTGAAATACATATTTTTTTTTTTGTTTTTGTAAATATGTACTGCATTTCAAAACTCAGAGTAATCAGAAAAAAAAGAAAGAAAAAACAGTAATATAGTCGTTTCCAATAAAATAGTTATATCTACATATAGAATGGATTATTGTATAGAAAAATAAAAAAGAACATATTATGTACGTATATATGTATGTACATATATATAGATTTATGTATAGAAATGTCAATAAAAATTGTTAAATATAAATAAAATGTCAGAATGTTGAATTGCTCAACACATTGTTAAAGCTGAAAAAAAAAGGTGATGGCTCAATTTCTTTCTTTACTTCTTTGATCTTGTTTGCTTTCGCAAAGTATTCAAGAGAAACAAAATAATTAAAGTAAGTACTGTTCAAAGTAAGTACTATTCAAAGTAAGTACTGTTCAAAGTAAGTACTGAACCAATACTTTGAAAGATCATTGTTAATTTTTCGTAAAGAAACATTTTTTATTAGTTTTGTAAAAATAAACAAAAACCAGTTGCTTTATTTTTTTAAATATTAAATAAAATTACAATTTAGAAATTGTCGAAAATCTTATTGATTTAAATGAAGTTACAAAAAAATCTAACGTTTAACCCGTGAAATTTTATTTCTGTATAATATAAGCTTTTTTTTGTTCCAAATAAATCTTTTTTTTTTTTTTAATTTCTTTTTTTTTTTTTTTTTAATATAACGAACTTTTTTACGTTAAATTATGTTAAAATATTCAAATGTGAAACTTTCAAAGTAATCAATTAAGGTAATGCATCGAAATAAAAACTCATCAAATCGTTATTTTGTTTCGTTCGGTTACTTTGAATAGATAAATAATGCATTTCGGACAAGTATGATAAGAAATAAATGTCATTTATTTCAGTTGTCAAAGTTTTCGGAAGTAGTAAAGAAAGTAAAAGTAAACATTGGGCCATAATCTTAATACTTTTGTAAAATTTCATGCATTTATATATGTACGAGTATGTATATAATAAAAAAAAAAAAATAGATAAATGTTGGCAAAATCAATCGTTAATGCAAAAATCAATCAAATTTATTAATTACAGAACTAACAAATTCTTTTTTTTTTTTTTTTAAAGTCTTTTCAAATTAAGCTCAAAATGTAATTCTAGCTGAATTGAATAATATCCGATTAATATAGTAAATATAATATATGTATGTATATGTATATGTATAAAAAAAAGAAAATTTTTCCCTCCAATTTGAAGATTGTTTTTACAAATTAAACCATGTTTGATCATATAACCTACATATATATAAGAAATTGTCACTTTATTTTTTTTTCAGCTATAGATAAAATAATTTTCAGCTAACAAAAAAACAAAATTTATTATATTGTAAATAATTGAAAGTAAAATAAATATAGATTTTGTTTTATAATTTTACCATTAAAGAATTAAAAAAGAATTAAAGAAATAAATAAATAAAATTTTAAATTATATCCAAACATACACATACACTTAAAACATGTTAACACAAAAATATATACTCTAGGAATTATTTGTTTAGGAAAGTATAATTTTTTTCATTTAAAAAAAAAAAAAAAAAAAAAAAAAAACAGAATTGGGCAATCCAAAAACTTAATGATTTTCAATGTAAAAGTAATTCTGTTAAATAACAGTTATAACATGTAATAAAATTATATAATTAATTTGTAAATTAATTAAAATATTATAAAATATTTGTATAAAATTAATAATATAATATAATATGTATATAAATACATATTAGATATACACATGTTTGTATATGTAAAAAATTAATAATAATTTCAAAAAAAAAAAAAAGAAAAAAAAAAATAAAATAAAAAATCGGTAAAAATTGTATTAAAGACTGAAATTAATAAATCCAAAAAAAAAAAATAAAATAAATTTTTTTTAATTTTGTATTTTATAAAATATTTTTCAGATTCATTTAATTTGTTTAGCAAAATGAAAATTTATTATTTCATAACAGTCTGTAACAACTTTTGCAGTTATTTTTAATAGTTTCAGTAGCAGTTTTTTGATTTTTAATTGACAGCTGTTTATTCAAACTCGCAATGAGCAGAACTGAATTTTTGATTGAAATTTCAAAAATCAAGAAAAATTATAAAATTAAAAAAAAATTTTGGCATTTTTCTTTATAAATAAACCTTTTAATTTTAAAGCTTAATACGCTGAACAAAGAATAACGACGTTACAGTGTTTTATTAGTTTCTTTAATTCTCCATAGGAATTTTTTTTTTTTTGTAGAGCAGTTTTCAAATAAAAGATAAACCTCTGATAGCAAAACACCAAACGGAAACATTTAAAATTTTAATATGGGCAACCATTTTATGAATACTATCGGCACTCATTATTGTTGATTGAAATGTAAAGGAACAGAAAATAAGGCATTTAGAATTTTTTATGTTAGAAAAAGTTGTAAAAAATCAAGGGACAGTTTCTTCAATTTTATAGAAAAAACTATATAATTGATAATAGCCGTTAACACATGTAAACGGTTTATATAATATTGCAGCTTTAGTTTTTGTATCATTTCATTACTTCATTTCATTACAGTTGTACAGGTTTAATATTTCTGACCCTTAATGACTCCTAAACGAGAAGGAGCAAATATTTTTTTTGACTAAATGTACTTATTTTTAAAATTCTTTTTAGTCTCAAAGATTTCATAGATCTAACTAAAGGCGATCCGGAGATACAGATAATACAAAAATATTACAAAATGTAGTCTAATATAACGGTAAATTTAAATATTAAATTATAAGAAATTAAATAATTTTTATATTTTATTTATAATGCTTTAATTTAATCCTGTCGCCTTTAGTTTAAAAAAATACTAAACAGAACTTGAGATATAAGTACTTTTGAAAATAGGAGTTTTTCCCACTTTGAGGGTCTGTCAGTAACTCTGTGGGTACATAAAAATATTGTTTCACAAAATTAATTTTTTTAATGTCATTACGCCCTAATTAGAATATTAGAAGGAGAAGGAGATCTATTGTTAAAATTCCATTAGAGATAATTTTTCCCTCTTAAGCGGTATAGAAGTTTTGTAAACACACTGAGGAATAGACGGAGGAACAGAGTGAGAAAAATAAATTTTTCTAAAATGTTATAAAAACGACTTCCGACAAATTCGTTCTCAACTCTGATAAAACAAAATAATTTGACAACTCACAATTCCGGAAAAAGAAAAAAGATGGTCGATACAGAAATTATTTTATTTTATTATACTTGAAACGTTATGATATAATATAATATATATTATTGTTTGTTGCAAACCATTTTCTAGTTTCATTTTAATTCATTCAGCAATTATTTTTCATCACCATTTTTGTTGTTTTTTCTTTACTACATTATTTTAGAATAAAAGACAAAATTTTCGTTTGGTTAGTGTACAAAGGAAGTTTCTGAACCCATTTCACTTCACATTAAACACTTGTTTATGACACTATGCTTTTTATCCGAAAACTTCGAATAGTATCAAGTGCTTTCGGACCACATTACACTTCACCTTGATTATCGCAATCAATAATTTCGTGATACGACAACAATACTAAATAGGTGATCCCTTTTCGCACTAAATTAAATTATTACATATTCTTATTCCAAATAAATCATTTACCATTAGATGATGATACCGTATAAGTCAATGGAATGTATTCTATTCAAATAATAAAAAATAATAGAAAGCTTTATATGTACTCCTATCAAAATAGGTACTATTTGTAATGTTTAAAAGAAATTACGATTGGCTAATAATAATTGACATAATATAAATAAAATATATCTAATATTACCATTACCATTATCATTATAATTAAATGTTGAATAATGGTAAAATAAAAGATTTTTTTGAAGCTATCAAAATAAATTTTTACGTAAAAATTCTACAAAATGTAGTATACTAGAAGTACTACTGATTCTACTGTCATACTGATTTATTAACTGTCATAAATGTTAATTACTGAATTACGAAATATGGTATTATCGGAAAAATCAAGTATTATTGGAATGAGAAACTTCACCATTCTTGTGTCTCTTGCGATACGTTTGGAAATGACCTAAGCTTAGAAGGAAATTTTTGGTAATCTTTTCAAAGCTAGTGTAGATTTTTTCAATATATGGATAAAAAAATCCTATACAATACCAAATTTTTTTAATAGAATCCTAAATACCTTTGTTCGATAATATTGTGTACACAACTACTTAATATACTCATTGGCGACATATATGTATGGAAGTACATTTTGTAAAAATAAATAAAGCTAACAAATGTGTGCATTATATATGAAAATTTGATATTATTGGAATGAGTTTTCGTGATTATTCTAACAAAAATTCGTCGCTTCCATTGAGGTAATAAGTATAATATTTTTTTAAAAATAAAATTTAAGTGAAGATCTTTAAAATTTATAATAAATGCAGAAAACAATTTTCTTGCAATTCACAAAATTATTTGTTGAAATTTGCATCAAAATTAATATTATGATTTACATATTTTGTATGGGGGGCCTCGGTAGCCTAGTGGGTAAGAGAGTAAAAAATACGATGTGAACACCGAGGGACCACACACGTCGTAAGAGTTATTCCCCGCCTGAACAGGAAAGGCTGTGTAATTCCCTGTCCACATTTATGTGGCAGAAAAATGCATTAAAAAAATATATATATATATATTTTGTATGCATCACAAATTTAATAATATGGCACTTTTTTCATTCAAATCAAATATTTTTTTTTCTTGAAAATTTGTTAAAAGTTAGAAATCTAATTGCTGAAAATATGAGTGTTAGAAAATAACCATTCAACAACTTACAGGTCTATTTACGTATTAATTGAAATATATGGGGAAGTTCAAAGCAAAACATACTAGAAAAGGCTGGCGAAATAAGTTTTTAAATTTTATTTTTAATAATATTTCAAACTTACTTGTTTCAATATGAAGTCCTTTTTTTTAAATCATTATAAATCATTTTTGAAGATGTAGGTAAGTAAAGTAAAGAAATTTTATAATGAAATTTATAAAAACATTAACATAAGTACAAGAGTTTTTGTTTCCTATTAAAAAAAATTTCCTTTTAAATCATTTTTTAAAGGATTTTGTAATTTGTTAAATAATTTTTTATACTTCTCATTACTTTACAATTTATTTTTAAAAATCAAATTTAAAATAATGTAAATATGTATGTATGTAGTATGTACATATTTATACGAAACACTTTCTATACTTACTTAACAAATTAAAATAGTTGGGCATACATGTACAAATACACATAGTATATACATATACAATCTATTTTATGAAAATTGATAAGTTTGTACAAAATTTTAAATGGTACGGTATTACGGTAAGTCTTCCACAAAAATGATATTAACATAATACATAATGTACTTATGTATATGTGTGTATATAAACAATAAATAAATATTATATCATAATATGTATTATGTAACTAGGTTAAAATTATTTTCATGTAAAATGTCAAATATTAGAACCATTTTTTAAAAATTTAAACCTTATACCACATACATACATATAAGAGAGAATGAAAGAGAAATATAATATATATAAAAGAAAGTAAGTAAAATAAGTGTCATATTTAAGGTAAACAAACAATTTTGTTTTTTTTTTATAAGTATAGTTTTAAATTAAAATTTTTATATTTGTTTGATATTTAGTTTTAATTTTAATGGATAAATATATGTATTTTGTTTTTTGAATATTTGAAATTATTATGACTAACAACATAAATAAACTAAAATGTATATTTATATAACAAATATGTACAAGTAAAAAATATACAATAATATTTTAATTAATTTTTAAAATAAATTTAACCTAAAACCTAAAGTTATATATTTTGATATGTATGAAACTTAAAACGAAATTGGATTTTTTTAATTTATAAAGTAATTAAATAGGACCAATACCTATTTTGATAATTGAAATATTATTCTATAGAAATGTTATATGATCTTAATTAATTAGAAAGTTGACTTTTTTAATCGAACGTAGGAGTATAACAGTTAACGAGTTTAACAAAAATGTCAAAGCAAAATATTATAAAGTGTCATTATTGTTTTGTTTGTATTTGTTGTACATATTTCAAATTTTACTATTATAACTTATATTATATTCAACTGATAATAAACGAAATCGTACAATTGAATTTGGAATACGTTTTAAAGTTACTTATAATTTTTTTTTAAGACTTCATTGTTTGCTTGAAATAAATAAATTTTTCCATTTGATTTTGACAGTTCAAATTCATATTTAACTCAAATCGTTTAGAAATGGTAGAGTAAAATCTCATAGTAAGTGAATGTGGTTGTTATTCCTATAAATTCTACTGAGAGTAAAAAGAAAACGCACTCCGATACGATAGTCTTTAAAATCAAAATGGAATTAAATAAAATGTAAGTATCTTTAATCAAATAAAAAATTTATAAAAAAAATACTTTTCTTGGAAAATTGACAAAAATTAAGTTTTTTTTTAGAAAAAAGATTTTTTATTTTTTTATTGCATTTCTCTGCCACAGGAAATTACACAGCCTTTCCTGTTCAGGCGTGGCTGTACATGTCTTAAGGGGAAATAATTCTTACGACGTGTGTGGGATTCGAACCCACACTTCCTCGGGGTTTACACCGTATTTCATATGCTCTTATCCACTAGGCCAAAGATTAGACAAAAGTTAAGTGGAAAAATAATTGCGGTTCTTCAATTGAAAATGAAATGTTTACGATTTGATAAATGATTATATTTCTCACATCTTAAAATGGAGTTGAACTAAAATAATAGATATCAAATTTGAGAAAAATCTTTCATTGTATCATTGGAACACACTTTATAATTAAAATATTTTAAAAATTTAAAAATATTGTTTTAATCAATTCAGTTACAAAAATATTTTTTGTTATTAGATTTTATAAAATATTTTTTCTAAAGTCAATATTTTAACTGAAACTTTATTTTTAAGGAAAATTTTTTTTTTTGTGTTTTTTTAAAACTTATATAAAACACTTCGGATTTTTATTTCATATGTTAAAATATTATTTTAGTACAATAAAATGGAGCGTTATTTTTTTAAAGAATATATAAACAGCCCATTTTGGGTGTTTGTAAAAGAATTTAAACTAATAAGTCAAATATTTATTTTTATTTTACAAAAAAAAAAAAAACCTGTTTTAATTTTCATTATCAATATGAAAATTAGAAATTCATTAAATTGAAAAACTATTATAAAAGTTGTTTTTATATTATTAAATTTTAAAAATTTAAGTTTTTTTTAGTTAGGCGGTGTGCAATTCAAAAACTTTTTACTTGCGGTGAAGTGAAAAAAGGAAAATTTACAGAGGTAGAAAAAATTCAAAATCTTACTGTGCCAAATAAAAAAAAAAGTTTTGACATTCACAATTTTAACAGGATATTTGAAGTCCGTCAAAAATATTTATTTGTTAATTTAAATTGTTTATAAATTACTTTTCATCACTTTTCGTAATGAACAAAAAATTCGAAATTTATAAATACACTTTTTTTTAATTTTTGAACCAAATAATGTCCACCGATGCTGAGGCAATAGTAAAACTTACTTATAATGTCTTTTTTCTACCTAACCCCTATGGTTTTTTGTTTTGACATAACAATTATGTCATCATACTTATGTCAAAATTTTACTCAAATGGGTAAAGAGATAGCGATTGACATACAGCCATTGTTAAAGAATTTCAGGAAAAGAACAAATTTCACTTTTGTAATAAAATCGATACAAATATTAATAAATAATATAATATTAATAATATATTAATACAAATATCCCTTTAGAAAAAGTGGTGCGTAAGCGTATAGAATACGAGGATTAATATTTGTACTATAATAGGGGTCGAAGGAACAATTTCCTACTTTACGTGAACGACCCGATACGAAACTTAAATTGGAAACTAAAAAATTACAGATGACAGACATGGTGATTGGTTTAGAGAAATTTTTATTGGTATCTTTCCAGAAATGTTGATTAGTATTTTTAAAAAATGTTAATTGGTATCTATCTGTTATATTCTATTATTATTTGAATAAATATCTACTTTGAAAAACTAAAATATAATTCTTGAAGTTTGATTTTGAAAAATAAATAATTTTTAAATAAAAATCAAAGTCAAAAAAAAAATTTTAAAACATTTTTATAGATTATTTTGTCAAATGTGCTATTTTTATTTAATGCACTCAACATAAATTCCAAAACCGGAACCAAATAAATTCTAAACTCCAAATAAATTCTAAAAACGAAATGTCAAATTAATTTCAAAAAAATATTCTCCACTTAATTTTCTCGGGCAAACAAAATAGGCAATAAGGTAGAGGATATTTTAGTCGAGGATCGGAAGATCGGAAAATTTTATTTAAACGTAACCACATTATAATGCAAAGTCCATAATATGTACAATGTGCTTTGCATTCAATTCCGATCAATCCCACTTTTTAGAAATCATAAATACATTTTAATATTTGTTTTTTTTTTAATTTCTTAAATGTTTTTTTACTTTTTTGTTAGTACATAATCAATTAATTTCCAGAATGTATTTTACAATATTTTACAATAGCAGATGGAACAATAATTTTTTATTTGAACCTTTATATAGCGCTTTATATAATTTGGCGGTTACTTGTTTTGGGTACAATAAAAAAAATGTTCAGTCTACAAAAAATATTTTATTTGATACCTTTTTTTGGCTTAGTGAAATGTCAAAATGAAGCAGCTCTCAGAAAAATCTTAGTCGAGTGTAGTGACACATATGAAGGATAGCGTTGCATGTATAACTTAATCTGCCATGGCACATTGCATTAACAATCACGTAAATACATTTCAAATGTTATGTAAGCCTCAGAAAATAAAAAGGAAATTGACTTGATAAAAAGGAAATATGCTTGAATAAAAAATTTTAATGAATAATAATTTGTCCGCAAACTATAATATATTGAATGTTCACTATAGATATATTACTTATAATATAACGGAAGGAAGGTATATTCCTTTCTTTTCTTCTTATGTGTTTTTCCTATCTTAAGATATTCAGTCAAACAAATACATGTGCATAATATGTACATATACATTTCGTTCACTCAGCTGTTTATATTTATGAAATAAAGCAGTTTCTCATAACTAATTCCATTTAAGAGATTTCAAGTTTTTATATTATTTAATAATTGACATATTTTTTTTTTTTTAATTTAAATTTAATTTAATTAAGGTTATTTAAAATTTTCAACTACTTGTAAAGTAACAAAATAACTGGTAAAATTCTTAAAAAAAATTTGAAATGAAACTATTTTAGCTTTTAGTAAACTATTTCTGAAGAAACTAAAACAATAAATGCATAAGCACTGTTCACTCAGCTGCTTTTTTTATTTATTTATTTATTTATATTAATATTACATACATAAATGTAATGCAATATTATTGAACCATCGGCTAGTAAGGCCATTATAGTGTTTTCATACTATTATTAAATTATATACTAATATTATTTATTTTGTTTATATTATATACTATATATTTACATTATATTTGGTCATAAGGAGGGCATGTAAAGAAAAAACACTTACGACCTGTGCAGTAATCGAACCCACACTCCTTCGGTTAATAAGCCATGTGCTTGACCACTAGGCCACCGAGGCCTCCCAGCTGTTTTTTTAAAATTGACTGAAAATATTTTCTTCGTCATTGCCTATTTATAGGGGTAATTATATTTATGATGTTCACATAACTGTTCTTATTTGTTTGAATCAATCTAATGTTATACTAATTTAAAAAAAAATAAAAATATAATTCTTATAAGATATTTACAAGGTAAGGTTCTTAGTTTTTCATTTTAGAGTTAAAATTGAATTAAATAATAAATTAAAATCAATTTTCAATTAAATTGTAAATTTGTATTTAGAACAAAACAATCAATTGAATTAAATTAAATTTATTTTTACTCATCTTACAGACAATTTAACATAAAATTATTTATTTAAATAACATTTAAAATATTTATATTAATATCAATTTTAAATTTTAAGATGAATAAATTGCAAAAATTTTTATTTTAACAAATCAAAAAAAAACAAGGTGGAATGTAAACCAACGGTTTTTAAAAGCGCACATTTCCAAAACTCAATACAAACTGTTTAGAAGTGTGACTTACACAAAAATTTTAAAATTTCATGTTATAAGAAAAAATCAAAAAATAGGACTATTTTGCAATTTTGAGGGGCTATAAGTTCGGAATCCTATATAACTAAGAAAAGCCGTTAACACACGTAAAAATATATTATTGAACCTTTAATTTTCATGTCTTGCCGAAGAAAAATTTGTACAGGTGCCTAAGTTACAACTGTCTAAAAATAGCAAATTTTCGATTTTTAAGCCCTAGTAGCTCATAAACACGGAGTGGTCCAAAAAAATTTTCTGAGCAAACTTATACTAATTCTAAAAGTTCTTTCTTGCCTCAAAATTTCAAGCCTCTATCTAGAAGCGTGCCGGAGTTATGAAAGTAGAAAAATCATGCAAAATTTGGTTTTCACATAACGGTAAATTTAAATACTAAATTTAAAAAACTTGTATAATTTTGATATTAATTTATAAAGTTAAAAAAAATACCTGTCGAATGACGTTTTCAGATTGAAAAAATCTTAAGTAGAACATAAGATATATGCATTTAAAAATAGGGCTTTTTCAAAGTTTGAGGGGCTGTAGCTCCGTAATGGGAGGGGCTACATGAAAATGTTGTTCCACAAAATTATTTTTTTTATGAGACCTACCCATGGTTAAAATTTTCTTTCTCTATCTTTAACGGTGTAGAAGTTTTGTAGACAGACGGACGGATGGACGGACAGAGTGAAACTAATAAGCACATTTTTTCAAAATTTTTTTTGGAAATGTGCTAAAAACAATATTTTCATTTGATTAATTCTTAACCTTAATATTAATTGACGTGTTAAATACTATGTAAATTAATAATTAAATTATAAGCTAAAGATAAAAATCAATTTATAATACATAATAATTTATAATACATATATTTATCATAAATAAAAATCTCATTAAAAATAAGAAAAAACACAAAAAAAAAAAATATATATATATTAAATTTAATAATATAATAATATATGATATATATATATATATACAATTATTTAATTAAAATAATTTTAAATACACTGATATGCATGGAATATATAATTTATATGTAGGTAATAATCCATATTTAATTTTATTAATATTTAAAAAAAGAAAGAAAAAAAAACAATAAATATTATGATAGTATATATATTATATATAAACTTACCCAGAGGATACTGCCGCCCTTGACTTTCTCGAATATATAATTAACATTATTAATGTTTTTTTTAAATTTATTTTTATTGAGAAATCGGCTAAAAGTGATTTGAAAATATGGTAATGTAAAGAAAATTAAGATTTCATACAAAAGGATTCGATTGAAATCGATTTTTAAATAAAAATAAAATGATCAATAATAAAATAATTTTTTTTTTTTTTTTATTAAGAACATTTTTTACTAAGAGCCCCAACTCTTGGAAGATTTTAATCGGTTCAATAAATTAATTAATTGCGATTTTTTATCATAAGATTTTAATAAGATGTTGTTAAGTACATTCTAAAATAAATTTTCTAAAACATGCACCTTCTAAATCTTCCTTCCTTCCCTACCTTTTAAAATGTGCAAGGTTTTTAGTTATAACTGGAAAATTTTTTAAGCTAGAAAACTGCTTGTATATAAAATGAAGAGTAGGACAGAAATAATTTGTACTGAAAAAAAAAATGTTATGCTAATATCATTATTAAGTTATGGGCTTTAAGGGATATTTTATTAATTATATTTGAATATTTATAACTTTAATTTGGATATTACTTGGCTAATATCTGTTAAAATATAAAAAAGGGACTTAATTAGCTTTAAAATGCTATTTATATGTTTATCTTATTAAGTTTCCATTTTATGGAATTAAAACTCAACTGTTGAAAATCAGTTAATAACTCACAACTTCTAAAGAAGTGAAAATAGAACACCATCCCACATCTTTTTGATACAAAGGGGTGTTTTGTCATCCTCGAACAACCATTTCAAGGAAAACCATTGAGAGTCGAACACCCTTTATATGAATAAAAATTTCAATTGAGCGGCCCTTGCTGGACCTAGTTAACTTTAAAATGTTAAAGAACATAAAATTTAAGAGATTCGATTTTTAATTTGTTAAATTGCATGATAAAATTGGACTTGCAAACAATATTTAAAAAGAGTAGTATTTTATAAAAATATGACACGCTATGCTAAACTGCCCGTAAAATTTCACCTATTCTCCTAAATAAAAGAAAGGCTATCAATTACTTTAATTTCATTCAAATGCATTAATTTTATTTAAATAGTTTTTAAAACGTTTATGATATTATGCATAATTAAAAATATAAAATGTATCTGAACCATGACTATCGTTTTGGGATCAAATTCCAGACAGATCATAAAAAAAAAAAAGTAAATCAAGAATAAATAAGAATAAATAATATCAATTAGTGGTACTATTAATAATAGCTACTAGAGTGGACTTGTCTTCAGTTTTTAGCTCAGATAGGAAGGAATTATATAATACTATGTTATGCAATAATGCATGTTATAATTGGCTGATGGCCTTTTTCACTATTGGAAAAATAGTTATAGTAATAGGCGTAATTCATTGTCCCATATCATAGTACAGCTCCCAATAAAAAATGTCCTTGCCATTGTTTATTATTTACTTCCCAACCATATACTATGTGTACAGTTAAAGCTTTCATCCCATTATATTAGCTCAATATGGAATTGGTTTCAGTCAATAAAAATCTGGCACTACCAAGGAAATGTTCTTGGTGTCTTTTGAAGATCTCCATCTATCTCACAAAAAATAAAATTAATATTTTATATATTTGTCTTAAATAATGATAAATAAAAGATGCACTTTTTGCCAGAAATTATAATTATAAATGTTCAGATTTCGCTGTAATATAAAATTATCTTATAAATATCAATTTTAAATGCAGCTCAGACTTAAGATTTACAGCTCAGGTTAACAAATGTTTTGTCAACACAGATATTTTAAAAATTTCATTATGTTAAAAGACTTTCAATTAGGAGACTTTTTTCCATGTATACATTACTTTTCTTTCTATACAAGTGTGTAGTGTACCTATGCAAAAATTATAATTAATTAAATACTTTTTTTTATTTTTTTTTAAATATTCATACCATTTTTATAATCATATTATCAGATATTACTTTTATATGGTACTATAATTAACGGGATACTTGATTTTTTTATTTATTAATTTTATTATTAAATTTTTTTTTTTTTTTACGTTTTTTATTTATGCTTTTAATGGGAAATTTTTTTATTATTTAAGTTTTATAGCTAACATCAATTTAATTTAAATGTATAATCATAAAATTAAATTAAAATCCTATTTGATTAAAAGTGTTAAAATTTTTAATTTTAAAGTTATTTTATAATAAATAATGTCTGCAATGGTATTACCGAAAACATTTTCACCTAATAAAAAATTGAAAATTAATTAAATTTCAGACAGAAACTCTATATTTTATCTAATTGGAGTTTTAAAAAATAGAAGTGGTAGTTGAATGGTTCTTCTTCTTCATAGTTGCTTTTTACTATGAAGGTTGGTCATCATCATTTGTAGGTTTCTTCTTTAATTGTCTACTCTGCATAGATTAATGTTGGATATGTTGTATGACTTAGATGAGTTCGATAATCAAAATTTTCTTTTTCTGCCTCTACCCTAATTATTATTATGTCTTGTAGAACTAGTTGTAGGATTCTGTATTTGCTATTGCATTTGTGATATGTCTTAGATATCTTAGTTATTTTTTGATTTTATCGTTGTTGTTCGCTTTCTATTTCTATATTAGCTATCTGTTTAGTTCAAAATTATGTATTTCTCCACGATATTTGTAAAATTCTTTGGTATTAGTCATATTTCGAATTCTTCTAGTGTTTTTATAATGTCTAACTGTTTTAGGAATCAAGTTTCTCATTCGTCTGGCATAGTAGCCCCAAAAAAAACATTTTAACAATCTTAATTTTAAGTTGATATTGATCTTATGCTTAAGTTTTTTATTCTACTAAACACGGTTTTGGCCTTTAATTCTGGCATTTATCTCGGTTTTTTTATAATCGGTTATTTTATACTATTATATATGTTACTTATATCTGCTTTTATAATTGTGCTGAAAAAAATTAATAGTTGTTATAATTTAGTATAATCAATAGTACCAAAAAATTATCCTAAATGGCAGAGCCAAAGTAAACAAGGCAGAATGAAAACCAAATGGTTTTTAAAAGCGCACATTTCCAAAAGATAATACAAACTGTTTAGAATTGCGGCTTGCACCAAAATTTTAAAATTTCATATAAGAAAAAATGTGAAAATAGGTGCCTAAGTTATAGGTATCAAAAAAAGCTAATTTCCAACTTTTAAGCGCTAATAGCTCTTAAACAGGGGGTGGTACAAAACCATTTTGTGAAGAAACTTATACTAATTCTTAAAGTTCTTTCTTACCTCAAAACTTCAATTCGCTATCTAAAACCGTCCCGGAATTATGAAGGTAGAAAAATGGTGCAAAATTTGGGTTTTTTCATTACGGTAAATTTAAATACTAAATTTAAAAAAATTATACAAATTTTGATATCGATTTACAAAAGGTCGAATTACAAAGGGCGTTTTCAGATTAAAAAATTGTTAAGTAAAACATTAGATATACACATTTAAAAATAAGGCCTTTTCAAAGTTAAAGGAGCTTTTTTTATGAGACCTACCCATGGTTAAACCTACCCATGGACCCATGAGACCTACCCATGGTCAAGATATGATTGTCTTCATTTTAATTTACCAAGATAGACTGTTGATAGTAATTGTACAAAAATCATTTGAAGGTATGGATTGTTTTTGAAAACAGAATATTATATAGACAGGAAATACGAGTATTAAAGTAACATTAAAGGGTTCATAGTCTTGATAATGATGCAAACAATATTTTTATCGTCGGGAATATAAAAGAAGTCTAAAAATTTTAGTTATAATTTAGGCTGAAGATATCTACGGTTTATTTTAATAAATTGCTCTTACTCATATTTCATTTATTCTAACTTTAAGTTAACCCTGTTTTCTAAAATGATCTGAATGTCTAATGTCTGCTGTGGAATATAGTCTGATATACGGAAAGTACCAAAATAATATTAAAGGAGAATCAAATTAACTAATTTAAAAGTTCTGAAAACGAAAAATTATTAAATAAGTTACTTAAAAGATTAATTTGTAACAAGTTAGTGTGTTTCAAAAATAATTAGATATAGAAACAAATAAATATAGAGCTAAGTAAAAGTTCAGCCGACTCAGCAAATACAGATAATAATAAAAAAAAAAAAAAAATATTTTTTCTTTATGATTCAATTTGCTTTTATATGAATCAGCTAATTTGTTGAGCCGCAACCGCAAATGAATTACCTTTATATACGTTTCTGGTAAAAAAAAAAAATAAAGCCGCAACCGAAAATGTATACCCGTTTTTCACCAGAAATATCGCGAGAATATAAAAAAAAAAGCCAGGTGAAGACAAAGAAAAGCTTTCTTTTGGCTATTATTGCACTAAAATTGGTTAAGTAGTTTAAGTTAGAAATCGGTACCGAAATATTTGTATGGGGGAAAATAAGCCGATTAAATTTATAGATATAGTTGCGGCTTTATTTAAATTTTATTTTTAATTTGTAATATTTATGCGGTTTCACCAGAACTTAAATTAAATTAAAATCAATGTGGAACAACAACTTTCGCAATTCTTATTGTTTCCGACAAATAAAAATACGTTCTTTTATAAGAATGACTTTTAAAAACTGTACAACAATTTAATTTTGTTTTCTTTTTATTTAAATATTTTTCAAAAAGTTTTGTTTTATTAAATTTAATATTGTAAAATTATAGTGCAGTTTATAACTTTCTCATACTCAAAACATTTAATATATCCAGTCTGCTTTTTGTAATTTAACTTATTTTTATATTTTTATTTTCGTTTTCTTTTATTTTCAGTTTAACACTTTTGCAGGTCAACAAATTTTAAAATGCGATAACTTTGTACTTTGTTATTAAAGTTTTTTTTTTGTTTTTGTTACAAGGATATAGGCAAGGGGATAATGAAAAAAAAAAAGGAAAACAATTTTTATTTTTTTCATTTTCCTTTTACAATATTGCATTGTTTTTTGACCTTTTTAATATTTTTTTTTTTTGTTTTTATTTTCTTTTTCTTTTTGGTTTTGTATTTTCATTTTCAAATGAATCGTTTTTGATTTTTTTTAAACAGAAATTTTTACTTTACATTTTCATTATTTTCCTTTTTACTTTTGATATTTATGTAATTTAATATTTTTCATTAGATTTGTTATTTTTAATCAGACATTTTTCAGTTTCAAAATAAACTTTTAAATATTAAAAAAAAAAAAAAAAGAAGAAAAATAAGGACAAGCTTAACAGTCATATTACAGTCACATTACAGTCATATTACTTTGAGGAATATCAGTTTTCTTTGAAAGTTTATTTTTTTTTTAATCCTTCTGTAAGTTTTGTATTAATAATCTGCGATTCCACTTAACTCTATTTGTAATGTCAATAGAATTTTGAGTCAAAACTTATTGTAAAATAGAAAATAAGATATACGTTTCTTTCAATTAACCAACCATGAAAATTAAAAAAAATTTTTTTGGAGGGGAACTTGGATAAGGTTTCACTTCACACCTATAGTGTGTTTTCACTTCACACTTACAGTGTTTTTTATGAGTGTGTTTTCAGTTTGTGTATATCTATTAATCTATTAAATTATTTATTTATTTATTTACTCTTCACAAGGCGATGGGCCTTTTTCCTTTCGGATGTGGGCCAATCTATTAAATTAATATTAATTAAAAAAATTAAGAAGTTTTATAATCATAATAAATAATCAAAATATTCATATACTAAAAATAATGGAATAAAAATGGAATAAAATAACCAAAATACTCAAAATAAAAAAAATAATTTTAATTCGTTCCTTATAACTCACAATATGTATAATAAAAAGGAATGATTAATTAAAAATAACGTTGATAATATTTCAGAATTTTCACATGAAATATGAAATTAAGCACTTGTAAAGTGTGCAAAACAGAACTAATAAAATGAATGCCAAAATATGATGTGAAAATAAAAGAAAGGCTTTGTAGTAAAAAAACATCAAATAGTTAGTTACCATATTTCGTATATTATATAAAACAATTTCTCATATATATTCATTCTGTACATATATTTAGCAATGTGTTTAATTTATGTACTAAAGTAATTTTTGTATAGTAGTTGGAAAAGTTTCATGTAAGTAGGTTCGTTTATAATAATTAAAAAAAAAAAAATTTTGTTTTTTTTTAAAAAAAAACTTAAACTTTAAGTTTAACTCTTTGCAATTTTTGTTTTTCTTGTAAAATATTTAGTAAAAGTATGCTTTAATTATAATTCAAGGAAGGAAACAATGAATTGTGGACTTCAGAGTAAGAAAATCAACAAGAAAAGAGATGGTAAAATATATGTTTTTCATTTTTTATTCGAAAGTTTTTTTTTTTTTTTTGTTTTTGTGTTTTTAGTGAAATTTACTTGGAAAATGGCATAAAGTAAAAAAGTTACGTGATTTAAAGAAAAGTAGCGAAAATATGAAAAAAAAAAAGAAAATTAAATGAAAATGAATTATAATTTTATCGTAAATACTGAACTGAGCAAAAAATAGTAATGAAAAACAAAAATCTATTATAATAAATTAATAACTGTATATGCGTATTTAAGAATAAAACAAGTTGAAAAATGAAAATAAAAATTAAAAGAAAATTGGATAACGTGAAAATTTCTTTGACATGTTGGATTTAAAGAGAACATAATAGAAATGAAAAGTTTTGACATTTTTAATATTTTAAGTTAATAATTAAAAATTTTTTCTGTTAAATATGTTTTCTTTTTTGAAATTGTAATATTTTCTATGATTTTTATTTCTTTTCTAAAAAGAAAAACTCATTTTTCAACAAATAGTTTTTTTTTGTTGTTGTTTTGTTTTCTTAATATTGTGTAAGTAAAAAGTAGTAACTACTTTTGAGCTTAAATTATATTTAAAAAAAAAAAACATAAATTAAAAGTTATTTTTTTTTAGGTCAAATGTTCGCAGGTACTGTAGTGTTTATAGATTTTTATTCATTTTAAAGTTACCATTTTGATGTTTATTATTAGGTTCTATGGTGTAGAATATTTCAAATAAATAAAATTTTTTTATTATAAAAGTTAAGGATACAATTTTTTTTATTAAGGATATTAATTTTTTTGCGAAGTAGGTTAAGTTTATTGTCAAACCTAGGCGACCGTTTTCTATTCGTTAGGAAAGATAAACCTTTCGTAGTAGTGATGACGGTCAACGAATTTTCCGTCTACTGTTTTCTAAGGACAAATTACTCTAGAATAGCATCATAGAAATGTAAGGAATGGTTCTGAATGCAATTAATAGCAAGGACATTTATATGTGTAATGCGAACATGGAAACAAATAATAATTGAAGAATAAATTTCTTATTTTTACAAATAAAATTAATAATTATCTATATACTTGACATATTGATGAAAATTTTATTGAATCATTAAATTGAATTATCTAAGAATCTAATTGTTTTTTATATACGTGTGAACTTTAGCTGGTATACTAAAATTGTTCCTGTTTGTTACATATAGAACTAGGCGTGATAAATGATTTAGTATAGACTCATGTGTATGTCTATGCGCTAATCTAATCGTCACTGTGTCACTACAATTATGATTTAAAAACAAAAAAAAAAAATATGGAATTACGAAATTTAATAAAAATATTTTTGAAACAATTTGCAGATTTTCTTTTTTTTTTTTGTTAATGAGGTTTGTCTCATAAAATTAAATGGTTAAAAACTAACCTTTATATAAACGAAATGGTAAAAATTTCAGAGCCCTAGATATCGTGTGGATGGTCAGGTGTACATAGCCAAATTTATTCAGGATTCAATCCTGATCAAGAATATACTCCATATATGGTAAATTTGTTATAAAATTACAACTATGTTCGTACAGGTATAAAGATGATATAATCTTTCTGAGATGAGTAGATATGTAATGGTAGAATGTAAACCAATGGTTTTTAAAGCATACATTTCCGTAAAGACAACATACGGAAACCGTTTATTATTGTGACTTGGACCAAAATTTGTGATTCTTTTTAGAATTTTATATGTTATGCCTAAGAAAAATAAAATTAAAAAAAAACAAGAGGCACTTTCTTCTGTTTTAACGAGCCCCTTATAACTAAGAAAAGCTGTCAACAAATTAAAAAATATAATGTTGGAGTTTTAAATTTACGTCTTACTTTGAAAAATATTTCATATTGTTGTTATAAAGCTAAAAAGAAATCTGCTGTCAAATGTTTTTAGATTGAAGAAATATTAAAGTGAAATCTGACACTTTTTAAAATAATGCTTTTCAAAGTTTGAGGAACTCCGTAATGGGTGGGCCAATATAAAAATGTTTAATGTTTTTTTGTGAAGTCTAGCCATTTTTAAAATTTCATTTCTCTATCTTTAACGGTGTAGAATTTTGTAGATCAACAGACGGTTTGATCGACGGACAGAATAAAACTAATAAGCAAATTTTTAAAAAATGTGGTAAAAAAAAAATAACCATGTATTTAACCCTTTAGCTATTTACGACAATATTTTATTTATACATTTTAAAGTTAGCCTTTTCCCGTTTTCTTTAATTCCTTGAAAAAAAATTCATAAAATTTATTTATGAAGTTAAGTTTCAAACATTTCCACTTTAAGAAAAGTTTTCTTTTAGATTTTTTATTCTTTTGCAGATATCTAAAAATATCATAAAATTTAATTTTGCGAAAAAAAGACTAGACATTTTTCTTTAAAATTTCTTCTTTATTTTTAAATTATGAAATTATGGATATTTAATGTAAATAATTATTATTTAAAAGATTATTACTTAAAAGAAAAAAAATTTTAATAAATTTAATTATTCATTGAGTTTTCTAAACATTAAAGTAAAAGCTATTAAAAAAAACAAAAGATATTCTTGTCATCCGGTAAATTTATAGGATATGCAATTTGAAGGACATAAAATTATTATCATTAATTTTAAAATAAAAAAAAAGTAATGAAAAATGAAATGAATGGACAGAGAAATATATATATATAAAAGTAATATTGTTGCAGTATTTATTTTCATCTTCGGTTTCAATACTTTTCGGTGTTACAGGCATAGCACACAAAACAAATTTTTCTATGATATATTAAGTAGTAATACCATTAGATATTTTGCGAAAGATGATTAGATAAGCATTGAAATGGCTTAAACTTATGCAAAATAATAACTAGGAAAAACAATGTCACACAGATAAATAAATTTAAAAACAATTGTTCAAAAAATAAAAAGGTTTAATCTTCTAATACAAGTTGAAAATTTAATACTATAATAACTTATAAGAATGTATTGCCTAAGGGTGGTTTCAAAATCTCTCTTTAAAATTTTCTTTCTAATTACCCTACTCTATTTTGGTTTATTTTTCAAGCCCCTTTTCTCGGAAGCATCTTTCTGACATCCTTATTAGTAAAAAAATTACGTTGTACTAAAGCTTTCACTCAAAGGTTTCATTTGTTTTTAAAGTGGTCGGTTTTGGTTGGTTAAAGCTCAATTTATTCTACTCAGAACAATCTCGTACGGTTTTCTTTGAAAACTTTAGAAGTTTTCCACCAACCGTTTCCTAAATAAAAAAACAACAATAGAAGATTTTTTCAGTAAATTTATTTTTCATCACTACGAATAACTTAATATAATTCATGTTAACTGTCTTATAATCTGGTGTCCTATTTTTATAGCATTTTAAATTGATTCAATTAATAACAGTTCGAAGATATTGAACTGATCAAATTCGGTACTTAAATTGGAAGAAATAAAAATATTCACTGTTTAGAAGGGCACATATATGAAGAACCATCAAAACCCCTACATTGCGAAAATAACAATTGGAAGCTTAAAAGAACTATGTCGACTATGACTATCACTATGAACTATCTAACTATCACTAGATTTAGTGATATACGCAGACCTCCGTGAAAGCAACCTCAGTAGATTTATAAGAGTTAACGCAAAACTATAAGTATTAGTCTTTAAGACTACTTTTAATTTGTTAAGACGCGGCCGGTGTTTTTAGTGACTTAAAGTTTCACATAACTGTGTTGCGTACAGTATTTTTCGATGATTCTCACCATCGTTAATTAAAGAGAAAAAATAACCAAAAACTTAAATTGGAAGGCTAATTCAATATGTTTCTCCATAAATATAAAGGCTTAAGCATATTAACGATATTTTACTTCATAAAAGTTTTTTATGGGGTATTACAGATCGTATGGCAATATCGTTAATCAGTAATTTATACCGTGAATTGAAGCAAAACTTTAAAAGTCGTCTTCCAAAAAAAAAAAAAAAAGAATGAATAAAAAATAAAAAAATTTGTCCTGAAAACTTTTGTTCTCTTTCAAATTAGAAAAATTATTATTTTTATAAGTAAAATATAATTTTTCGCTTAAAAAACGTTAGACACTATCTATAGACTATTATTATCACCCACCATAAATGCACAAGAAAGTATTTATGAGTGTTTTTTTTTAATTTTTTTTTTTTTTTTGTTAAATCATTTAATTTTTTTTTTTAGATATTTAAAATATGGAAATGAATAAGAAAACAGAATAAAAATATCATAAATATGAATATATTATTATATTAGAATTAGAAAGAGATGGAAAATAAGAATTTAAAGATTTATATGTTGTTGAAAAAGAAACAGAAAAAAAAAAAAAATTTTCTTTTTTCTTTCTGATCTTAAAATGAATTATGAGGTTTTTTGTGCCTTTAAGTTTATTCTAATGTGATGCAAAAATCAGAAGGATTTAAAATTTTTGTTGTTAAATAAAGAAGAAAAATCTCTTAAAATTGTTAAATAGCTTTTACATGCCAAAAAATTTATAAAGATTTATTTCTTATTTATACTTTTGATTTAAATTTAATGTTTTGTTTTATATATATATTCATATATATATATATCTATATATGTATATATAATATGAAATTTGGTGAAAGATCTCTTATATTTTGTGCCTTTCAATAAACTGAATATATCAAGTGAGTGTATAGTTTCCTTGTTTTAAAATATCAAAGCAGATCTGATTTGGACACAACAGAATATGAAAATTAATAATTACCACAACAAAACCCTATGATAGTTACTAAAAATCAACTAAAGGAAACACTTGTTTGATAAGTTTAGGTATAAAATGATTTATGTTGGTGTATGTCAGTTGGTTGATGTATGTTGATTTCTTGGGTTTAAAACAGGTTCCAATTTTTAAAAATAAAATAACTATTGGTGAACAAACTAAGTTTAAATCATTATTAAAACCTAATATATTAGTTAAATACACTTCAAAAGGATATTTCTATTTTCTGGAAAACAATGTCATGTAACTTCAATTCTTTTCCTAATAAAGGTGTCAAACTTCCAAAGACACCAAGAATGTAACTTCTTGATATTATCAGATTCTTATTAATTAAAGGGGGAAGTGGTTTGACCAATAATGGAATTCCTAACTGTTGGCGCAGTATATTGGATAAGAGGTAGGAATAGTAAAGGATATGACAGGGATACAGAAACTTTGAATTGGCCAGTGGGACTGTAAGAGAAAGATGAATTAGACTATTATTACTATTTTTTTGCTAACATTTATAAAGTCATCAGTATTATAGTAGTATATAACACTTTGCTGCAAGAGGTAATATTTGAAAGCAACTCGACTGTAGCAGCTAATAATAATAGATATTAGTATTAAGTTTTATTATTATTATTACTATTTGCTACAGAGTCAAGGTGATCAGTCAGTTAGAGCAGGCACAATACTACATGATGTAACCAAAGATAGCTTTACTGTAGCATCTATTATTATTATTATTAGGTAGAAATCATTTAAAAATTTGTTTTTTTTTGCAGAAGATAGAAATAATGTTACAAAAAAACAACTTTTATAAAGTTCAATTAAATTCACTTTGTCCAGCTTACTTGAACGGGAAATTAATTTCGATTCTAGATTTAAGGTTTTTGTTAGTTGAACTCAATTTTTTTTTGCTTAGATTTTAGATTCGTTATTTTTTTTTTAAATCTTCTAAGTTCTTGAAATTTATACAGAACAATTTATTAACTATTTCAAAATCATGATTTAAATCACAATGCTATGAAAAAAAATAGCCAAACATTTATTTAATAACATCGACCAATGCTTATATATTTTCTTCTTTCATTTCGATAAACAATCAAACAGCCAAACAAAAAAACCACCCTGAAAATAATAAAATATAAATGTAAACGAATCTTTAAATATTAATATTATCTTTAAGATACATTTTTAGAATATATATCATATTTTTAATATAAATTCAAACAACAATAAAAAAAAAAAAAAGAAATTTTGAAGATTTTATTTAAAAGCTGGTAGCACTTAAATAAATAAAAAAATCTGTCACAATAAATCTAAGAAAGTAAAAAATGCGCAAAAAAAAAGAAAATATAAAGTTAAAAAAAAAAAAAAAAAAAAAACAAAAACAAAACATTAAATGTAGGTATATCTAAACGTTTGATTTAAAGCTAAAAAGATCACAAGTGAAAATTTTGTATATGTTGAAAGGTTTAAAGTAATAATTCAAGCTATAAATACAAAAAAGGAAAAAGAATTTTCCAATAAAAAACAAAGACACAAAAAAAAAAAAAAACATAACGATAAAATTTAAAATCCAATTCTTTTTCAAAAGAAATATAAATTGAAGTTAAACGAAAAACAAATAAATTTTATTTGTATGTGTGGTATCTAAAGATACTTTATTTATTTTTTGTTAGCGATTTTATTTTTTGTTTGTTTTGTTTTTTTTTTCACGTGTAATATAAAATAAATATAAGTTTTTTTTTGCAAATAAAATAAAAAAAAAAAAACAAATTTGAATTTTGTTTTTTTGTTTTTCTTAACATCAATAAGTTATGTTCTTTAGTTAAATAAAGAATAAGTGTAAATGATGATGATGACGATTATTTTTCTTTTTTTTTTTTTTTTTGGATTAATTCAATGATAATAAAGAAAATCGTTTGTAAATTGAAGTAAAATTGAAGTAGAAGAAAAAGGTTTGCAAAAAATATTCTTCTATAGATTCTAATTTATTTTCTTATCTGCTTTTTTTTTTTTGTTTGCAATGCCAATTAAGGTACCTATATTATATCGATTCAAATACATAAATTTAAATTTCACTTCAATAAATTTTATAATTTATTAGAATCATGTATGTATGTATGTATGTATGTATGTATTTCGTATTATTATTATTGTTAAGAATATTGATGGTAATTTTATCTTTCTAATATTATTCTAATTCATAATAAAAGTGTGTACCTATTGGTTTTTTTTCTTTCCATAAAAAGTAGAGGAGGTTTTTTAGCACATTTCCAAAAAAATTAAAAAAAAAAAATGCGTCTATTAGTTTTTTCTGTCCGTCTGTTTACAAAACTTCTACACCGTTAAAGATAGAGAAAAAAAATTTCAACCATAGATAGGTTTCATAAAAAAATTAATGCTGTACAACAACTTTTTCATGTAGCCCTATCCATTACGCACCTGCAGCCCCTCCAACTTTAGAAAACCTCTATTTTTAAATGCATATATCTAATGTTTTACTTAACATTTTTTCTTTTCTTTGTAAATCAATATCAAAATTTTTTTTAAAATTTAGTATTTAAATTTACCGTTATGTGAAAACCAAATTTTGCATGATTTTTCTACGTTCACAACTCCGGTACGTTTTCAGATAGGGACTTGAAATTTTTAGATAGGAAATAACTTTTGGAATTAGTACCTATAAGTTTTCTCAGAAAAGCTTTTTAAACTGCCGCCTGTTTATGAGCTATCAGGGCTCAAAAATTGAAAATTTGCTATTTAACACCTGTAACTTAGGCACTTGTACAAACTTTTCTTCGGAAAGACATAAAAACTAAAACTCCTGTAATATATTTTTATGTGTGTTAACGGTTTTTCTTTGGTTTTCCGGACTTATAGCCCCTCAAAATTGCAAAATAGTTCTATTTTTAGATTTTTTCTTATTATATGAAATTTTTAAATTTTTGTGCAAGTCACAATTCTAAACAGTTTGTATTGTGTTTTGGAAATGTGCGCTTTTAAAAATTATTGGTTTACATTCTGCCTTGTTTTTTCTTTTACATTCAATTATAGTTAACTTTGGTAAGCCTTTTTTTATTTAAGTAGAAAATTGTTTTATACTTTGCAGGTTCAAATGAAAAATTTTGTAAAATGTTGTTATAGTCTTTGTTTAGTAAAAGAATTTTTTTATTTTCCTAAAGTGTTTAAGTTACAATGTAATGTAACAATGTAAATTACTAAAATAGAAAATGTATTAAGTACTGACACCAAAACTATTAATTCTGTTACAGTTAATATTAAAAACTGTTTTAACGGCTGTACTACGAAAACTGGTTTATCAAAATCCTCTTTTTTAAATCCTGTGTTTTTAAAAATTATATTTATGTAAACCAACTATAAAATCCTTCTAAATATTATTTTTACAAACATATTTCAACAATAAGGCATTTAAAATAGTGATAATTACGGCCCCAAACTAAACAATTTATTGACACCTGGTTTTTGTAAGCAACTTTTAATAAAATCGTTCCTATCGCATATTTATGTATATAAATATTCTGTAAAAGACGTATAACCCTGTTTTGGAATTCAACTCTAAACTCCCTCCTAATGCATAATCTCGCCTACATATATAATGTACGAATTGTATGTAACAATATAAATAATCTGGAAAAAGCATATAACCCTGATTTTGACCCCAATTTTAAAATACATCCGAATTATTTTTTTGCACATATTCGGGGCGTTTTAAAAAAAACAGAATTTTAAAAAACGGAATTTTAAAAAACAAAAACAGGTTTTTGATAAACTGGTCTTCAATACGCGATCCCAGTTTAAACTTATGTATGTCGCATATTTAGTTTAGTCGTTAATAATTATGACTGTAGTATTGGTACATTGCAGATAGTTTTCATAAGTTCACATCCTTATTACTATATTAGGTACTCTTTTTCTGTATTATTCAAATTAACACATTTAGTAATTGGTGAAAGTGATTGCTTAGTGAAACTGACAGATAGTGATTGCTTAATGAAAATCGTAAAAGAAATACATGTTCAAAGAATAAGCTTTATTAATTTCGATCTGTGAGAAAATACAATGACAAAAATGTTAGACCAAGCTTTCTTCGAGAATCAAAACCATAATTCCCTTTCAGGCTACTTCTCATCGCTGATGGGTCATAATTCACAAATTTAGTTTTGTAACTTTGTCCTATCAGATGTGAGTCAAAATAATGCTCAATTGATGGTGCATTTTTTTAAGATCCCTCAAAATGGAACATAACAATATTATTTAGAGTATAGTATGTCCACTTAAATAACTTAAATAATTTTTCATTACTTTAAATTTTTGAATTTTATTTTAAAAACTTAATAATTTTCACTTTTAAATAAAATATATTATAATTTACAAATTTAATTTAGAAATAAAAAAACAAAAAATCTATAAATTAACATTATTTTATATTTTTTATTGTTCAAAAAATTGATAAAAAGTTTCAAAAGATTCAAAAGAATCAAAATAATAAAATTTCTAAAAAATCTACTCAGCATAGTGGGGTTTGCCATCCACAAACTTCTGCTAAACAAATTTGAGTTTGTAACCCTTGATTTTGTAACATAGATATTTTACCAACTAAGCAATAATTGTGTTCTTTCAGCTAAAACTGTAAAAATTAAAAGCGTTTCTAACAAATTTATAGTTTGAATAAAAATTTGTGGTAAAAATGGGGGGATTTGTTTTGGGCGGCTATAATGCGAGAACAAATTTCTAATTTATAAAATATTATTAGCAACATTTTTGTTGGCCAATATTTTAGGGTGCTGTGAGTTTAGGGTGTTTCACTTGCATTGAGTCATATTTCACAAATAATTGTAAACATTAATTGAATACAAAATTAATTTTAGGTGGACCCTTGATATTGTGCCCAATCGATTGTGAGTCACAGTTACCCTTACGCTTTGGTTGACTTATAATACTCTATAAACCCATAAATGTCTAATAGATGCCCCTGCTTTTTGTATTATTGTTTTCTATCTTTGATGAGACATCTATTTTCAAACTAAATATGAGGATTATGACCTGATATTAATGAATAATGAGGCATAACTCTTAAAGGGATTGTGTTTCGGCAAGCTATAAGACGTCACGTTTTTGAAAATTTATAAAATAAAATTTAGATTTTTAAAACAAGAATTTAAAAATGTTTTAGATATTTTATTTAGATATACAAGTATCTTATTCCTATATTATGTAGGTAATAATAGTACTAATTAAACATTTTATTTACCAAATAAAGTTTAGAAAAAAAAACTATGTATCTATTAGATATTATTATATTGAAAATAAATATAATTATTTAAAAATAAAATAAATTCACTTTTATTACAATATTTTAATTTTGTCATTGTATCCAAATACGAAAAAAAAAATGCTCTTAATTAATGTTTATATTATAATTATGGTACATTTATTTAATTAGTTTTTAATTACCAAAAAAATAAACAATAATTTTTTTTTTTTTTTCTCTAATGATCATATTTTCATTACTACAAAAATATAAAATAGAAGTATATAAAAAATATTATATGTAAAAAAATATAGTAGTCGAACAATATGCTTAAATTAGGGTACGAATGCTCCTTTCTCAAAATCTCTTTAAAATAAATTTATCGAAATCTCATTTTTGTTTTGCTTTTATTTTTATTTTATTTTATTTTTTTAATTTTTAGCACATTTTTAAAAAGAGAGACATGGATATCAGAAGTCGGATATTTAAACTCTAAAATACTTCCTAATTTTGTTTTTATCATATATGTTGTAAACCTCTGTTAAACAAATTATTGAAACCCTGATTTTAAATCCAATTCTAAAATCCCTTCAAAGCTCACATATACATACATATATAATATGTAAATATTCTGGAAAAAGCGTAAAACTCTAAATTCAAGTAAAACTGAAGTAAAACTTTCAATCCAACTCTAAAATCCCTCCTATTATTGTTCGATAAAAATTAAAAATTGCAACTTCTTATTTTTTCCTGTATTTTCGTAAAAAAATTAGATTTACCGAGAATAAAAAAAAACGAATTTTTAAAAAACGAAATTTTGATAAAACGTGATTTTAAGAACAGAGATTTTAAAAAAGTAGTTTTTGAGATACGAGCAATCGTAGCGCACCCGTTTAAATATGCAAAAAAACAAAATTAAAATTGTATCTATAAAACCTGAAAGTTGAAATCCTATAAAGTGCGAAACAATAAAATTTAAAAATTGCGTCTATTTAAAAAAAAAAACAATTTGTAAGCAAAATATATATTGAAAATTTTATTACATTTTGAATTTTACATAGGGTTAAATTAAAAACTTAAAAAAAAAAGTCCTTATATATTATAAACTTATTATTATTTCCTGACAACTTAAATGGCTCTTCCTTTCCATTTCTATATTTACTTTCATGAATTTTTCAAGTGATTTTTGAAGTGATTTCCCAGCATAAAATTCAGAATTTTTAATCAGGATTTCCAAAAAGATTTGTCAATATTACTTCATATTAGTTTAAAGGATCTACAACTAAATATGATAAAATGTTGATAGAAATTACATAAAATATTGATCAGGCACAAGATCGGTTTATTTGTTATATCGTACACCTTAACAAAAATTTAGAAAGTACGAAGTTGTTCTTTTGTAAATCGCTTTTCATTTTATAATTTATTACCTTTTAATCTCAGCCGAATGAATTTAAATTTAAGTTTATATCCAAACGGTCCCGAATATAAAAAAACTCTTCATTTTATAATATTTTTGTTCCATGCTTAATAACTAATTTGAAAAATTTTCTACTTTGTAAAGAATGCTTAGCTTAAGATTAGATTGATCTTTGGCGGGAAGTTTGTTCTAACTTATTATTAATTTACAAGTAGGCAATTTTTTTTATTTTACTTCATAATGTTTTATACATGTTAATTATTATAATATATATGTATATATTTTCTGTCAAAAACAAATATATTGTATAGCCTTTGTAATAAAGGCTTTCAAAATAAAAATTTGTTAATTTGGTATAGCAAGGGTTAAAATATATATTTTTTTTATCGTGGGTTGATGTGAATTTTTAAAAGACAAAATGTATAACTGTAGCACAATATCTGCCAAATTTTTAACTGTTAAACCTCACTCATCTCTATTAAAACTAGTTAACGTTTACTTTTAGTGTATCTTATAAACTTTGGTTAAGGAAATTTGTACTTTGGACTAAATCAAAACGTCTCTCTCTTTTGAGCTATAGTAATCTTATTATCTATAAGTAAAATAGCTTCTACATGTATATACTGTTGTCAACTAAAGCTTTATGTTTTATGACATATCTCTTTATAATCTATACCTTTAAAATTCCTAAATATAAATATCTATAAACAACACTTATAAATATATTACGCACATAACAGGAAACACTTAGGATGTTACGTTAGGACTTCATTCTGAAAAGTTTGGATTTTTGGAATTTTGTGCAATTACTTGGCACAACAGTATATCCATATAATATATGTTAAAAGCCATACTTTATTATATATCGTTAATTTAAACTTACAATCTAGGAGTCGGTAATCCTCTCTATATTTACTACTTAATTCCTTTTTAACGTCATTCTTCCACTCTAGTTGAGCATCTTGTGTCATTTCTATGTATCTTGCTGGGTTTTCGTTTAATATACAATTACGCCATTTATGTTAATTTTTGTTTAATGTTGTTCGATTATTGTAAAATGAAAATGAACAGATTTACTTCCATTGAGTTTTATTTTCCATTTATTTCTCCAATAATATATTTTTGTCACTTGCTTCTTTAAATTTTCTTCTAGCTTGGTTAATATTTGCACCTACCGCCAATATTGCATTATCGTCAACAAATGTTGTTATAATGTTTCATGATCAACATCTATGGTAGATTATTTCTATACAGCAAGGACAGTATAGGACCTTGAATATAAAGTTTGAAATATGATTTTATGCAGTTAAAATGTTCACATTAAATATTTGCTATGAAATTATTCAAAACAATATACATGGGATAAAGTCACCCGTCGAGTATCAACTCGTCGAGGATTTTTGCAGTATTTCTAATACTATATGTGTTGAATTATGCTAAGAACTATCTTTTGCTAAAACCAATGAATTGTGCTAAGAACTGTCTTTTGAAAGACGTGATTCATAAAGAAAGTTTTAAAGTTTTGTTAAGATGTTTTTTAACTTAGACAGATTTGTCCGACGGCCACATACATAAAAGTAAAGTATAGTCGAAGTTTTAAAAACTGACCATAAAAAAATTTCTAAATTATCAAAAAATATTTTAAAGCACATTTTAATTGGGAATAAATTTGGATTTTTAAATGTTTATTACATTTTTATTGTTGGAAATTTAGACATTAACGCCAATTGAATAATAAACACATAATTTGCTATAACAGATGTATGTGATTAACAAGTACATAATTATAATTATAATTATTATAAATCTATATTTTTTTTATTTAATAGTATCTATAGAATATAATATGTTTATAATGTAGTTATGCATATTATATTTAAAAGGTTTTTTAATAGTCAAAAACTGTGCTTGAGGGATACCATAATTTTATTTTTTTTTTTAATTAACTTTTCCATTTCAAAATCACTAATTGTTGCATTTTTAAGAATAATGACAAAAAAACGCCAAAAAAAAAAAGATTTATTTTACAGTTCTTGAAAATTATTTTATTATCAGCCAAAAATTAATTCAGCCTTGTCCTCGTTTAAGAAGTTTTAATTATTGGTATTAAACTAAGTTTCTTAGATAAAACATTTACATAAGCTTCACTTAGTATAATTATATTTAAGTCCTTTTGTTTGATGAATGTTTTAATTGATTGGACATAGGTATAAGAAAATAGTTAGAAAAGATGGAAAAGGGAACGTATATCCACCTTTAAGCAAGTTAGAGCTCTTTTTGATACCTCTGATAAGTTTTTTTCCTTATCAAACTATTAGCAGCTTATTACAAGGCGCTGTTAATCGATTAAGTCCACCTCCAATAGATCGAAAAGGTTATTTAAAATGAATTTGTCCAGAAACTTTCCACTTTTTAGAGTGTTGGGCATTGAAGTGTTGGGCATTCGCATAATAGGTAAAATATTGGTTCCTCTTCTTCTTTATCTTTACAGCTTCTGCAAAAGTCATATGAGGGAATTTCTAATATTTTGTCATATCTGCCGATTGGACGGTGTCCCGTTGATTAGACATAATTGGTTGTTTTTCGTTTTAATGAACTTTGATTTATACGATGCTATTAAGGTATAAACCGAAGCAATCAACTTTCTGTAGAACATAGAACCTAAATAATATAATTTATCAATTTTTAGCATATTTCCATATTATTATAAAAATTTTGAAAAACTGTGCCTATTAGCTTCACTCTGTCCGTCCGTCCGTCTGTCCGTCTGTTTACAAAGTTCTACACCGTGAAAGATAGAGAAAAAAAATGTTAACCATGCTTAGGTCTCATAAAAAAATTTATTTTGTGGAACAACTTTTTTATGTAGCCCCATCCATCAGGGATACAGCCCCTCAAACTTTGAAAAAGCCCTATTTTTAAGCTCATATATTTCATGTTCCGCTTAACATTATTTCAATCTGAAAACGCCATTCCACAGGAATTTTTTTTACCTTTATAAATCAATATCAAAATTATATATAGTTCTTGAATATAGTATTTAAATTTACCGTTATGTGAAAACCAAATTTTGCATGATTTTTAAAATAGGACTTTTTGAAATTTTGAGGGGCTGTAAGTCTGCAACCCTATATAAGTAAGAAAAACCGTTTGCACACGTAAAAATATATTACTGGAGCTTTAATTTTTATTGCCGAGGAAAAATTTGTACAGGTGCTTAAGTTACAGGTGCCTAAAAATAGCAAAATTTTAAATATTTCAGCCCTAATACCTCTTAAACAGGGGGCGGTACAAAAAAATTTTCTTAGGAAATCTAAAAAAACTAATTCTAAAAGTTCTTTATTGTCTCAAAATTTCAGGTTCCTATCTAAAGGCGTGCCGGAGTTATGAAAAACGAAATTTCATGCAAAATATGGTTTTCACATAACGGTAAATTTAAATAATTAATCACAAAATATTGCACAATTTTGATATTGGTTTATGTAGATAATAAAATGTTCGGTCTTCTCGCGGTTTTATATTGCAAAACTATTACGCAGAGCCTGAGATATGTACATCTGAAAATGGGGCTTTTTCGCAATTTTGAAGGGCTGTAACTATGGAACCCTATATTACTAAAATAAACTTTTAATACACGTTAAAATATATTACTGCAGCTTTAATTTTTATATCTTTACGAAGTAAAATGTGTACAGGTACCTAAGTTATAGATGTTTAAAAATAGCAAATTTTCAATTTTTGAGCCCTAATAGCTCATAAACAGGGGGTGGCAAATTTATACTAATCTGAGCAAATTTATACTAATTCTAAAAGTTGTTTCTTGCCTCAAAATTTCAAACCTGTATCTAAAAGCGTGCCGGAGTTATGAAAGTAGAAAAATCATGCAAAATTTGGTTTTCACATAACGGTAAATTTAAATACTAAATTTAAAAAAATTGTAATTTACAAAGCTAAAAAAAATACCTGTCGAATGACTTTTTCCGATTGACAAAATCTTAAGCAGAACATAAGATATATGCATTCAAAAATAGGGCTTTTTCAAAGTTTGAGGGGCTGTAGCTCCGTAATGGACGGGGCTACATGAAAAAGTTGTTCCACAAAATAATTTTTTTCATGAGACCTACCCATGGTTAAAATTGTTTTTCTCTATCTTTAACGGCGTAGAAGTTTTGTAAACAGACGAACGGACGGACGGACGAACGGACGGACGGGCGGACGGAAAGAGTAAAACTAATAGGCACATTTTTTCAAAAATTTTTTTGGAAATGTGCTAAAAAATGGTCACTTTATCAAGCGTCTCCTTGACAGGCTACAAAATTAATTTGCAAGTTTATGAAAATTTTAGTATGGTTGGTTGAAGATTAAAAGATAATTTTCAAATATAAAGACATAATGATTTTTTCTTCCGAGAGTATGTGGAATGATCGAAAGTAACTACAAAGAGGAGTGAAACGAGTTGTCTATGAGGGTATAGAATTTTACCCTACTACCAAACAAAAGGTTATATGACCTTTAAAACTTATGTAGTGCCTTGGTCAAGGGAAGTTAAATGGATACCAAATGGTCAGACATATTGTGAAAAAAAAATGTTGAAGTACATCTTGGCATTACATTTGTATAATCTTGGACAATTTTAGGGAACATATAAGATGGGAGATGATTTCACATTCATGATTTTCGTATACGACAAACGAAAATTTCAACTACAAAGAGATGGGAAGCATAATTATTTGAAAAAGGTTCAGACGAATATTTAGAGGTTCATTTATATCGCCATTTAGCATTTAAGCATCACCTGGCTGTTAGTATGTTAACACCAGTTTAAATGTATGCTTATAAAAAATAGTATTAGGCATTTTTGTTTTCTACTGCAATTACAGTAGGTATCATTTAAAAGTTTACTTAAATTTAATAAAATTTATTATAGAACATCAAAATAACATTATAATTATTATAATATAGAATAATAATTAATAATTAAAAAAATATGGTTTTTAAATTTATCATAAGATTAGAATTTTGTATATAAAAATGGAAAACCATATTAAACAAAAATGACAATAAATGTAATTTAACTAATAAAATTCATGGAATTTGGATTTATTGTTATTTAATAATAAAAAAATAAAAAAAAAAGGATTTTTTTTTTTAGAGTTTTACCATAAAACTAAAACTTCATTAAAACTAGTGGTTAGAATTTTTTTTTTTGTTCTTTTCAAAATAAAATTAATTAAATTGATGTGGCTTAGCTTTTGGATAACCGAAAACAAAATTGAAAATAAAAAACCTATTTTTTTTTTTTTTTTTTTTAATTTATTAAATTAATTTTAAATATTTAAAAATTTTATCTGCATTTAACCAGGACAACTGCAAGTAAAAGTATTTAACCTAATATTCTTGCAATGCAACTTTTTTATAGGTGAAAGTAACGTAAAAAAAAAAAAAAAACAATAAGTGATAAAAAATTCCGTGATTAAATGGATTAGCACAGATTTTTTCATTTTTTAAATTAATGAATTTAATGGCAATATTCCAATTCGTAGGATTAAAAGGATGAAATATTTTTATTATAACTTTCAGTACGTATTTTAACATCAAATGAAAGGATTTTATAGTATAAAATTAGAAAATAAAAAAAGAAATTTTTTTTTTTTCAAATTTTTATTTCTTTTTCTTGATTTATTACTCTTCTTTTAATTTTTTTTTTTTTTTACTTTCTCTGTTGCATTTGTGTGCTGAAAAAAAAAACATCAAAAAAACAAAAAAAAATTAATTTTCAATTCCAAAGAAAAGAATTCATTCGAAAATAAAAATGAATTCAAAAATTAAAACCAAAATTAATTATAACATCAAAACGTGAAAACCAAAAAAAAAACAAGGTAGAATGTAAACCAATGGTTTTTAAAAGCGCACATTTCCAAAAGACAATATAAACTGTTTAGAATTGTAACTTGCACAAAAATTTTAAATTTTTATGTAATAAAAAAAAACGTGATAATAAGACTTTTCTGGAATTTTGAGGGGTCGGAACCCTATATAACTAAGAAAAACCGTTAACACACGTAAAAATATATTACTGCAAATTTTACATTTTTTCAGCTTTAATAGCTCTTAAACAGGGGTGGTACAAAAAAAATTTCTAAGAAAACTTATACTAATTGTAAAAGTTCTTTCTTGTTTCGGAATTTCTGGTTCCTATCTCAAAGCGTGCCGAAGTTATAAAAAAAGAAATATCATGCAAAATTTAGTTTTCACTCGGTTAAAAATAGGACTATTTAAAAAGACTGAAGCGGCTGTAGTTCCCTGATGGATGGGGCTACATAAAAAAGTTGTTCCACAAAATTAATTTTTTTTGACGAGATCTACCCATTGTTAAAATATTTTTTCTCTATATTTAACGGTGTAGAAGTTTTGTAAACAGACGAACAGAGAGACAGACAGATGGACGAACGGACGAACAGAGTGAAACTAATAGGCACATTTTTTCAAAATTTTTTTGGAAATATGCTAAAAATAGCATTTAAAAGAAAAATTTTAGGTGAATGAAAAAATGAAAAGTTAATGGATGTAAAAATTTATACGGTTGACTGCAAAAGGATTCGAGAATATTTAGATTAAAAAAAAATAGTTGAGAAAGGTACTTTCATTTGAACTTTAAAAAAGAAAAAAAAACTTTAAATTTTTTTCATCGTATTAAAAAAGTTAAAAAATTTGTAAAATGTCTTAATTGTCTAAAAAAAATAGAGGATAATTTGAAGATATTTTAATACTAACACTTTCCAAAATCAAATTAAGTAATTACTTACTAAGGGTTTTATTTAACTGTTTACTCTATAAATTTAAGACATAGGTATATTTTTTAGATAATTTAAAAAACATTTTATGTATGCTGACTAAAATTAGAAATTGTGATTAACCACAAATAATAATAGGTACATATTATTATCTCTAAGTGGGATAAATAGGAGATAAAATTAATACAATTCAAGTTAACAGTGCTTTAGAGTTTTTCGCTTGTAAGAGACTAGGCACTCAAGAAATTAATTCGAAATGAATAATTGAAACTGACGATAATAGTTAAGACTTTATGTTAATAATCATAATTGTATATGTATGTCTATATACAGGGTGTTTCGCTAATAACATGCCATAGAACTACGGGTTGTATCGAAGTTTAAAATAAACAAAAAATTCTTTTGGAGTTCATTCCAATCCGTTTGGGATATGTGGGGGTTAAAACATTGGGTGGGTGCAAAATTTGATTTGCACATAACATATATGGCAAATTTAAATACTAAATTTAAAAAAAATTGTATTATTTTTATATTGATTTAAAAGATAAGAAAAAGTCCAGCCATTTTTAAGCAGAATCTGGGATATACACATTTTAACATAAGGCTCTTTCAAATTTTTATGGACTGTAGTTTCTTAAAGAGTTGGGTTATATAAAAAAAGTTATTTACCACATTAATAATTTCATGAGTCCTATATACCCAGTCTTAAAATGGTATTACTCTATCTTAATCTATAGTCATAAAGAGCCACGGAGCTGCAGTTCCTGAAATTTTGAAAAAAATCCCTATTTTCAAATGTTTATATTTCAACTTGTATTTAATATTTTTTTCAATATAGAGGCGTCATAAAACAGGATATTTTATCAATTATAAATATCACTTATGAGAAAACAAGATTTTTTTTCCTTTATATCTGTGAAACGATCTTGGTTACAATTAAAATTTTGAAAGAACAAAAATCTTTTGAAATTATAATAAGTCACTTTATAAAATTTTTTCGTATCACCTTCTGTTTAAGAGGTATAACGGATCATAAATTGAAATTTTCTATTTTCAGATATCTGTAACTTCGACGCTCATGTAAAAATTTTTTAAAATTAATAAAAACAAATTTAAGGTTTAAGGTAAAGTAATTTAAGGTTTCACATGCCTAAACCGTTTTTCTGGATTTTTTGAATTTCCACAATTTTTTTCTGATATATAGAAATGCTAAGAAAAATTTGAAAAACAAAATTTTGTGCAACTTCGGCAGACTTTTTGTTTAAACCTTAAAATTTTGAAAGAAGAAAGATTTTTTAGAATTAGCAGAAGTTGGGTAAACCATTCTAAAATTAAACTTTTAAAAGTGTTAACAGCTTTTCTTAAAACTATAAAAAAAACTACTGTTTCGTGATTTTTTAAAATTTTTACTTACATATTAAATTTGGTGAAAACTTAGAAACTTTAGTGCAAGTCACAGTATTCTAAACTATTTATATTGTGTTTTGGAAAGTGTGTATCTTTAAAAACCTTTGGTTTACATTCTGCCTTGTTTATATTACATTTTATTAAAACATATTAAATGTTAGTTTAACATTATGAAAACTTTCATCATAACTCTTACAAAAATAGAATTTTCAAATCAGTTAAAATTTCATGATAATTAAAACTCCCAGGCAATATTCCAAAAAAAAACAAGTTTAAATATTATGTTTCCAACTAAATATTTTTTATCCTTAAGATTTGTGTTTTATCAAATTTAAATACTTTGTTTTTAAATCTGTATCAGTAAAATAACTATAGGTAGGTACTAAATTAAAAATCAGATCAGATTAAAAAACAAAAAAGAAAATTCAAATGTAAATTAAAATTCTTATGTTAAACAAAACAAAGGTAAAAGTCAGAATCTAATTTTTTTTTTTGCTCCAAAATATTTTCAACTTAACAAAAAAACAAAAGAAAAGCAATGAATCTAATTGAAAAAAAAAAACGTAAAATTCTTAAAATATATTTTGTTATATTTAAATTCCAAAAAAAAAAAAAAAAATAAATAGAATCTAGCACAGAATTCTTTTAAAATTAAAATCATAAAAAATGGGTAAAGTTATTCCAAATAAAAGAAAACATTTAGAAAAAAAAGGATATTGCAAGAGAAGATATAAAAATGTCTTCTCTTAATCTGATGTTAAGTAATTACCAATTAAATTAATAGATTTTTTAAAAGAATAGTCGGAATAATAAATTCCTCCTGATTACTCCGGTTGTTATAGGTTATGGTTTAAAAATGATATTTACGAACACATTCTTTGATGGTGTAAGTTCACCATACATATAAGTTTTCTAAGTACGGATATACAACATCCTAGGAGATATTCCAGCTTATTTTATTAAGGGTATTCTGATATTCATATATAGAAGAGGGTATTTTGAGATTCATACTATACCTGTGAATTATAATATTGGAGTATTGCGTACCTAATTTTATAAGAACTAATTTGAATAATGAAATTAGACCATAAAATTTGATAAATTTTTAGATAAATAAATTTTAAAACAAAAAGAAAAAATTTTAAAAGTAGGAAAAAAATTATTTTTGATATTTTAACACGTTGACTCCCACGCTCACTAGTGAAGAAACTACAAACTACTTGCGTGTATGACTGGAGAACATCACTCAAATGTTTCAAAATTCGGTGCTCACTGGTGGACATAAAAACGAAATTGTCTTAAGCCCCAATGTATCACCGATGAAAAACTGTTAAAAAACAGTACATAAAATTTATTCCGGCTTTTCAAAACATTCAGTAATGTTCACAGGTGATACACATGGGATTTAACGCAAATTTTTTTTATGTTCACTGGTGAACACGAGATTTTCAAACATTTAAGTGATGTTGACCGGTGAAATACGTGGGACTCAACGTGTTAATCATATAAAGGATTATACTTATTTTTAACTTTAACTTAGAGGTGGTTTTTATAATTATATGTATTACAAACTTTTTTTTTTCTTGTGAGCTATTCTGAGGAGCAGGAGCTATTCCTGTTTTTTTTTTTTGTTCAGTTGTGTTTAAAACTGTTACTTATTTTATTTAATTTTTCCATACTGGACGTCAATTTAATTTATAACTATAATACGTTACAATTTTAATAAATTATAGATATTAAATCTTAAATTATTCAGTCTGAAAGTTCTGTAAGTTATTTAGTGTGTCTTTTTCTGGTACCTAAATATTAAATAATCTTTAAAAACACAATATAATTTAATAAATAGTTGAAAATATTTCTGTCAAAATAAAAATATAGGAAAAAAAACCAAAAAAAATAAAAATATAAAAAATAAAATATATTAAAAAACTGGAATTGTACCTATAAAAAATGTTCCACATATTTTAAAAATGAAATGGGTACATCCTTAATTTTATAAACAATTGAAAAGTAATATTTTTATATTTCATATGTTTTTTTACTTATTTTTTTTTTGTTTTTTTTTTTTTTTGGATATTTTAGAACTAACAATAAACTATAAGAGTTGCTTTTGCTTTTTTGGTTTTTTAAAAATATGTTGGTTATAATGGTCGGTGCTTGGAAATATACATCAAGAAAAAAGGTCGAATCAAATGTAATATTTGAAAGCAAAATAAGGAGTGATCTCATTTTTTTTCAAATGCAACGTTGTTATTATTTTTAAAATGGACATAAAATCGAAATCGGAAATAAGGTCGAAACTTTAAGTTAAAATTTTTTATTATAAAAAGCTGTTTTGTTAGTAATGCAACATAGTTCTAATTCAGGAACTCACATAATATATAAATATTCTGAAAAAAGGATATAATTCTGATTTTATAACCTCATAAAAGCTCTCCTAATTATTTATTTTTCATAGATATTTTAACATGAAGGTATTTATATTTAACCCTTTTATTTATTTTAAGGCATTCTAGAAAGGGTGCATATATATACCACTTTCCCAGAAAATTTACTATAATATAATATTTTGCCTTTCCTAGAAGCCTTTCCTTAAAATTTTCTGAAAAATAGCAGATATACCTCTATAGTCTGTAAAAATATACATGCCCAATGCGAGGCGGGATATGTATTTTTAACAAAAGATTTTTTTTTTAGTGTGATTCTCTGCCACATAAATGTGAGCAGCAAATTATTAAATGCTGTAAGGAGGAATGATTCTTACGACGTGTGTGGGATTTGAACTCACACTTCCTCAGTGTTTACAGTGTATTTTATACGCTCTTACCCAGTAGACCACCGAGGCCCCTATTTTTAACAAAAAACTTTCGAAAGTGATAGATAAGCTTTCTGTAATAAACGGAACCAATTTTACTTTCTTTCTCCTTATTGAAGTCGTATTTATATAAAATGCAACTTCAGTTTTATTACCGCTTTACTAACGAAATAATGTCAGATTCCAGCTTATTTATTGGGGTATTATTTCCTAACACTAATAATGTCTTGTCTTCTACATTTTTCGGACACTATTTATAGAAAATTTTTCAATTATGAACATTTCACATTTCCCAAAAAAAAAAAATTTTTTTTTCTCCTTTATTTTTCCATACAAGAAAAAACTTATTGTTCTCTTGTTATATTGTCATCGAATTATAAAAATATATATTTTTTGTTTGTTTGTTTGTTTGAATATATGTACTTATGTATTTGTATATATATACATTTCTGTTATAGAATTTCTATTTATTCTTCTTTTCGTTTTTTTTTTTTTTACATTAAAAGGATATAAAAGGATATAAACCATTCTGTTTATAATTGATTACTATCTGTTTTTGTTTTTGATATTTTTTTAAATGAAATTTAAAAATTTTCTTTTAAAGGATCAAAAAATGAAATTGTTTTTTTTTTTTTTTAATTTAACAGTTTTTTTCCGGAATATTTTATAAATTATTTCTTAACAAAGTACGATATGAAATTCAATTATTTCAAATACTTATATTTTACAACGTTTTATTTGTACTATATTTTAAAATAATTATTAATACAAATTTCAAAATATTTTGATGTATTTATTTTAGTAATAATAGATATAAGATACATTCTGTTTGTTAAATTTTAAATTCAGTTTTCGGTGTGAAGACAGAAGACCCTAAACTATTAAAATTTTTAACTTTATTCGAGTAGTTTCAAAAGTCTTGTTTTTATATTTGGAATAATATCTCTGTTTTTGTTTTTAGTTCTGCTAATTTTATATATTCACTAATACATATTTTTCCCCCCCTTGTCACTCCTTTGAGGAGCATAGAGCATCGACTAAGTCATTTATTATTCATATTTGATTAAGTTTCAGTTTTGTGAATCATTAATTTCACTAAGCCGTTGATTACTCGGCTGTAGCTATTGTACAAGAATAAGACGTCTCTGTTTTTTAATTTCTACGCCATCTATTGTCTTATACAAGAATTATGGTTTATTATTATTTTTATTATATACTTATAGCTATTACAATATGATATTAATTATGATAGGACATATGTATATACATATTTTTAATTTAATTAATAATATATTAATTAAATTAACTAATTATTATATATTATATATCTATATATCTATAATATATAATATATATCTATATTATTTTATTAATCTATATGACCCAGCCGGGGTTTGAACCGGAGACCTTTCATATGAAAGGCCGGTGTCTTAACAACTACACCATTGGCTGGATTCACTAATACATATAACAATACTTTAATTAATGTTTTCTGTAGACACTTTTTGTTAATAGAAGATTTTGATGCTGTATAACTAAATATAAATATACCTATAATAATGGGTGGAATGCATAAAACTGAGGTTAAACTCAAACCTCAATATTTTAAACAAAAATATGAGTTTAAGCGTAATTTTTATTTGAAAATGTGAGGTTTGATTTTAAGCTCTGTTTTATGCATTCGAGCCATTAGTTGTTAAATCGCATTTTTCGATTTGTTTTTTTTTTGTTTGATTAAACTGCTTTATATGTCTGCTTAATTAAAATTAAAGTCAACATATTTTTTAAAGTTAAATTTGTTTTAAATTGAAAATATATTATATAAAATACTTCGGGTTCAGATTGGATACATAGTTCTGAATTTCAAAATTCTGTATTAGAAAATTCGACTTACACAATTCTGAGTTAATAAAATTCGGAGTTAAAAAATGCTTAGTTACACTATGCTCGAATAGATAACTTAGATCTTTTAACCATTTCTAGAAATTCTGCTATTTAATATTTTTTTCATCTATATTTCAAAACAAAAAGATTTAAAATAATTTCAAAATTCGTAATTCACAATTTTGTAAGAGCAGAATTGTGTCAAATCAGTATTAAAAAAAAGGCTTAATTTTATAATTTCAAAATTTAGATACAATTCCATATATGTATGTAGTTCTATGCTAATTTATCAAAACTGTATATTTAAAACCTAAGAAAATTAAGCTATAATATATTATAAGGTTCTTTTGTGATTTCTGTGTTCTAATCTAACCCTAAGTTTAAGCAAAATAATTATTGATGTTTGTAGTACTGAATTTGAACGCCTTATTTTCAATTTGAAATAAAAATTTGCTAAAACTGATAAATCAAAAAAAAACATTTTTTTAAACTTACTTTTTAAAACTTAGTATTTTAGAAATTCCTCTGTGATTTGAAATTCCTCAGTAAACTTAAATAAACAGGTCAGAATTATTACATTTTTAAGAGAAATAGAAAAATGATAAAATTTTAAGAATTTTCAAAAATATGTAAATAAACTTCTGAAATACTAAATTCCATAATTACCTGGAATAAAAAAAATTCATATAAAAGGTAGATTATAATATGAACTATTCTTCTTTCATCCCTTCTCCTAAAGATATGCAATATTTTATATTACATACATAGTTTTATTACTTATGAACTTGTTCCATTTATATTTGTATAAGTATAATAAAATTAATGATTCATGAACCAAAGAAAGGTTTTTCATAATAAATACCTTATGTCAAAACAAAAAGAAGAAAAAAATTATACACTTACATTAGTTTTGACTTCATATAACATAGTATTTAACATTATATGTAAAACAGGATTATTTTTAAGGATTATTTCAATACAAGGCAATTAATAAAAAGATAGCTATACTAAAAAATATATTTTAGTTTTAGTTAATGTAATTTAGGGCTTACATTTGTAAATGGTACCAGTTAAGTTAAACATAATATCTTAGAAAAGACATTTTTTTTTTCTGAATGCAAAAAGAAAATTATGTATATAAAGATGAATTTTTAAACTATTGGTCAAATATTAAAACTTTTTTTAAGGTCTTACATTTATGTATGAACAAAAAGTAATAAATATGTTTTAGGCATTCTAAAAAGAAAGGTTTATTATAAGTATAGACTAAAGCGAGGAAGAATGCAGAGTTAACAACTGATAGTGACAATTTTATCCATACGAAAACATACTGTAAAATTAATCGTCTTTTATAATTAATTAGGTACTTATACGTTTATAAAAATGACGGAGTTGTGTAACAAATATTTCACCTTATTACGCCAAATTAAACAAATTTTTAAGAAATTCTTGCCATAAAACTTGATTATCTTTTATAAATTTGTAGCTGTCAAGCTTTAATAAATTACTAAGATATGAGTATATAAATTTGACAACCATCTGAACCACGAAACAGTTGAAACCTATCGATTTAACATGAAATTTAACATCTTTTGAGAAAATTTTTAATTCCCAGCATAGACACTGAATTATTTTCATATAAAAAATAAAATAAGTTGTATAACATTTACCCGTCCAACAGATTTTTGTTAAAGGTCATTGGAATAAAATTTAAATTGTTTTGATAAAATTTCAGATATCCAGCCTAACTAGACCATGATTTATTTTAATATAAAGAAAGAAATTGTATTTTAGTTACTCGAGCCTGGCGGTCGAATTTGCTGCCCCATTGCAATATTGGAACTGGCATTTTTATAAATCCTATATTCATTTTTTTAGTTATCGCTCGAACGGACAGGCTGGCTCAGAACTAGATGAAAGTAAGTTTTAAACTTACGAATTTGTCATTAATTATTCGACAATCATATTTTAAGAGTTATAATTTTTAATCATGAGGCATAGTATTCTCCTTAATGTCGTTGTGAAATTTGTTCTTCATTTCTTGTCTTCAAATTGTCTTCTAATGTTAAGGGATCTAGAAAGGGTACAAAAATTAAGAGCAAATAATTGTATCTAATTAAATTTCGAATTTATTGAAGGTTTATTTAGATGGGAATTTGAAGTTTCTCCCATTTCTCCCATATATGGTTTTATATATATATTTATTTATACAACAAAATATGAGTATTTTACTTAATTTAAGTAAAATATTTAAAATATATTAATATTATATTAAGAAAGTTAAATATTGTAAGCTATTCGATTCATTAGATTATATAACTAAAATAAATTGTAATCATCTCAACTCATAATTATTGCAATTTGAAGTTCAAAATAAGTTATAAATAAAAATAAACAAAATTAACATATTAATTTTTATTAATTTTCTAAAACTAACTCAATTACTGATTCTCATTCTAATATTAAACTAAATTTTAGATACAATATTATTATATACTTTTATCTCTATAAATAGTTTAAGATACATATGCAGGTAGATATTACATATTTCATATTTTATTGAAATATTTTCTAGATTTTATGTTTTGTTTTCAAAATTGTTGAACACATTATTGAAGAAAAAATGATTGAAAAATGTTTTTAATTTAAATCTGCCTGCCCGACTCTTTGCCTGCTCGTGTGTTTACAAAATATCTAAACCTTTTGAAATAAAGTAATGCAATTTTAACCATGAGCAAAAAAAAATAACGGTTATACAGCAATTTTTTATATAACCCCATCTATTTCCGAGCTATAGCTTCTCAAAGTTGGAAAAAGTCTATAATTTTTTGTAATTTTGTATTTAAATTTAAATTTATGTGACATCACAATTTTTCGAAATTTTAAGTCCTGTGTAATATCTCAAACAATTTTAGTCACAACCTTTAAATTTTGATAGTAAATTCTTAAAAAGAAAATTTTTGAGATAAAATCAAAATGAACTCTGAAAATTTTTTGTTCTTCCCCCATTTTAAGACCTGTTAAGAGTCAATAATTTAAATTTCGCCTATTTTAGGCTATTGCTGTGCAAATTATTTTAAAGTAAGACCCAAAAATTAAATTTAACATTTGTTGACGACTTTTCTATAAAATTATATTTAAAAGTTTCCCAGTTATATCTACAGAAAAAATTGTTAGAAAAAATTAATTTTGGCATAACTAATCATAATATTGTAAAATGACTTTTTATTATCCTTTTGAAAATGTGCTTATTTAAAAACTTTTGCTGTTTTACAAACTTCAATTTTTTTCATTATACAGTTTTTTTCTTTTTAAATTTTTGTGGAATCTAACAAAGAAAACAAAAAAAATGTTATTGTGATCATAAACAATAATTTTGTTTTATTTTCTGTTTTTTTCGTTTCTCCATCTCTCTAACGGTTCTAATCTTTTTCTAATTTTTCTAATATTTGTTTCTTATATTTTTCTATAACATCAGTACCTGCCACCTATATGAAATAAGGTAAAAACTGCATTTTATACAATGCAAGACCAAAATTCATCTTATATATCAGTAGTTATATGTAAATTGTATATGTGTATTTTTGTTATTGTATATGCTAGGATTTATGTAATAAAGGACAATGTTTTTCATAACTTTTACATGTTAAAATTGCAAAAACAAAACTTTTAGATATAAATTTTGATGTACCGGAGTATTATGGCAAGTATAAAGGATGGAATTGAATATTAAAAAAAAAAATAAAAATGGTTTAAAGAAATTTTTGGTAAAAATGTAAAATATTAACAGTTATTATTGTTAAATGTTATTTTGTTACAAATTTTGTTTTTTTTTCAGAAAATTTGCAAAATATTACTACACAAAAGTTAAACTTCTGACAATGCACATATAAGTATATATTTACATACATATTTAAATAAATATGTAAAGAATTTTTTAAAAATTATATTAAAAGGATTTAAAATTTATTTGTGGATTTTAAGGTTTGTTTTTCGGAATTTTGCTGTCAAAATAGAATAAATTTTAATTCTAAAAACATCTTTAGTACCTATAAGGAGAAAATAAATTAAGTATAATTGAAAAAAAAAAAAAAATAGAAAAATATTTATAGAAAGAAATATTTTCATTTTATAACAAAGTTTATTTCGACATTTACTTCAATTATAGAAAAAAAAAATTTTAAATTCGGTTTGGTCAGTTTTTTGTTAATTTTAAAATGAATCTCAATTTAGGCTATCCAATAATTTTATTAAAAATGGAATACGAATTACGATCAATTCTATAGTTGTATTAAACTGTGGCTATGATACAATGTTCGTATTGCCTAGCGCCTCGTTTTGATTCATTAATTAAAATACAATTTAACGAAATGTAATGTATTGCAAGAAGCGTCGTATCGAAGGAACACCAGAATAAAACAATTTTCTACTTTTAGTCGTATTGACATTTAGTTTATATTGTTTTTAGCACATTTCCAAAAAAATTTGAAAAAATGTGCTTCTTAGTTTCACTCTGTCCGTCCGTCTGTTTACAAAACTTCTACACCGTTAAAGATAGAGAAAAAAAACCATGGGTAGGTCTCATAAAAAAAAAATTTGTGGAACAACTTTTTCATGTAGCCCCATCCATCACGGAGCTACAGCCCCTCAAACTTTGAAAAAGACCTATTTTTAAACGCATATATCTGATGTTCTGTTTAAGATTTTTTCAATCTTGTCATGAAAATGTCATTCGACAGGTATTTTCTTTAACTTTGTAAATTTATATCAAAATTATACAATTTTTTTAAATTTAGTATTTAAATTTACCGTTATGGGAAAACCAAATTTTGCATGATTTTTCTACTTTCATAACTCCGGCACGCCTTTAGATAGAGGCTTGAGGCAAGAAAGAACTTTTAGAATTAGTATAAGTTTCCTCAGAAAATTTTTTGGTAGCACCCCCTCTTTAAGAGTTATTACGCCTCAAAAATTGAAAATTTGCTATTTTTAGACACCTGTAACTTATGCACCTGTAAAAATTTTTCTTCGGCAAGACATGAAAATTAAAGGTTCAATAATATATTTTTACGTGTGTTAACGGCTTTTCTTAGTTATATAGGATTCCGGAATTACGGCCCCTCAAAATTTCAAAAATGTCCTATTTTCACATTTTTTCTTATTACATGAAATTTTCAAATTTTTGTGCAAGTCTCAATTCTAAACAGTTTGTATTTAGTTTGGAAATGTGCGCTTTTAAAAACCGTTGGTTTACATTCTACCTTGTTTTTTTTTCTTTTGATATTTTATATTTTTTGATGCATTTTCATTGCATTTGCATTGCGCTTTCATTATTTTTGCATAAAAAATTTAAATTTCTTAGCATAAAGTAACTCGCTAACATTGGTTATCATTTTCTTCAAAAATCGAGACGGGGACGATGATAGAATGGATGTGCGTGTCTAACCGGGCATTGTGTCATCACCTTTAGGTTTCTAGGATTTTCGACAATTTAATTAATAACATTACAATAAATTATTATCATAACATTATAATAAGTACAATAAATTTTAAACATGTTTTAAAATATATTAATAATAGGGGCCTCTGTGACCTAGTGGGTAAGGCGTATAAAATACGCTGTAAACACCGAGTGAGTGTGGGTTCGAATCCCACACACGTTGTAAGACTTATTCCCCCTTACGACATTTACAGCCACGCCTAAACACCTAAAAGGCTGTGTAATTTCCTATGCACATTTATGTGGCAGAGAAATGCATTAAAAAAAAAAAAATAATAAAATGGCGTTAGCAGCGGAAGATTAAGTGAAAATTAAACTAAATACAAAAATATTAAAGCATTTTATTTCTTTAATTGATATTTTAATACAAGATAGACTTAATCTAGGTACATTCTCACAAGGATCAGGATATATTCCTTAACAATGATAATTAACATAATATTTACGCAAAAAATTTATTCAATAATGCAATTAAAATATTGCAATACAAGCAAAATTTTAAGAAAACCTTGGCAATTTTTATGTAAACTTAAAACTTACTTAATATTAAACCTTACAACTTTTTCTTTCATTTAATTAAAAGATTTAAAAATTAATTAACGATGTTGTTGCACTTCTATATCTAATGTGATATGACAGGCAATAACCGACACTTTGATCTTACCAATTATATCTTCAACTATATTTTTAAGTATATTATTTATCTTAAATATTTCATGTAGTTGACTAGTATGAATGTCAAATCTGGAAAAACATTTTTGGGAATTTGAATTGAAATTGGACATATTTACCCCTAACTGGCGTTTTATATAGTAAGATACTATAAAATATTGTTTTAAAAACTATTTATTGTCCCTAGAGAATTTCGAATTGCTGAAAATTAAAGGGTATATTAATTTTACGAAATAACATTATCATTTTTTTGATAGTTTGATCTAAATATGTCGCAAAGATTAATTTTATATGCAGATGCATTTCTAAGTATTTTATTATAAAAAGTTTTATAGATGGAATAAATTGATCACCAAAAGATAATTTCATTGCAAGATAGGTCTTGCTAAATGATAATTGCTTTATAGTTTTTTCAAGATATATTTTATTTTTTTCAGATTTATTTCAATTTGTCACACTCAAATTTTAATATTTTCTAGTCCGACTTAATTTATTGTCAATGATTATTTGGAAATCTGAAGCTGCAAATAGTACAGCCGTATCAGCCGTTAAAAAAATATTATAAATGTATAAAAGAAGGACTTAAGGTTTAAACCTTAAGACACTCCCGATTTTAATATATATTAGTCCGAAAGAGTATTAAAAATTTTGACTCTAAATTTATTAATAAATATTAATGTAAAAAAATTAAAGAATGACTTATAAAAAAAACTTCTTAATTTTTCCAATTTTCTAAAGTTTAATAAAAATGTCGCCTGTAAGTATATTTATTGTTCATTTTAATTAGAAAATTATTTCAATTATGTCACACATTATTCTAAGAATTCTTTTAATATTTCTGATTTAAATTAAAAAAAGATAAAATGAAGTGTACATCAATAATTAAATTTTAATTTGACATCTTTTAAAAGATTTTTTACTTGTTTTTTTTTTTTTTTTAAATTCTCTGTAATAAAACTAAAATTTCATTTTATCTCATCTAAGAGAGTACTTTGTACAATAATCGAGTAATTTATAAAAAAAAATTGATTTTACTAATTAGTAACTAATTAAGAAAGTCCTTTGTCTCAATGAAAACTTATTACAAAGTTTATATAATTAAAAAATTTTATTTTCTGTTTTTTTTTTTTGAAGTCCTTTTTAATGAATTATCCTTTCCGTTAATTATTTTCATATTCTATATTGTTGTTGTTAAATCTGTTATGTTATATTTAAGAAAAAAAAAAATGCTCTTGTAAAAAATAATAAGGATATATCTACTCGCTAAAAATAGAAAAAAAAAAAAATTATCTGGAGAAGAGAAACAAAAGTGATTGAACGGAGTGAATAAGTGTAAAAAAATTTAAAGATGAATGAAGAATGGAATCTTTATAAAAAAAAAAACAAAAAAACAGCAGAAAATTAATAATATTATTTCATTAAATACGCTTTAATACCCTTACAAATTAATTTCGTATTACATAAAATTTCATTTTCTTTTAAATATTAATTTTAAAACATTTTTTTTTACATGATTGTGGTTATGGCTTTTCCATATGAATTTAACTTAAATTTATTATATTTGCAATTTAGATGAACAAGATGTCCTTCCTCTTATACTGCAAAAAAAGAACCAAATTAGGTCAGATTTTTGTAAACCTTATTATTTGTTGTTAAATGGCTAACTTAGATAACCATGAACTACCGAAAATAGTCGAGTCGAGTTCAATACTTTTAAAGCTAAAATATTTTCTGATATCTTCCAAAAAAAGATCAATTGGTAATTTAAAGAAGAAAGTATAAAGGGGTCTAAAAATTTAAATATTTTAGGCATGCAATTTAGGCATAAAGAAGATATTTGTAAAATTTTTGACTTTTTTTCTCGTTGTAAACCTTAATTTCTCTAGAGTTTTGTCTAAATATCAATGAAGTATATATATTAGACCTAAGATGTAGGGCAAATCTAAAATATTTGTTGGCGGCTTTCAAACTTCATTAGATTACATGGAAAAAATCTAATATTGCAATTTATATCTAATTGGCGATCCTTCAGATAAACTTTACTCCTCTTAACATATGTCGAAATATTGGAGCATTAAGTCTTTTTTTATACCCGTGCGATAGGATCGGTTATAATAAAATTATTCCTCCGTTTGTAACACCTCGAAATAAGCGAGCTAGATATACCTTCAAAGGTATGGATCGGATCAGAAAAAAATTCTAAGTCGATTGAGCCATGTCCGTCCGTCCGTCAGCACGCTAACTCAAAAACTAAGAAAGCTAGAATCTTGAAATTTACACAAAATATTCTAGGAGCAATTTGTAGGTACCCTATTTTTTTTGGTTGAGTTCCGACCAAAACTTCGGGTAGCTCTCGAACACCTAACTTTTAGATCCCCACATTTTTTTTTGAAATAGAGCTATGCAATTTTAACTGCTGATAGATGTCACAAAAATATTAATTTTATTTTTAATAACTTTTTTTTGTAGCCCCACCCGTTACGGAGCAACAGCTCCCCAAAGGTTCAAAAAAGCTCTATATTTAAATTGTTATAGCACAAGTTGTATAAGGTATATCTTCATTTTGAAAACGGCAAACGATTACTGCTTTTATTAGCTTTAAAATTTATATAATAAATATATAGTTGTGGCATACGGTGTCTTAATTTACCGTTATGCGAAACTCAAATTTTGCAAAATCCTTTAACCCTTCTATCTTCTAAACGGTTTAAGTTGGAAACTTGAAATTTTGATAGAAGTTAGATCTTTGAAAATAAGTATGAGTCATTTCAGAAATTTTTTTTGTATCACCCCCCGTTTAGGAGCTGTAAGGGGTCAAAAACTGAAAATTTCCTATTTTTAAACTTGAATACCTGTTAACATTTTTTTGAAGTAATACACAAAAATTAAAGCTTCAACATTATACTCTTATTTCTGTTAACAACCTTTTTTAATAATATAGGGTTACTTTATAATTTGCGAAAGTGTTACTTGATTTTTTCAAATTTTCTAACAAATTTCTTTAACGATTTTTTTGCATTTTCTTTTACTCGATAATTTGAAATTGTTGAGGATATAATGCGTAGTACAACAAAATGTAAATAAATAAACAACATAACGGTAGCTTGAAGAATTTTTATTTATATGATATTGATATACATACATATTTATATAATATCATGTTTATTTATATATCGTATATGTCACTGATGAATCAATGATAAGAGTATAGATGTATATTATATAGCGCCGTATTTACATACATACATACATGTATTTTATTGTACTTATAAGAAATTATTCTATGAATGGAAATATTTTTAAAGAAATGTTGCAATGTATGGCGATATACTTATAACAATATAAATAAACTATGTCTGCTTTTGAAGAATGTATAAACATATAGTTTGAATATACATATGTACAACCCATAGTTCTAGAAATTATAAAATTCACCCAAATTATTTTAAAATACTAAAAACTTAAAAAAATAATATTATAAGCAGAGTGACAGGCTATGAACATACTAACGGGTCGTACGGGTATCTAAGAGTTGACAAGGACAACTTTATTCTTCCTCGTTATTATAGATATCTGGCATATAGCGACACTTATTCAGTTGACCCAAAATCAATAATTTCTCTCTTAAAAAAATTCTAACTAGGAAGGTTTTTAATGCCTCTATGGAAATTTGTAGGTGGACAGTAGAAATTTCTAAGTGGCTTAAAATTCGTTATGAAATCACATTTATTGTGAGATAATGATCAAATGTGGAACATGTTTCGATCTAATGCAATTCACAACTTTTCAAAAGGAACTTATACAGGTTCATCTAAAAATTCTAAAAAATTATCTTTTAACTCTGCTCTATCATCCTATTTCTTTTCAATTGCTTCCTCTTATCTATGTTTACAATCATTTTATATAAACGAATTCTTTACTATACAGTTTTGGTAGCACGAAAAAAAATTTCAATGTAAATTACTTTGATTTTTTGGATCAATTTTATAATAGAAAGATCAATTTTTTGCATTAATAAGGCAATATTTTGTAATTGAAGTTCAAAATTTTCAAGTAATTCAAAAAATTTATAATTTTCGATCAATGTCGATATCTTTTAATGCTACTTTTAGGTACGTAATTAAATAGCCCTTAATTTTAGTTTTGATTAAAAATTTTCTATTAAAATTCTTAAACTTAAACAGCTTTCTATTAAAAAATTAGTCAAGAATTTATAAATACACAATACAAGAAAGACGATAATATTTTTTTTTTTTCAAGTTTTAATTAATTACTGTATATCCTTGTTTTTTATTGTTCATTTTATTTAGTTGTATTTTAACTCATACATTCTAATATTTTTTCTTCAAAATTTTTTTTAATTAAAACATGAAAAATTTATTTTGTAAAAAGGATTAAAAAACGAGGAAGAATACATCAGTTGCCTTTGTCAACTCTTAGATACCCGTACGAACCGTTAGTATATTCATGGCCTGTCACACTGCTTATAATATTACTTTTTTAATTTTTTAGTATTTTAAAATAATTTGGGTGAATTTTATAATTTCTAGAACTATGGGTTGTACATACATATATTTAAACTATATGTTTATACATTCTTCGAAAGCAGATTTTAACCTTCCACATATCGATTATCAATCCAAAACTTTTCCAAATATTCTATTGTACCATTTAATACTAAGCGGCAAATTTATAATATAATGTAAATAAACATGAGTTATATAAGTATGTATACTAATATCATATAAATATAAATTCTTCAAGTAACCGTTATATTTTTTATTTATTTAATTTTTTTTGTACTACGCATCATCCTCAACAATTTCAAATTATCGGGTAAAAAATGCAAAAAAATCGTTAAAATAGGTTTTTAGAAAAATTTAGAAAAATGAAGTCACACTTTCGTCCATTTTAAGGTAAACGTATATTATTAAAAAAAGTTGTTAGTAGAATTAAAAATATAATCTTGGAGCTTTAATTTTTGTATATTACTTCAAAAAACTATGGACAGGTGTTCAAGTTACAGTTGTTTAAAAATAAGGGTTTTTTTAGATTTTGACCTCATACAGCTCCGAAAAGGGGAGCGATACAAAAACATTTTCTGAAATAACTCATACTCTTATTTTCAAGGACCGAACGTCTCTCAAAATTTCAAGTTTCTAACTTAAAACCTTTGGAAGATAGATGGAGTTAAAAATTTTGCAAAACTTGAGCTTCGCATAACGGTAAATTAAAACACTCTATGCCACAAGTATATATTTATTGTATATACATTTTTAAATCTAATAAAAGCAGTAATCGTTTGACGTTTTCAAATTGAAGATTTACCTTATACAACTTGTGTTATAACAATTTAAATAAAGAGCTTTTTCGAACTTTGGGGCGCTGTAGCTCCGTAATGGGTGGGGCAACAGAAAAAAGTTGCTCCACAAAATTAATACTTTTATGATATCTATCAGCATTTAAAATTTCATGGATCTATTTCAAAAAAAATGTGGAAATCTAAAAGTTAGGTACCTACCGAAATAGGGAACCTGCAAATTGATGTAAGAATATTTTGTTATAATTTCAAGACACTAGCTTTCTTAGTTTTTGAGTTATTTTACTGACGGACAGATGAACGGACGGATGGGCAAAGCTTAATCGACTTAGAATTTGATTCTGATCCGATCCATATCTTTGAAGGTATATCTAGCTAGCTTTATTTCGAGGTGTTACAAACGGAGGAGCAATTTTAATATAACCGATACTTATTGTACGGGTATAATGACTAAATGAGAGAATATATTAAATTTGAATGAATCAGAAAATAAAAACAAAACTAGGGAAATAGTAAACAGTTTTTAAAGCTAGGTAATTCAAAAGTGAACGATTACAGTTTTTTTTTTCTGTTTATGTATTGTAAGGATATTTCAATTTCATTTATTGTTACTAAAATTCACGGATAAATTTAGTATAATACTAAACAAAAAAGGAATTCTCATGGATCTACATTCTTTTTTCTTGCTTAAAATCCATTCAAAACTTAAAAAAAAAATTAATTCAAATGAATGAAATCAAACACAGCTAATAAAAAAAAAAGTTATTACAAATTTTTTCTCAAAAATAATTTTTCATTTTATTAATTTCATTTTTTGCACATTAAATAATTAATAAAAGTCAATAACTATTTTTTACTTCAATAAATTTGAAAAAAAAAAAAAATAAAACATTAAAGCTTGAATTACTTTATTTTGCAGAGAATATTTTAAAAACTTTAACGTTGTTGTGATAACAATGTTTCTTTTTGAATTTTCCATAATTCACCTTTATTTATTCGGCATTCATTTGTAAAATAAAATTCGATCCGCAAAGTCTTAAAACAAAGTAAAATTTTAGTTTCATAATCCTAAATTTAACTTGATTGATGATTGATATATCACCGCAATAATTATGATAAGTTTATTTTAAATACTTTAAATCTATTTTTATTCTTTTTAGTTCATTTTGATTATTAGTTTTCGTGCACCTATTAGTCTATCTTTCCCCTCGTTTGTTTTTTTTTACAAAATGTTTAAGATAAAAATAATTTCAGATTTAGATAAACTTCATAAAAAAGTAATACTTACTTGTCGGACAACTTTTTTAAATATATCCCATATCATCCACTGTCGGGTCAAAAATTTAAAATTAGTTATATTTAAACATACAGAGTTTTAAAGTTAAGACGAGAAAACTAAAACTTAAATTCTATATTTTTGCATATTGTATTAACGGTTTTCCTTTACCTTATAAAGTTCCCTTATAAAATCGTTGTATTAACAGTTTTTCTTTACCTTAGAAAGTTTCTTTAAAATCGTTGCAAAGTGTCTTTTAATTAACAAAATTTTAATGCAGAAGGGTCTTTGATGCTTTTTTAGTACCGTTTTAAAAAGTATATATTTAATAAGCTAATAATGTAGTGGTTTTACATGCACCCATTGTTGTTATCTTAGTCCCACTTTTTTTTTAGAAAAAAAAGTAAGCTCGTTAGGCTTAAAAAACCAGTACGTTTGTGTTTTTTAGCACATTTTTACAGAAAAAAAGTTGAAATATTGCTTGTTAATTTTACTTTGTTCGTTTTTCTCTCTGTTCACTTCTACACCGTTTAAGATAGCCCAATACAACTTAAACCATGGATAAATCTCTTAACAAAATGTATGATGTGGTACAACTTATTATTTCGTTTACCCATGATTACGTATCTAGAGCCCCTGAAGTTTAGAAAAAGTCTTATTTTCAAATGTACATATCTCAGGTTCTGCTTAACATTTTTTCAATCTAAAAAAGTCCAACGACAGTACATTTTAAAAATTTTGTACCATCATAAGAATATCAAAGATTATATTATTCTCAATAAGTTTCTAATAAAATTTTTCGAAGGTTTGGACGTCTCATAACACATATTAATGTAATTTCTTACCTGCTGTTAAATATGTACACTATTTAAATTTGTTTGGGATTACAGATACCAATCATTCAGATTGGCTTTATTGCATGATTGAATGGAAGGACATCAAAATGAACCATACAAGCATGAAGCGATTTTTTTTTTTAAATTGTTTAGATCAGTATGAAGGAATAGGTTAATTAAATAAATGTTAAACTTTAATATTCTGTTAATCAGTTTTTTTTTTTTTTTCATTTGAAGAAGATGTTAAGAATTTTAATTAAAAGATTTCAAATTAATAAAATGAATAAGTTCTTATTAAATAAAAACATTATAATCTATTACTATGAATATAGTTTATGTATGCAGTAGTACAAAAAAGTTAATAACGTAGATAAAGTAATACTTGAATTAATTAACTTGTTTTTTTTTCCCTTTTTCACTTATAATCTTAAAATTAGTATAAAAATCTCGTACAAAAACAAATTTTAGAGAGCAATTTTAGAAATATTTAAAGAAGAAAAAAAATTAAGAAATTTTAGTTATCTTTAGTTCGCTTTTATATTTTTTTTTAGTGGAATGCACGTAAAAAAATTTTTGAATTTCTTAAACATAAGATCCAATTTTTTGAAGTTCTAACAGCACTAAACCGTGCATAAAATTTACTTTAAAAATGCTTTTAAAATTACCAATGGCTATCGTACTAAAGAAAAAAGAAAAGTGAAAAAACTTTTTGCGTTGGGGGAAAATTAAAAATACAGTTATATTATAAAGTTATACCTCTTTATTATTGGGCTCATAGGTATATTAAACAATATTTATATGATAAAGATAGATTATAGCTGATTAACAGAAATTTTGAAGTTTCCAGGCTTTGTTTTTTGTGTATTCTTATTGAAACCGGTTTTGAAGCGTCAAATAATATATCATTCAGCCCATGATGTTGTGGTCAAGACACTGTCATTCCATTTCTTGACGTCGGCTTCAAACGCTGATTGCGTCATTTAGATTAATAAAAAATAATATAGATTTATCTTAAAATATATAACTAGTATTATAATATAATTAAATTAAAAAAGAATTAATACTCGTTATAATAGGAGTGGCAAGGAACAAAAAATAAAAAAGTGATATCATATATTTTAATACATATTAAAACAAAAAAAAAAAAAAAACAAATTCTTGTATAACATAATAGATGTCGCACAAATAAAAAATATATTTGTTGAATAATATTAAGGTGAGTAGTCAACGGCTTTGTGAAAGTAATTATTCAAGAAACTGAAGTTTATTCAAATATGCATAATAAATGATATAGTGGATGCGTCATATGCCCTTTATTGATGTGGAAAGGAGAGGAACAAAAAATACGTATAGCAACTTTCAAATTCATTTTAGAAATTATAACGTTGCACTTCCGCACTCTGAAATAAGTCGTGTCAAACTTTTTTTTTTCTGCCACAAAAGTATATTATATTTATTTATGAGAAAACTAATGTAAAACCTAATCTTAAAGAATAATTTTATAGTTGCAATGCAATGTTGAGTGTATTATGGAACAAATAAATAAATATAACATATAAATAAAAATATAAGTATTTAATAATTTAGATTTTAGAGGTTCCGTTTTGTACCTGTATGTAGAAATTTAACGAAATCATATCATAAACATATAAACAACAATCTATGATCGCTTAAAAATCCAACTTCTTCTATTTAAAAAAAAAAATAAATAAATAATTAAACTTACTAAGAATTTTAACTTTTTACATTCTAGAAACTGCAGGATTTAACCGAAATCCAAACATAGTTTAAAAGAATATTCTATCCGTTTTTGTTTTTAGTTTTACTCTAAAGTAAGTAAAAAAAAAACCAGAAATAGCAAAAAAATAGTGCATAAGGAATAGTTTCCATTAAATTAAACAGAGAACAGTTTAAGGGCAAAAGAAAAACTTAAATTAAGTGGAGTTAAAAGTTCAGAATGTTAAAATATTATAATATTATTATAGAAAAAAAAACAAGTTAAAGTAAAAGATATTGAATGATGAAAGTGTAACAGAAAAAAGCAGTGAAATTTAAAATAAAATAATACAAACGGTAAAAAAAAAACCCCCCTACTTAATTAGTTCAGAGAAAACTTAAAGCATCAATAGAGAATTTTTTACATTTTCTAGGATAAAAAAGGATAAAAAAATAATAAGTAAAATTCAAAGCTAGTAACAGAACAAAAAAAAAGAATTACTATCTTATTTCATTATTTTTATTTTTAGATAATTTGTTAAATTAATCTCTAATGGCTTGCATCACTGATATTTTCTCATCACTATTATAATAGACAACAAACTTTCAATGCTGCTTCAATGTATATGTGCTTATAAAATAAAATATAAGTTTTATAAATATACATTTTTTTTTTACTGTTATCCTTGATTTTTGATTTTGCTCATTATCATTTTGGTATTTACTTTTCAAGGATATCACTCCGACAAAATATATTATACAGAATACAAAAAATGTTTTGTTTATTAGAAAAACTCTGAGATGACAGGATCATTTTTAGCTTTTTACTCCTTTTTTTTGTTTTTTTTTCTTTTAATGAAAGAAAAAAAAAATTAATGTAAAGCGATGAAACCAAATTATTCTTATATATGTTGGAAAGAGAAAAAAGATTGAAATATTTTTAAGGAAATTAGAATTTTTAAATATTACAACAAAATAAGAAATGAAACACGAGTTTAATTTTAAAATATTTTGAGTTGATTTTAATTAATTAAAAAGTAAATAAATAAAATATTCGCTGATGCAATTACAGTTGCATCAAATATTATTATAAATTATTTATATTAATATTATAAAATACTGTTAAAATATTATAATTAGTTTATAATAATGCTTATATCTTTTTTTTTTAAATTATATTACGAATTCCTTATTACTTATATCTATTTTGTTAGAAAAATAAAATTTAATTACAATTAAATAAGCATAAAAAGATAAATTCAGTAAAAAAGTATTAAATAACTTAAATTTTTCGGTGCAAATTATCTTAATTTTCAGTTTGTCATAGAGCTATCGGAAACGTCTGCAATATAGTTTGCTCCAATGTTAGCTTATTTTGTCCATGAAATTGCAAGTAGACGAAACTACAAAATGTATATCGAAAATTTCTGTGATCTCTCTGTTGGAGTCAAATTAATTAGTTAGATTAGTTGTTTAAATTCTTTATACCATTTTGCACTGTGTATTAGACAAATAAACTTGTTATTGTTGTTTAAAAGGGGGGATCGACAACTATCCTTATATCTAGACTCTGCGACTCGTTGTGTATCCCAACTCCATGATACACTTGTTTATCACAGCTGTTCATCGAATCAGTATATACCCCTTAAAAACAAATACACTTTATAGTTTGGTTTAGACAATGATTACCATATCGTTCGCTAATACTTTAAAGCACGGCTGCAAACCCACAAAAAATCGGGTTCAGGTTCGGGTTCGGGTTCGAACTGGAAAATTCTAGTGGGTTCGGTCCGGGTCCGGGTTCGGGTTCGGGTTCAAATTTTTTAATTAACATACCAAGTGCAGCATTATTGATTGCAACATCAAAATCTATTAATTTTACTTATGTATTATTTTTTGCTTTATTTTATTTGCGAGGGCCATAGTAGGCATAGAAATTAGAAATAGAGAAAAAAATTCTTGAAGAAACATGAAAAAAACAAATTGTGTTTACTTCTTTCTATTTGGAATGGAATATGTAAACTATGACTAGCTATACCAAAAGCAATACACATTTGGATATACAAGTAGAATATTATCTCTCTAAATAATTTTTGAAGTTGTATTTACTTACTTACATATATTTCTAGTAGGTATATTACTAGGTACGTACATATTTAAATTGCTAAGCATAATACGTGTGCTTACACAGTACGCAAATATGTGGCTATGTAAGTATTTTACTATTTTGTTTTATATTTTTTTTATTCTCAGTTTAAAATAAAAAAACATTGTTGAATTTGATTGCGGATGAAATGGTGAATCTGAACCAAATGCAAATTTTTTACTGCGTTCAGGTTCGGGTTGTGGTTCGTCAAAATGCTTGTTCCGGAGCGGTTTTGGGTTCGGGTTCGTGTACGGTTTGCAGCTCTGCTTTAAAGTATAAGTAATATAGAATATGACTGTAGTCTAAATTATATCCCAGATCAAAAGATATTAAAATTAACCGTGAAAACTCGACCGCAACTATCCCGGATCAAATAAACCTTTGAACTGAGTTAGTAATTAGTTTTTTTTTAATAATTAATTTTATTATGGGGCCTCGGTGGCCTAGTGGGTAACAGCATATAAAATACGCTGCAAACACCGAGGCAGAGTGGGTTTAAATCCCACACACGTCATGAGAGTAATTCTCCCTTATGACATGTAAACTCAGGCCTGAAAATGAAAGGTTGTGTAATTTCCTTGTTACATTTATGTGGGAGGAAAATACACTAATAAAAAACAAAAAATTTATTATCCAAAAAACGGTTTCGTTTTTTCGGCATAATTTATTGATTGGGATTGTTCCCCACTCTAGATATAGACTAATGATAATAAAATATAAAACAAATAGTTAACAAACGGAGATAAAACATTAATTAGAATATTTAACATTTTTGAATTTTAAAAATACAAGGACGAAAAAAGAAATAAAATCTTTAAACATTTCTTAAATTTTTAAATTGTCAGAATAAAAATTTTAAATTTTGAAATTGAAAAGAATTAAAATTGAAAGATGAATTAAATTAAATGAAAAAAAAATATTGCATTATATTTATTTTATTTTTAAATTCTTTAAATTAAAATAAAATTTTCTCTTTTAAAACAATTTTTTTTAGTATAACACAGATTTTAAATTAAAATTTAATTTATGAAAAATGTCGTAGAAAAAATTTTGTCTTTTATTTTCTGGGTTAAAATAAGTAATCTAAATTATATTTTTTTATAATATTAAATTTTTTTAAAAAGCCAGATTCCTATACTTTTGGACGAAGCTATCAATATAATGGTGGCATTAACAGCATGGAATTTTCAATATTGATGAGTTAACTAAGGATTGTTAGGTAAATAAGATGATTTTATACTTAAAATATTATATCTTTTTAACAAGTTTTCATTTTTAACTGTAAATATTTCCATATCAAGTGTTTATATCTACGTATTTCCTTTTCAAGTTTTGTGTAGGTACTTCCACTTAAAAAGGAAACTTGCACTTAAAATTAAAATATTTTAGATTATTTTAGATATTATTGAGAGTATGGAATGTTGGTACTTCAATAAGTATTTTTGGCCCTACCATGACATACCAGCAAACCTGTCATTATTATCCGATTCCTACTCGAAGATCTACGACCGAACGAAGCCAGGAAAAAGTAGTTGAGAGGAAGAAGAGGATGCATTCACTTCACTTCTGGTGACTACTAAACTGACTGATGGAGGGAATTGATAGCTTCCTAAGAGACGATTGTCGAAAAAAAGAGGAGAAGAAATACGGAGGAAGACGAGATTCGTGAAGAATGTACATATAGCGGTAGTTCCTAAAGAATATCAGAATATCCTGCAGCATCTTTCTAAATCAAAAGGAGCTAAATGAGTTAGAGAAAGCCATTCTAGAAGAAATGGCCAGTGGAGGAGAGATAAAAGTGGTGCTAACAAATGTATAATAAATTGGAGCAAAATCTACAGCAATTAGTAACATGGGAAGCGAAATGATTTACATTAATGCTCACAGTGTTACTTATGCCCCTTATATAATAATAATCTAAACTAATAATAATCTAATAGTATCAACAATAGTTCTATTATACAAATAGTATTAATAATTGATTAAATTATTATAATGAAATTCTCTAATACTTATTTTAAAAACTTTTTTTTACAGTTAACTAAACATACTGCTAAAGTAACTCTCTCCATTGAATTAATATCCTTTTATTGTAATAAACTGTTTTATTTTTCATAAAAATTTCTTTAGCACGTTTTTAATTTAATTTTCTCAGAAATTATTTCAGTTTTTTGTTTTTTTTTTGTACCTTATGTTACTATTTTCATATGAATTGAATTCTAAAGTAATCATAAAATATATAAAATTTAAAATTATTATTACTGTTTCATTTAATAGCTCTTATACACTTCTCCTGTTGGTTATTCTTTTATTATCATAGCTATAATTTATTTTATTGTACTGTTTCATTATTTAAAATAATCATCTTAGTAATAATATTATATGTATATAATATGATGTGTATATAGTATAACCCTTTATTATAACAACAGAGAACAATACACCATTGAAAATGTGTTTTTATAAAAACAAAATCAGTTTTAATATTTTATATCCATTGTAATGGTGATTACTACCAGTACCAGGAACCAATAATAAGTACTAAATATACCAAAAATGCATACCTAAGCTTTAAAATATAAAATATATTTCCCAAATGAATTTCCTATCCAATAATAAACATTAAAACTGATTGCCAGCATACATACATATATTTAATCTATGTATAGGTACAGTAAAAGCACTTAAAGAAAATAATATTTATTAAGTATGTATTTACATTATAGAATCTTATAAATATTTTCACTTTTCATTCTTGTTGAATAACCTGAAAATAAAAAAATAAAAAAAAACGTGTAAAAAATAAAAAAAAAAACTTTTTATTTAGTACATAGGTCCTCGTTACTTCAATTCTTATTTGTTTTTACACACATTTAAGGACATTTAAAATTACTTCTACGGGAGTATATTTTTGTATATTATGCAGTTTATATACCTATATATAAACATAATTTCCTGTTTTATTTCCTATACATATAAGTATTATTTTAAAAGTAAACGATTGCACTGAACTAACTTTTACGGTAAATTGCACATATGAAAAAATACAATGAAATATTATGAAAATTTAAAAAAAAAACATATCTGAGATACAAGTCTGGATAAAGAAACAACAACGGGTCAATGCAACGCACTATATGTTGTTCATAAAAGATTTAAGTTTATATTATTCTACATTGAATTGTCGGTCTGGGCATTTTTTAAATATCATATTTTTATTTTATAATAATTCTATTTTAAAATTACGTACTGCATCAGTCGTTGCTGCATCAAAATGCAGCAGGTTTAATCCCATAATAAATGTTATGTTAATGAAAGTGAAAAAAGTTGTTTTGGAATTAATCAAATACAAATTAATTATACTATTGATTCTCTACTAAAAATAACGACTGTCTTTAAGGCTAAAAAAAAAGCATTTTTAGATGATCATTAAAGGATGCTGCGGTTAAGCATATTTTATTTTAAATATAAATGAATATAAAGGCAGCCTTATCTTATTTTGTATAATATTTTATATGAATGATTATCACCTTCTTTAGAGCTAAGGAAAATATAGAGAAACACACAGATATTGTATGCATACGCATAGATATTGAATTGAATTATATGCATAGATACTGAATGCATAAAACTGAACTTTAACTCAATTTTAACTTTTTGAAACAAAATCTACGAGTTCAAGCCTAATTTTTATTTGAGGAAAAGTCTGAAAAGAGTTCAAACTCAATTTTATGCATATCTATATGTGTTTATTTATTTGCTTTAGCTCTAAAGAAGGTGATAATAATTATTATATCTAATCGTTATATATTATTTATGAAAAATCACACCGCAATTGTACATCCGCTATAACTTTTTCGCGTTTTTTTTTTTTATTTTTATAATTTACAGATGAGGTTCATTTTGTAATAAGAGGTGTTTATTTAATGTGAATTTATGTTGCATTTTTATCGCATTTTAATGTAAAATTATTGCATTGTTTTGCTGGTCTTCTTTTAAAAAATGAAGACACAAAAAAAAAAAAAACTAAAATAGAAAAATATATAGTTTTTTATTGCTTAAGGCATGAAAAGCAAAAACAATATACCTGTACAATACCTGAATTAACCAAAAAGTATTATAAAATAAAATACGGATAAAAAATATCTGTACTAGTAGCTGAATATTGGCGTTATACAAAGTCTTTGCGTGACCTTTAATTTTGTACTTCTCTGCAGTTTTTCGGTTAATTTATGTTAAATAGGAACTATATTTTGTATATTTTACACAAATACAGCATTTTGAAAGTATTTTGTATTTTGTATTTTTGTTTTTTTTTTAATATTTAGGTACTTATAAAAAATATTGCATTACAAATTTACTAAGAGAACACTTCTTCCAAGGTTCTTTTTTTTAAATAAACATTTTATGAAATCCCATTACATTATAACAAAGATATATTTAATTTGAATTGGTTGAAATGTTTTTAGCACATTTCCAAAAAAATTATGAAAAAATGTGCTTATTAGTTTCACTCTCTCCGTCCGTCCGTCTGTTTACAAAACTTCTACACCATTAAAGATAAAGAAAACAAATTTTAACCATGTATAGGTCTCATAAAAAAACTTAATGTTGTAGAACAACTTTTTCATGCACCCCCTCCTCCACACAGCTAACAGCCCCTCAAACTTTGAAAAAGCCCTATTTTTAAATGCGTATATCTCATGTTCTGCTTAACATTTTTTCAATAATCTGAAAACACCATTCGACAGGAATTTGCTTTACCTTTGTAAATTAATATCAAAAATTTTTTTTACATTTTTATTACATTTTCTTTTATATTTAGTATTTAAATTTACGGTTATGTGAAAGCCAAATATAAACCTTATATGAAATTTTCAAATTTTGGTGCAAGTAACAATTCTAAACTGTTTGTATTATCTTTTGGAAATGTGGGCTTTTAAAAACCGTTGGTTTACATTCTGCCTTGTTTTTTTTTCTGTTTTGCTTTTTATGTTATAAAAATTATTGGTTAACATATGACTCTTTCCAAGTGGGTTGAATCAGATTTTAAAAGGTTGTTTTAGATTTTAGAATTTGTAAAATATGTTTTTAGTAATTTATTGGATTTTAGTACATTAAAATAAAGTTATACTAAGTTTTAAAATTTTGATAGTAAATAGTTAGCTAATCAAATTAACACCATGCTTTATTTGTTGACGATTGCAAAAATGTAGTTTTTTTGGTACATTTTAAACTGATGTCAGTAGAAAAATAATTTGAAAAATATTTGATTTAATTTGTAGATTAAATGCTTATATAACTTAACTTTTACCACATTTTGAAAAAAAATTGTTGTTGCAATTGTTGAATTTGAGTTTTAATTTACAAAGCTCTATTTTAAAATGAGTATCTACATATATTTCAGGTTCTGCTTAGTAATTGTTCAATTCAACAACGGTACTTTTTTTTTATCTTTCTAAATCATAATCGAAATTTTATAACTTTTATAAATTTAGTATTAAAATTTAACGTTATATGAAAAGCAAATTTTGCAAAATTTTGCTTCCTTCATATCTCTGCAAAGCTTCAAGATAGAGTCTTTTGAAAGAAGAAAGAGCTTTTAAAATGAACATAAGTTAGTTCTTTTCTTTTCTTATACCATCCACTGTTTAAGAGCTATTAGGGGTGAACAATTTAAAATTAGTTCTCTCAGACAACTGTAACTTAGACACCTATGTTTAAATTTTCCCAAAGTAAGTAATAGTAATAAAAATTAAAACTCTAATATTATATTATACTCGTAATATAAATATTATGAGTGTTGTGATGGATTTTCTAAAAAAAAAACAAAAATTGGCTGAAATTGATTTTCTGGACGTTTTTAAGTATGTAGAATCCAAAAAATTTGAAAATTCTGCGACCGCCTCCGCAACAACTTGCCAGCATAACTCATGTAATTTTTACCAGATTGGAATGCAAATTGGTTACCCGATTGTTTCTAAAAAGCCACGTGATCGGAATAAAACAAAAATAAATTCTCAGATTTTAGTCAAATTTGGTATGCTTGTTGGTCTTACGCTCCTGCATCAGGGCACAAAGTTTGAAGTCTATAGTTACAGTGAGTTCGCCTTAAAATATCCGAATACGAATATTAATTGATATGTTATAGGGCACATAATAATTACTATACGATTTGAATGAAATTTGGTATTATTGTTACTCTTCCGATATAATTGATGGTAAAGTAATTTGTGGCAGGAAACTTAAGTGGCTCCTAGCTTTACTATTGGGGCTCTAAATTAAAATTGTGATAAAATCTAGAGATTTTAAGATATACACTTTAAACTTGAAAATTAGGTAGAGTATGTTAAAACTTTTCAAAAACAAAACTAGTTTTTATCCTTCACCTATCTAAGATAGATAAGGAAGTACATTCCTAAACCAAGTTACTGGGAACATTTTTTGTTTTTTGCAAGAAAATAATATCTTAATTATCTACGATTAATTTAATCAGTAACGAATAATGGTTTTTTTTAATTGTAATTTTGAATTGTAATTGAAAAAGACGCTGACCTAGGGTTAACCCAAAACTTGTAGTATATTTAACAGGAAACAAAACATAAATTGATCAAAAATTTTCTTCCTCCTCTCCTTGCAATATCCTATTGAAGGCATAGATCAACAATAAAAATAAATTTAAACATATATCAAATAAATACTCAAATTTGCAACAAATAATTTTAATTTATACTCATTATAAGCCTTTTTATAGCTCATGATTATTTAATTCATAGCACAACAATTATAGGAAAATACAAGCAAATCCCTTTTCTGTTTATAATTTAAGTATAATTCTATATAGGATAAGGCTTAGTACTATCTGACATATAATAATGAAGTACGAAAATAGTAATTCTAATATGGTTTGACATTATTAATTCTAATATCCAAGTATATATTTTCTGTTTTCATCATAGTGTACTGTTTCCTTACCCCTATCCATAATATGCCTTAGATTTACAGTCTCACAATATGCCTTAGATTTAGTGATATGAGTAGTATTCAATTTTCTATGTCACACTAATTGAACTATTGAACTAGTCTTATATTAGAAATGGTAGATATCCAATTGGGTTTGAAAAATTTATGATTAATTTTAATTAATTAATGATTTTTTAACCCATGAAAATCCAAACAGAATATGAAAGGTTTTATATTTAATTTATTTTTAAATACATAAATTACAATAGTATTTAAAAAAAAAAAAAAACAAAAAAAACACTTAAAACTTATGTTTAAAAGAAAAAAATTTTGTTTAAAATTCATGTCTGTAGCTATAAAAAAAAACTCTTTTAAAATATTTTGAATTATCTAAAAATAAACTTTTACCATTAAAAGTTATATATTATATATGTATACATAATTTATATTTTATGTTTTATTTATTCAACACTACATACCTATTTATGTTTTTGTTTTTTTTTGTATATAAAATAACATTTTATTTTCAATTTAACTTTTTCTGGTAACAATTATAATACCAATTTATATTTTTCTTCTTAATTTATCTTAAGATATTCGTGTAAATGTCATGTTAAAAAAGTTTTTCTTTATATATCTATTTAATCATTTCCCTTCAAGCCTCTCAATTCTTTGTTTAAAGTTTTTCAAAAGAATTTTTTTATGTTTTGTTAAAAAAAAAAAAATTCATTCTCTTGAAAAGAACATATAAGAAAATAAAAATAATTGATTCTAGAGTTCTTAAAATATTTATAATAAATTTACTTTCTATTATTAAAAAAAAAGAAAGCAGAATTAAAACCAAAGATTTTTAAAGGCGCACATTTTTCAAAAGACAGTGCTAATTTTAAAAGATCTTTCATTTCTCAAGATTTTATAATTCTATCTGAAAGATGGAATAAAATTAATAAAATTACCCGTTTCGTCCTGTGATATCTCTAGATTGAAAAAAAATATTTTAAGCAGATATGAGATGAGATGCTATTACGTATTTGAAAATAGGACTTTTTCAAAATTACAACTTTTCAACTAGAACTTTTCAACGGTGGGACTGTTAGGTGCATTCTATATCAACACATCAACACAGACTTCATCTTATACACAGTAAAAATTTGATTGTTTTATGTTTAATAGTGCAGAAAATTTATAAAGAGATGGACGCACGGTCGGATATAGTGAAAGAAATAAGAACATTTTTTTTCTAAAATGTATAATAAATATTTATATATACATATATATATATACAATTAATATTGATTTATTACAATTCTGTACAGTTCTTTATTTCAAAAACTTTTGATTATATATCAAAATGTTTTATAAAGTAAAAAAACAATATACATGTTACATATATTTTAAAAGTAAAAATATTTTATAATAGGATGAATATGGCCTAAGTTTAAACTGCAGTTCATATATTTATTAATCATAATATAAAATTTTACAAAAAAAAAAAAAACCAAAATCAAAAATAGTATTTCAATGATTATAATTTAATTAAATTCAGATATAAGGACAATTTATAAGATTGTGGTGTAAAGTTATGGATATAATAGGATTGCTAAGGTTATTTTGAAACTTTGTCAAATGGGATATGAAGTTTCAACTGGATATTTAAGAAGTGAACGCATAAACTTTCATTCATAATATGAATGATGCAAATTAAATTTTTGACTCCTTTTTTGTTAGGATGTGATATAATGACAAATATTTAGATATATCTGATTTTTGTTTTCTCCTAACGAATCTTCCAGTAGTTGTGATATCTTCCAAAGACACCAAGATTTCCCCGGAAACATTGAATTAGGAGTGGGACTGTACGAAAACAATGAATCCGACTATTTTTATTAGTATTTTGATAACAGTTACAACTGGCAGTAGTATAATAACACCTTCCTGCATGAGCTAACCACATTGTCACTGTAGCAGCTATTATTACTGGTATTAGTATTACTTATTAATATTATTCATTTACTACAGAGCCAAGGCCATTATTGGATTACAACATGCAGTAGTATATAATACATTCTTGCATAGTATAACCAATTATTGCATGGTATAACCACTGTAGCACCTATTGTTTATTATTATTAATTATACGATATACATTATTTATTACGATATAAAATTACTACGTATTTTTTATTTATATGACCTGGCCAAGGTTTGAATCCAAGATCTTTCGATTGACAGGCTGGTGACTTAACCACTACGCCATGAATGAGATAAACAAGATTTTAAAATACGAGATTTTGATAAAACGAGTTTTTTAGTTTTAGGTGAAATGAAATAGGTTTAATGAAAGGTAAATAAATAAATTGGTATATACTTACCTAACCCAATAATATTACTCAAATTTTATTTTGAATCTGTCCTAAATATTTTTGAAAATTAATACAAATATTATCTATCTGTACATATTATGATGTATCTATATTATCTATCTGTACATAGGTATTATGTATAATTTATTTCTAATTTCGGAAAATAACTAATACCTAAAATGAAATTATTATACCCGTGCGATAGGATCGGGTATAATAAAATTACTCCTCCGTTTGTAACACCTCGAAATAAGCGAGCTAAATATACCTTCAAAGGTATGGATCGGATCAGAAAAAAATTTTAAGACGTTTGAGCCATGTCCGTCCATCCGTCAGCACGCTAACTCAAAAACTAAGAAAGCTATCTTGAAATTTACACAAAATATTCTGGGAGTAATTTGTAGGTTCCCTATTTTTTTGGTTGAGTTTGGACCAAACCTTAGGGTAGCGCTCGAACACCTACCTTTTAGATCCCCACATTTTTTTTGAAATACAGCTATGAAATTTTAACTGCTGATAGATATCACAAAAATATTAATTTTATTTTTAATAACTTTTTTTTGTAGCCCCACCCGTTACGGAGCTACAGCTTCCCAAAGGTTCAAAAAAGCTCTATATTTAAATTGTTATAGCACAAGTTGTATAAGGTACATCTTCATTTTGAAAACGCCAAACGATTACTACTTTTATTACCTTTAAAAATATATATACAATAAATATATATTTGTGGCATACGGTGTCTTAATTTACCGTTATGCGAAACTCAAATTTTGAAAAATCCTTTAACCCTTCTATCTTCTAAACGGTTTAAGTTGGAAACTTGAAATTTTGACAGAAGTTAGATCTTTGAAAATAAGTATGAGTCATTTCAGAAATTTCAGTTTTTTTTGTATCACTCGCCGTTTAGGAGCTGTAAGGGGTCAAAAACTGAAAATTTTCTATTTTTAAACACCTGTTAACATTTTTTTGAAGTAATACACAAAAATTAAAGCTTAAACATTATACTCTTATTTCTGTTAACAACCTTTTTTAATAATATAGGGTTACTTTATAATTTGCGAAAGTGTTACTTGATTTTTTCAAATTTTCTAACAAATTTCTTTCACGATTTTTTTGCATTTTTTTTTACTCGATAATTTGAAATTGTTGAGAATGTAATGCGTAGTACAACAAAATGTAAATAAATAAACAACATAACGGTTGCTTGAAGAATTTTTATTTATATGATATTGATATACATACATACTTATATAATATCATGTTTATTTACATATCGTATATGTCACTGACGAATGAATGATAAGAGGCGTATATTATATAGCGCCGTATTTACATACATGTATTTTATTGTCTTATAAGAAATTATTTTATGAATGGAAATATTTTTAAAGAAATATTGCAATGTATGGCGATATACTTATAACAATATAAATAAACTATATACGCATTAATATAATATAATATTAAAAATTATATTTACTATTTTGTACTAAGTAAATTTAATATACATTTACCGCTTAGTATTAAATGGTAGAATAGAATATTTGAAAAAGTTTTGGATTGATAATCGTTATGTGGAAGGTTAGAATCTGCTTTTGAAGAATGTACATATAAATATATTGTTTGAATATATGTGCAACCCATAGTTCTTCAAACAACTCATAGTTGTACAATATGTACAACTCATAGTTCTTTCAACCCAAAATTCACCCAAATTATTTTAAAATACTAAAATATTAAAAAAATAATATTGTAAGCAAAGTGACAGGCTCTGAAAATACTAAAGGTTCGTACGGGTATCTAAGAGTTGACAAAGTCAACTGTATTCTTTCTCGTTTTTAAATATTTTCAAATAATACTGAAAATATTTTAAGGTTAGTGTGGGAGACATGTATAACATTTAACAGGAAATAATGAATTAGATTATCTTAAAACAGTTTTTTAATATTTTTATTAAAAAGCTTTGAAATCCTTCTTTTATGCTTATCAATTCTTAAATATTATATTATCCCAATAAGTATTTTTCTTATTTATTTAATTTTCCTTTTTTCTTTTTTATTTGTTTTTAATATTTCTGAAAAAATATAGAAAATAAATTTTAAAAATAGTTATTTTTCATTGAAATTGTATGCAAAATTTTTTTGATTGTTGATTATTTTGAATTAGTTAAATTTCAAATATTTATTTACAATTTATATATGAAGTGAAATAAATATTAGGGTATTATAGATTAGATTTTTCGTATCTAATACATTTGCAAAAGAAAATAAGTAAAAATTTTTGTGGTGTCAATTTAAAACAAAACATCTGTCAAAAAGTGAAGTAAAATTTTCATATAAAGGGTGCTGAATATTGATGTCAAAATTTTACCTAACCATAGGGACAATGTAAGGCTACAGGAGCTAGATAAAATGTTCTTATAAGTGTTGCAAATTATGACTAATACATTTCATTTACTATTGAGTGGATACTAACTTTCTAAAAATATATGAATTGATTTATAATAAAAAAACCCAGTAAAATCTAAATAGTGTCTTATGACTTTTTCTTTTAAAACTAATACTTATCTAATAATAAATCTCTAAGTGAATGAGTTGCTTCTTATTTTCATTAGGATTGCCATCAGTAATTGAAAATACTTTCTTAATATTTTGTTCATTTTAAAAAATATTAATTGAAAAACTTTGAATGTTAAAATTTATTTTATTTGGCACAGTAAATTTTTAATTTTTTAGCCACCTCATAGTAAACTTTTTTCAGCTTATTTTGCAGAAAGTAAACAGTTATCGATTACCCCAAGGCCGAAATATATATTTCTGAAAGAAAATATAATATCGACGCTATTAGTGTTATCTATCGGAAAATAAAAAATTATTTATTTTTCCTTTTAAATTGAGTGCTACTTTCAGAAAAGAAAATATCATATATATTTTTTTTTATCATTCCTTTAGCTTTACTTGACCTTTTTTTTATATAGATTTGTGTTTATATAATATGGAAAGAACAATTCCTGATGCTAATGCTTATAAGCTAATGCTTATATTAAGTATAAAAATAAATTTGTTTAAATATCTTTTATAAAAGTCTTTGATAATCTTGAAAAAAAAAAAAAACAGATCCTCAATAGTTTACATGATCAACGCTTTCTTTTCTTTATATCATTTTTATTTTGTTATTTTTAAGTAAATAAATATGTACATATAAATTTAAAGAAAATTTATTAAGAATTTTTATTTATTTTCGAATAAATAAAAAAAAAATAAATAAATAAGGAAATAAAATGTTAATATCATATATATACATATTAAAGATTCATATTTTTCAGTTTGATTTTATTTTAATATTCTTTATGTATTTATTTTTTTTTGATACCCTCTTATTCCGGTTTTTTATATGAAAATATTATCTAGAAAATCTTTATAAGCTTATTTCTATCCTGGTTTTTGTTTTTTTTTCTTTTAATATTTTGGAAAATTTTGTGAGGAATTAAATGTAATATTTTTTTAAAAAAAACCAATTCAATTTTTCAAAAATATTTTTTATTTCTAAATATTTCAATATCTATAAATAATCGCTTTAGGATATAAATTTCGAAAGTCAAATTAAAAAAAAAAAAAAAAAAAAAAATGGATTTACAATATCTAAATATGTGTATTTAGGATAATTTGATGGATTTATAAATTAAGATACTGAAAATAAATACTAATATTATTATAAAAGAAATATTGTTTTTATTTTTTTTTGAATATATTTAAAAAAATCAAAATATATTTATAAAAAGTTTCGTTTTTTAATTTTTGGACAATTTTCTATTATGCAAATATTAAAGACGGCATACAAAAACGTTCAAACAAAATCATCCAAAAATAAAAATGACAAATCGCCCAAAAAATATTTTGGGGTAATTTTTATTTTTACAAAAAATCAAAAAAAACAGCCTCAAAAATAAAGTTGCCCAAAATTAAATAACGAAAAATCCAAAAAGGTTGTATACAAAACTGACCAAACAAAACAATCCAAAAATCAAACTTGACAAATCACCCAAAAAAATTTTTTTTTGATATAACAAACTTTGATAGTATTTGATTATTATTGTTTTGTGTTTATTTGGATTCAAGATCATGGTTTTCTCAATCAAGAAAGATTTTGAAGTTGGTCACAAAATCATTATTATACGCTTTTTCCATGTACATGCGAGATCAATTAGGAGAGATCTTAAAGTTAGATTGAAAATCAGGATACTCCCTTTTTGCCGAATTTTGTATCCAACTCTGAAATCCCTCCTCATTCCGAATCTCACTTATACATACATAAATATTCTGGAAAAGGTTACCCTAATTTCGATTCCAACTCTAAAATTTCTTCTAAACTTTTTTGGCCAATTTGTCATTTTTGAATTTTGGATGATTTTGTATACAGCCTATAATATTTGCATAATGAAAAATTGCCCAAAAATTAGAAAACAAAACTGTCCAAGAATCAATTAACAAATTGTCCAAATTTTTTTGTACAATTTGTCATTTTAGATGTTTTGATGCTTTTATTTGGATGGTTTTAATATATACAGACTTTTTGGACTTTCCGTCATTTCATTTTGGATTATTTTTCGCACTTTTTTGAAATTTAGCGAAAATATTTAGGCCGATTTGTCATTTTTGATTTTTCGACAGTTTGTTTTTGGGTAATTTTGCATACAGCCTACAATTGTTATATAACTAATATGTCCAAAAGTAAGCTGTTGGTCCTTACTGTTTTATTAAAATATTTTTTTATAGTAGCAAAGAATTTCTAATATTTAATTAGATCTGATAAATTCGTAAGTGTTCTTCGGTTATAATTTCAATTTATTTAATAATTTAATTTTTTTAATTCTTTTAATAACTGAAAATCTTACTGTTTAAATTAATTATTAATTAAATAAAGAACATTGGCATTGAAATGAATCATTTCAATCGAATAAAAAATTAAAGCTTTTTGTTGTGTTGCACTTCAATGTAAATTGGACACTTGAACACTTGTAGTAACTTTAATATGCATTGAACGTAATGATTTTATAGTTGTACTAGCGTAACCTTACTAGAAAAAGAAGTGGGTCTACACCGGAATTATTATTATTTTTAATGTTATTTTATTTAATCAAAATCTTTGTTTGTTTCATTCTGTTTCATTTTTTGAAATTTTCCCTAAATTAAATATACTAGAAAACCTTTAAAAAAGAACGGGCTGCGGAACCCAAAGCCCCGCTAAACCAATTATTGAAAACCTAGATTTTGAAACCAACTTCAAAATTTCTCTTAATTATTTTTTAACATATATATTTCAACATTCAAGTATTTAAAATAGTGGGGTCGGTTACCAATAGAAATCAGATTTTCTCAAAATTGCCAAATTATTGGAATCCGGATTTTATAGTCTACTACAAAATAGTATTTAATTATTTTTTATATATCTATATACACATTTCAATATTCAAGTATTTAAAATAATGGAGTCGACACTCCGAAATCCTATCTTTCTAATCAAATTCTTGAGACACTGCAATAAGTATCTAAATTTATCTAAAAATTAAATTTTTTAGATAAAAAAAGATTTATTTACACATTAATATGATTAGAGTTTTCAGCTCTACAGAAGATAAAAACTAAAACAAAACTTTTTCATGTACAGATAATCAAAATTTTAATCCTAATTTGATTGTTTCTACATATTATTATGCAAATGATATTCTTACAAAAAAAAAATGTTTTCATTCAATTCATACAAATAATTAAAAATATTTTTTTTTTAATTAGTCATAAATCTAAATTATTGTACAAAAGGAAATGTCTGTTACCTTATCTCCAAATAAATTTCAAAAATAAATTATCATATCAAATTCAAATAAATTAAAAAAAAAAAACAATTTTTCACATAGCGGTAAAAATTATTTTGTTCCCAAGGGAAATTTAACTCAACGATTATACACCATAACTGCCAAAAATAACAAAAAACAAAAATATTAAAAATAGAGAAAAATAAATAAATTAACTATTAAGCCGCCCTAATCAACAACCAACTAACTAAATATTAAACATTAATTACATTATAACCTTTCTTGACTTGTACTCAATTTACATGACAGCTGCTGCAGAGCCATCTAGTATCAATTACAAGTTTGTTGTTTTTTCTATTGCTATATTGAACTCAATATAAGAAAAAAATCAACCATGTAAACAAATTTGAATTTTGTTAAAAAAAAAAAAATTATTTTTAATCTATCTATCTATGGTTATTTGGCAGCCAGCATTTATTTTTTATTTTCAAAAGTAATAAAAAATTACTTTTAAATCTTTTTATCTTCTTCATTTTTCTACAAGAAAAGAAAAATTAAACATCGTAGATTCAACTAAAATTTTTGCTACGATTAGAAAATTTAGTAAGCGATACTCATAGGCCAGTTTCTTTCTAAGAAAAAAATAATTATCTAAAATTTTTTTTGTTGGGTTTCTTTTTTCCTAATGTTTAACTGTTGGAGCAAAACAGAAGATATACTAGGAAAACAGAGAATTAGCGAATCTATTAGCAAGCTATAAGTTAAAAATATTAGTTTAGTGAAAGCCTGAGAACAACCTGGATATTATATAAAAATGTTGAAGGTATATGAAGCACTCAAAGATAAAAGATAGGTAAAATGAAACAATATATGAAACAAAAGGTTTTCAAAAGAGTACATTTTTAAAAAGAATTTAAAAAGATTTCAGAATCGTAACTAATTTTTGAATCAATGTTTGAACTTTTTTTTTAGAATTTTTTCTGTGGAGATTAATTTTTTTCAATTTTAATGACACTATTAAAGAGTAATAAAAGAAGTAGGGTTTAACATCACGTGTGAAAATATAATTTGGATGCTTACATTTTTTTGTTTTACTTTGAAGAAATTTGGACAGGTGTTCAGATTACACAATTTAGATTTTTAAAATTCGGTCATTAAATAACTCCGAATAGACATTAAAGAGCTGGAATTACTAAAATTATTTCAGAAGAAACAAATTGTTATTCACAAAAGTCTTTCTCCTCTTAAAATTACAATAGAACATTATTTTAAATAATAAATTGCAGAAAATTACGAGTATAAAATATAATTTTTATATTAGTTTGTAAACTTTTATTTGCAAAATTTCCTTGTCGTTAGACGCTTTTAAGTTGAAAAATTATTCAGCAGAACTATATTATAATAATAACAGATATAGAACAGGTATAAATATTTGAAATTTGGACTTTTCCCAATTTTGTGTCAATTTAGCTTCGTAATGGATGCGATTGCATAAATAATATTTTTCACAAAATAAATTTTTTTATGATGCCCATGAACAGTTAAAATAAAATTGCTTGATCTTAGGTAAGTAGGTAGGTAGGGGTTGCAGATGCACACTTAGACCCAATTTTGAGTCCGTTGTGATACTCTGGTCCACCGCCTTCTCCTGTCCACCGCCGACAGGTTATTTAAGAAAAGGTTATTTAGGAAAACATTTTCCAGAAACATTACTTTTCTGCTCTTTTTTAGAGTAAAAGCCAGGCATTCACACATTAGGTAAAAAATTGATTCCACTTCCACGCAAAAGTAGTAAGAGAATTTTTCCAAAAAATTTTCAAAAATTAGTTCAAGTAAGTACTAATTTAAGGGGTACCTCTATCCATAAGCTAAACGTTACTTCTAAAGGAAATAACGGATATAGTAAATAACAAATGGTCAAACTTGACCTGGTGCAATGTCGCAAAATTGATATGGCTCAAACCCGATTTAAGACCATCCAATAATATGCTTTCTTTTAAAAGGACAGATATTGGAATGGCAATAGGTATAATCACCGGAAATTGTCTAATAGGGAAGCATGCCAGAAGACTTGACTTTTGTAGAGCCTGCAAAGATGAAGAAGAGGAGAAACTTCTCTCCATATCCTCTGCACATGGCCAGCCTTGTCGGAAAGAAGGAATACCCATTTGCGGCAATATCTCTTCAACAACCTCAGCGATCTGGCAGGTAAAAATGTGAAGAGCATTCTTCGCTTTGCAAAAAGGTCAAATTGGTTTTAACGAGTGGGATAGAAAAGTTTCTATGTGGTATCACAATGAACAAAATACGGTCTAAGTGTACCTTTTTGGCAGCCAACTTAACCTAACCTAACCTAAGCACTAATTATTAATAATTTACAAACTCTAAATAAATAATTGTGCAACACATTAAAAACGTTAAAAAGTGTTGCAGTTATAGAAAACAAAAAGAAACTAAATTTAAAATTAATATATATGCACATATTTTTATATTGCAACAGTATTTTGTTTTAATTATTAATATTAAAAATAATATAAAAACAAAAAACGACTAAAATTTAATAAAAACAAAAAATTAAAAATGATTTCCAAATGCACATCAATTTTCACAAATTTAAAAATTTTTATTTTAAAATTGGTTAATAATGAAAACACGCGGGTGATCGTGGTTTTTAATATTCTTCATCTCATTTAACTTATCGTTGTTTTGTATTATTTCTTGTTGTTGTTGTTGTCGTTGCTGATCATTTTCTTCTTAATGATTTTTGTAAAGAATATATTCATAATTTTTCATTAGTTTTATATTAAATTTTTGTTTTGTTTTTGTTTGTTTTTTTTTTTTGTATTTTTAAATAAATGATCATAATACAAATTCGTTAAGTAATTTTTTATCTTATCGCTTATGTTGATCCATAACGAAAAATTTAATAAAACGGTATACTTTGGTTATTTTTGCCACTTTGTAAAAAAACATAAAACAAAAATTTAAATTTATAAGCATAAAGCAGTAAAGCTTGATGATCATGGCTATGTCCTTTCTATATTTTAAATCGAAAATGGTTTCTTGTTTTTTTTTTTTTTTTTTTTTACTTTGTACAATTGGCATGAAACAACTAATAAATCTGCTAAAGGTCAAAGGAATATAACTTTTATTATTATTATTGTTTTTTTTTTTTGTTATTTTTCAAATTCAAACTAAGAGCTGTTATTATATGCCAAAAAAAACAACCTCACGTATATTATTTGTACAATTGAATTTTCTCATATTGTGCAAAACTATAAAAAAAAGGTGGGAATGAGAAGTGTTATTTTATTTTCTCATTTACTTTGTTGTGTTATGGCGGTATTTTATTTTGCAATAAAATTGAATTAAAAAAAAACAAAAAGAAACTAAGATAAAAATTTGGAGACAAAAAAATTAAATAAATAAAAAAAATCGTGAATCTTCAGGAAAAAAAAACAAAAAAAAAACATTATTTTCAATACAAATTGTCAAAAAAGGAATGTTAAGGTTCAGTTCTTTTATAAAAAGTCAAAGTAAAGAAGATGATTTATGTGAGGAATTTAGAATTAATTTATTTATAACTAATATTATAACAAATACAATTGACACTTTAACTATGTCAAAGAATTTTTGGCGGGAAAAATTTTTTTTTTTCGTATTGTTCAATGCAATCGGTGACCTAGTGGGTAAGAGCGTATGAAATATGCTGTAACCACAGAGGGAGTGTGGGTTCAAATCCTACACACGTCGTAAGAGTTATTTCCCCTTTCGACATTTACAGCCACGCCTGAATAGGAAAGACTGTGTAATTTCCTGTTCACATTTATGTGGCAGAGACACTAAAAAAAAAATAAAATACCAAGTTCTTTGGAAAGAACTTTTGGTTGACAGGTCGATCGATTTTTTTCTCGATGCTCATCACAATACCCTGTTCAGATAGTTCTTGTATTTATTTTATTGTTCTTAAAGTTCAATGCGTTTTTATGCCTGTAATAATCTTTTTTTGAGTAAATTTTGGGAATAAATAACTGAATTATATACCTATACCTAATTTAAAAATATGTAGAAGAACTTTTTAAGATGTTTTACCAATATAGTTTATTGAGATAATATAATATAGTAGGTATAGTTTATTTTCATCTCTGTTAAGCAAACTAACCAAGTGATTTGCCAATTGAGATCAAATGAGACGAAAGAGAATAGTAATAGACCTTTCATAACTACCTATTTAATGCCGGATTTAAAAAGTATTTTCCAAAAGATTTAGAATTAGAACTTAATATTTGAAGACCGTATTTAGGTATGTAAAATTATTATCTTATATCTTCATGGACTTTTAAACAAATCGGTACATACATATTTATTTTAATCCACCCACTTAAATACTCAATCTACTAAACTCCAGACTTCCTAAATCCGATGAGATATTTTTATGTTATATTCTGCAAATTAATTTTTATTTCCTTATATATTCTTGAAATCATTTTATTTTTTGTTAATTTTTTTTTTTTTTTTATTTAACAGTTTCATTTTTTATTTATAGTTCGTCTCCTTTCAACTTAATATGACAGTTACAAAACAAAAATAAAAGAAAAAAGAAGTGCAAAATACAAAAAAAAAAAAACAAAATTGGTACTTAGTGTCATTAGCGTGACTTCATTTTAAAAGAACAAAAAGCAAAAAAAAAAGAAACAAAAAAATTGAATACATAAAACACAAAAGCATTTTAGTAGAATAACAAAAGTATCTTAAGATATAAAACGAGTTAAAGTCAATTGTTTTGTGGGTGATTGATTATTTGAGTTCCTAAAAAAAAAAAAACCGAAAAGATTTCCTTTTTGTGTTCTTTACTGTTAACCGTGCCCTACCGATTATTCAATATAAGCTTTTGAAGTTTCTTTCCACTTAACAAAAAATAAAAAAAACATAAAAAACCAAACAAAAAAAACAAAATAAAAATAAAAAAAGATAAAAGCACGTTTTGCATAAAATCCGTGAAAAACAATTAAAGAATTTTATTGTCATCGATCCTAAAGCAAGCCTTATTTTGTATGGATCGGAAAAGAGAGATAAAAATTAATACAAAAATATTTTCATTTTATTGTTAATATCATAAAATCAAATATCGAGTAGCTGACACAAAAATTGGTGGTAGGTAGGTATGAAGATGATAGAAAAAGAAAACAACGGATACAAAACAAAAATTATTTTTTGATTTATGATATTCTGAATATTTTTGGTGGGAGTAAAAAAAAAAAAAAGTTTTAAAGAAACAAAAAAAAAAGAAGTAACATTGAAATGAAATCTTTTTTAAAACGATACATTTGAACTTTTATTGAAGATCGCATAAGAATAATTTGTTTCCGCTTTTTAAGATTTTCTCTTTGACATATAAAATTTTCAATCGAGGAAATTAAAAAAAAAAAAACAAATTTTCTGTTTTAAGTGCCAAGAAAATGTTAAGATATGTAAAATGAGGAAGAGTGCGTAGAGTAGAATGTGTTAATCATGGGATACCCGTATGAAAGTCATATATCCTGTTTCTATAAAACTAAATCAACTTTTAAAAAATTTCAGATGTTTTAGTACCGACGTTAACTACCGAGATATATTTATGTAAATTGTAGAGTTGTATAACAGCTACCTGAATTTATTGCAGTAGCACTACCAAATTTTACATAAATTATTGCCCTAAAACTTGATCATCTTTTGTAAGATTTCAGAAGATTAGCTTCACAAAGTTTTAAGAGAGGCAAGAAGCCTGAACCTACTGTTCTAGTTCAACCAAATTTTACAGAAGTTGTTAGCATGCAATTCGACATCTTTTTACAAAATTTCAGATACCTAAATTCAATAGACTCGGAGTTATTTTCATTTAAAAAGAGAAGTTGTATGGCAAATATCCGAACCTGTTGCACCAGCACAACCAAATTTGGGCGACGGGCGAACGGACGGACGTACATGGCTTAATCGATCCATACCTTTGGCACTATATCTAGCTTGACTTCTTTAATATGTCACAAACGTAATGGCAAATTTAGTATACCCTTGAACATAGTTCATACGGGTATAATGATGCTACAGATGAAAATAAACATACCTAAACAGAATTTCGGTTTGAAAATAATTGTGGAATTTTTCAAAGGTGAAGGTTTTAATTTTGAAAACTGACAGCAAAAAAACATGAGAATTAAAAAACATTACGAACAAAATTGATTATTTTAATAGATGATTCAAATTTTGGTACAATGATCTTCCATATTCCATAATAAAAAAAAGAATTCATGTTTAAAGATTTAATGCCATTTCAATAAAATGTAAAGTGACAATTTTGGCTTTAACAAGATTCGAGAATTCATAATAATAAGTTTTGAGTAAATTTAAATATTATATTGTTCTACTTTTGGTTTCCTTTTTTTCAGACATTAAATTGTACAATTTTTCATTATTTTTGAATATTAAAAAAAAATTTGGTAATTTGGTTGTATTTTTGTGTTGAAAATTACTAAATAGTGTTAAATGAATGAGAAAATTAAATTTTGTTTAATTAAAAACCATTTAAAACATTGGGGCAAATGCATCAAATTGAGTTTGATTCAAACTCTAACCTTTTCTAACAAAATAAAGATTTGAGTAGAAGCTCAGTTTTATGCATTTGACTCATTGCCATGCGATATTTTACTCATACATTTATGATTTTGAGCTGTACCCAGTTTTTACTTCAATTTACTTGGAATATATTGGAAAGCGAATAGTATTCAAAATTGCAGCATGGAACAATTTATTCGTAGAACAAACAAGTATGAGTTAAAGTAACTTGATATAAACTTTAAATACTCTATTAAATATCTTAAAACTCACTATTTGAGCTATTTTTGGCTCTCCATCGAAATCCTAAAAATTAAATCTTGATTCGATTTATCAAAATTTATGCATTCAGAAAATACTTTGGCATTAAATCAAATAATTATTGAATTTAAGTAAAAAAAAAATTTTAAATTTACCTAGTTTTTTGACTAATTCAATTATTAATGCACCACTTAAAATAGTGGGAATTTTCTTATTTGTAGCCGACGCCAAAACCGCTATTAAATAAATTATTGAAATTGTAATTTTGTAATCAAATATAAAATTACTTCTCAGGAAATTGCATTTAAATTATACATATCCTGAAAAAGCCTATACTAATATAATATGGCATTTATGGCGATAAACGGGTTTCTCATTGATTTGGTGTACATAAGGAGTCGCACGGCCTGGGTGGTCGTCTATCCCCCTTAACAAAAATAAAAAACAACAACAACACTAGTTTTGCAACGAACTATGAAATCTCTCTTAATTATATATATTATGTATTTCAAATATTAAGCAATTAAAAGGACAAGGACTTTAAAACCTTGGTGTTAAAAAATGTCCCTATTTCACCGAATTTATAATTAGGTACAAAATTGTAATAAAAAAAACAGGATAAATATAATATAAAATATATGCGCCGTTATATTTTTCGACTTAGCTTTTCAAGGTCTCAAAAGTTATTACAATAGTTCTAGTTTAGGATTTATTTAAATTAATTGAAAATATTTCTAAAATTAACCAAGTTACCTTAATTCTGTCTTGTTGATGTGCCTTGAATGATATTATCGGACAACTACTCTTTGAGAAAGTTAATTTACCGTCATAAACTACTTTTCTGTACAGTTTAAGCAAAGTCTAACTTAGGAAGAACAATAATTATACTTGAAATCTTCGAAATTTTGTTTTAATATTTACAAATATATTTAAAATTTCTATTTTTATTTTTTAAGGAAAACATTTATTATTTTTCTAAAAGTTCCTGAAAAACGTCTTTAAACGCTTGAAAATTCGATTAAAAATTAAAGTAAAGTAAAAATATTTCATGATTTGATTTGAACATGTTCTCGCTATTCGTGTGTTGTTAAGACAGATGTTAAGACAGATGATCACTTCCCTGTGATTTTTACTATTAACTAATTAGAAAGATTTTAGCTTTTCGTTTTCTACTTACTTTTTACTTTATCTTCTTTAAAACAGAATCTAAACAATATTTCCAAAGTTATAAAATAAATCGTAAAGTAAGTTTAGGAGATATTGAGACAGATATGCTGAATAACGCCTTAAGTTGAATAAGGGGATAGGAAGCCTAAATTGTTAATTTATTAAAATACTTGAAAATTAAAAAGGAGAAAAGGGGCAAAAAAAAAATAAAGCAAAATGACAAATATCTGTTAAATTAAAAAAAAAAAAAACAAATTTTTTAAATAAATAAATAACAAAAAATAGTGTCACTGACATCTTTGATAAAGGAAAATTAAAAAGAAAATATATATAGATCTATAAATTTCCCTAAAACATATTAAATTTAAAAAAACAAAAATGTTAACAAAATTTTTTCAAAATTTCAATCACTGCCTTTTTTTATACATTTTAAATCTAAAAATAAACAACTAAGCAATCTGACCCAATCAACCACAGGAACAAAACAGGACGAAAAAAATGAATAAAATACAGAAAAACCAAAATTAATTTTATTTTTACCGCAAAAAAAAAAAAGTTTTTCCCCATTCATCCTTTATTTTATCAATAAAGACCCAGTTGGGACATGCAATATTTCAAGCTCTCCTATGTTTTATTCATATTTTTCTTGTTGTTGCTGTTGCTTTTATAATTTTTTAAGGAACCCAATAAATTCAATTTTTACTTCAGGAAAATTTGTCCTTTGAGACAAATTGAGTAATTATTTATTATATCAATGACAACTTAATCCATTTTTCTTAATTTTTTATGTTTCAATTTTTTTTAAAGATTTCTAACATCGGTACGACAAAAAGGAGAAACATTTTCTTTTCTCTTGGATTGTAGATAAAAGTAAATTCTAACCTCACGTTTCATGAATTACAAAATTTATTCGAAAATCGAAGGTTGAAGAAGATAGTTTGAGAAACCTTTTTTAAACCGTTAGTAAGTAGAACATCTTACGACATTCTGTATCTGATATAAACTATTGTGTGAGACTCAGAATTGCGTAAGGGATAATTCATAAAATACGGTGCTTTCCGTGATGAATATCAGTGCATACTTATTTCAATTGTCTTTTCGGATTTCAGAAGCTATTTTTGTGTTTGAGTAGTTTAAAAGAGAAAAAAGTTCAAAAAAATTTAATCAGAGCTTTGCTGACAAAGAGATTCTCTCAAAGTCAATTGTACTAATTGTACTCAATTGTACCTACCAAATAAATAAATGAGCTAAAAATATGAACACATAATATTTTTCTCTTTTTAGGTTTAAAAAAAAAATTTTTTTTCATCAGTTTTCCCGCTTTGTTAAACGAAAAATTCCAATCACGCACATTCCATTTTTTTTCTAAAAACAAAAAAAATAACAACACAAAATAAAAAAAAAAGCAATGAAAATTAAATGAAATATTTATAAACAAAATATGGTTTCTAGGACCTCTTAGCTGTATGTAATTCTTTAAAAAAACCCAAGAGGATATAAAAAAAAAACGAATAACTAGGAACACCAATTGATTGCAAGAGCAAAACTTTTATAAATTGCATGATAGAAATCAATAAAGGATATTGACGTTCTAGTTGTTTTCGTTGGTTGTTTATGAAATGAAAAATTACCCTGCATTTAACAAAAAATGTTTTCATTTTTGCTACAGATTGTTTTTATTTTCTAATTTTAGGAAAACATTAAAAAAAAATTACATCAACATTTTTTTATTCATTAAAACGTGATCTGAAGAAAGGGAGTTTATAAGTAAAAATAAAATTAAAAGTAAAGGCAAATTCTGTTTAACTAAACCTTTTTTTTTAAATGAAACGTTTTTTTATTATAATAGGTATTTTCATATTTTTGGGTCAAAATTAATAGTTGTTTGTAAAAACAAATAGAAATAATATTTTATGGTATAATCATGGGATAGGACTGAGCATATTACTTTCAATTTAATATGAAGTTTTTTTTTCCTAAGAGAGTTGAAAATCTTCCAAAGACACAAAAAATTTCCTCTTGGTAATGTCAGATCCTTACTAACTAAACCAACTTCCACCTTTAGCCAATATAATGGGATGAAACTTTTACATACTAACGCAGTATATTGGCTACTGAGTAGAGATAGGAAAGAATAGGAAATAGGATGCGGAAATATTAAATTGGGAGTGAACTGTAAGGAAATAATGAATCAGCCTATTATTATTACTATTTTGCTAAAACAGTGACTGTAACATTACAACAGTTACAACAGAAGGAAAATCCCGACTGTCCCTGTAGCAGCTAATTATTGGTATTAGTATTCATATTAATATTATTATTATTTTACTCAGGTCATTATTATTAGTCAGGGCCATCAGTGGATTACAAGGTGGAGTAATATATAACACCTTACTGCATGGTATAACCAAAGATAGCTCAATTTATTCAAAAAATGCTGATGAATTGATAGTTAAAAAAATAAAAAGTTGCATGTGAATTGGATTCGAATAAAATTACCCACTTTCGAAACTTGTACACTTTCTCTGCACCATACAACACTTACAAATGTTGCAAACAGATTACGAATATAATAAAAATCATGAAAGATTGACAAATAAATAAATAAATTAATAAATAAATAAAGAAAGGAATTAATAAATAAATAAATAAATAAATAAATAAATAAATAAATACATAGTCATATTAAAAAACATAATTTAAAAATTTTAAAAATTAGGAAGGTATTTTTCAAAAGAAAAAACATTCGGCACGAAAGCGTTAAACAACTTACCATATCTCTGCAAAAATAAAATTAAAGTAAGAGAAACAACTACATGCACAACAAAAAAGTTATTTTAATGCACGATATTTATAACAACGCCTTTACACTTACAAGCCGGAACATTCAACGAAAAATTTGAAAAAAAAAGCAATTTCTGTACAAAATAAATTGAGTGTTCCGATCCGGCTTGTTTAATATATTAAAAAAAAAAAATTTTCCGTAAATAGCGTTTCCTTGACACAAATCATCTCTACAATCGTTTTCGGTAGTAGGCGGTAGTAGTTTCAGGTAGTAGTTCGGTAGTATTTATTGTGATTCTTCAATTTTTTGTTTTCTTTGTTAGGGTTTAATTGTACTTTGTTACAGTTTTTTATCAAAAGTCAGAATATAGTTTTATTATTCTTGATTTAAATTTTAGTTGTGGATTATTCATTAGTGAACAAGGTATTACGTTTAGTCGTCTATAGTCTTGGCGTTACTGATTTTTGGTTTTTTTTTTGTTTTTATTCCTGCTCGAATAACGTATGTATGTTCAAACGATCTCCATTAGACTTTAACATCGAACTCTGTTAGGTGATGTTGGTGTTGCACTGCCTTCAGTTGTTGAGATTATTGAGTTTGCCTCTTTTATAATATTGTTCAGATGCTAATTGGGTGACCAGTTCTTCTGGAGCCGTGAGCATTCTATCCAAGGGCTATTCTCGCTACATATATTTTCTTAATATTTTCTGGTCATATTATTGATTTAAAGTTAGGTTTTGAAATGTGGAATACTAAATCTTTATTACATATTATGTTGACTTGATATGTTTATTCCATATTTTGTATTAAAATTATGAACTGTTGTTTTATTTTATTGTACGAAATTGCAGGAGTTCCGTATTATACGAAAAAACATATGTAACTCCAGAGCATTGTTTTCGTAACTAAAAAAAAATTTATATTTTTTTTATTATAAATATATATTTTTTTTTCCTAAGGGAGGTAGAAATCTTCCAAAGACACAAAGAATTTCCTCTTATAGTGTCAGATTCTTACTGACTGAACCCACCTCCCTCTTTAGCTAATATAATGGGATGAAACCCTTAACTAACGCAGTATATTTGCTAGTGAGTAGGGATAGGAAAGGATAGGAAATAGGATGCTGAAACATTCAATTGGGAGTGGGACTTGTAAGGAAACAATGAATCCGGCTATTACTATTTTGCTAACATAGTGAATATAGCCGTTTTAACAGTTACAACATATTATTATTACTATTAATTATACGATATACATTATTACGATATTAAATTATTATCTATTTTTTTTGTTTTTATTTATATAACCTTATATGGCTAAGGTTTCAACCCAAGACCCTCCGACTGAAAGGCTGGTGACTTAAGCACTACGCCATGAGTCAGATATGTGTAAATAAACCTTTATTTTTTAAACACCATTATAATATAAGCCGGTATAACTCCACCAGAATATTTTTAAAACATATTGCTTCTACTGTAGGAATCTAAAATAAAGTTTAAATTATTTTTAAATTGTAGTGAAATATGGTTGGATAAACTAATGTAGAATAAAGTAAAGTCGAAAACATCTAAATGAACTATAAAACCAAACAACTTCAATTGAAAAGAAAAAGAAAGTAAAGTAGAATTAAAATAAAAAAAAAAAATTTCTACTTTAGTTGATTTAATTATTTTCGTGGTTATTTTGCATTAGTTTAACCCGCTATGAATTAATATTCAAATTTGATAGATTTTTTGCATTTATTAAATATTTTTTTCCAGTACCTATAATATTAAATTGAAAATACAATATTATACATAATTATAATAATATATACTCTCAATTTAAATATAATATTATATCCTGACTTAGCGGTTAAAGGCACAATTACATTGCCCAATAAACAATACATTTTTTGTTTCAACTATTAAAATTTAATTAAACATAAAATATAAATCGATTTTATAAAGAAACAATCTATAGATAAATAACATATTTGTATTGTTAAATAAATAAGTTGTAAAGACCATAATTTTAATTTATTTATTTTCCTTTTATAATTTGCAACTATGTATAACTATCCGGTTTCTTGAGAAATATTACAAGAAAAATTATAGGACATAAATATGATTATGTTGCAAACACGTTAAATAATTTAATATACAATTTTTATATTTACTATGTTTGTTCATTTATTTATTAACTGTATTTTGTAAATTTAAATTCCCCAGGTGGCTAAAAGATTTTTCTAAGGCTGAATAATAAAAAAAAAAAAAAAAAAAATTAACTCACTAATAACATCAATCAAGTTAAAAGAGTCATTTGTACATTTTTAAAATAATATTATCTTCACTTGCAGTCATTAGATTTATATCTGGTGACTTAAACTATTACATATATATGTAACTATTTTAGTTTTTGCTCTTTTAAAAATATAACTACTTATTACGCGATTTGTCTTATTTGCGAGTTTTCTTTTCATTTACGCGACAATGAAAGAAAATAACTTATAATAATTACGATCATCATGTACAATCTAGTAATCGTAATGTTAGTGTTAATGTCTTGTAATATTTATTTTACTATTTACTTAGTTTAGTTTTTGAACAATAGCATAATATGAGATGTTTTTTTTTTTTTATGATCATATCTATGACAACATTTTAACACAATATGGTAGGATATTATAATAAAAATATTTTTTAATCTTTTTAACAAAATCAATAGGTTTTATTTCGAACACAATATTGTATTTATAGAAATTGTATACAAGAAGTGAAAATGTGGAAAATTTTGTATAAGGAAATTGTAAGTATCTATAAAAAGTTGAAATTTTTTTATTTTTTTTTTTGAAATATTTCTACGCACATTTCATTTACTGTACAAATTACATTAATAATCCAATGGCATATTTTTTTTTTTTTTTGTAAGAAACTGGTGATATAAAAAAAATCTATAATTTAATAAGAAACGCATCATATTAACATTGCGGGGGCTTCGGGGCCTCGGAGTAGGTAAAGCATATTAAATAATTTGTAAACAACGAGGGAATGTGCTTACAAGGTATTATCACATATATGTTGCAGGGGAATAACCTTCAAAAAAAAAACCAATAATGGAAAAACCAAAATTTCCAAAATTAAAAAATATTCCATAATTAGTTTTGGGCAAAGAGTATATACATATATTAGTAGATATATTAAATAAAATTAATTTACAATAATATTAAAAATTGAAAGAAAAAATCAAGTCACATTTACCTCAATTTCAAGGTATCTCTATATTATAAATGTTGTAGCTTTAAGTTTTGTATTTGTATTGTATTTGTATTCAAAACAATTTAAACAAATGTTTAAAAATAGAAAATTTTCAGTTTTTGACCACTCACAGCTCCTAAACGAGGGGCAACACAAAAATATTATCTGAATGATTCATACTTATTTTTAAAGATCTATAACTTCTCTTAAATTTCAAGTTTCTAACTTGAACCGTTTGGAAGATAGAAGGAGTTAAGATTTTTTCAAAAATTGTGTTTGAAAATTGAGCATGACGGTAAACGGTAAATTAAAATACCGTATAGCAAAACTATATATTATTTTATACATTAGAACGCCTTTCAAAGCAGCTATAATTGGACGTTTGAAGAAGGTATAGAACTTCTGTTAAAACAATTTAAATATAGGGTTTCTTACCTATCCGTAGTTAAGATTTCATTGCTTCATATTTGCCAGGATGAAACTAATATTTTTTGAAAATGTGCTAAAAAAGGAAAGTGTGGAGAAGATTTATATTCTTTTGAACAAATAAGCATTTTTTAAATGGTGTCTAAAAAAAAAAGGTGTTACGGAATATTTATTATAATATTAATAAATTTCATAAAGAATGCTGACAAACAACTACAATATTAAAGCAAAATTATCCTGAATTTTTCCTTAATTAATTAATTACTGGAACACATTTTTGGCCTTGCGTATGGTATCATAGAAGAAGGTTTTATCTTATGAATTTTGTTTTTCAATATGGATTGATGTATTAATTTAGTATTCATATAAATATGTTCTTTTCAATCAAGTTTTTGACAATCACTAAGATCTTTTTTGTTTTTCCTTTTAAATATAAAAATACAGCAAAATTGAAAAATGCTGAATTAGCGCGCCGTAGGTTAAAATCATAAAAGGTATAATAATGTTGTACTATAACTATAACAATTAACTAAAATTGACTTCTCAATTTCTTAGTTAATTTATCGAGGGATATATTAACTTTTAGTTTTATAAAATATGTAAACCTTTATATATATGAAATGTAAATAATAAGCATATACCGTTAATTTTTTCCAACATATATATGATATTTTTCAGAACTAAAATTTCCTTATTTTTAATGGAATTCACTTTGAAATGTTATTTTTTTATTATTTCATAAGGGAGTTGAGAATCTTCCAAAACTAAGAACACCATCTTAGTAGTATTAGATTCTTGCAGACAAAATTAACCTCTTTCTTTAACCAATATAATATGATGATACCACTAACTACTCACATAGTCTATTGGGTAGACAGTAGGGATAGGGAAGAATAGGATAACGATGCAGAAATTTTGAATTGGGTAATGGGACTGTAAGAGAAATATTAATCACCTTATTATTATTATTACTATTATTTTGTTATCAGCGATGAAACCATCAAAAGTTACCATATGCTGTGTTACATAAAACCATTACCTATACATGAGATAATATTTGAAGAAAATTCCACTGTAACTGGTAGTAGCTATTATAATTAGTATTAGTATCAACAAATTATTATTATACGTTATTTCTTATTACGATATAAAATTATTTCTTATATGACTTTGTCTTTTTGAATCCCAGATGTTTCGATTAATTTATTATTTATATTTTTAGTTATGTGGCTCGTATGATTTAACCACTACGTCTTAGCCAGATTGAATACTAACAAAATAATACCTAAATCTTTAATGCTACCGAAGGCTTCAATCTCAAATCTCAATTTAGAATTACGTTAACCATAATTTTTAATACTCCATCCATTATTAAATTACTGATAATTTTTTTTAATAAATACGGAAATACCAAAAACACAAAAAGAAAAAAATTAACTAAAATTAAAGTTTTTAAATCAAAAAAAAAACAAAAAACAAATAAATACTTTCTATTTTTTTTAATTTAGAACAACTTTTTATTATAGAAACTGGAAATTATCTAAATAAACTAAGGGTACCCATAAAATTAATTACCAACAATTCAAGTAACTACATATTATAATTATATTTAACTGAGTATACGTTGTACTTCCATTACAAATAATTGTCAACCTCATTAAAATTACTTTGTAGTTTCTTAATTTTTTGCTTTTTTAGCTTCTTTTTTATTTTGTTCTTTAGTTTAGTTCATTTTCTTTTTTATTTTAATAAAATGTCATCACGTCTTATAAAATTGCGAAAAAAAAACAGTAAAAATCCAATTAAAACCACAAGGACAAAAAAAAAAAAAGAAGAAATTACAGCTTAAACTAAAACTATGAAAAAAAAAAAAGTATTCTAAAAACCTAAAGTTAGAGAGAGATGCATATATAGAAAAACTATTGAGTAAAATTGTAAAAAATAAAGTAAAATAATGACAATAATGGTCATACGGCGGGAGGAAATAAGGCCTAGAGCAATAAAGCCTAATAGGCCTTATGTCCCTTTGGAATGAGAAATAAAGCCTAAATCTCGAAATTACGCGTATTAGGCTTTATTTCACATTCCAAAGTGAAATAAGGCCTAATTATTTTTTTTAAATAATGGAATATGGCCTAATTGTAATTTATTATTACAATAATAATAACATTTTTTAATATTTTGCATAATTTAATTCCCATATATTTCAGCTTATTTAAGTAATAAAAGGTGTTCTTTTTTTCTGGCACATTTCACTCCGTACGTACGTCCGTCAGTTAAATTTTTTTCATAATGAGATAAGTTCGACAAGTTAAAAATAAAAGAATTTCGTTTAAATTCTACATTCAAACTTATTTTACATTCTAATCTAATAATTTTGTCGAACTTAGTTCAGTTATTAGAGTTGGTTACAAAATCTGGATTTCGAAATATGAATTTACATGAGTGTACGGAACTCTAAAACAAAAGGAATTTTGTGGTTGGTTACAAAATGAGGAATGCCGCTTTTTCCAGAATATGTATAAAATATTCTGGAAAAGCTAATAACTGTGATTTTGAAGCCAACCTAAAATCTCTGCTAATTACAAGGAATTTGAAATCATGGGGGAAAAAATAAAGTTTGAGTTTTCCATACAAAAGTATTAAATTTTGACTGTTCTCTATGAAAAATATTAATAAATTTTAGACATTTTTATAAAAAACTAAATGAGAAATAAGACCTACCGCGAAATTTTACGAATTATACCTTATTTCGTAACTTAATTGTGAAATAAGTCCTATTAGGTCTTATTATTCCAGGCCTCATTTCACCTTGCCGGTCATACATATACATATACATACGTAATAATAATATATATCTACAATATTCTATGCATATGTTGGAAAAAAAAATTCTAATGCCCTCTGGGAGATGATTATTGTCGTAAGGCATAAGAATGAATTAAACAGGAATTGAAAATTATAAGAATATTTGAATTAAGGATGTTTGAAATAGGTACTAATCAAAAAAAAATTTTTTTTTGTATTAGTTTTAATATCAATAATTTGTAAAGTAATAAAATTCAATTCTTATGAATTTAACGGAATTCTAAAACGATCGATGACAGTTAGGCAAAAAAATATTTTTTTATACTATATTTTATCTTAAGGTTTTTTTTTCTGTTTTGATTTCAAACTCATTTTCAGAAAATAGGGAATCATTAAATAAACAATTTTCATTCTAAAATTCTGTACAAATAAAAATGGGTAATAAAAAATTTTTTATTTATATTATACTAAGCATAGTACCTAATACCTATATATGTACATATTATATGGTTTTTATTAAATAAGAAGAAGAACAACCGAAAGCACAAACAATTAGTTGGACTTGGCAACTATGTGTGTAATTTTATAGTTAATAAATTTCCTCATTGTTATATTAACTTTCTCTTGTATAAATGTCATCAGTTGTTAAGTAGACTAAATTTCTCATTTTAAAATTTAATAACTTCGACACTATCCGTCACCAGATATTAACAGTATATTATTTTTCAAGAGTTTTTTGAATCTGTATGCTTTCTTAATGGACTGCCAGAGAAGAGTGATGTAAAAAGCTAACCAACCAACTAACATATTAATTAAAAGTATAAGCATTGGATCTGTTCATAATAAGCAGTTCTATAATATAAAAGTGATTAAAATGCAGCAGCCATTGTTCTGTTTTAGATTCTTTTTGAATGTATTTTTAGATTTGTAAGGATTAAGCATTTGTACACATTTTTGAACATTTTGTGCTAATCTTGAATATGTAATGTTAATATGAATATTAATGTAGTGTTATGTATTAATAAAAACTCTTACGATATTTTTAGGATTACCACCTAAACAATTATAATATTAAGATTAATATAACCTTTGAGATTAACAGCTTTGACATTTGAAATTAACAGCTTTGAAGAGGTCCATCTATTAGATTTAATTAGAAGAAAATTTTTACGTTTCTAAACGTTTAAGTAAACACAATATAATAAATAAAAATAATTTAAATAATAAGAAAATGCAATTTTTGGCATATTCTACACAAAAACTTTAGAATTCAGAGCTATTTTTTAATAAATTTTAATGTCAATAAAAATCGGGAAAAGTAAAATAGATGTCACAAAAAAATTCCATATCTTTTGTAATCCATTTAAGACAATAAAAACTTTGATGAAAAAAAAAAAATGTTCATGAAGCAATCTATAAAATTTTTTTTCTTCCTGTTTTACTTTAACTGGAGGTAATTTTGTAACATTTTATTAATGTCAAAGATTTACTTTATACCTACAACAAGGCTTGTCATCAATAATAATCATCATAGCCAAACCAATTATTTATTATCTAATTTAATTTATTATCATTTTATACTTTTCTTTTCTATTTTTTCTGTTTCGTTTATTCTATTTCAAAACCACTTTATGATATGCCCTCCAACCATTTTTATAAGTCAAGTTCAATTCAAGTCCAGTCAATATTTTTATTTGTATACGGTTAAAGAAATCTTACATGAAGGTGGATTTTATTTTTTTTTGGTTGGGTTTTTTATTTTCTTTTTTTTTTTTTTTTTTTTGTAAGAATTCCCTGTAGAGTAATAAAAATTGCCATTTTTATGAATTGTCATCATCAAGTTAGCAAGTTTCAATTGCTAAATTTAGAGTTGAGTATTTATGAAAGGAATGAAAAGAATATAAAGAGAAGCATTATTGTCATAAAGAAACTATATTTTGGAATTCATAATTACTAATCGATAAAATTATCCTGAATTATTATTAAAGTTGTTTCTGTTTTTGCTAATGATAATAGCGTTTGTCTGTAGGCAAAAAAAAAAATTGAATTTTTTAAATTATTTATCATTTATTGTATTTTAAAGATGCATATAATGCTTACAGAAAAAAAATGTATATTTAACGTGAATTTTTTTATTATCCTTCATAAGGCAGTATTTAAAACAAAAAACAAGGTAGGTAGTAGGTATGTGTAACGAAACGTTTTTAAAGGGGCACATTTTCAATAAGTTATTAAGAACAGTTTAGTGTCTAATACTTTTGCATTAATTTTTATCATATAATTTTATATGTTATCAAAAATTAGAAAAATTAAGAGACATTTTCTTTTAGTTTAACACAACGTTGGCGATTTAATTTTTATGTTTTATTTACGACAAATTTGTATGAAGTTACAGTTATATAAAATTACAAAAATTTTCACTAATTGATCACTAACAACTGTGAAATTGGAGAAAGTATATAGATGTTATCAAAGGTGACCATTTCCCCTCTGATGACCATCCCCGAGGAAAGAAACTGAATTAGCATTATTTGCCTCAGAAAATATTTTTGTACTTCCTGTTGTTTAAAAGCTATTAAGGCTCAAAAATTAAAAAGTTAAGATTTAGAAATCTATAAATTAATTCAGCACAAATTTGTTGTAAGTAGGACATCAATATCCTTGTTCTAAATAATCCTCCCAACATTAAAAAAATAATAAAATATTTCGCAATCCTCAAATAAAACAGTATATTGAACCATATTGGTTTCTACCTAATATTTCGTTTGTTAGGGAGGTGGCGTTTTGTTGGTGAAAGTCCAATACTACCAAAGAGAATTAGTGCGCTGAACTCATTGGTGTCTTTCAAATATTCAACATTTTATCGCGAAAAAAAGACATAAAAATAAAAGTTTCCAGATTATATTTTTACATGCATTAATAGTTTTTCTTAATTACATAGGGTTTCTTTAATGTTCAATCTCTTGATTATTCACAAATTTTTCTTACACCTGTATAAAATTCTAACAAAAATTACATATATTAGAGCTTTAATTATATGCGGCTTTAAAAATATATTTTTTTACACTGCCTTGTTTAGATTAAGATTTTTTTTAACTTCCAGAACATTTTTTTAAAAATTTATATAAATATTTAAAATATTGATATAAAAATGTACGACTATAATATTTATAGGATTCATAGAATATTCACTCTTATTATTCTCTATAATAAGTCTTTATAACTTCTAATGAAAATCTATGATAATGATTTGAGAGACGTTGTCTTTGCTGTTAGCATGGAGTTTGAATAAAACATTAATTATATTTGAACTCTAATCGCCAATGATTGATGATTGATAAGAATTAAGAAATTGATAAATAAAAATATTACAAGAAATTGTATTACTTTCGTCATTATATTATGTTGACGGCCGAATGTAATAATGTGATTGAAATTATATTAGGGGAGGCCTCGGTGACATAGTAGATAAGAGCGTATAACATACGCTGTAAACACCGTGTGAGTATGGATTCGATTCCCACACACGTCGTATGAATAATTCCCCCTTTACGATATTTACAGCCACTCCTGAAAAGAAAAGGCTGTGTAATTTCCTTGTCAGATTTATGTGGCAGAGGAATAAACTTAAAAAAAAAAATTATATTAGACATTACGCTTTTATATTTTATAAATCACAATAATTTTTTTACAATACAAAAAAAATTATTTTGATTGAATTTAATAAAAAATTAAGTTTTCAACATTTTTTACTTTATTTTCATTATTCAATAGATGTATTATAAAGATAAGTTTTAATTATTCTTAAAAGTATAATTTTAAAGTTACAGACAACATTTTTTATTATTCGTATACCAAATACATAATATGAAATCGTTTATATAATAGAGAAAATATTATTTAATTAAATTTCTACATTTTATTTTTTTTTATTTTTATTTTTATTTTTAATAATAAACTACTACCCTTTACATCTCTTTTTTTTTGACCCAATTTTATAAACTGGAATCATTTTTATTATATTAAAGAAAATTGAAAGTTTCCATCAAAAAGTTTTTTTTTGTTTTTTTTTTATATTTTTTTCTTAATTTTTTTTATCATTATGGTAGAAATTTGCTTTAATAGAATCCTTTAAAGTGATAAAAGCCAGTTATCACATTTTTCTTTTGCGGCATCATAAAAATATTTTAAGCTAAATCATCACCATAGTTATCATTATTATCAACATCAGTAGTAAAATACTAGAGTCAATCTTTGAACTATTCTCTTTATTTGGTACTCTTTTTTTTTTTTTTTTTATCTCCCATTTTCTATAAAAGAACTTATAAACATAAAAGGTTCTTTTTTTTTTTTTTTGTATATTCAATATAAGCTTGAGTGTCTCATTTTGCTTTGAGACACAGACAACGAACAATAAAGCAAAGAAAAACTGCATTTGGTACAAAAAAAAAAAAAAAAAAACTTGTGGACATATCAGTAGTTGGTTACATCCACAAAGGAACTTAAATGTGCTAAAAACAAAAAAAAAATTTCTATAAAAGAGTATCTGATGAAAATGTTGGGAAAAAAATAAAATATTGGATGCAATTTAATTCAAAAATGCTGTTTTCATTTACCATTAAAGAAAAAAAAAAATACTGATGTTGCCTATATTTGTGATTATTGTTGTTGATATTGTTGCCGTTCAATTTTGCTTTGCGGTTTTATTAGGAATAAAACAAAGAAAACTGACTGAACGCAAAAGAAAACAAAAAGAAAAAGAAAAACAATAACTTATTGGATTGTTTTGAATTGTTGTTAATGATTGAATTTGTTGAATTGATTGTTCGGGTTAGGCCCGAAAGAAGAATATTATTGTCTCTCTTTATGTTACCAATTAAAGTAAAGAAGCAATGTTATAAAAACTCCAAAAATTGAATATACGAATACTAATGTTTTTTAATTTCAATATTTGAAATTGATTATCTATATTTTATTCTAAGCAAACAAAAAAAAAAAAAACAAAAAATTAAACAAACAGTTCTAGTTAGTGCAAGCTTAGAGCAATTTTCATGTTTTTTTTTATTAAATGATTTAATTATTTTGATTTTTAGATTTCTCTTTTTTAAACAAACGATAAAATATTTAACTTTAAATTATTTTTATAAAATATTGATTTGTTTATATTTTTTTTATATAGTATAAAAAAAAAAGAGTTGGAATTCACTACATTTTGTCCGTCGGTTGGTTTTTCTTTTATTTTTCCATCTTGATTGTCTTCAATTAATGTTTTGTATCTATACAAAGCTGTATTTTAATAACTCCATCTTCTATTTAATTCTCTATCAGATTTTATTTATAAGATAAGATGGCAAATAAGTCAAAATGGTGTAAAATCAAATCTGAAATTCAAAGATGGTATTTTATTAATAATATCTAGAAGAATTTTAGTATTTATAAGTAAAATAACTATTTATTCGAGAGAAAGAAAGAGTATACTTTACTTTATGTACATTTTCCGATTGCCTTGAAATTTTATATAATAGTACCTAATAATGTCATCTATATTTCATAGAACATGACTTTTGGCGGGAAGGTCAAATTTATTATTTTGAAATTTTCCTATCATTTTATAGTATTTTTGTTAAACAGTTATATTTTCGTCTACGATAGTATACAGGTACCATTGTGGGACCTACTATTGTCTTTAATAAATATCTTGTTTGATTTTAATCAGTGCTTCTGAGATACTGCAGTTCAAACGGAAAATTTTGGTATAAAAAAATACAAAATTTCAAAAATATAACGGTTTAACTAGAATGTTAAAAAATTTGACAATAATCAATTTGACCTTTAAATGACCTTTGAGCTAAAAGTCATGTTCTATGAAATATAGGTGACGTCAATAGGTACCGTTATGTCAAATTTCAAGGCAATCGGAGAATCTACCTAAAGTACAATATATACGAAAGAAGAATAAAGAATATAGTAATAGATTTTAATAATGTAATCATTTATGTTCTTTCTAATGCGATGATTGTTTTTTGACAATCCGAAATTTATCTATACTCACTTTTTACGTTTAGTAGCATTTTGAGCAATGATCATTTGTTTTTTTTTTTCCTTAAGGAGCATGATCATGAGTTTGTTTTTTTCAAACAGATAGATACTTTTTTGTGCGCATTCTGTGTATATTAAGTTTATTCAGCATATTTTCAATTTTACCCTTTTGTTTTGTTTTTCAAATTGTAGATGGGTGTTATAATAATATAATCTGGTCAATTAAATTTCAAAAAGCTGTTGTATTGGGTTAATGGTTTTATTGGGAGCGTTAAAAAATCTCGAAATTTATAATGTTTCTAGTTATAGCGATTTTGTTAATCTCTTTCTAGCAATTTTTTATTCTCGATTCTTATAATTTCACTTTTTTAAAAAAAATCTCAACTATTTGAAATCGTGCTTTTCGAAAATTTCACTTTTCACTCTCGAAAAATTTTAATAATTTTAAATTTTTGAAAAAAACAATATTTTTTTTATATAACAAGATTATTTTTTGTTTACGTCACCTAAAAATATTCTAATTTTCTGATAGTGACTAAACTATGAAATTTTGTAAACAGGTTATTAAATTGATTAAAGTTCTTAAATTTAGAACATTATTTCATCATATTTTATTACTTATTTAATTTCTACTCTTACTGCAAATTTTTTGAATTATTCCGTTATTGATTATAGACATTTTCAATTTTGGGCCTTATGTCATACAGCCTAAAATAGAATTAAACTTAAAATATCTTATGAGTTTTTATGTAATATGAGTTATGTAATTTATTTAAAAATGAGGAAGAGTGCAGTATTATAGTAGCCTGAGTCAACCCTGGGATACCTGTAAGAACATACTATATGGTATTTCAATAAAAGTTGATAATATTTTACAAAATTTCACACGTTTTACATAATAAAATACCGAGATATATTTATGTTAATTTTGGAGTTGTATGATAACTACTTAAACCTGTTGTCTCGAACCAAGCACATTTTACAGATGTTATTGGCATGAAATTTAGCATCTTTTGAGAAAATTTCCGATACCAAACTTCGGAGTTATTTTCATTAGACTCCGAGTTATTTTCATTTAAAAAGAAATGTTGTATGGCTTAAGTGGTTCATACGTGTATAAAAAAACGATTACCGCAGTAGAGTTATTCACTTTATTCAGCAATTCTAAAAAGATAACCCAATATTGTGTTAATTAATAGATGCTATAAAGTTTTTTTCCTTAATTTAAAAATTTACAACATAGAATTAATACATTTAACTTTTGTTAGAACTTTTCAGCTTACGTACCGAACCCGTTCTATTAACAATTTTTTCATTTGATATCGAAAGTTATTTTGGTATAATAACTAGGGAAAATATAAATCATATAGGGTTCATACAATATTACTAAAACCATCTGCTACTAAGGACATTATTGGCTGAATACTATTATTTAATTATACAGTAAATTATTTGTTTGGTTTATATTGTTTGCGTTCCTTTTACACGGAAAGAGTAGTTGAGAGTAGTTGAAAGTAATTGGTAAATTCAACGCTAACTTAACATAATTGTATTTACTCCTATCTACTCTATTTACTATTTCAAAGATTGGTGTAGTTAAGAGTAGAAAAAATTAGTTGACTCTGTCAAAGGATGGCAAACATTATATAATTGATCACAAGTGGGAGTTCTTATTTTGTTTCAGAAATTTTTCTTTCATTGAAAAATACTTCTTTACAATCATATGTAAAATTTATACCAGTACTGTTTTCGTTAATACACCACGTGTTAAGTTCCTCGAGGCTACTAAAATTGTATAAAAACTTGGACATATAATTTTAACTTCAACTGGTTAAATATATTCTGAAGCAACGAAAATTGCATATTTTAAAGGGTAAAAAAAAAAATTTTATGTTGGAACAATATTACTGACAGTATAATAACGATATGACTAATCCTATTTTTTTATTACTAATATTATTACTTATTACTAGATACTTTTTTTTTTTTTTTACAAATCAACATCACTTATTTTTTGTTTCTTTTTTTTTCAATTTTTATACAATAAATGCATTTTTTTTTTCATTTCTTCAATTACAAGAATAAAAAAAAAACAAAAAAATATTATATGAAAGAAAATTAAATATTTCTCGTTTTCTCGTTTCTCCAAAGGTTATAAAACCTTTCTTTTTTTTTTATTTGTCACTTACATTAGCCAGCCAAAAAAAGAATTTTATGTTACAAAAATATCAGATGTTCATTCTTTTGTTCATTATATTTCTCAACATTAAACAACAATAAGAACTTGGCGATATCTATTACATCGACAATAAAATAATATTTGTATTATTATAAATATCTTCTTTAAGTGCCATATCTATGTTCAAAACTTGGCTATCATTTTGACGATCTGAACTGGATACTACTGCCCCGAATAAAGATCTTTTTAACGCATTGAACCATGTTCTAAGATTCTCCAGCCAAAATATTCTTCTTCCAGACCGTTCTTCTGTCTCATTACTTGTAAAAATTAGCTGAGCTTTCTTATTTTTATCATTTTTACAAACTGCTGCGTTCGTGATTTTATCGATAGAGTCAGCTACCAGATTAAGAATTATAAATCAGAAACAGCAAAGTTTGGTTATATTTTAATTGTAAGTAAGAAACCGTTACGGTTTATTTTCATTTATTAAGTGTTTAAAAAATTTTTTGCAATTTATTGTTTTTTCAATGGGGATGGATATCATCGAAAGACACTGTACCACCACGATTCCTCTATCAAAATCAGGGATTTAACTAATTCAACACCACCTCCCTTTTTGATCAAGCAGTAAACCTTTGGTACTATTATACTGTTTGGGTATGGGATGATTCTGCTGTGAAGTAGGTAATCATTTGTTTAAAGTTCTATATTCGCGATATTAGAGTCACAAACGAATTACTATATGCTGAATTTTGTCATTTAGGAATTTGAACTACATAAAGCTTTGCACTTTATCAAGAAATCCCAATGCTATTTTAAAGGTTCCTGCCCAAATTTGCGCATTATAGTACTTTTTCGGTGATATGAACGCTTTTTAGATATTGCGAAGGGTTTTACATCTATATATAGGAAACCCAAACATCTAGCTGTATCTTTTCGTAGTCCAAAAAATATGGTTGGCCCAACATAAATTCCAAGATGTTCACTTCACCAATATATTCCAAAACCTTTCCTTGAAATATTAAGGTCGGGATCATTATGTTGATTTATCACGAGACAAAACAGCATTATTTTAAAATTCTCACTACTAAAACAATTTACTTCACAATGATAGGATGATTCCATTATTTTGCATACGAGTGTATCTTTCTTAAAATATAATATAGATAAATATTGTTAGTTATCCTTAAATGGAATGAACAAACAAAATGATAATATTTACTAGTTGCTAGTTTCTGTTATGCTATCGATAATAATAATAATAGTAATAATAGAAAATATGTTGTGACATTTACCACATTTTCCAGAACTGAAAAGAATCATAGAAAAATGCCATAAAAGGAAATTTAATTTTATATTGTTTGGTAGGTGTAATCTATCTGTCAGTATTGGAAAATTTCTTTTTATAATACTTTCTTTGGAAAATTGTTTTTTATTTAATTATATTATTAGAAGATTATAAATACTATATAATAGTTAAAAAAAAAAGAGAATAAAAATTAAATCAATATTGAATAGCTGTTATAGTAAATAATAAATTGAAATTGGATATTACCAGTATTAATGGGACTGTTAATGTTATTTAGTAAAACAAGATGAAGAAAATATAATAAGAATGAATTAAATTTATTTTTATTTTTAGATTAAAGAAAAAACAATTTTTTTTTTTGCTATAATTGAAAAATATTTGATTATTATAAGAAAAACTTGTAAAAATAAAATAAGAGATAGTTTAATATTGATAAGTTTGAATTAAGAATGATACTTAAGAAATAAAATAAGTATTTTTTTATTATTAGATTATTTAAAATAATAAAGTATAGAGTATCACAGAGGCAGACTCCTCTCACCGGGTAAACCATTTTACCACAACCATAGCGAACTTTCCAAACACAAAATCAAAGAAATTGATTTCGTATCTGATTTCGTATCATATTCCTCGGGTTTGATATAAAATCTATAACAACTATCAAACACAGTCATGTGAGTACATGAAAGTCATGTCAGTTAGGCGCAATATAATGATAATTGAGAACTTCACGCAGCATCGTTAAGGTCACCACCTTACCTTCCTACCTGCCTACCATAGCATGTCACGTAACTCAACAAAGTAGTATATACAATTAAATATATATATAATTAAATACTGCGCCCATTTTCAGAAATACAATAAAAAGAATTTTTAAATTTTAACTATTTTTGCATAACTTTTGATTTTTTTATGTAAGAAAAAATTGTGGGAAATTAAAAGACACTTTCATCATTCTTAAGAAACTATTATTATTACAATAAAAAACGAGGAAGAATACAGTTGTCTTTATCAACTCTTAGATACCCGTGCGAACCGTTAGTATGTTCATAGCCTGTCACTCTGCTTATAATATTATTTTTTCAATTTTTTAGTATTTTAAAATAATTTGGGTGAATTTTGTAATTTCTAGAATGATGGATTGTACATATATTCAAACTATATATTTACACATTCTTCAAAAGTAGATTCTAACCTTCCACATAACGATTATCAATCCAAAACTTTTTCAAATATGCTATGTACCATTTAATACTAAGGGGCAAATGTATAATAATTTGTACTATACATATGTATAAATTATTTATCGTACGGGTATAAAAAATGTGAAAATTGGGCTTTTCTGGAATTTTGAGGGGCTGTAAGTCCGGAACACTGTATAACTAAAAACAACCGTCAACACACGTAAAAATATATTACTGGAGCTTTAATTTTTATGTCTTGCCGATGAAAAATGTGTATAGGTGCTTAAGTTACAGGTGCCTAAAAATATCAAATTTTCAATTTTCCAGCCCTAATAGTTTTTAAACACGGAGAGATGCAAAAAAATTTTCTAAGGAAACTTATACTAATTCTAAAAGTTCTTTCTTGTGTCAAAATTGCAGGTTCCTATCTAAAGGCGTGCGGGAGTTATGAAAAAAAAATTTCATGCAAAATGTGCTTTTCACATAACAGTAAATTTGAATAGTAAATTACAAAATATTGCATAATCTTGATATTGTTTTATGGAAACAATAAAATTTTCGGTCTTCTGGCGGGTTTAGATTGTAATACTATTACGCAGAGCCTGTTGTATATACATATGAAAATGGAGCTTTTTTGCAATTTTGAGGGGCTGTAACTCTCGAACCCTATACCCTATACAATGAAAAGAAACCTTTTACACACGTAAAAATATATTACTGTAGCTTTAATTTTTATATCCTGCCGAAGTAAAATGCGTACAGGTGCCTAAGTTACAAGTGTTTAGAAATAGCAAATTTTCAATTTTTTAGCCCTAATAACTCATAAACAGGGGGTGGTCCAATTTCTGAGCAAACTTATACTAATTCTAAAAGTTCTTTCTGCTCTCAAAATTTCAAACCTCTATTTAAAAGCATGCCGGAGTTATGAAGGTAGAAAAATCATGTAAAATTTGTTTTTCACATAACGGCAAATTTAAATACTAAGTTTAAAAAAATTGTATAATTTTGATACTAATTTACAAATTTAAAAAAAATACCTGTCGAATGACGTTTTCTGATTAAAATAATCTTAAGCAGAACATGAGACATATGCATTTAAAAATAAGGCTTTTTCAAAGTTTGAGGGGCTGTAGCAGCGTAACGGGTGGGGCTACAGAAAAAAGTTGTTAAGAATAAAATTAATATTTTTATGATATCTATCAACAGTTAAAATTTCATGGCTCTATTTTAAAAAAAGTTTCGGGATCTAAAAGGTAGATGTTCCAGAGCTATCCGAAGTTGTGGTCGGCTCTCAACGAAAAAAAATAGGAAACCTACAAATTGTTGTAAGAATATTTTCTGTTAATTTCAAGACTCTAGCTTTCTTAGTTTTTGAGTTATCTTGCTGACGGACGGACGGATAAAGCTCAATCGACTTAGAATTTTTTTCTGATCCGATCCATACCTTTGAAGGTATATCTAGCTAGCTTATTTTGAGGTGTTACAAACGGAGGAGCAATTTTAATATACCCAATCCTTATCGAACGGGTATAAAAAGCGTGTGGCTAATATAAAACCATAGAATGATTTAATTTTTGTGCCTTGCTTTAAAAAAATTTCGACAGATATCTAGGTTACATATTATATGTTTAAAAATACCTAATAACTTTCAATTCTTTATCCCTAAAAGCCTCTAAAAACGTTTAAGGTTCTGACTAACTGAGGTTCTGAGCAACTTTCAATAAGAAACATTCAAAATAATTTTCTTTTAACTTTTAAGAATTACGTTTTTTTTTGCAGTAATTTTACGTTCAAGTTGAAGAGCCACGGTATTTAATTGAAAGATTTTAGTATTAAAGTGTTTTCTTTAGATATTCTAAAATTATCCAAGCGTTTCTTTATTTTTTAAAGAATATTTTTCAATAAAACATAATTTGACATCATAAAATAAATGTTATTTCTTAAAAATTAATTGCTTTTTTTTTCTCGTCGGATTATCAAATCAATATTTTGATAATATTTCATAATTATTAATTGGAAATTAATCACTAAAACAATATTTATATTATTTGATTTAATGTGTCTAATAAATTAAAACTTATATGTATTAAATCACAAAGCACAAGAGCAATTTAAAAGCTAATTTTAGATGAGTTATATACTGTAGCTCTAAGGGGATTTTAAAAAAATGATAAATGAAAATTTTAACATACCAAGAATTTGGCCTGATGTTATCGTTTTTTCGACTTAAATATTTTTATAAGAATATTATTTGAATTTTTCTAATTCACTTTGTTTTATTATATTTTCTAATTCTATTTTACTGAAGCCTTTGAAATATAACATATAAAAAGTTTCTTCTCCAGTGAACACTAAATAAAATCTTTCTTTAAAGCCCATTCTTTGATCTTAACCTATAAACAAAAAAAAAAATTCTATCTCTATACATCATGGATAACAAAAAAGCAAGTTCATTTGAGCAGAGCATCAATGAAAAACTGAGTGGTTCTACAACTTGTATGTGTTTTATATAGTAGCTATGGGGGAAGTACACTTTGTCTTAACTTGAGAAAAAACGAGGAAGAGGGTATAATAGACTGTGTCAACTCTATAGGATACTTGCATATGAGCGAAAGTGATGATGTTAGCATACAATTTAATTATCTATTACAAAACTTAAAATATTTGAATTAATTAAATGCCGAGTTATATTTATGTAAATGTTGTAGTTGCATGACAGTTACCCAAACCCATTGCCCCGAATCAACCAAATTGTGCAAAAGTTATTGTTCTAAACCTTGATCATTATCAAATATTCAGATGTCTAGCTTAATTTAGTTCCAAGATATGATAACTAGATGAACCTGTTGCTTTAAACTAACGAAGTTTTGCTGAAATTGTTATTTTTATATAAAAAAAGCTGTTAAATGGCAGCCACTCGAGCCCACCGGACGAAATTGGTCAATTTTAATTTTTAATACATAATAGTGCTGGTTGAACTTTTTCAAATTCAGTAGCGAAACCAACAATTTTACAAAGGTGAAATAGTAAACATTTCAGAAGCCTAGCTCCATTATTTTTTGAGTTATCGTGCAAAGACACTCATTTTAACTAGCTCAGCATTCGATTTTGAACAAAATAAGAATATATTTTGCCATGTGTGTTCCTTTAACGTGTCACAAATGTAATAGCAAATTTATTATACCTTGAAAATTACGTTCGAATGGATATGAAAACTGAAAAATAAAAGATTAAAACTTCCTCTTTAGTATAACCTTAAAATTTATTCTTTATTAAAAGGATAATATTTATATTGGAATAAAGAAATATTGAATTTATTTTTAATTGATTTATAACATACATTTTTATATTATACATGTAAGTATTATAGTTTTTATATACTTTTAATTAACACAATAGTAGTTAGAGTGCGAAGAATCATAACTATTATCATATGGAAAATTCAAGCGATAATTTTAAGAATCTGATGATGATGATGATGTTGATGATGATGAAGAGGAACTGGAGCTAGAAGATGAAGAAGAAGAATAACTGGTGGAATATGGAGTGTAATCAGCGTAACAAGTTATCCAAGAAAGTGAAGTACAGTCATAAGGATTATATGAATCTGTTCTTGTTTCTGATGAATCACTTGTATATGTATCGAAATTAGAGTCTGAAGAAGAATCAGATGAAGAATTAGAGTCCGATGAAGAATTAGAGTCCGATGAAGAATTAGAGTCTGATGAAGAATTAGAGTCTGATGAAGAACTATCTGCAGAACCAAAATGATTACCCCAAATCTGGAAATGATGATTTTCATGTGGTGGTCCGCGTGTAACTGAAGAATTTATAAGACAAATTCCTGCAAAATATTATATTAAATTAATTTTAAAAGTTTTATGTACATATATGTAAATCTTATCTTAATAATTTGTAAAATTTATCTTTTTCTAATTTGTTCAATATTTTTTTGAAATCTGAAGAAAAAAATTTTTTTTTTTCAATTATTTATTACAAACTTACCCAAGAGAGTAGCAAAGATAAATTTATACATCATGATTGCTTAACTTGTTTTCAATTGATTTAAAATTTAATTTCGCATTTAAAAAGCATATCTTTTTATAGCCAAAAAAAAAAAAAACTTTTTAAAATATGTATTTATTTAGGTTTTGTATAAAATTTGTATTGTTTTTATTTACACAGCTTTCAAATCTTTTAAAATTTTTAATAAGTATCTAACCTACAGTGTACACCATAAAATTAAAATCGATCTCTATAAAATTATCAAATAAAAAAATTTTTTTCTAAGAAAACCAATAAATATAAATATTAGTAAAAACAAGACAATATATAAAACTAAAGGTTTTTAGATGCGCACATTTTCAAAAGCAACTTTTGAATTAAAAGTGTTTACTTTTCAATCCTTCTCTAAAAATTAAAAGATTTTGCATAAAACAGTTTCGGACTATAATCGGACCGCACTTAAATAACGGAAAATTTTAATACGAAATTGGAAAAAAATTCTAATAATTTTTGTATTATTTTGTAAAGTTTGTAAAATTTCTAACTATTGGGTTTTTACGAGTACATTGAAAAAATTTTAAGACTAAGTTAGGATTTATACATTTGAAAATACAACTACGATAACTTTGAGAGTCTGTACATCCTTACTGGATAGGAAAAATTGTTTCCCAAAATGAAGGTTTTTATGACGTTTATTAATAATTAAAAACTTATTACATCATTTGCAGCGGTGTTAAATTTTTATAAATAGATGGACGAAAGGTTAGGGTGAAACTAATAAGCAAATTTTTGAAAAATTTTTTGAAAAATTTACTAAAAATAAACAAAACAAAAAGAGGAAAAATATGACGATATTTTCTAAACTAATAAACTTGATATTTCAAAACGATTTGAAAAATACGTTAAATTAATCAAATTGTGATGCATTTTTTTTAATATGGTAGCAATTTTGAAAAACAGTGTTAAATTCAAAAAATTGTACTAGTTTGATAGATGAAGAAACGCCTTAAGTTATGCACTGTTTGCTGTATCAGAAAAATATTCATTTTTCGCACAATTTTAAAAAACTTTAGAAATTTTTTCTTATTAATTTGATTTTGACTACAACTTTAGTAATCAATTTTTTTTTTTTAACTTAGAAAGATATTAAAAATTATTAAAAGTTACAAACAGTTAAATACAGCCTCGCAAAATGGAGAAAAATCATATATTCGAAAAGTTATTTGTCAACTTCTTTCATATATTTAAAAAAAAAAAAATAGCATAGAAAATAGCATTTTTTAAGCTATCTAATACAAAAATTGTAGAGTTTCCTATAATTTTGTATTTAAATTTATTGTGAAGAGAAATATACAATCATTAAGACTCCAAGTTTTTTCCAAACAAACCAAGCTCAAAAATTGAAAATCTTCCACTATATGTGCACATTTCTTAAAATTTAAATACAACCAAATACCTAGTATATAAGTTAGTATCAAACGATTAATGGTAGTTGAATCAGGTCGAAAAGCAGTTAAAAAAGTTTTCACTTTTACTAAGTTTTCTTTTGTTTTACAGTCCAGTTTACGCAGGATCTAATGCATTTTCTTTCTAATTTTCTTATTTTCTCCATTACTCTTGCACTTATGTTAAAACATATGCGTGCAGCTAATAAGAGTTTGAACTATGATTTTTACACGGTCATTTATAATTTTGTTGTAAAACAGATTCTTTGTTGCAATAAATGATATTGTTCCATTGCCAGAACATTATATAACATTTTCAATGTAATTAAGATTTTGATGTAATATTTATGACACCTAGGTACTTTACAGATTGTTTTCTTTTAATGACGATATTATTTGATCCCTTTGTAAAGAAATCTTTCAAATTTTTTCTTATATTATTTGTTTTATTTACAGCGTTTCGAAAAAGTATTGATCCATTTATCGACATTCATTTTAAGAAGCCACAGGTTAAATTGTTTCTGAACGTTTAATTAAAATTTAGTTAAATTATTATTTATTTAGTAAATTCTGTCATCAACTAGCGTATAATACTGTAGCGTAATTGTTCTCTTTAATATTTTTTAACAATTCAAGTAGATGGCTGCTTTAAGAGAAAATACAGCGCCTTTTTTATTAATGTACCATCATACATCGGATGAAAGTTTAGTGATATAGTGTATAGGTACTGTTATATGCTTATGCCTGAAACCAAATTGATTTCAGGTAGTAATTGGTTATCGTTTAGAAATTTTGTTATTTTATCGTTTATTTTAGTTTTATAAACGTTTCTTATGTTTGGATGAAAGTAAGGTTATTGGTATATATTTGTTAAGATTTGTGGGCTTCTTACCCGGTTGTTTTAACATGATAGCCTTAACTGTATTTAAATTTTTTGGAAAATAGGTAATAGTTAAATGAACTATTAAATAAAACAACATAGTTATCTATTATTTTATTTGATAAATTTTTTAACACTAAATTCGAAATTCCATCTATCCCAACTGATGTTTAGTTTTCTACTTGTTTAAGTTTTAAGTATCTATAGTTCATCAAAATTTATAAAGTAATTGTTCTTGTTTAAGTTGAAACCTGTTGTAGAATGAATAAAAATGAATGAATTGTGTTCTTGCTTTTGATTACTGAGTTGCCGGAATGACTGTACTGTGTCTTATACTTTCTTATGGAAAGTTCTATGATCTAGTAGTATATTGATATGCCTATTTTCTAGAATGCTCTTCCTTTTCCAGAATATATTTACAAGTAATTGGTTTCATAAGTGTGGTCTGGTTGACTTAACCTCATAGGTAGACGATTAATTGTTTTGATTTACTAGTTTGTTATTTTCTGAATAATTTCTTAATTTCTGGAAACGTGTTCCTATTGTTGATTAAAGTTATCTCTTTTAATGCAATATATCAATATTTGTTTAATTAAATGTTTATTTCATGTCTTACTATTAGCTTATGTTTATGTTATGTAAAAGGCTATTTAGAGAGTTAGCTCCTAAGGTGTAAAACTCAGATGTCTTTTTTGTATTTTATGCATGTATACTTAACGACATTTGATGCATGTATACTTAACACATTGCTTTTGTACTTTAGTAGATTTCTAGGATTAGTTTAAAAGTATTTGTTCATGTAATTTGACTTATGGTTTTTTTGGGGATTATTTCATTCATTATTTCTGTAATAATAACTTTCAATAAAATAATCCCAATTAGTCGATTTTGTCAATAGTAATGTTCATTGTACTCGTGTTAAGGTCTGGTTCCAATTAGTTTTCTGAAATAAATATATTTTCGCTGAATAACGATTGTTTTTCGATAAAGATATTCTCCTTACGCATTGATAGATTGACACATTTGCCTTTATAATCACTATCATAAGTCTGTTTATCACTCAGAGTATGCTATGGGCAACTTTTACTCTTAAATCAGTTAATAATAAATAATAAATGGTGCTAACAAGTTAAATTTATACTGAATTTTCTTGTCACTTAACCATTTATATAGAGCAGCTCCACAACTGTTATTATTATTGTTATGTCAGGATATATGTTTTGCAATTTATGAACTCTTTTAGAAACTATTTTATAAATTCTCCAAATTTCAACATTTTTTTATTTTTAAATAAAAATGGTATAGGTATATTTTGTCGAATAGATAGTTTAAAAAAAATGTTTTGCTATTTTCTAAATAATTTTATTTTAAATTATCATATGTTTTTACATAAGATGTTAACGTTTTTTACCAAACATACCGAAAATTCCGCCACTTGTTGGACGACGTGTTATAACAACTTTTCTCGTTGATGTTCGATGATGATGATGATAATTATAAATATCTCTTTTGTGTCTGAAAAGTTCAGCGTCATTCCAAGAAGGAATAGACATTGATTCTTCATCTGGGATTGCTGCAGCCATTGCACAATTCATTAAATAAAATGCTACAATAACAAAAAATGTTATTAGAAACCATTATTTACATAAAAATGTATTATCTTACCGAAAATTGCCAAAAAGATTTGCTTGAACATTTTTACTAGAATTTATTTTTCACTTTAGATTAATACTAATTGAACTAGTAAATTTTTCTAATATTAAATTAATTGAATACTACCCTTTTTATACTCTAAAGATTTGTTTGCAATTTGAATATGAAACTGTATCAAATTAGAATAAATTGACCTTCATTTTGTTTGTTTTATACTTTAAGCGTATTGCAAAAAAAAAAAAAGATGTTGTTTTTTTTATGTTCAATTGATTTTTTTTTTTGTTTGTTATTATTTGAAATTTCAATATTTGAATCACAATATAAGTTAAATAAATACTATACTTAATTGATGTTGATTTATTAAAAACAGTACAATCCTTATGAATTGAATATTAGAAACTAATTGTTATTTTAATTCTGATCAAATTTTGCAGAAAATCAGTGCACTGTTTAATAAAGAACATAATGGATCTTGGCAAAACACTTATATAGTGAGCACCAAAACTAAATTTTATTGAACTTTAAAAATTTTAAATTTTTAAATTTTTAGTTTTATTTTTGAACTTTGTTGCAAATTTGTAATGATGACAACAATTTTCTTTCATCATCAGTCTAATACAATAATCAGTTTCAAATAAATAATTTTATATAGTTCTTCTTATAGAGAAAATTAACGGTCCCATTATTTGGTAGTAGTTGAAGTGGTAATCTTCAAAAGACATATTGAAATCTCAAATTTCTTTGATGCATTATGAGATTCAGCCTATATTCTGATGGATCAGGTGCATGTGATAAGAATAATGACCAAGGAGGGTTAATATGAAAGAAAAATATTAAAGATTCAGATTTATTTGAATTCATAGAATTAAACGGGAATTCATGACATAAGATTCAAAGAAATTATTACCATACATATGAAGGAAACTATGCTTAAAGAATAGTTAAAAATGTTCAAGCTGTAAAACTGTCAAAAATCTATTTCTAATCGGAGCACAATCCGCTCAAATTGAAACACTACATATAAAAATAATTTTACAGAAACAATCTGACTCATGGCGCAGTGGTTAAGGCGCCAACCTTTCAATCGAAGGGTCTTGGGTTCAAACCCCGGTCAGGTCATAAATATAAAATATGTAGTACTTTTATATCGTAATAATGTATATTCTATAATTAATAGTAGTAATAATAATAATAATAGCAATAATAACAATAAATATAATAATAATAATAATAATAATAGTAATAATATAATAGCTACTACAGTGGAGCCATCTTTGGTTATATCATGCAAGTAAGATGTTATATACTGCTGCCGGTTGTAATCCACTAATGGCGCTGACTCTGAAGTAAAATAATAATAATATTAATAAGAATATTAATACCAATAATAGTAGCCGCTACAGTGACAGTGGGGTTGACTTCAATAGTTACCTCATGTAGACTACTACTACATGTTGTAACTGTTGTGACGGCTTTAGTCACTGTTAGCTAAATAGTAATAGTAATAGGCGGATTCATTGTTCCCTTACAGTCCCACTCCCAATTCAATGTTTCCGTATCCATTTCGAATCTTTCCTATCCCTACTCTCTAGCCAATATACTGCGTTCGCAGGTAACGATTTCCATCCCATTATATTGGCTAAAAGGGGGAGGTGGGTTTAGTCAGTAAGAATCTGACTACCAAGGGCAAAATTCTTGGTGTCTGTGGAAGATTCCCACCTCCCTTAGGAAAAAAAAAATACGTAGGTATGAATATTAAAGTTCATAAAAAAGTCATAAAAAAAATTAGCTCAACTACAGGATAAAATCGAAACAGTAATTTTAAATACAAATACTTAACAATGCAATTAAAGATTTGAATAAATTTGACTATACTTTTTTTTTTAAATTCAGGATACATATCACTTATTAAAACCTAAACTCATAAAAATTAATAGTTCTATTATTATTAAAGGTTTTATTCTTTCAACACACATTGAAGAAACAAACAAAATAAATCATTTGAAACTGATTCCATATCAGGAGATTTACGAATAATCAATTAAAGCAATGTAAAAGTTATACATGCTTTTAGCTCATTTTCAAAATACAATGTTACAGTGTAGCTCGAACACTTTATACGTTCATACATCTGTTTTTTTGTCTGTTCACTTGTTTGTTTGTTCATAAAATTTCAACACAGTTAATGTTCACATAAGAAAAGTAGCAATTCTAAAACTTTTTTTTTTATCTGGTTCTACCCGTTATGAAGTAAATGTCCCTCAAATTCAAAATATCATATTTTAAAATAGTTCTACTATATTATAATAGTTATATCTGAAGATCTGTTATATTGTAATAGTTATATGAAAGATGTTCAATTTTTTAATCAAGGTTAAGTCAAAAGTAATGTGATTTTTCTGTATTACTTTATATGTAATTCAGTGTTTAATATGACCATTATATAAAATAATGAAACCAAAGGGCTGTCAATGGTTTTTCTTAATAATGACTAGAGGGTTTTCTTTAATAGGTATTTAAAGGAAATTATACAACAAATGCCTCTTGTATAGTTTTCCTTACAGATTGATTATTACACTTTGCACAATTCAAATTGAAAATTTACAAAATTTTGATGGAAAAATAGTAAATTTTAAATTATTAAAATCACAGTTTTAAAATTATCATATTTCCGCTTTAAAATCTTTGGTTTTATATATTGTTTTCTTATATTAATATTTTAATTATATGTTAAGGACGATAGAACCAAAATAACAACTTTAATCAATTGTTTTATTGTTGTCATTTCCTGTTGAATTCGCGTGTATAAAAATATTTGAACAGACAGTTTAAAATGTGTAGATATTAATTTTTATTAACATTGAAAATATGTTTAGCATTTTTTAATTTTTAAAAAAAAAAAAAAAAAAAAAAATAATATTAACTATTTATTTCTTATAAAATAATTTCATCATATGAAATGAAATAATTTCATCGATATCTTCAACGACATATTTATTATTAATAGCATCCGCGTTTACTGACTGTGTATAGATTGAGGCTTGTTATGAATTTTATTGCGAATTTACATATTATTGTGATTGTCTTGTCTTAAAATATTATAATTCTTTTTTTTTGAAAACGTTTAAAACCATTAGATACCCAATGTTTTTTTTCCAAATGTCCGAAATATAAGATTTTAAATTTTTTATTGACAACGGTAAAAATTAGTCTTAGAACTTCATTTTAGTTTGATAAATATTTTTTTGTACTTAGGGTTTTTTTCTTTTTTTAGTTTATTCCTCTGTGACATAAATGTGACAATGAAACAAAGGGGCTTATGATTGAAAACGCACGGATAACGCCCCGTTTGAAAAAGATTATTCATCTTCACTCCATCTATATTGGTATGATTGAAAACGCGTGATTACATTTTAATTCAAAATTAAATGACAGTTCTCAAAAATAATTTTTAATACAATATAATTTTTGTATTTTATTGATTTTAAGGTAAAAAATTTATAATAAACAAGTTTTTTTCATTTGCAAATGATTTTAAAATGTGAATAATTTTTTCTAAAAAGAAGTTTCATTTAAAGGGTTTGAAGTTCATATTTCATACCAAATTATTTTCTTTTACCTTTTCTACCAATTCAGCGTATTTGTCCTATTTTGTTATTTTTCTTCAATTCCAAAAAGCTTGAAGACTAGAAAAGTTAAATTAAAAAACTTAAATTTTTCATTTTGTTTACTTAAAAGATTTAAAATAAATGAAAAATTTACGTAAATGTTTTTTTTTATTTTTTTTTTAAACACGAAGATATCCACGCGTTTTATTTATACACAACAAAGTAATAGACTAACGCCGTACTTTTTCAATCATACAAATAAATTAACTTCGAAAAAAACGTTTTCCGTGCGTTTTCAATCATACGATAATAGTTAATTTTTCATTTCGGTAGTATTTACGTTTTTCGTACGTTTTCAATCATAAGGCCCAAAGGTTTTTCTCTTCAGGTATGTATGTAAATGTTGTAAGAGGGAATTATTCTTACGACATGTATCAGATTCGAAATCACCTCTGTGTTTATAGCATATTTTATACGCTCTTACCCACTTAGGAATACGCCACCGCGACGACATTTAGAAATTAATGAAATAGTTATATGTGAAAGTTAGTTAAATGTATGAGATTTAATAAGTATAGCTATCTAGAAATTGGTGTTATTAACGAGCCCACCCAAGTAACAAAATTTATCTCATAAGACTCTAGTAGAGTGCTATGAGAGTTAATTATGAGAGTATTACTCTCATAATTTACTCTTGAAGAATTCTATAAGTGTCTTATGAGATCGTTATAAGAGTTAAAGGGCGCAGTTATGAGAGTAAATTAACACTCATAACAAGTCTTTAGCTCTCATTTTAAGAGTTTTAAAAATATATCACTCTCATAAGAAAACTACTATGAGAGTATTGAAAAACTCTCATAAGATACTCAAAAGGGGGTTTAAATAGTAGCTTATTCTTGTTATGAGTGCTGGTTTTTCCTTATGAGTGTTGTTAGAAAGAGAAACCAACATATTATAATATAAATGTATCCGTTTTACTTTTTAGAATTATTGTGGCGATTAAACAAAGTATAATATAAATAAATATAAATATATGTGTGTGTTTAATATCATAAATAAGTACATATGTAAGAATTTAATATGAACATAAAATTATAGGAAACTAAAATAACTTTTTCGTCAAGAATATAAGCCAAAATTATACTGCCATTGAAATTTTATTAATAAAAGTAACCATTTTAGGTCGAAAAAAAGTAACGCGCACTAAAAATAATCTAAATTTAAAAAATTTAAATAATTCTTTTTTAACCCTTTAGAGTCTTATTATTCTACTTTTAACCATATATCTGATAATTTGAGTAAAACTAATGTAATAGTACATATAAATTTCAATTAAAGCTAAGTTATATTGAACTTAAGCTATAATTTTGCGTTTTAATAATTTAAATTTAATCATTTTTACAATAAATATTTTTTCATATTTTTTTATTTAATAAAATTACTTAATAACATAAGGGTTAAGATTGAGAAAAATAAAGAAGATGTCAATAATATGGCCGCTGATTGATAAGTTTTCTTATAAGAACAAAACTCTTCATATGAGAATAAGTACACTGAAAAAAATGTAGGTACACAATATGAAATAATTTATGAAACTTTTCACATTTTTGACTGCCATCCTGTTCATAAAAATGACATAATTGAATAAAATTATAAATAAGTTTAATATAAAACGAGGTTCACAAAATTTATGATTTTGTTATAAATAATATTATTATGATTTTGTTCATAAAAAGCAAGAATTAGTTTATGAAATTTATGAATAAAATTAAAAAATTCATGAATTTATTTTAAACTCATGCAATGCTGTAAAAAGTAATTATTTATTAAACGGAATTAAAGAACAAAATTTGTAAAGACTTCGATGTACATTTTTCATGTTTTTAATTATTAAATCTCTTTAAAAACATAATTTATAAATATTAGTTTATATATTATTATATAAAATTTAATTTTTATATAAATTCTTACGACAGCATGACAATTTTATCTAAATTTTTTTGCAATGCTAGATTCTTTTTGATGCTTTTAAGATTTTTATATTACTTCAGATTAGTTAGAATATTATTATTCACATCGTTAATAATAATAATTAATTGTTTGTAATAGTTCACTAAATGAACAATTTAACTGATGCTTGGATTAATACCAATGTCGGATACAAAAAAAAAACACTAATATTGCAAAATTTTTATTTTTACTAATTTTTAAATTCTTCGATATAACGTATTGTAGAAAAATGTTTTTTCAGTGTACAACATATTTGTTTTTATCAGAAAATTATTATTGTATTCTTAATTTCTGTACGAACAATAGCCACAGGTATACAAAAATGAATCCTCCGTTTGTAACAAATAGAACTTATTATATTAATATTGATAACTCTCGAATATAAACTCTGAATTATAAAAATATTTGATATAAAAGTCAGAGTACATGTGCTATACATGGTCGTTTTTCTTTTTCTCATCAGAGCAGATTCAGAGCTGTCAAACAAAAAAATTGTGTTTTTTTTTATGCTCAGATTATCCAGATTATCCATTTTGTGTTTCTCTTTGATCAGAGCGCGATCTGTGAGCTCGTAAAAATTTATCAGATTTCACAGAGTTTTCAATAAATATAACGTCAAATTAAGAATAAAATAATAAAAATGTCAACAAAATAAAATTTCGTGCATAGATAAACATTTTTTTTTAAGTTTTTTTTTTAATTTTATTAATTTTTTTTTATTTTACGGAAAATAACTTTGTTTTATTTTATTTCTTAAATAAATTCCTTTTAAAACTATATTATTACATTTAAAATAATGAAATAAAATAAAAAAAAAACTGACGTTAGAAAATAATTTGGATAAAAATTGACAATTTGTGCTCTGAACGTTTCTTTTTAACTCAGAGCGGCCAGAGCTCAGATAAAAGTTTGCTCTGAGCACTCAACATCTGCTCTGAGCATTGATCTGATGACAAAAAGAAAAACGCCCCATATAAATATACATACATATATAAATTACCTACATAATATTATGAATAATACAAAAAATTGAAATAAAAAAATTTCAACCCATGTGTAATAATGTGTATTGTGGTCACATTGGGTAGAAGAAACAAATGTCTTTAAAACCTATATCTCAATTTTTTGCTTGTTTTGACACCCTCAATCACTTCCTCACTTAAGCAAAGTTATAGTATAAATTGTTTTAAATATTTAGTGTTGACAAGGGCAACTGTTTTTTTTTTAGTTTTACATATTTTTTAAAAACAATTATGTTTGATGAACTAAATCAAGTCTTTTTACTCTTATATCAGAATATTGATCTTATTACAAGAGTATTGGTCTTCTTATGAGATTAATTTCATTATAAAGAGAGTTTAAGTTTTATTATAAAGCCATAACTCTTATAATAAGATTTAAATTCTTTTTCCAAGTGTTTTAGATTTTAAACGTCAAATTGTTTTAGTCGAAAAAAAGGCTGTAACTTTTTTTAGATTTTAAACATTGAATTGTGTTAGTCGAAAAAAAGACTGTTCATTTTTTTTAATGAATTTTTTTTATTATTTTTTGTTTTATTTTTAATAATTGACTTCAAAAACAAGTTTATGTTTTGCCATAATTTTAAAATATGATTATTTACTTAATAGTATAAAGTAAAGGAATAAAAATGCTTGTATATCTCTTGAGGTAAACGATCTTTCAATAATACAACTGCTATATAATATAGAAATGTACGGTATTCCAAAGCTTTCCAATGCGCCGGCCAATCTAATCTTTTGTTTATTAAATATTTCGAACAATACTATTGTCTTAGCTGTCTTATGTTAAACGTAATTTAATCAGTTCTAAAAACTTCATCCTTTTAAAAAGTTCGCTGTCGATCAGCTGATTTTTATCATCCTTGTCATAAACGCTATGTCATCACCCAGTTTTTTAAGATAATAATACTAACAAATATACTTGAATTATTCGAAGATCTATTTTTCTTTCGATTTAAATACCTGAAACTACCTGGACATCTTTCAATATTTACTTCTATTTTGTTTTGTTGACTTCTATTTCCACACCTTATTTTTATTCTTGAACTCTAACAACAATTTTATTACAAGTAGTTATTAAAGTTTAATTCTAATAAAGGAATCCTTTTAAGAACACAATTCTATAAGAGTTGAAACCTCATAAGAAAGGCTTTATGAGAATATAAATTTTCTTGCGCTTAATGGAAGTGTATAAAAATAGTTTTCCTATAAGAGTGAAAGAATTTTTAGCCCTGTAAGTGTTGATATCTTATAATAAGTACTCTATAAGAGTTAATTTAATTCTTATAAAAAGAGTAAAAGTATTTTTAACAATATAAGTATTGCTATCTCATAAGAAGAGCTTTATAAGAGTAAATTAATTTGCTATAATTAGAATTATGTTATGAGAGTCTTCAAGTGTGTTATGAGAGTCTTATGAGAACTTTTCCCAATTTTCTAGAGTTTTACTCTTGGCAAATGTTACTTGGGCATGCTGGAGAAAATTTTTAAAAGAAGGTTATACCTACTAAATATTAAATTTCAAGGTTTTTATTCTTTTATATGATATATATTGTAAATAACAAAAACTTAAATTTTAAAATATTTTATATGGGAAGAGATTTTTTTCATTATAATTTTTGGTATTGGAAAAAGTACCCGACATAATTTAATTAGAGACATGTATTTGACATTATTTTATAAATTTTCGTACTTTATTTATAAATTTCGAGTAAAATGTTATGACATACTAATGTTAATAAACTAATGTTAAAACTACATTACAATAATTTCGATATTAAAATGTCAATAATAAATATAAATAAGTTTAAAAAAAAAAAGTTTAAAAAAAATCTACATTTATTTAAAAAAACGCATACTTTTAGGCGAACTTTAATTTTATTATTATGAGTGAAATTTTTATACCCGTACGATAAGTATCGGGTATAATAAAATTACTCCTCCGTTTGTAACACATCGAAATAAGCAAGCTAAATATACCTTCAAAAGTATATATATGAATGTAAAGTATGTATCAGAATGAAATTCTAAGTTGATTAAGCTTTGTGCGTCCGTCCGTCCGTCCTTCCGTCAGCACGCTAACTCAAAAACTAAGAAAGCTGGAATATTGAAATCAACACAAAATCAACACCGACCAAAACTTCGGGTAGATTAGAGTCTACTTTTGAAGAATGGTTAAACATACAGGTAGTTTGAATATATGTAGATATGTATGTAAAAACCATAGTTCTAGAAATTATAAACTTCACCCAAATTATTTTAAAATACTGAAAAATTAAAAAAATAATATTATAAGCAGAGTGACGCAGACTATTAACATACTAACGGGTTCGTAGGGTATCTAAGAGTTGACAAAGGCAACTGTATTCTTACTAGTTTTTATATCAAATAGATAATGAGTTATTTTAGAAAAAGTTTCAGGTTTATTATCAAAAAAAATAATTTAATGTTTATAATTTAAGCGGGTCAAAAAGAAAGATAAAATTGAGATTTTTAAGCTAACTATTAAAATCTTTTTGGAAAAAAAATAGATTTAGAAGGAATAAGGAGCAAATGGAAAATTGTAAACTTTTTTTGAAAAATATATATTGAAATTTGATTGATTTGAATTTTTATAAATTATTTAAAATATTTTATACTCAATGACTACGTAAAACAGTTACCTTCTCATAAAATTCTTTCAATATTACAAACTTTATAATTTGATTTAATCCGGTTCTGTAAATCCATGTTATATATATTTATAATTATCTAAATTTTTGTATTATAAATTATAATAAATTTCACTTTCAAAAAATCTGTTACAATCGAAATTATGTTTTAGGTTCTTATTTAGGTTCTTATTATAAAGTATAATTTATTTTGAATAAATTTTGTTTTTTTTATCAACAGTCTCCATTTATTTTAAAGAGACTGAAATAAATTTTTTCATTTAAAATTACGATATAGTGATTAAAAAATTGATGTAAAAATTGCATCTTATTGAATTATAACAGCAGTTGGTTTTCAAATTTACCGTTATGTAAAATGATTTTGAAAAATGTCGCTTTTAACTCCTTAATGATCACAGCTAGGAAATCTTAACTTTAAGAGGAAATAATATCTAAAAATACGATTCATAAATGGTTAAAATCCTATGTCGTGCAGTCACGATGTCTCATCAATTTTTTTACATGTGAGACGAAAAAATTAGGGCTTTAGTTTTCAAGTTGAGAAAAGCTAGTTTTATGAATTATTTAGTTTAGAAAAATATAAATATCTTTCTTTTTGTTTGAAAAGATTATCTTTTGTTTTTTCACAGTTTTCTTTTGAGAAAATATTTTAAGAAAATCAACAATTTTTATCAGAAAATAATTCACATTTTCTTATACATTTTATTAACATTGTAAAATATGCTCTTTTAAAAACACGTGACTTTATATACTCTATTATTTTTCTAATCTAACAGGTCTAACAAATTATGATAAAAATACTGGGTCTAGTACGAAATCCCGTTTGTCAATATCTCGTTTTTATAAAATCTCGTTTGACAAAATCTCGGTGGACAAAATCTTGTTTTTTTGAAAAATATCATGTTTTTGAAATTCATTGTTTTATCTGTAAAATCCCCCATAATTCGAAATTTGGTATATAGATGTAATATATAAGTATTCTGGAAAAAAGGAATACCCTGATTTTGAATCCAACTCTAAAATATTAATAACGAGATTTTGTAAAAACGACATTTTGTGCACCGAGATTTTGTACCATTCCCAAAATTACTCTCTAACTTTGTACTAACTAATTGACAAAAAATATGTTTACCCCTTTATTTCGATTGCTTTCTAATTAAATGAAAATCATTTAGCATTTTAATTAAAGCTTTTAACAAGTTTTCAAAAATTATACTTCAAAAATTATTATTCCATCTTAAGTACAACCGATATTATTTATATAGACATCACGCATTCCTAATAATTATAATTTGGAAAACAAATTAAACAGTTACTTACGTCTAAATATAGCACTAAATATAACTTAGATATACGCCTAAGTGTATGTAATATTTTACGGTTTTTAATATAAAAGTAATAACAGCTTTGCGTAGACATAAAGAATTCGTAAAAAATACTGTTTTATTGAGGTACAATATTTTGACAGTTGAAAACTCTGAGAACATAATATTACCTTTTCACTTTGACTTTTTACTAAATCAAGCTGAGTCTTACTCTAGCATATACTTATGATTTACGGTGAAAAACATAAATAAACTTAAAGAATATTTATTCTAAATATAATAACTGAAGAACCACTTCTGATTGCAGTAATGAGCAGTAGGTATAGATAATTATTGAAAAAATTATTTTTGATTTACAGACTCAAACAAAAATTCAATAAAAGTTAACTTATTTTTTATTACAAATTAATATTTTATTAATCTATAGAATCAAAAAAAAAAATTTGATTACTTTGACGATAAAATTTATTACGGATATTCAGAGGTTCAAATTGTTCACTGTATCTGTGATAAAAAAAAATTGTTTTGAAATTAAATGTACACAGTATAGGAAAAAGTACATAATGGATATATCTGTTTTGTAATATGTTCATTAGTTTTTAGCCAAATTTTTATGATACTGAGTGATAAATATGACATCAATTGTGAAACAAAAAATTCTATAATAATAAACTATAAACTATATAATAAACTAATCCATATCATATTTAACCTACTTATTCTATATTTATATATCAGAAAAACATGTCAAAAACCCTCTTAAAATTCAAAAAATTATTTTATTAGTTTCACTCTGTCTGTTTGAAAATTTTCCAGACCGTTTCAGAAAAATCAATCAAATTTTAACCACATAATGTAGAAGTTACTAAAAGTCTTAATTAAGTAGAAGAAATTTTTGAAAAATCCTATTCGTTATGTGTTCGTAAAGTGTCCCTAAATAGTTAATAACCAAAATACATAGTTATAATAATAGGCGGATTCGTTTTTTCCGTACAGCCCCACTACAATTCAATGTTTTCACGTCCTATTGTCCTATCCTTTCCTATTGTTCTATCCTTTCCTATTGTCTTATCCTTTCCTATTGTCCTATCCTTTCCTATTGTCCTATCCTTTCCTATTGTCCTATCCTTTCCTATTGTCCTATGCTTTCCTATCCCTACTCCCTTGTTAGCAAGTAGGAGTTTTACCTTATTATATTAGCTAAAGGTGGATGTGAGAATAAGAAGAATCTGATACTACCAAAAAGAATTCTTGGTGTCTCTGGAAGATTGTCACCTACCTTAGGAAAAAAAAACGTAAATATACGACTGCAACTCACATTATACCAAATATTTTTTCAATCAAAAAACATTAAATGATAGGAAATTTATCTTAAAATTTATAAATTAAATATAAAAGGATTTTTTTTGCCAGTTTGTCATTTATATTTTTTCCTAAAATATAGTTCCACTATTTTTCGCAAACACTTAAAGTTGAAAGCCGAGAGATTAAAAATTTGTTATTTTTGCACATCACGAATTTTCTCACTAGTGAAGATTTATTAAAAAGTCAGATACAAATTGCAATAGCATGATTTCAATGATTTTTCACCATTTTATTTATTTATAAGAAAAAATTTCAATTTTTATGAAAAATAATCCTTATCGTTTCCATGTTTCCATGTTTCAATTTTTACGAAAAATAATCCTTATAATATTGTTTTTCGAATAAAATCAATTTCGAAATTTAGAAAGTTGTTTTGCAAACAATTTTATTCATATACAAAATAGAGAGATTTTTTTTTTTTTTTTTTTAAAATAAAAAAATTACAATTTTTATCTAAACGAAAATTTAAAATAAAACCTTTTTACTATATATAATATTTTTTAAATCCTTTTATTTTGAACTGTTATATTTTTACATATTACAGATATTAACGTTTTTTACCAAACCATCCTTTGAAAAAAGATGCTTTTGTTGAAGCTGTAATAACAACTTTTTTCGTTGATGTTGGATGATGATGATGATAATTATAAATAGCTCTTTTGTGCCTGAAAACTTCATTATTACGCCAAGAAGGAAGTGCAATTGATTCTTCGTCTGGGATTGCTTCAGCCATTGCACAATTTATCAAATAAAGTGCTACAATAAAACAAAAAAAAAAAAAAATTATATTATTATTTAGAAACCATTAGGACTATACCATATGAAAACATTTAAAATTTATTTTTATCTTACCGAAAATTACCAAAAATATTTGCTTGAACATTTTTACTAGAATTTATTTTTCACTTTAGATTAGTGTTACTTGAACTTGAAATTATTTTCAGATATATAATAATTTTTTTAAAAACTACCCTTTTTATAATGAATAAATTTGTTTAAAGTTTAAATAAAAATAAAAAAAAAGAATTATATCATATTAGAATATAGAGGATCAACCTTCAGATTGTTTATTTTTTTAGGAACATGTTGCAAAAAAAATATGTTTTATTTTTAATTTTTTTTTTTTTTTTATTTGAATTACTTTTATTATTTTATATATTATTAATTAAATATTATTTTTGCAAAATATTTATTTATATCAAAATTTAAATTGAATTTAATTTAAATAAATAATAAGACATAGAAAATATACAATAATATGATCTTACTGAATTGTATGTCAAGGTCATGATAAATGATAAATTTTTTTTTTTTTTTGTTGCATTAATTAAATTGAAATTTAGTTTGTAATACTGATTAATTAAATAAAAAATCTAACAGCTGTTTGATCAATAAAATACCTTTATAATGCAAAACACCCACTTCAGTCATATGAACAGAAAAATTTGTATAAAACTCTGATTTTTTTTTTTTAAATTTTGTGAAAGAGAATAAAACCTTATTTTGTGGACTTTCTAATATATAAAAAAGAAAGTGTGTCTGTTTGTTTGATTCTCAGATTCACGTGAAAATCACCGGCTCGATTACAACCAAATTTTGCAGGAATATATCTAGGAGTCTGGAAGGAGTTATAGGCTATATCGTGTTGCAGTTCCTTGGAATTAAGGGTGTACCGAATTAATTTGGTTGCAATATATTAACCGGATTTGGCCTGGCAGGCTTCCAAAAAATTTGTTGTTCCCGTTTTATTTCGAATTTTTTGTGGTGTTTTATGGTTTGAAAGAAAGCGTGAAATACATTTTTATTAAATTCTGGCAACCCGTTTGAACACGAGAGCCGAATGATGTTCATTACATTTTTTTGTCGCCCTGCTTAAATAGTTTAATCAATTGATTTGAAAATTGGCAAAACTGTTGCTCTTTAGCAGAAAAGCTCGCTAAGTTGATTTGATTATGATCCATTAATCGATTTCAGCACCAGGCCTTAATGAAATATTTGAAATTTTTTGTTGTTGTGTTTAAACGGTTTCAAAAATTGAGTTGAAAATTTGCACAAGTTTTGCACTTTAGCAATTTTGTTGTGATACATTAACCCACTTCGGCACGATAGTCTGCTAAAAAATTTTTTTGTTTTCGATTTATGTCTAATTTGGCAGAATGAATTCACGATCCTAAAGGAAGCCTGTGACAAACTTTTGTTAACGTCCGTTAACCCATCTCCGCACGACTACCTTTTAAAAATATTCTGCACAATTTTTGTATTGTTACTTTTGTCTATATTGTTTTTGATATTCCATAACAAGCTTTTAATGCAAATTTCTAATATATTAATAGTAATTAATATAGTCTAATTAAGTATCTTAAGAATACTGTTTTTAAGTTTTAACAACATAACATTTTCGGCCTTTAGTTAAAACCAGAAATAATATCCTCCATACAAAAATCATCATGTCATCAGTCAGGAATGTATTACTAACATGTGGTGCACCTATATAAGATGTATGTGTAATGTACGTAGGTTTTCATTGTATAATGTACGTAGGTTTAAAAATACTATAAACACAATCAATTAAATTAGAAAACATATTCAGATTTCTCTACAGTATACAAAAATGATTACATACATCTAAAGAACAGAAAATCTTACAGTTCTTACTCATATTTTTAGCCTTATTCCATATATATATTAAAAAAATATTGGTTGATTTGTAAAGGTAAAGAACAATTCTGTATTTTTTATATTAAAAATATGTTAAACAGAAACAGAGATGTATGCCTTTAAAAATAACCTTTTTTAAAATTTGAAGAGCTGTAGGTGCTGTAGAATTTCCAAAAGTACGGGTACATAAAAAAGTTGTTCTACAACATTACTTTTTAAGAAACCTATGCATATTATTTAATATTTAATATTTCAATGCTCTTTCAATGTACTGCATTGTGGTATTTTATAATTGTAATGCGGTTTTATGTTTTCGTATTAGCTAATATATTGTGAAAACTCACATCGCCCTAATAGTATACTCAATAGATTACTGATTCATTTAAAGATTTTTTGTAAACGAATATGATGCATGCACGAATAACATTGATTTGATGGTAGATGAAATTTAAGAGAATATTTTGTAATAGGTCAAGAAATCGCAAATCCCTTTGATAGGTGCTATTTTTACTTAGTATAAACTACAATAAATGTTTACGCAATGTAATTTGAAATGGAATTTTCAAGAATTTTATCTGACTCATGATATAGTGGCTAAGTTGCCAGCCTTTCAATCGAAAGATCTTAGATTAGATATTAACAACAATAATGGATGTGTGAAGCTGCCTTTTATTACCACATGCAGAAAGGTGCTATATACTACTTCATGTTGTTATTGTAGATGAGTTCGTCACTGATAAGAAAATAGTAATAACAATAATCGGATTCTTTGTTCTCTTTCAATCCAAATTTCCAACTCAAAGTTTCCGTTATCTTTGGCCAGTATTTACCTATTCCAACTTTCTAGCCAATATACTTCATTAGCAGTTCGGAGTTTCATTCCATTATATTGACTAAAGAGAAAGGCGGGTTTACTCCAGTAAGAATTTGACATTACTAAGGGGGTTTTTTTGGGATCTTTGAAAGATCTTCTACCTTCCTTAAAATTTTAGGGGAAAACGTTGTTACTAGTATGGGTGGCATGTCATTAGAGTGCATTAATATATAGAATGACAGTACAAAAAAAATCATGTTGAAGTAATCAAACAAATTTTGAAGCCATGACAAAGTTCTATATTTATATTATTGATAACCTTATGTCTTTATGAAGCAAGTTAAATATTTCTTTTTTTTGTTTAAATTAAATTGAATTAAAGACGTTAGCAACTATATTATAAGATATTAAAAGATTATTATATAATTAAAGAAAAAAAAAAGTATTTTATTTATTTAATTATTATAATCAATTATTTGTTTTTAATTTTTCATTTGCTCTAGAATTGGTGTGCAGAATATTTGCACAGACAATTTAAAATATATCGATTTGAAGATTATATAATTTTCATTAATATTGAAAATATTTTTTTTGCCTAAGCTGTTCGTTTTTTTATGAAATTATTTCATCAGAAAATTAACAGTTTTAATGATACAGGCAGATTTTAATGACCTCGAATAAATCTTTATTCCAATAAGCCACAGATCAAAGTAAAGAATTTCATTGTTTTATTGGAATTCGAATAAATTTTACTTTATAATGCCACGTAAATGACATTTTCATAATTTTTATTTCATTTGAATATTTATTAATTTTTTTAATTTATTTACTTCGAACTCTGAAAATTTATCTAGGATTGTGTATAGGTCATTTATGATTTTATTGATTGTAAATAGTAGAAGACGCTTTAAACAAAAATCTTTTTTATTCTTTTATTTCATAGCAACTGTAGTATTAAAATGATAAAGAATACATTTGTGGGAAATCTTCGTTTATCTGAAGTAGGCAATAAGTATACAATAAAATAATGGTTTGTTTCGGTACCTAAATTTTGCTTCGAAACAAAATGATTTTTAATCATTTATTGTATCTGTGGAAGATCTTTTTGTTTTAGAAAATATTATAAAATATTGTAGAAATTTTGCAAGCGGTATCCTATAGCTTACAACAAATGTGTTGACTTTATTTACAATTAATTTTTTACAATTTAATTTACATAGATAATATATTTAAGCTTTTAACTTGAATATTAGATTTAACTGAAGGACTATTAAAAAACAATAAAAGTGGTGCATATTTATAAGCAGTGAAAATTCCTTAATGACGTAAAACTGGTTATCGAAAATAATTTGTTTTTAAAACTGCTAGGATGCGGAACATGCATAAAATGTGTTTCTCTCCGTCAGTAATGTACTATTTTACAATTCATAACAATTCAAAAAGAACCTTTTTAAGTTCATTTCTAATTTACTCTCCAACTCATCTTTACTATCCTACTTTTCTCCTGTCTTTCTTCTTCCATTTAGCTAAACCTACACATAAGTATAAAGAACACCGATTCTAGTATTTAATAAGCGTCAAAAAAACGAGAAAGAGTACAGTAGAGGAGACAGTGTCAACTCTGGAATACTCGTATGAACGTAGTATATGTTATTTCCATAAAACTTGATCATCTTTTACATTATTTTAGTGTTTTACTTAAATAAGTGCCGAGATATATTTATGTAAATTTTGGAGTTGTATGATAGCTACCAAAAACAAACTAAACACCAGCACAATCAAATCTTATAGAAGTTATTACTATAAAACTTGTTCATCTTTTGTAAGATTTCAGAAACCTAGCTACATTAACTTCTAAGATATAAAAGCTATGAACCTGCTGCTCTAGCAAAATCAAATTTTACAGAAGTTGTTAGCATGCCCGACATCTTTTTGTAAAATTTCAGATACTTAGCTTCAATAAACTCGGAGTCATTTTCATTTAAAAAGAAAGTTGTATGGCAGCTACCCGAACTTGCTGCACCAGCAAAGCTAAATTTAACAGATGTTGTTGGCATATAACTTGACACCTTTTCGTAAAAATTTTAGATACCTAGCTTAAATAGACACTGAGTTTTCTCGACATAAAAAAGAATTTGTATGGCAGCTACTGGAACTGGCTGTTCGAAAATGGTGGTTTAAATAGTTAAACTAACAATTTTGCAAAAGTAACGTTCATTTATTTTTTGAGTATTAACGATGTTTAAGACGTCCACCCATCCGCCATTGCAGCGTACCTTAATCGACTCATAATTAGAATTTGAGTCGATCCATACACTTGAGTCTATATCTGGAGTCGACTCTACCCTTGAACATACGTTCTTACGGGTATAATAACAAAATGATTAAACTTTTTATTTACTCTGAATGCCAAGTGCCACACAATTATCGTTTTCTTTTTTGGAAGTCTTTTCTGATGTCACATTAACTAAACGAATGGTGTTTTTTTTTTTAAAGTGACTATTATTCATATTTCGATTCAGATAGCTTTAACAATGGTTTTTAACCAATAATAAACAAATTTTTCAACAATAATAAACAAACTGTAGTCTTTGTCTTGTTTTTTTATAGGAACCTGGTAACGCTAACATGTAGCACCTAGAAAATAAAACAGAAAACGGCATTAGTAACACATAATTGCAAATTTTACCTTCATTATGTTTCTACCATCGTCGGTCATTTCTATTCTTGGAACTTCTATGGCCACCATCCATTTGTGTATTTTATTTGATATCGTTGTATTGTTTATTTTCTTAGTTGCAATTTATTAAAATAAACAATTATAAGCTATAAATAATTTATATTTCTTGTTTATAAATTATACACAAGAACTTCATTTGAATATTGTTTATAAATTGTAAACAATATTCCAATGCGGTTTCTGACAGGTAGCAGAATGTCATTTATTGTTCAGTGAAAGATAACAGAAATTTTCGTTAAAAATTGTTTTGTACTTTTAGTACTATTGGAAATTGTACATAACCGCAGCAAGAAGAGTAAATTTTGTATATAATAAGGTCAATGAACACATAAATAGGTGTATGATTGTTGTAGGTTTGCAGTATATATATAAAAATTGCAGTAGTTTATTCTTATGATCAGTTTAAGTTAACGTATTGTAATTTTTGATTCATTCTGGTGTTATACTTAAATAAAAGGAGACGCTCAATCTTCTCGATGAAATATGACTAATAAACGGTCATAAATCGAAAAAATTAAATTTTTAAAAAGAATTTAAACTGGAAAATTAAAAGAATAGCAAAAAATAAGAATATAATAAGCTAGAAAGTATTGTAACTGTAATAAATGAATATGAACTAATTTAAACTCAACAATTGAAGTAATGGTGATAGATAAAAATATAATAAGTTTTAAAGTACTCTATATAATAAATGAATATAAACTAACTAGAACTCAAAACTGAATTAATAGTGGTAAGTAAAAATATAAAGAGAAATATTAAGCATAACTGAATGGTGTTTTATTAAGTGGACGCACCAACATAAAAAAAACCCAAAATGAAGATTTTAAGTATTAACCTTTTTTTTCTTAATTGTTTAGATTTATGATTTAAATTTTTCAAAAATCATAAAATTAATTTATCAAAATTAGAATTTAATAAAATCTTAATTCATTATATGAAATGGATTTATAAAAAACACAAGGAAAAGTGAGACAAAACTGTGTTAACTCTATTCTTCTTTTCTTAAAATCATATTATCTTTTAGAAAATTTAAGATGTTATCTGACTTAATTAGGTATCGAAATATATTTATGTAAATTTGCGAGTTGTATGACAGCTACATTTAAACGACCCGAACCAACTAAATTTCCCAGAAGTTATTTTCATACAACTTCATATTTTGCAAATCTTCAGTAATCTTTAGCTTTATTAAGTATGAGGAGATAAATTATGCTTATATAAAAAACATATATTGTGTGGTAACTGCCCGAATCTGGTGCTCTAGACCAATCAAATTTTTTGGTATAAAATTGACTTCTTTTCAGAAAATTTCAGATACCTTGCTTCAATAAACATTAAGTTATTTTCAAATATAATAAAAAGATGCATGGCAGCTACCTGAATGCTAACTTGCCGGTCTAACTTGCTTCAATAAAATAGCGAAAATAACAATTTTACAAGGATGAAATGCTAAAAATTTCAGAATCGTAACTCCTTTATTTTTTGAGTTATTGTGCGGTTGAACAGATCGGCGGCGGTTGTATATGATGGCTAAAGCAACTCAGAACTGGAGTAAAAATATATTATATTTTGCCACATCTAGCTCATGTCCTTTGAGGTATGACAAACATAATGACAAATTTATTGCACCCTGAGATCTATGTTCGTACGTATATAATAATAAACAATAATAAAACAAAAAAAGCATATGTTCGTTTCAACATTATTATATGTATATTAATATTTTTTTTTAAATGGGGTTAATTAGAAGTACAATATGTATCCTCCATTCTTTGATTCATAAACACTTTATTTTTAATTTTAACTTAAGAATCAATAAATGATTATAGTCATCAACAAGCATTAAAGCAGAATTTTATACACTTTAAAAATTGGTGCATTAATAATATCTAGTTGGAATTCATTTTCAATAGAAGAAGTTTTATTAGAATTATTGTCGAAACTTTTTATAGGCTAATTTATGAATAAAAATTACAATTAATACATTTTTATGAAAAAAGGGTTATTTTTGAAGGAATGAGGACTGTCGCGCCCAAACCCCCACTACAACATTTTTCTTTAGTTTTCTTAGTATTACTATCTAGGTTTTTACGATTTTATTTTTATTATTATTGTTAAAAGTTAAGTATTCTTACAAAGCATATAGCTCCCAGAAAACGTTTTTAAGATAAATAAAAACTACATTAGAACAGATAGATATTTCTTTTTATTTAATTAAAAAGTTAAGTGACAAAAAACTAATACTATTTCTAGAATACTAAGATACCAGTATTATTAACCAATATTAATTCTTGTTTACTAGACGTATGCTACGCCAGGCTTATGCTACGCCAGGCTTATCTAGTCATGATTTAATTTCTGAAGTATACAAGAGGTAAGTATACAAAATATATCTGTATATATTCTATAAAAAAAAGAAGGATTGAGAATTTAATGGACATTCGCCATCTTATAGGGGCTGTTCAGCCTTTATTAAATTAATAGAAAATATTAAAAATAGAAGACAAAAGCTCAGAAACTAAAAAATAAAGAGGAATTAATATGTACAATAATTTAATTTAACCATCAAAAAATTATTTAGAAGTTCTCAAAAATCGTATCCTACTAACCTTACAAATACAAATAGTAACGTTAATACAGTCGACCAAGTTTGGTTTGGCATAAAAAGTTCTTAAGAATCTCTAATTACAAAAATTTTGTATTTAAAAATTGAAAATATTCAAAACCAGCAAATTGAAAGGGTGGATTTTCTTTACGAAGTTTTTTTTAATGACAATTAAAACATTGAATCTAGCAGACTTCAATATCATTTCAATAAATGTAAACTCATTGATAGAAAATTACAAAAGAACCTATATATTATATTGTCCAATTTGGAGGTTTGAAACGTTTCTTCCAAAAAAATTACATAGAGTTCAAATTTAGCAATAATAATAATTATTGGTAGTTGAAGGACTGAAGAAATAGGGTAGTTTTAAGTAAAGTATATGTTAGTTGTAGAAATTTTATCATATTAAAAAATATGTCAAAATACTTATCAGTTTTTTTAGCCTTTTCCGATACTATATAATATATAAAAAATAAATACAGAAAAATCAATTTTAAAATAAAATAGTAAAAAGAGTTGAAATACAAGTATACCTAAGAGAACCCTAGTGAAAACGATCAGTAAGTGTTAACATTATAATCAAATCATATTGTATATCTTTTGTTAAATTTTCGTTTTAGATTAGAATATATTGTGGAATATTATTTATTTATTTATTTATATTAATATTACATACATAAATGTAATGCAATATTATTGAACCATCGGTTACTAAGGCCATTATAGGTTTTATACTGTTTTTAAATTATATACTAATATTATTTATTTTGTTTATATTATATACTATATATTTACATTATATTTGGTCGTAAGGGGGGTATGTAAAGAAAAAAACACTTACGACCTGTACAGGGATCGAACCCATAAAATGGAAATAAAAAAAAAAAAAAAAATTAAAAATGCATACTTTTAGGCGACTGAATATATCTACTACATAGTAAAGTAGAGTGCGATCATGAGTCATTTTTGAATATCTTGAACTCTTATTAAAATAATGTTAAGGCAAAGTTTTATTTTAATAAAAATGTATTTAATTTAAAATAGAATGACACATAATAATATAATGATACAGCTTAATAAATATTTTCCTATACAAAAGCAGAAACATTACAGTATTTTATACCTTTATTTATAATAAATTAATTTCATAAAATTGAAATGAAATTGAAAAACATTAAAATTTAATAAATAAATTTAATATCAGTATATAAAAAGTAACCAGAAGTAACAAAATCGATTATGATATTTTTAATAATATTAATTTTATTTAGTAAATTTATAAATAATTTTAAATTTTTTTTATATTTTAATGTTTCAAAATTTCAGTAGGGCAAACAAATCAAATTGCAATGAAAAACCAACAAAATACTAATAATGAAATTGATGAATCTTCAATATCAATTGGATTTTTTCCTGCTGAAAGTGAAAATAATCATAAAAGTAGTAGAAAAAATGATAATGAAGATGTTGACTCGACTCCAACACTTGATACCGGATCAAGAGAATTCACATACGCAAATCATAATAAAGTACAAATATTTGTTTGTGTATTTTTAGATAAAGTGGGTTGCATTGATGCTCCGATATGTTGTTTTGAAAATCAAGATGAAATTATGAAATGGAATTCACAAAATCCAACATGTTTAGGTAAATATAAAAAAAAAAAATTTGATTGTTTTATGTCGTGTTTTGTTGTATTACGTTATTTTAAATTATTTTAAATGTTTTATAGCATATCGAAGATCATATAAAAATGATTGTCCATTAATACAATGCAAATGTCATAAACTTTGGTGGAATTGGCAAAAATTTTGGTCAAGAGTATTGCCAGGCTAATTTATTTTTTAGTTTTAAGTTTTAAATTTTTACTAAAATAAAAAAATTAAAAAAAGGCTAGATTAATTAGTTATAATTTAATTTAATTTTTCTCCAATAATTTGATGCCTACCAAATATCTTAATTAAAATGATATTGCAAAATACATTAGTGCAATGAGAAATAAAATATCAAATTCACAAAACAAAATACATTCTGGTTTCAATACCTTTACGTTGTTCACTCATACATCATAAAGAATTCAAGCATAAAGTTATCGTTTCAACTATGGGATACCCGTATGAATATATTCTGTTTCTATGAAACTAGATCATCTTTTAAAAAATTTCAGATGTTTTAGTACCCAAGTTAACTACCGAGATATATTTATGTAAATTGTCGAGTTGTATGAGAGTCTACTCGAATCTATTGCACCAGCACAACCAAATTTTACAGAAGTTTTTGCCCTAAAACTTGATAATCTTTTGTAAGATTTCAGACGCTTAGCTTCATAAAATTCCAAGGGGTGCAGGAAGTCTGAACTGGCTGCTGTAGACCAACCAAATTTTACAAAAATTGTTGGTATCTAACTCGACACTCCTTCACTAAATTTCATATTCCTAGCTTCAGCAGACACTGAGTTATTTTCATTTAAAAAGAGAAGTTGTATGGCAGCTATCCAAACCTGTCGTACCATCACAACCAAATTTTATAGAAGTTGTTGCCATAAAACTTGATCATCATTTGCAAAATTTCAGAGACTTAGCTTAAATAGAAATTGAGTTATTTCCATATAAAGAAAGAAGTTGTATGGCAGCCACCCGAACGCTGGATTTAAATAGCGAAACTAATAATTTTTCAAAAGTAACGTAAAAAAAATTTCAACCTGCTAGCTTTTTTATTTTTGAGTTATCGTGTGAACAGACCAAGAGACGGACGGACGGACGGAATGCACATGGCTTAATTGGCAACCTTTGACACTACATCTAGCTCTACTCCTATAAGGTGTTACAAACGTAATGGAAAATTTATTATACTCTTGAACATAGTTCATACGGGTATAAAAAAATATTTTTTTTCGAAAAAATTAAAAATAATACAAATAATGAAAGCATGAACTTTATTTTAACTACTATACTGTTTATTTAAAAAACGCAGAATGTAAACCAAAGAAAAAGAGCACATTTTCCAGAAGACAATGCAAACTATTTAAAATTGTGACTTGCACCAAAATTCAAAGTTTTCTTTGGATTTTATATTTAAGAAAATTATGAAAAATCAAGTGACATTTTTTTTAATTTTAAGAAAAGCAAAATAATGATGAAAAGCTCTTTACTCATGTCGAAATATAATATTGACGCTTTAATTTTTTCGTATTTGTACAGGTCCCTGAACTGAATTACAATCCCTAATAGCTCTTAAAATGGGAACGATATCAATGAATTTTCGGCGGCAACTTATACTAATCTGAAAGATTTTTCTTCCCTCAAAATGTTAAGGTTGTAACTGTAAGCTTTCCAGAGATATGAAGAAAGCGAAATATGGGAAAAATTTGTTTTTACATAACGGTATATTTAAATACTAAATTGCAAAAAACAGTAAAATTTTAAATTGTTTTTAAATTCAAATAATAATAAGCAGAATCTTAGACATATATATTTAAAATTAGCTATTTTTAAAACTTTGTTTTAGCTATATGAAGCTACGTAATGGATAGTCCTAAATATAAATCTATTCATGGTTGTTAAAATTACATTGTTCAATCCTAAACGGTGTAGAAATTTTGTAAAAAGGCAGATAGACGGAAGGAAAGACGGGTGAAGGGCAGAGTAGAACTAATAAGCAAATTGTTTTTTTGAAAAATGTACTAAGAATGAATCTGAAATTAATTTCCCATACAATGTAATTGAAAAAGATAAATTGTGTAAATTAGTTAAATTTCTACCACAATTAAAATATTAATTTTGCAGCTATAAGTTATGGAATGTCTTTAGTGACTTTCAGCCCTAATGTTTCGTTTCATTTTTTAAGTCCCGGTTCGAAATTTTAATATCTGAAACGACTAATGATTTTATAGTCTTATATATTGATAGCAAAGTCAAACAAGGTAGAATGTAAACCAACGGTTTTTAAAAGCGCATATTTCCAAAACACAATACAAACTGTTTGTGACATGCACAAAAATTTGAAAATTTAAAAAATAAAATTTAAGAAATTTTTTGTAATAAGAAAATATGTGAAAATAACACTTTTCTGGAATTTTGAGTTTGTAAAGTAAATTGCTGGAATAAGGTTAAATAAAAATCTACGAAATTTGAGGTTCGTCTTTCTTTTTTATTCCAGCAATTTACTTTTATATTATAATAGTCAAAAAAGCTAAAGTTTTGCAATCAATTTTATTTTTTACTTTTTAGGGAGCGAATTCGGTTTCGATAAAAGCATATTTTAAAAAATATTTTTTTTACATTATGTTATTTTATACTTTTTAGTTTTAAAAGAAACATAATTTGAATTTAAAAAAAAGATTGGATATTTTTTATTCACACATACATTATTGTTTCTGATATAAAATACGTTTTACAATTTTATACCAAATGTTTAAGTAAATTAAGAAACGTTAAATCGATTCCATTACAGCAAGAGTAAAAATTTTTTATTCCAGTAACTCATAAATAATGAAAGTACCTCGAAGGGTAAAATATGTACCAAAATACTGTGATTATAAATATTACAATCCAATTTTAGTTGAAGCAACATTTCTAACACGTATGAAAATGATATATGTACATAAATGTATTTTACTGTATATTTCTATAGTGTACTATTAATAGTATATCGTATATCCAAACAAACATCAAACCTTGAACACCTACCTAGTACCTATCTATTCGCTTAATAAGATCATGCAGTAAAAATTCTTGACAAATATCTTGATTTAAATAATAAATAATAAGATAAACAAATGGAGCGGAACAAAATAATTTGGGAAATTAGTTTAACATAATATTATGTACGTACGTACATACTTACATACGTAGTTTTAATTTTTTGCGTTGACAAAATTTTGTTTGTAAATCATAATGCGTAATGCGCAAAACCATAATTTTGTAATGATCTTTACTTTTTATATTCTTTACTATGTACAAAAATAATATTATGTATGTATGTTATGTTGAATTTGGCAATTGGAATTATTTTGAATAAAATTTTATTTGTATATCTATATACACAATATACATAATAAATGTTCCTAAATAAAACACATAAAACATTAATTTTTAACGACATGCATATTCAATATGCAATAAAGAATGTTGACAAGAAATATTCTGATTTAAATCCTAAACAAATGTTTTAAAACAAAATAATTTAGCAACATAAAAATATTGTACCTATATATTATTTTGTGTTTTGCTAAATCCTAATACAAAACAAATGTACACATCAAGATTGATTGAACTAAATTATTATATGAGGAAAGATCAAATAATATGTGTATATTATAGATAAAATTTTATTAAAAAAATGTTGATGAATACAGTTAACAAAACAAAAAAAAATGTAAGTACACGAATTGGATTCGAACCAAATTACCCTAACTTTTAAAACCTGTGCACTCTCCTCTACACTATACAACATTTAAATATTTAATGAACATATTACAAACATAAAATCTTAATTTTGAACCATGCATATTCAATATGCATTAAAGAATGTAGACAGCAAATATTTTGTTTTAAATACTAAACAAATGTTGTAAACAAAATAATTTAGCAACATACATAAAAATATACTATTGTAGGAAAAAAGATCAAAAAAATATTGCGTGTGTATTGTATGCATGAATTTAGAGATAAAAATTTAAGTTTCAAATTCATATATACAAAATATATACATATATTATTCAAAAAATGTTGATGAATAGTTAAAAAAAAAAAAAAAGTTGCACGTGAACTGCATTCGAACAACATGACCCCCACTTTTGAAACCTGTACACTTTCCTCTGTACCATACAACACTTATAAATGTTGCTAACAGATTACGAAGATAATAAAAAGCGTGACAGAATGACAAATAAATAAATAAATAAATAAATAAACCGACACCGACGAGTTAATATAAAAGCATATAATAAAATAGGGCTTTTTCAAAGTTTGAGGGGCTGTAGCTCCATAATGAATGGAGCTACATGAAAAACTTTCTGCAAAATTATTATGAGACCTACCCATGGTTAAAATTTTTTTGCTCTATCTTTAACGATGTAGAAGTTTTGTAAACAGACGGACGGACGGACGGACAGAGTGAAACTAATAAGCACATTTTTTCAAAATTTTTTTGGAAATGTGCTAAAAAAGGTGGACCGCAATCTCAAAGCATCGTTAAATCTTGCAGCAAGTTGTAATTTTCTCTATTGTAACTAAATGTTTTTCTATTGTAACTTTTACTATATCCTTTCTATTAAGTAACTTATAATAACTGGAAATTCTGTACAACGTAAAATGTCTTTAATAATTTTGTAATAAAATATCTTGAGATATTTTTTAATTCAATTTTCGTCATTAACATACATAATAATATTAATTTTTACGGCACGTGTGATGTATAACAAACAGCATGTGTACTTTTTAAATAAAATAAAATTTTTTTTGCACCATTTCTAAAAATGGACAATGGATTTTTGAGATATTATAATACTTAAATGTTCTTTGAAATTAACTTAAGAATTTATTGAAATTTCTAGTTTTTTTAGTAGTTTTAGAAAATTTTAGTAGTTTTTTTTTAAATTCTGTATTAAGTGGGGGGAGTCTTTGTAAAGAAAATCATGAACATTTTTATAGTAATTCAATGTGGTAAGTATTATTTCTTATTTATTTTAATATGGACTTATTAAGAAATAATTTTATAGCTTTAATTGCCTTCTATATATGAACTATTTTTTCGTTATATACCATTTTCAAGAAAATTAACAGAGGTGGCACCCCTCTTTAGAACATCATATATTGGTGTTTCTATTAAAAATGGAACAGATGAAAATTTAACAAATGGAAATGTACATGATGTGTATGATAATCTACGGATAGCAACTAAAATGATAGAACCAAATACTATAGCACTTGCACTTAAAAATTTAGTTTTAACCAATATAACAATATCGAATAATACAGAAGGATATTTATTAAAAGATAATTATTTAAATGCTAATTTAAATACAACTACAGAATTAGAAACAAACGTTTTAATAGCTTCTACAGGTAACTAAAGATTTGCAAAATGTAACAGGATCTAATAATACAAATGAAGCTGCATTACAAACAAATATTGTAAATCACTATTTTGATACATCTGATAAAACAGTTTTAACAAATAAAACAATTTCAAAAGTTAGAAATTCAATAGTTCTAACAAAGAATTTTACAGACTTTAGTTCAATTAGTGCCGTAGAACCTGATGTGGTTAGCATAGCTTCTGATAATAATGATGTAACTTCCGAACTGCTTGCAAATTTAATGTCATCTCAAAATTTTATTTGTGTTCAAGTCATTAAAAATTTAGACAATGGTAAAATGTTACGAATTCAGTGTACATTTGAAAATTTCATTAAAATGGATGCTTGGAATCAAATTAATCGGAATGAATGTTCAAGTAAGTTTTTTTTTTCAGTACCTAGATCTGTACTTATTACTAAAATTGTTAAATATTTTTTTTTAAATATATTTTTAAATATTCTTTTCTAGTGTATAAATTATCGTCAAATCAAAGCTGTATTCAAAGAAAGTGCTCATGCATAAGCAGGGAATTAACACTTGAATTGGTGTCATTACAGACTTAGAAAATTGACATTATTATTTTCAAATTGGAATGCAATTTAACAAATTTAGCACAAAATATTTAAATTATGATTTTATATATTAAAGATCATGTTTTGTAATTCATGTTTTTTAATTAGGTATAGCTTAATTTTATATAATTTACTTAAAGATTAAATAAATAAATATAACGGTTTTGATCTCTTAACCTAGTTTGACATATTTCACTGATAAGCTTTAATTTAACGCTGTGGAACTTATACGCTTCATTAAAACAATTTTAAAAAATTTCTGTAAGTCTATCTAAACATCGTCCCAAGAGCGATCATAAAGAAAAAAAAACAAAAAAAACGTTTTCGTTTGAAGAAATTGAGCAACACTTAAGATGCTACTTTAAATAATTGCATACATTTAGGAGGAAACTAAATGTAAAACAATAGAATAAAACATTTTAGATTGCCAGCTGTTTTATCATATAAGTATATAAATTTATTTAAATAGAAATAAGCCGTATTGTAGTAGACTTTCTTTTATGATTTGTGCAAACCCCTCAACGCTTGCGCGTTCAAACATTCTTAATTTCTTCATCTTAGAAGAAGCACTATAATATTATACTATGTTGGTCAGGCATATGTTAACATAGATCCAATTAAGATTTTGTAACAGAGTAATTTTTGCTTTGTTCCAAAGTAGATATTCTAAAAAACAATAGTAAACCTAAATTTATTAAGGTGTAATTTGTTTTTCTTATTTATTTTTGTACACGGTAGTTGAAGTTTAACAAATGGTTATAACGAACTCCAAAATAATTGAAATTTACAGAGTTTTTAATCTTTGTCTTATTTGGATCTAATATATAAAAATATTTCCAGCATAATATTATTTTTACATTATATTTGACCTTATTGATAGTGGTCCCGAATAATAATATAGTTGCACATTTTTTGTAAAATGTCTTCTGTATATATCTAAGATTTTTACTAGCTGTATAAATTGTCAGATCATCATCTAATTAACATTCTCAGAAAATGCTATACTGTAAGTAAGCTCTAAATTTTTATTTAGAGAATCCAGTAGATCGCTAATAGTATATAATTGAATTAATGAATGAATTCATTTCAAAAATTTACAGGCTCCTCTTGTAATTCATTGCACATTTTAAATTCTTTCTATAAATGATTATTCGACTTCCATGTTCTAAGAGGTTTAGCTATATAATCATATTGTTAAACAGGATCAGTAAATGTAAAGGGTATACTGATATTTTAAAAGTTTACACTTAATACCATCAAACTGTTACAAAATGGCCTTTTTCGAACTTCACGAGACATTATGTATTTGAAATTTTCACGAAACATTATGTAATATAACTGAATAGAGTTATGAGTTTTCTTTTATTGTTACTTATCTTAAAATATATAGTATAAATAGTATAAAAAGTATATATAGTACCATCTTCCTTATGTTGAATACGTAAGAAAACTTAAAATTTACTCCAGTTAGGAAAGTTCGACTGTAATAGTCTTTAATAAAGTTTTACATAAGCTGAGAAGTTTTAATTTATTATTCTTTGATTAATTATTAAGAAACTGCAAGACTTGAATAATTATTTATTTTTAACTTTAATAATTCTGTACTTATGTTCCAAACACCAAATATCTTTTATAAGGCACAAATTCCGCTATGAAATTCGCTACCAGAAGCCAGAGAAACCATTCATACGCGAAAATTAGACTCTTTCACCAAGAAAATGTATAAAATAGTTAAACATTTTCTTAAAACATACGTGTGCATAATAAACATAGTAAGGGTATTCACGAGTTGGTGCAAAGTGGTCTTGCACAAGTGCAAAATTTTACACCGTAGCATATTTCAATTTTTTGACAGTTAAAGTGCACAATTTGTTGTCGTTTTCATGTATAAAAAAGTGTAAAATTTTGCAAGACTATGCAAGACCTAAACCCTATTGCATATTTGTGCAAAACCATTGCAAAGTTTGTTTATATATTTTTTGTAAGCGCTATATTAGATAAAAATTTAAAAAATGCCTAAAAAAAGTGGAAAAAAATTATTTCTGATTATTTATTAAGTCAAGCATATGAAGATAATACAAATATCTGAAATTTTTGGTAAGCATATTAAATTTTTATGTAAACAAAACTAGCACATCAACGATATTTGACAGTTTAATAAAAATTCATGCTAGGGTTGTTCACGAGTTGAAGCAAATATGTGCTACGATGCAAAAAAAATTTGCACTTTTGCACCAACTCGTGAATACCCTTAGTATGTTTATTATGCAAAGTGCAAACATATTCGAAAGCAATGGTTCTTTGGACATGACGCCCACTATCATTGAACAGCTATATGTTAACACATTTATAATTTAGTAAAAATGGAAATTCAGAATAATAAATTATTCTTTTAATGTTAATAATGAATTTTAAATCTACCAACTATAGGATTTGCATACAACTCCTACGAACATAAGTTATGCTTTTACCATTTAACCAATTTAATCATTTTTTACAAAATTTCAGATATCTCACATAATTAAGTATCATAATATATTTACGATATAATTTTACAGCTGTATGACAATTACTCGAACTTCTTACATCGAAACAATCAAATATCACAGAAGCTATATTGCCATAAAAATTGATATTCTTTTAGAAAATTTTCAGATGTCTAACTTAATGAAATGCGAATATATGACCCGAATCTGTAACGTTAGACAAACACAATTTCACAGAAGTCGTTGGCACTTTCTTCTGACAAAATTTTAAATACCCAGATTCAATACATACTGAGTTATGATCATTTCATAAAAGAAATTGTACGGCAGTCCACTCCATCCCGACCATCAAACTTGCTCAATTTCAATATCGAAACTAACAATTTAACAAAGGTGAAATGGTAAAAAAATTTCAGAATCCTAACTTAATAATTTTTTGAATGTGCAGATAAACGGTTGGACACAAACATACATAGGTAGCTAAATCGATGCTGAATTTGATTCTTAGCAAAAATATATATGTATGCTTTTTCATATTTATCCTTTTTTCATATTCGTCGCCTTTAACGTATCACGAAAGTAATGATAAATTTATAATACTCTGGCAACTATATTCGTCCAAATATAAAACAGCAATGAGTTGTGCTAGTCTGCTTATTGTATTTTCAGACTAAACTGATATTAATAAAATAAAAATCCAAGGTGTTCCCCTATGATCTAATTATTGTTTAAAAACAGAAATGACAAATTAAAAATAAAATACGAATATAAATTTAGAATCAATATTTAAATAAAATATTTTTAAAGTAAATATTTTCACATTCGATTTTTTGATATCAAATGTTATTATATTTTTAATTATTATTAAAGTACATACCTATACCTAGTAGTATTATGTATAATACTATAAATAAATATGTACCTATACCTAGTACATATTTATTTACTGTTTGGTTTTTTTTTTTTTCAAGGTGAATTCTATTCAAACTGTTCGAATTTAGGAAGTGGGTCATAAAAGTTAAGACGTGAAAAACGTATAAAACTCGAAAAAAAAAAAAAAATATTTAAATATCCGTGTTATAAAAGAGTGCTAAAAATGTTTTATTTCGATATTACATAGTACAAAAATGTTCAACTAGTAAAATGCTTTTTAAGGCTTTTATTGTCACTATAAGTAGGTATTCTTTATTTTTTTTTGTTTAATTTGATATGCAAAATAATTGTTATAGAAAATTTTTTTTTTTTTTAGTTATTTATTTTAGAAGATATCTAACATATTTTACACCTTATTATCTCCAACCAATTTGCTATTCAGATACAAATTATTATGGTTTAATTGGAGAACCATTTACGAGTCCAGATTTAAATCGATTTGGTAACTTAAAAAAATAACTCACTCTATATCAGAAGAATTTTAAAATAATGAAGGAAAACACAAGACGGTGGATGGAAAGGATCTAATTCTTATACTATGTATGGAAATCTAAATTTAAAAAAAGAAAAACATTTAAATGTAAGGCTTTTTATTTAATTTTTAAAATTAAAAATTTAATTTTGTTTTGTTATAATTTAATGTAAATTTATTCTTTAGCATTTTAAAGATTTTTAGTTAAAAAAAAAATGATTTATTTTAGCAAATAAAATTTTTTTTTATAATAAAAATAAAATAATATATTTTAATGTTAAATATTATATTCTTTTTATAATTTAAGATATAATAAAAGAGTATTAAGAGTATTACCATATCCACCAAAATGGTTTTTCTTGACAATGACAAGATTTTTTTCTACAATTTTGACGTATACATAACCTATAACCTAAAAAATAATAGAAATAAATAGATAATAATTTTTTTTTTTTTAATTTATTAATATTTTTTAAATCTGAAAACTTACTGATACATTTTGGATTATTTTTATTCCATTTTCTCATTTCTTGTAATGTGTCAAAACTGCATGTAGGTTCCTCTAAAATTGTACAAGCACAGATATAAGTTGTTGGACATGGCGTTGTAGTAGTTTTTGTTGGACATGGTGTTGTTGTAGTAGTTGTTGGACATGGTGTTGTTGCAGTAGTTGTTGGACATGGTGTTGTTGTAGTTTTTGTTGGACATGATGTTGTTGTAGTAGTTGTTGGACATGGTGTTGTTGTAGTAGTTGTTGGACATGGTGTTGTTGTAGTAGTTGTTGGACATGGTGTTGTTGTAGTTGTGGTTGGACATGGTGTTGTTGTAGTTGTTGTTGGACATGGTGTTGTAGTAGTGGTTGTTGGGCATGGTGTTGTTGTAGTTGTTGTTGGACATGGTGTGGTTGTAGTTGTTGTTGGACATGGCGTTGTTGTAGTTGTAGTTGGACATGGTGTTGTTGTAGTTATTGTTGGACATGATGTTGTTGTAGTGGTTGTTGGGCATGGTGTTGTTGCAGTTGTTGTTGGACATGGCGTTGTTGTAGTAGTAGTTGGACATGGAGTTGTCGTTATTTTTGTTGGACATGGTGTTGTTGTAATTACTGTTGGACATGGATACGGTGTTGTTGTAGTTACTGGTAGACATGGACATGGTGGTAGTGTAGTTGTTATGGGGCACGGCGGTTGTGTCGATGAATACCGTAGAGGTGATTTTGGATTGTACTTATCAGGCATCCCTCGAGAATTCACATATAGTAAGTATGCTATACAAAAACAAAATTGATTCACAATATATTACAAAAAAAATTCATTATATTAAAAATTAAACAATCGAAAATAATTCTTACCAAAAAGAATCGAAATTTTTAACAACAACTTCATTTTTCTTTTTTTTTTTATCGTTTCAAAGACTTTCTGATCGTCTGAAACTATAAAAGTGAAATGAAAGATTAATAATCTTTGAAAACTATCTTTATAGTTTTAAAAAATACATTAAATTATTGTAAATGGGTTTTATTTGCAGAAGAATATAAAATTGTTTTAATTTTGTACAATTTAATTGTATGTATTGTACAATACCAGGTTATTGTACCAATTTACCAATTTTTAGTTAGTTAGCAACAAAAAATAAAATTTATTTTTATTAAATTAAAATTAAATTAGCGTATTTTATTTTTAAAATTAGCACTTGAGCTAATAACAAAAAATTCAAAAAAAAAATTCTTGAAGATTTGTGGTTATTAAAATTTAAAATGCAGATACGAATTTTATTTTGTAATTCAACTTTATGTATTAATAAATTTTTTTTTCCGTTAATGTTTTAATAAATTATTAATTAAATATTTCGGTTAAAGTAAATTAAAAGTTATAAAATAATCAATATTGGAAATTGTCTTAAAATGTCTACTCTAGTATATAACCTTGCATTCATTCACCATATGTTAAATATCATGTAAAAGAAATAAAATAAAAAATATTTTGAAGTAAATTTGTGATTTTATATTTAAAAAAAAACAAAATGGAGTAAAGAATTAATTTGAAAAAAAAGTGTTTTTAATTAAATATTTTTTTAAATAATGAAATTAAAATTCGAATATAGAGTATTGTCCAGTAAATTCAAAATCATAGAATATATTGTAATAAGCAAAAAGTTTTTAACTATATGACAGAGTAATTAGTGATGATGTTAACCTACAAAATTAGAAGTGCATTTGTCTGACACATAAATGTAACAAGAAAATAACACAGTCTTTCCTTTTCAGACGTGGCTGTACATGTAATGGGGAATTACTCTCACGACGTGTATGATATTCAAACTCACACTCCCTCGGTATTTACTGTGTATTTTTATACACTCTCACCCATACTAGGCTAGCAAGGCCCCATTTTTCATATTTTGTACAAAATAATATTTATTTCTTTTGTTTTGCAAAACATTTTTGGTTTTTGACAAAAATCGAAGATCATTATTTTAATAATTTTTTTATAAACGCGTATAAACGTTCTTGTATGTGTTATGTTTAAGGGCCACTAAGGTTAACTTTATATGAGTTATGTCTAAGTTTAATAATTTTCTAATAGTATGAAAACATTTTTCATTATAAGAGATTTTGCATTTATTTTTTATAATCAATATTAACCTTTACATTAGAATTGACTATCTTTTAAAATATTTAATAAAAGGTTTGATTTGATACCTTTGTCGAATATTATTGATTTTTCTAGTTTGCACACTTTTCTATTAATTCTTTACCTTTACGATTTTTTTCTGATAGTCTTGCCAATGTGATTTCTTAATTGACTTCCTTTATTTCACAATCTCCTTAAGGCTTTTATATATCGACTTTATTAGTTGGTGAAATAGAGTGCTCTTAGAGCTGAAATAGGTCTTTAATAAATTATTAAACTTTTGGTAAATTAATGAAACTATGCTCTACTATTCTATGTAACTTCTTTCCGAATTTCACCAAAATATTAGATTTGTAAAACAATCATTCACAATAATTCAAAATTTTCAGAATTATTAAATTTTTATTATTATTATTATGGTTATTATTTATAAACTGCTCTAGTTTTTTCTGATATAATTTATAAATTTTCGCTTTAATTTAAAATAAATTTTATTCGAGGGGCCTCGGTGGCCTAGTGAGTAAGTGCGTATAAAATAAGCTGTAAACACCGAGGCAGTGTGGGTTCGAATCCCACACACGTCGTAAGAGTTATTCCCCTTTACGACACTTACAGCCACGCCTGTACAGGAAAGGCTATGCAATTTCCTGTCCACATTTATGTACCAGAGAAATGCATTTAAAAAAAAAAAAATTATATTCGAAATGTATTAATTTAAGAATGCATTGGCTTTTTATATCCGTATGAACTATGTTCAAGGGTATAATAAATTTGCCATTACGTTTGTGACACCTTAAAGGAGTCGAGCTAGATATAGTGTCAAAGGTATGGATCGGCTCAGAATCGAATTCTGAGTCGATTAACCCATGTACGTCCGTCCGTCTGTCCGTCCGCACGATAACTCAAAAAATAAAGGAACCAGGAGGCTGAAATTTTTTTTATGTCACTTTTGCAAAATTGTTAGTTTTGTTATTTAAATCCAACATTTTCGGTCGGCGGGATCGAGTAGCTGCCATACAACTTCTATCTTTATATAGAAATAAGTCAGTATCTATTCAAGCTACATTTCTGAAATTTTGCAAATGATGATCAAATTTTATGGCAACAACTTCTGTAAAATTTGGTTGTGGTGGTGCGATGGATTCGGGTAGCTGCCGTACAACTTCTCCGTTTAAATGAGAATAACTCAGTGTCTGTTAAAGCTAGGAATCTGAAATTTTGTGAATGATGATCAAGTTTTATGGCAACAACTTATGCAAAATTTGGTTGTGGTGGTGCGACAGGTTCGGGTAGTTGCCATACAACTTCTCTTTTTAAATGAAAATAACCCAGTGTCTATTCAATCTAGGTATCTGAAATTTTGCAAATGATGATCCAGTTTTATGGCAACAACTTCTTTAAAATTTGGTTCTGATGATATGGCAGGTTCGGAAAGTTGCCATACAATTTCTCTTTTTAAATGAAAATAACTTAGTGTCTATTGAAGCTAGCTATCTTAAATTTAGTGAAAAAGTGTCGAGTTGCATGCCAAAAACTTTTGTAAAATTTGATTGGTCTAAAGCAGCCGGTTCAGGCTTCTTGCATTTCTTGGAACTTAATGAAGCTAGGCGCAATAGATTCGGGTAGCTGTCATACAACTCCACAATTTACATAAATATATCTCTGTAGTTAACGTCGGTACTAAAACATCTGAATGTTTTTAAAAGATGATCAAGTTTTATAGAAACAGGATATATTACGTTCATACGGGTATCCCAGAGTAGACACAGTCTACTCTACTGCACTCTTCCTCGTTTATAAAAAAATTAAACCCGTTTTGTAAACATATTTTATATTGTGTTATAAACAGTGTGAAAAATTTTCTATATTTATATTTCACATTAATATGTTCAACAAGTAAAATGCTTTTTTGAAGAAACTTCCCTCACTTTTTTCGACCTTTGCTAGAGACATTCATACAAAAAATCTGCTAATCTCCTACTATATTCTAGACATAAACCGTAAGTTATCGAAAAGTAAAATTAATGAACTAATTTTATTTCTTAACTCTACGGGCACGGTTAATTGACAATCAAACAAGGGGATGGTTTCGAAATGTGGTCTTGTGGTCTCAAAAAAAGAATTCTAGAGAGCAACTGTCTAAATCAAGCAAAAGAAACGAATTATCACGATTCAATTGAAGGACTATTTACTAGTTATGATTTGAATCAATTCACTGTAGCTTATAAAAATTAACTCGCTATAAAAAAGGAATATTATCTGAATTAAAAGAAAAAATATTTTTTAAGTGTTAATCACTGGTTTTTATTTAATTTTCAAAATTTAAAGTAATTAACAATGAGAACAAAACTATTATTATTTTATATTTTAAATATTATTATTAAAAAAAAAAAAAATTTTATATTTATTTTATTAATTAAATTTAAAATAAAAATTTTCTACTAAAAAAAAACAAAAACATAAAAGTTATGTTTTATTATTTTATCTAATTTAAGATATTATATAGAATCTTTACCATGCCCAATAAGTACAAGGACATGGTGTCGTTGTGGTTGGACAAGGTGTTGTTGTTGTTTTACAAGTACATTTTGTCGTTGGTGTTGGACATGGCGTTGTGGTAGTTGTTGTTGGACACGGTGTTGTTGTAGATGTTGTTGGACATGGACATGGTGTCGTTGTAGTTGGACATGGTGCAGGTGCTGGTGGCCATGGTTGCCATGTTGGATAAGTTGGATAAGATGCTGCAGCCATACCTCCACATACCAAATATAATATGCATGCTAAACAAAAAAAAATATTAATTTACTATATAATAATAAAAATTGAATTTAACTTAAAAATCAAAAAGATCTCCTTACCAAAAAGCATCGAAATATTTAATAAGAATTTCATGTTTTTTTTTTTAAATATTTTAAAAGACCTCTAGTTTGAAATTTTAAAAGTGAAGTAATGGATAATCAATCTTTAAAATCCATATTTATATAGTTTTTAAAATTATATTTGTAAAATTGGTTTTATTTAAAGAAGAATTTAAAATAGTTTAAAATTTGTATAATTTAATTGTATTTATTGCACAATACCGGGTTATTGCACTAATACATATTTTAGAAATAGCATCAAGAAATAATATTTATTTTTAAAAATTAAATTTAAATTAGTTATTTATTTTTATTTTTAAATATAGCACTTGATCCAATACAAATAAAGTCAAAAAAAATTTTTTATTGAAATTTTTTCTTTAAGTTTATGAATTAAGAGTTGTTTTTTTTTCATCTACTGGATTATTATTAACTTCATATTAATTGGTCCATTTTCAGAGCCTATGGTGTTTATTTAGAGATCAAAAGAAAATATATAACATAGAAATCCATGTATGAAAAATCCATGTTTCTAAAATAATTGAAGCTCTTTACATCAAAGACAAGCAACAACAAATCTGGTTGATTCAACGACAATTTTCATATACTGAAGGATGGTACGTTGAAAAAGATCGTTGAAAAGATGACCGTACATTAGATAAATTTGAGTTAATAAATTTGTAAAAAAAAAATAGCTTTTAGACCAATTATGTAAACGTTAATTACAACAATATAAAATTATGCAAATATTTTGAAAAATCAAACTTTAAAAATTCAGAAACGAACATTTCTGACTATTTTAAAATATGTCACTTAAAATCTTAAACCAATGTAAATTAGAATTAACTGATTTTTTTTAAATAATTATGAAAGAGTGTGTAATATTCGTGTGATAATATCTATAAAACACACCTAAGTCAAACAAAAAATGAATGGCATAAATAAGTTGCTAGATTTGATTTCAAATTTTATGTTAAACGGTTTAAGATTTTAGTTCATATGATTTTAATGTTAATATGATTGTGTCATCAGCAAATGGACCAGAGTTAAAATTTGTAAAACTTTTAAAATAGGTACTGTTATAAATAACAGTTATAAATAACAGTACCTGTTTTAAAAATAACAGTTATAAATAACAGTACCTGTTTTAAAAGTTTTACAAATTTTAACTCTGGTCCATTTGCTGATGACACAATCATATTAACATCGCCAAAACGCCTGAAGATATAATATCAAATATTCAAATTGGAATCTAAACTACTCAAGAATCATAAATCCAATTAAATGGAACATGAAAATAATGGTACAAAAACCGAAAGCAATATTTTCTTTACAAAAACAAAAAGAAAACGCAACAAAGACAAAAGGAAATATTCTGTGGAATAAACACATTATACATACATATTTTGGGCTTTCTCTAGGCAAATAGTTTCGTACAAATCATATATTCTTAAAAGTCTAGAAAAAATTCATATAAACATATGCCGCCTCTTAATAAATAAAAAATCTTAGGTAATTTACGGTAAGAAATTATTATTATTCAAAACATTCTACTACGAGTATATATAGTTTTTGGGTAAAAAATAATAATTTAGAAATGCTTCAAAGAAAGCTGAATCCTATTTTGAAAATATCCTTTAATTTTTTTTTTTTATGACTTTAACATACCATTACAGAAGAAACTGCAAAATAAAATGAAAACTAAACTTTCAGTAAGGTTTTTGCTCGTCATATGTAGCTATTTGTGCAATAAAGCTCTTAACTGCAAATATAAATTTAAAACGCTCTTAATAACTGGTATATTTTTTGATCTCTTTCTCTGTAGCTTTAATATATTGTACAATTCATTTTCATTCATTTCATTTTTTTTTTCCAACAAAATAATATAAAGTAAATTTTCTTTCATCAAAAATAGGTATTTATGAAACTGTTATACATATAATACTTTAAAAAAAATTCTGAGTTTTTATATCTATATGAACATATATTCAAGACTATACTAAATTTGCCATTACGTTTGTGACACCTCCAGCTAAATATAGACTCAAGTGTATGGGTCAACTCAGAATTATGTGTATCGAGTTACATACAAACAACTTTTGTAAAATTTAGCTGGTCTGGAGCAGCAACATCAGGGAGCTTTTTTCATATAACCATAATTTATATATCCATAACTTCTTACTTAATAAAACAAGCGATCTGAAATTTTCTAAAAAAAATATCAAGTCATATGAAGCTAGGCGTCTGAAATTTTACAAAAATTAATCAAGTTTCATAGCAATAACTTCTGTAAAACTTCGTTGGTTGTACTGGTGTACCTTACAATTTCTCTTTTTAAACGAAAATAAATCCATATTGAAGCTAGGCGTCTAAAATTTAGGAAAAAAAAGTCGAGTTATTACTATATCAAATTTGGTTGTGGTAGAGCAGCAAATTCAGATAAGTTACACATATTGGAATTTGGCATCTATGAAATCTTACAAAATATAATGAATGCCCCAAATAGCATTCTTTGAGATAGGCACGTAACCAGATACTAAATTGGGGTCTATTAAGTATCAGTAACGTACTGTACTCAATTTGGGGAACACTTTTTGGTTCCCTTCTCTTATAGAATGTAAAGGTGGCTGGGTGTGCGATAAAAACGTTCCAAATAGGAGGCGGTGTAGTTATAAGAACTTCTTTTATACCTCCTTGTTAAAAAAAATATTTTTTTAAGAGTGAAAGAGAAAAATATATTTCTTATATAATAATATTGAAATAAACATTTTCTGTTTCATTATTTTTAATTTTAATTCAAGAGCAAAATTTAAAACTACATTATTAAGTTATCGCCTCTATGTAGTTAAAAATAAGGTAACAACGATGTTTATATGACTACAAAGTTTCCCTTATAAAAACTGGGTCTGTGAAGTTCCAAATGAAGAAACAAGGACATAATAAAACTAGAAAAATAACGTCCCCCGTAAATTAAAACTCTATATCCCAATTACGATTTTTGGAACTTTGAAGATTACTAGGTAGGTTTAAAAACTTTTTTGAATGATTTATTTTTATTAATTAACAATCCATAGTTAAAATAAATTAAGTTTACATTTTTTTAATATTATAATATTTGCTTCCATTTGGCTTGAAATTACATTCTGTAACCCTTTATATTTGATTCTATTTGTGTTTTGCAATATTCTGGGAATATTTTTATTCCAAAGTTGGTTCTTCTTTCGATTAGTTATAGTTGTTCGAGCTTGAGTTTTGGCACATCATCACTCAGTTAGAAATTTTTTTATGACAGATTGGCATACCATTTACCAACATGAGTTTACAGATCGTAAGCAAACTAATTCACCAACCTTGGTAAAGAGTACAGTCTGCAGACATGACAATGAAAAGAATTTGTCATTCTTACAGACTGTACCGTCCCAAATTTGTTCAAAATATCTTTCAAATTTCATTACAGTTTTTCCAAATTTCATTATAGTTCATCATAGAAGTTTTCTTTTTTAATGTATTCTTGGACAGTTAGTGTAAAACTTTTTGGCAAAGAAAAATTCAGTCTAAAATTTTGTCAAGTTTTTACGAAAAGGAAGGGTTTCAAAAGCCTTTTAAAACAGTTAACAAAATAAGTTCTAATTTTAAAAAATCGTAAGGTATCTACGAAATTGAACTTGCTATGTAGGTAAGGTACGTATAAATAATTGAAATTGTTAAGTTGTCATTTTAGATATTATTATTTTTCGTAAACCATCCATTATTATTAATCATAAACTATTAGAATGTCGTCAGGAACCGACCATTTGAAAAACTTGAATTTGACGTAATTTGAGATACCATTGTAAATGGTAACTTTTAAGGAAAATCAGATGTAGAAAATTGGATTGTGTGAAATAAATTAGTTACCAAGTGCTCGATTCGATAAATAAATCATCTTAAATCATTTTCCTAAAATAAAAATCATGAAATAAGAAATTATGTAATTATACATTAGGCGAAAGGGAAACGGAAGTTTTATACAATATACCTGTATTTTATTATCTTCTGTTTTTAGCACATTTCCAACAAAATTTTAAAATAATGTGCTTATTAGTTTCACTCTGTCCGTCCATCCGTCTGTTTACAAAACTTCTTCATCGTTAAAGATAGAGAAAAAAAATTTTAACCATGGGTAGCTCTCATAAAAAAATTAATTTTTGTGAACAACTTTTTCATGTACCTCCATTCAGCTACAGATCCTCAAACTTTGAAAGAGCCCTATTTTTAAATGCGACAGGTATTTTTTTTAGCTTTATAAACAACAGGTATTTTCTTTAGCTTTATAAATTAATAACAAAATTATACAATTTTTTTAAATTTAGTATTTAATTTTGCCGTTATGTGAAAACCACATTTTGCATGAAATTTCTTTTTCCACAACTCCGGCACACCTTTAGATAGAAACCTGAAATTTGATTCATTTGAGACAAGAAAGAACTTTTAGAATTAGTATAAGTTTCCTTAGAAATTGTTTTGGTACCACCCCCTGTTTAAGAGCTATTAGGGATTAAAAATTGAAAATTTGTTATTTTTAGGCACCTGTGCAAATTTATCTTTGGGAAGACATAAAAAGTAAAGCTCCAGTAATATACTTTTACGTGTATTAACGGTTTTTGTTTGTTATACAGAGTTCCAGACTTACAGCCCCACAAAATTCCAGAAAAGTCGTATTTTCACATTTTTTCTTATTACATGAAATTTTAAATTTTACACAATAATTATAAACAAAAACATAACAAGACACAATAATTCTAATTAAGTATGTATGTAAGTAAAAATGTAAATTGAATTATATAAATTTAACTAATAACACAATGCACATAAAGAAAAATAAAACACAATTAATCTAATAATAAAAACTTATATAAAATATTTTATACTTACAAAAACTTATTTAAAATTCTATCAAAAAATCAAATTTTAAATCGGACTGCACAGCATGAGGCAACGGACATGCAAATAAATAAGGAGTAGCTGAAAAGTGGGAGGTCTAAATGAAACATTTTATTTCTAAATAAGGGTCGAAAGTGATTGTTCAAAAGTGTTTTGAATATTCGAGTTTTTTTCAGAGAACTATGTCTTAATATAAGGAAATTTCTTAAATAAGAGCAAATACAGATCACTAAAAAATGAAATTGATATTCTGTTAAATATTGAATTTAAAATGTTACAATTTATAAATAAATTTGTGTTTTAGAAAATTCTCCATAAATATTCTAACTTCATACTAAAATTTTTAATAGAAATATATTTTTGAAATTTTATTTTTATTATTAGGAATAGAAAGGACAAAAAATATGCGTACATTCTTTTTGAGAGTGTTTCATACACCCTCACCAAAACCACCTCTCTCTTTTTTGGTTGCACAAAGATAAAAAGAAAAGTTATGGTTTGTTTTTTTCTTGTTGTAAGTAAGGTGGAAATATCTCAAGGACACCAACAACACCCTCTTGGTACTGTCAGATTCTTACTGACCCACTTCGCCCTTACCCAAAGTATTGCTATAAAATGCAGTATATTAACTAGGGAATAGGAAAGGATAGGACAAGGATGGGGAAGTATTAGTTGGAGAGTGTATTATGAGCCAACAATGAATTTGCATATTATTATTACTATTTTGACTAGTGACGATAGATATCAACAGTTACAACATGCAGTCTCAAGCAGAAATTTTTGTCATCATTCCAGAAATGTTACCAAAATTAAGTCATGTGTTGGTTTAGTATTTGCGTACTTAAAGGTTTTAATTCGGATATGTTTTATAATTGGCACGTATCAAGTACCAAGTGGGGATATTAGTTTGAGTGGTTAATTTATAGTTTTTGTAACTAAGATTAGTTCCACTTTAGTAAATGAATACGAATACATTTAAATTATTTATCTGTAAACTTCTTGCTGAATTATGTGTATACATATATATTATATATATACTTCTAAATGAATTATTTAATGTTAGTAATATAAATAAAATATACCATTAGCCATACTTATATAAAATCATTTATAAAAATATGGACTTTATTTTTATTTTTCTCGATATTGAAACAAATATTGAAACAAATAACATTTTTATTGTGAAATGCTATATTGTACTAAGCAAAACATTAATTCTCTTCAGAAATATGCTATTTTCAACAATATAAAATTATTTAAAAAATAAACAAAAATTCTATTTAAATATTTTAAATCATGTTTGATAAATAGCTTTTATTATAAAATACAATAATGTTGGGTTTTGAGCTAAAATTTAGAAATATATTAGCTATATAAATAAATTTAAAATTTTAGTTAAATAATCTTATCAAAATGAATGCCACAATTTCTCATAAAAAATGGCGCTAAATTTATTGTACTTTATTATTTGTTGTGACCGACCGAAAGTCATAGTGTTATATCAAAGTCATAATAACTTTATATACTTAAAAATTAAGAAAATTAACCACCTTGTGCCTCAGTCTCAAATTTTTTAACTATAATAGACATAATTTTTTACTTGGGGTAGTATATAATACCTTGCTGCATGCGGTAAAATTTTAAGTCGCGGTAGCAGTTATTATTACTAGAATTAGTATTAGCTACTAATAATATTATTATTTATTACAGAGTCAGGGCCATCAGTGGATTACAACATCCAGTAGTATATTACACCTTTCTGAATTATGTAACATTGGTGATCCATTGTTAGCAGCTAATAGCTATTATTTTTATATATTATTACCGTATATTATATTGTTACGATACATACTATTACAATATAAAATTACTACTTATCGTCCTACAAATCCTCCGATTGAAAGGAGTCTTAAGCACTGCTCCAGGAGTTAGATAATGGATCATAACTAAATTTAATGGAAAACTTTCATGGAAAAACAAGACAATAGATCGTAATAAAAATTAATTTTTGATTTTTTATAGTAAGAAGCAACTCTGCTGTAACTGTTGAAGCTAATCAATTAAAAAAATTTAGGCTCAACAACGAATGAAATTTTTAACACACTCTAATACCTCAAAGGGTTTAGAGTTCACAACTAAAATTCATAGCTACTGCAATAAGCTAACATAATTTTAATGTAATCGGTCGAATGGTTTAGGCAAAAGAACAAAAAATTTTAAAATACTTCTAATAGACTTTCGCGCCAGAACAAACAAACACACTCTAATACCTCAAAGGGTTTAGAGTTCACAACTAAAATTCATAGCTACTGCAATAAGCTAACATAATTTTAATGTAATCGGTCGAATGGTTTAGGCAAAAGAACAAAAAATTTTAAAATACTTCTAATAGACTTTCGCGCCAGAATAAATTAACGGAGCTAAATAAAAAATTGCCATGCACTTCTTTTCAGATTGTTGAATCAATTTCTAAAATTAGACAAATTCGTTGCCAATTTTAAAGTCAATCAATCAAACCGTTAAATAAGTCTGGACAATTAAAATACTAAAAACGATTAATTGGCTCTCATGCCTAATCGAGTTAATGGAGGATAGTGCAACATAATCTCTACACTTTTCCTTGCTGCTGGCAGTTGTTCTGTCAAATTTCGTTTCATTTGTGCAAGTGATTCCTAACTTATAAACAAACAACAATTTTAATTTTAAAAATTAAATTATTTTTTTTGAATTATATTTAAGTATCGTAAATTATTAATTTAATAATAAATAGTTTATGTTAAGCTTTTGTTATGTCTAATATTACATGATTAGAAGAAATTTGTTTGTTAGATATAAGTGTACGAATTAGGAATAACTTGAAGCTCATTTTTAAAATAAAATTCTTTTTTCCAAATAATTGTTTTTTTAAATTACGGAAGAAGAATTAAATTTTGATAGATGTAATTTCTTATTTTTATTTAAAATTGAAAAATTCTTATTTTTACTCGAAGATTTCATCTATTTTCTTATTCTGTCAAATTTTTTTTTTTCATCTGACAATCTATTTTATAATTTCATTAGGTATAAACATATATTAATATTATCAACCTTATATTTAAAGTTTACGAATCTACTAGGACTCCACCATTACTAGTGATTTTGCCATCATAACTGGTTTTTCTTGCATGATGGAACATTCATTATATTTTAAAGCTTACTGAAAAGACTCTGATAGTTAATAATATTTTATTGAAAAGTTCTCTATACTAAAATACAGCCTTGTTATATGCTATTATATTCTAAAAGCATACCCAAAAAATGTATTTAATTTTTTTTACAAGGGACGGTGGAAAACATGGAAAGTTACTCAAAGGTACTGAACGAGGTTGATCCGAGTAGTATTATACTTTAGCCAACCAAAACCACCATCTTTAAGATCAAACTTTACAATGGGTTATTTAATACATAGTGACAAAATGTATAGTTTGGTTTTGGGAATAAGGATGTGGGAAGCATGTTTGGAAAATTGGGTTTGAAATAATTAAAATCAGGAAGGATAAAAAGAGAAGAGAAAAAATTGGTAAGTTGCTAAAAATTGGTATATTTTGAGAAAAGGGATTGGTAGAATAGTTTATTAATAATGCAATAATATACTTTTCAATGAAAAAAAAACAAACAAAATTCTAAATTTTAAATGCTTTTTTAAATTTTTTAACCCTAGATTTTTCTGAATTTAAATTTTTCGGTCATCGTTCCATTTATTTTTCAAGTTTATAACCAAAATTAATTTGGCAAATAGGAAACATTTTAGTAAATAAAAATGTTTATTTGCATGTTCTTAAAAAGAAATATATAAACTAGTAAATATATATATTTCTTCGTAAATGGTACAACAATCTTTGAATTACCTCATGTCGGTTATCGTCTGGTGAAAAAATAAAACAAAAAAACAATAACAAATGCGTCATATTATTTAATTAAAGAAATATGCCATATGCCTAAATTTTACTTAACTTGTTTATCCTTTTGTTTAGAAAACAAAAAAAAATGTATATAATATATATATGTATACTTATGTTAACTAAATTATTATGCAACAACAAACAAAAAAATAGAACAACAATTCATATAACGGGTGTGCAAATATTCATAATTATTTTAAAAATTTTACATTAAATAAAAAATAATATATGTACTTACAATAAAAGAATCGATAATAGGTATATAAATAGAAAAATATATAATTTAATTTTATTAACTTGTAAATATTCAGTTCAATAATTCCATTTTAGTTTAGAAGAAAAAAGAATACAAAAATGAAATTAACATTTTTTTTTGGTAAAATTAAATAACAATTAATTGTGTGGTTTAAATTAATTTGTGATCTTATATTTTTTTTAAAATCCTATAGCTATTATAACTGTCAGTGCTATAAGTCAATATAATTGCCAAGACACTACGACTGCTGTTCCTGCTACTAGCGCTACTCCGGCAACACCTGCAGCTCCAGCAACACCTGCAACTCCAGCAACAACTGCAGCTCCAGCAACACCTGCAACTACAGCAACACCTGCAGTTCCAGCAACAACTGCAGCTCCAGCAATACCTGCAACACCTGCAACTCCAGCAACAACTGCAGCCCCAGCAACACCTGCAACTACAGCAACACCTGCAGTTCCAGCAACAACTGCAGCTCCAGCAACTCCTGCAACTCCAGCAACTCCAGCAACAACTGCAGCTCCAGCAACAACTGTAACTCCAGCAACAACTGCAGCTCCAGCAACACCTGCAACTCCAGCAACAACTGCAGCTCCAGCAACAACTCCAGCAACAACTGCAGCTCCAGCAACACCTGCAACGCCAGCAACACCTGCAACTCCAGCTACAACTGCAACTCCATCAATACTGCAACTTCACCTACACCTGTAACTCCAGCAACAACTGCAACTCCAGCAAATTATAAAAATTAAAAATTAAATAATAAAAAATTACATTTTTTTAATATTATGTTTGCTTACATTTGGCTTGAAATTACATTCTCTAACCCTTTATATTTGATTCTATTTGTGTTTTGCAATATGCTGGGAATATTTTTATTCCAAAGTTAGTTCTTCTTTCGATTAGTTATAGTTGGTCGAGCTTGAGTTTTACCACATCATCACTCAGTTAGAAATTTTTGTATGACAGATTGGCATACCATTTACCAACATGAGTTTACAGATGATAAGCACACTAATTTACCAACCTTGGTAAGGACTACAGTCTGCAGAAATGACAATGAAAAAAATTTGTCATTCTTAGAAACTGTACTGTCCCAAATTTGTTCAAAATATCTTTCAAATTTCATTACAGTTTTTCCAAATTTCATTATAGTTCATCATAGAAGTTTTCTTTTTTAATGTATTCTTGGACAGTTAGCGTAAAACTTTTTGGCAAAGAAAAATTCAGCGTAAAATTTTGTCAAATTTTTACGAAAAGGACAAGTCTTTTAAAACAGTTAGCAAAAACAATGTAACAAAATAAGTTCTAATTTTAAAAAATCGTAAGGTATCTACGAAATTGAACTTACTATGTTGGTAAGGTACGTATAAATAATTGAAATTTTTAAGTTGTCATTTTAGTTATTATTATTTTTGGTGGTAAACCATCCATTATTATTAATCATAAACTATTAGAATGTCGTCAGGAACCGACCATTTGAAAAACTTGAATTTGACGTAATTTGAGATACCATTGTAAATGGTAAATTTTAAGGAAAATCAGATGTAGAAAATTGGATTGTGTGAAATAAATTAGTTACCAAGTGCTCGATTCGATAAATAAATCATCTTAAATCATTTTCCTAAAATAACGAGGAAGAGTGCTATAGAGTAGACTGTGTCAATTCTGGGATACTCGTATGAACGTAATATATCCTGTTTCTATAAAACTTGATCATCTTTTAAAAACATTCAGATGTTTTAGTACCGACGTTAACTACAGAGATATATTTATGTAAATTGTGGAGTTGTATGACAGCTACCCGAATCTATTGCGCCTACCTTCATTAAGTTCCAAGAAATGCAAGAAGGCTGAACTGCTTTTTTTAAACCAATCAAATTTGACAAAAGTTTTTGGCATGTAACTCGACATCTTTTCACTAAATTTCAGAGAGCTAGCTTTAATAGACAGCTGATTTATTTTCATTTAAAAAGAGAAGTTGTATGGCAGCTACCCAAACTTGTTGCACCAGCAGAACCAAATTTTACAGAAGTTGTTGCCATAAAACTGAATCATCGTTTGTAAGATTTCAGACCCCTAGCTTCATTAAGTTCCAAGAGGTGCAAGAATTCTGAACCGGCTGCTTTAGACCAACCAAATTTTAAAAAAGTTGTTGGCGTGTAACTCGACATCTTTTAACTAAATTTCAGATAGCCAGTTTCAATAGACACTGAGTTATTCTCATTTAAACAGAATAGTTATATGGCAGCTACCCGAACCCCGTCGTACCACCACAACCAAATTTTGCAGAAGTTGTTACCATAAAACTTGATCATCATTTGCAAAATTTCAGATACCTAGCTTGGATAGAATTTTAGCATTTTCCTAAAATAAAAATCATGAAATAAGAAATTATGTAATTATACATTAGGTGAAAGGGAAACGGAAATATTATACAATATACCTGTATTTTATTATCCTCTGTTTTTAGCACATTTCCAACAAATTTTTGAAATAATGTGCTTATTAGTTTCACTCTGTCCGTCCATCCGTCTGTTTACAAAACTTCTTCATCGTTAAAGATAGAGAAAAAAAATTTTAACCATGAATAGCTCTCATAAAAAAATTAATTTTGTGGAACAACTTTTTCATGTAGCTCCATTCAGCTACAGACCCTCAAACTTTGAAAGAGCCCTATTTCTAAATGCGACAGGTATTTTTTTTAGCTTTATAAACAACAGGTATTTTCTTTAGCTTTATAAATTAATAACAAAATTATACAATTTTTTTAAATTTAGTATTTAATTTTACCGTTATGTGAAAACCACATTTTGCATGAAATTTCTTTTTCCACAACTCCGGCACACCTTTAGATAGAAACCTGAAATTTGATTCATTTGAGACAAGAAAGAACTTTTAGAATTAGTATAAGTTTCCTTAGAAATTGTTTTGGTACCACCCCCTGTTTAAGAGCTATTAGGGATTAAAAATTGAAAATTTGCTATTTTTAGGAAGCTGTACAAATTTTTCTTTGGTAAGACATAAAAAGTAAAGCTCCAGTAATATACTTTTACGTGTATTAACGGTTTTTGTTTGTTATACAGAGTTCCAGACTTACAGCCCCACAAAATTCCAGAAAAGTCGTATTTTCACATTTTTTCTTATTACATGAAATTTTAAATTTTTCACAATAATTATAAACAAAAACATAACAAGACACAATAATTCTAATTAAGTATGTATGTAAGTAAAAATCTAAATTGAATTATATAAATTTAACTAATAACTCAATGCAATGCAGGTTGATATCAGGTTTGTTGCATCGTTTAAAAATCATGTACTTTGTTTTTTCAATGTTTACTGTTAATTTATTTCCATTTACCCATTTCATATATTTTTTCAATTCATTATCATTCGCCAATTCTTCTAATAACTCAGCATTTTTGGCTGAATAGATGAGCAATGTTTCATCAGTCAGCAAATATTTTATAATCAGATTTTATATTAGCAAATAGCATATTATGTACATACAATAGATATAATCTAGGACCAAGAACCGAGCCTTGTGGCACTCCTATAGTTATAGCACGTTCAATACTACAAACACCATTAACTTTTATTTTGATAAATCTGTTTTGCAAATAAGCTCTCAGTAATTCATGAAGCAACCCTCTTATTGCGATTTCATGTACTCTGTTCAACAATATTTGATGGTCCACTGTATCGAATGCTTTACTTAAGTCACCAAAGACCGAGCATACATAGTTTCCTTTATCGAGATTATCAACAATAGATCTTACAGAATCGTTGATAGCTACATCAGTGCCATGCGATTTTTGGAACCCAAATTGATCGATATCAAATCCCCAAGAACATTTAATAAATTCACATATTATTTTATTGATTATTTTTTTAAATATTTTACTCATGCAGCTAGTAGACCGATAATTAGATGTATCCAAAGGAGAACCACTTTTGGATATTGGAATCACAGTACTATATTTAATGAATTAGGATAATATCCTGTGAGAAAACTATCATTAACAAAATTACTAATTAACGGGGATATTATATTAGCAACAACTTTTAAATCTTTTGCTGCTATATTATCCGACCCAGGTGAATTATCTTTTAGATTCATAATAACATTATACACTTCTTGATCATTAGTCTGTACCAGAAACATGGAACGTTCATTTATTGTGTTTTTTATTATATTTACTTCTTTAGTTTGAATTTTATCTGCTAATTTTCTACCAGCATTACTAAAATAGTCATTAAATCCGTTGGCTATGTCTTTGTTATTAATTAACAGTTCACTATTACGTCGTATTTCCTTAATTATTTTGTAACAATCTGATTTTTGGTTTATAATCTGAGAATTCAAGACATTCCATATCTTTCTAGTGTTAGAGCCAGCTGCTTGCAATTTTCTATTAAAATAAGTTTGCTTTGCTTTTTTTATGTCTGCATTAACCATATTTTTTACACTATTGTAATTTATCTTATACTCCACATTATTAGGATACTTCTTATATTTCTTATACAAGTTATTTCTAGATTCAATTTGCTTTAAGATTTCTTTCAACATCCAATGATTATTTTTTCTAATTCTAATGTTCGTAACATTTGTACAAATGTCTCTGAAATAATTTATAGCTTCAATCAATTCATCAACATTTATGCAATTATGACTACGTAAGTAACATTCCAACAAGTATACGTATTTATCATAGTTTGTATGAGTTATTTGCTTGCACTCCATCGTTTCAAGTTTTCTAAGAACTGCTTTAACTTCAACACAGACTGCTCTATGAACTAAGCTTGAAATATCATACATACTGATATCAAAACCAAATCGATTCGTGTTTAGATCTGAAAGAACATATCTATTATTGTCGCCGAGTTTGATGTAATTCTTGTAGCATTACAAACATCATTTATATTTTTTATTTTAACCGAGTTAACATCCAGCATATCCATATACATCCGGCTTGCATCCGTTACAGAGAGTAAATCAATGTTAGTATCACCAATCACAATTATGTTTTTATACTTAACAAACAGCTGATCTAAATGTGTAATAAATGCATAATTGTTCTCATTCGGGCTTTTATAACACATGGCGATATTAATAGTAGGCTTGGTATCTTCTAAAGAAATTACAATAGTATTGAAGGAGTTAGATACTTCCAAAATTTTATGACTAATATTTTGCTTTATATATATTGCAGCCCCGCCTCCTCTGCTCAAGTTATTAGAAATAAAGGATGCTGTATATCCAGGAATATTAAAATACTTTTCTTCTTCGGAATATATCCAAGTTTCCCCGACCATGATTATATCAAAACCAGTTTTAATTTTTAAGAATGTTTCAATCTCAGATTTTTTCTCAAACTTCTAGCATTAAAATGCACCATCTTCATATTCATTAGGTTATGCAGCATTATGGATTTCCAATCATATAATTTTGCCATGATTCTCTAATTCTGTGCAGATGCTCTCTGTATTTATTATCTACATGTCTCCTAAAATGAGCTAGATCTTGTAATACTTCTTTTCGAGATATTCCTGTAGTTTCGTGATAACTAAAGTATAACTTATAAAGTTCTTGATAGTTATTTGGCAATCCTTCTTGATGTAGAAGCACTTTTAGACTAGTTTGCGTGATACCCTTATAACAGATATCATCATAATCATGAAAATACGATAAATATAATCTAACATTGTTGTTATATTCTGTGTTCTCCCAATCGAGAATTAGCATAAACATTGTCACCAGATATAATTGCATTTCTTGTTAATCTGACAATCGGTGGAGTTAGCGGATTTATAAAGTATTTTCTATTAGACATTTCAATATTACAGCTTGCCAGATTTATCGTTTCCCCCTTAATCCAATTAGCATATTTAGTTGTTGGAACTTCAGGCTGGCTTACATCTTCAGCATTAACTTCATGAATTTTTATATTATTATTATTATTATTATTGTTGATATTATCATCATTATTATTATTATTATTATTATTATTATTAGAGTTGTTTTTGTCCTTTTTATTGTTTTCACTGGTCATATCCAATACAATTGAGATTTTGTTTTTTTTTTTTTCAATTAACTTTGATTGCTAATATCCAATTTTTTGTCTTAGGTTACTTAACTTTTTCTGGTACACTGGACATGATACGCTGAACGTTTTATGATCTACATTTAAGCCAAGTTTCAAAGTTTCATTTACCTTCAAGCAATTAATGCACTTAATAACTTCATCTTTATTGCAATCTTTACTTTTGTGATTTTGATGGCATTTGCTGCACGTTTCGTCTTTTGTACAATTCACAGCTTTATGAATAAAGCTCTTACATTTGTAGCACCGTAGAACTCGCAAAGCATCGAAAACTTTACAACGCTCCCATCCTATTGATACCTTTTCGTTTGCAATCACCTTACGGAAACATTCTTTATCAATTTCAATAATAGCATTATATTTTACATTATTAATATTTTTTGCTTGATAAATTTTCACCACCTTCATAGTACTGTGTTCTAAATTAGAATTCTGTACCTTCAGTTTCTTTATTAGATCCTCTTCAGTATATCTAACACCCATATGTACAATTTCAATTTTTGTCTTAATTTATGCTGGCACCTTAATTTCATAATCATCCATTTTATTTACAAGTTCATTTATTATTTTATCACGTTCTTCTTTAGTTTCAGTTTCAATAAGAACCATTCCATTTTTTCTATTTTCCACATGTTTTATTTTTAAGTTTATTGGATCAACTTTTTTATTTAATTCCATTTTGGTTATTTGACATTTTTGTTTTGGTTTAATAACTAGTGGTACACCTTTTTTCATTGGAGATATAGTTTTATTGTTAACGCTTGCACTTTTTAATATTTCAGCAAATGAAATATTTTGACCCATATTTTCATTTTTTTTATTTTCACTGTTTAAAATTTTTAATTCAGTACACAGTTCATTGTTCTTAGATATAGTATTTTTTATATTAGCATTAATATTTTCACTCTCCGATTTAAATATCTCTGTTAGTTGAATTTCGCTTTTTTGTTCATTTTTAAGTTGTTCTAGGCTCTCTAAATATCTCCCTTCAATAGTTTTTAATAACTGAATTACCTCTTGCTCATTTTTCTTTAATGCACATTCAAATTCAGTCTTGTACTTTTTTAAATAGTCACTATTTTTTTTGACAGAGCATTCAATGTTTTGAACCACCATATCGACATTTGAATGTATAGAACGCCATCATCACATATAAATTTAATATTTTGAATTCACATTTAATATTCCAATTGTTGACTGGTCTAATCCCGAGCATTTATGTTGATAGTGGTAAATCTTGCTACACACACCGGCACACCTCATACCTGTTTCCCCTCTTATTTTCAATTTACATTTACTACAATCCTTGGCTATCACGCTTATGGTTCAGCACGATCACTTTGAATAATGAAGTGATCAAATTTCTAATTGACGCGAACAAAATAATTAACTTTATGAAAAATAAAATTAAAAATTACTAATTACAATTATCCGTTAAATTTAATACGTCTGCATTCATTTAAATTTAAATTTAGTAAATTTAAATTTACTATTTATAAATTTAGTAAATTTTAGTATTTTGAATGCCAAATTTTAAAACGCAACATGGTTTTGAGCTAAAATTTAGAAATATATTAGCTATATAAATAAATTTAAAATTTTAGTTAAATAAACTTATCAAAATGGATGCCATTAAATGTATTGTACTTTATTATTTGTTGGGACGGACTGTGCCTTCTTGTCATCACATGGTCAAAAAATGAAAAATCGTACAAACTCCGTTTTTTAAAAAAATGTAGCCGAGTAAACACAGTGCTTTTAATATGACTATATGTACACAAATTTACGATTTGATAATAATAAAAAAAAATGTGACAGTCACAAATGTGGCATTAAAGATTAAGAAAACATTAACGTCACATAGGCGGCTGCATCGCGGTTACATTTAGTAGTAACCATATTGAGTTATCGTAACTAAAAATGTTCCTTTTTGGTAAAAACTAAGTCACAAAAGTTACGAAATTGACACCATAAAGTCAAATTGCATTTATAAGTAACTATATATGTAGGAAAAAAAAGGCATAGTGTTATATCAAAGTCATAATAACTTTATTTACTTAAAAATTAAGAAATTTAACCACCTTGTGCCTCAGTCTCAAATTTTTTAACTATAATAGACATAATTTTTTACTTGGGGTAGTATATAATACCTTGCTGCATGCGGTAAAATTTTAAGTCGCGGTAGCAGTTATTATTACTAGAATTAGTATTAGCTACTAATAATATTATTATTTATTACAGAGTCAGGGCCATCAGTGGATTACAACATCCAGTAGTATATAACACCTTTCTATATGATGTAACATTGGTAATCGATTGTTAACAGCTAATAACTATTATTATTATATATTATTACGGTATATTATATTGTTGTGATATATATTATTACAATATAAAATTACTACTTATCCTCCTACAAATCCTCCGATTGAAAGGAGTCTTAACCACTGCTCCAGGAGTCAGATAATGGATCATAACTAAATTTATGGGGAAAAATGCTTCTACAAAGAACAATATTTCCACAAAACTTCATTTCCACTGGTCAACGAAGAAATTAAAAACTCTTAACAGACCTTCATGTAAAACCAGGACAATAGATAGTAATAAAAGTTAATTTTTGACTTTTTATAGTAAGAAGCAACTCTGCTGTAACTATTGAAGTTAATCAATTAAAAAAATTTAGGCTCAACAACGAATGAAAGAAATTTTTTAACACACTCTAATACCTCAAAGGGTTTAGAGTTCAGAACTAAAATTCATAGCTACTACAATAAGCTAACATAATTTTAATGTAATCGGTTGAATGGTTTAGGTAAAAGAACAAAAAATTTTAAAATACTTCTGATAGACTTTCGCGCCAGAACAAATTAACGGAGCTAAATAAAAATTTTCTATGCACTTCTTTTCGGATTGTCGGATTTGAATCAATTTCTAAAATTAGACAAATTATAAAAAATATTTTTGAGTTGGTCAAAAAACCATAACGGATTAATAAATCGTAGCCAAAGTAATTTAGGTAACTTGTTTGTTAAGGAGCATTACTTGTTGCCAATTTTAAAGTCAATCAATCAAACCGTTAAATAAGTCTGGACAATTAAAATACTTAAAACGATTAATTGGCTCTCATGCCTAATCGAGTTAATGGGGAATAGTGCAACATAATCTCTACACTTTTCCTTACTGCTGGCAGTTGTTCTGTCAAATTTCGTTTCATTTGTGCAAGTGATTCCTAACTTATAAACAATCAACAATTTTAATTTTAAAAATTAAATTATTCTTTTTTGAATTATATTTAAGTATCGTAAATTATTAATTTAATAATAAATAGTTTATGTTAAGCTTTTGTTATGTCTAATATTACATGATTAGAAGAAATTTGTTTGTTAGATATAAGTGTACGAATTAGGAATAACTTGAAGCTCATTAAGCTCATTAATAACTTGAAGCTTTTAAAATAAAATTCTTTTTTCCAAATAATTTTTTTTTAAATTACGGAAGAAGAATTAAATTTTGATAGGTGTAATTTATTATTTTTATTTAAAATTGAAAAATTCTTATTTTTACTCGAAGATTTCATCTATTTTCTTATTCTGTCAAATTTTTTTTTTTCATCTGACAATCTATTTTATAATTTCATTAGGTATAAACATATATTAATATTATCAACCTTATATTTAAAGTTTACGAATCTACTAGGACTCCACCATTACTAGTGATTTATCCATCATAACTGGTTTTTCTTGCATGATGGAACATTCATTATATTTTAAAGCTTACTGAAAAGACTCTGATAGTTAATAATATTTTATTGAAAAGTTCTCTATACTAAAATACAGCCTTGTTATATGCTATTATATTCTAAAAGCATACCCAAAAAATGTATTTAATTTTTTTTACAAGGGACGGTGGAAAACATGGAAAGTTACTCAAAGGTACTGAACGAGGTTGATCCGAGTAGTATTAGACTTTAGCCAACCAAAACCACCATCTTTAAGATCAAACTTTACAATGGGTTATTTAATACATAGTGACAAAATGTATAGTTTGGTTTTGGGAATAAGGATGTGGGAAGCATGTTTGGAAAATTGGGTTTGAAATAATTAAAATCAGGAAGGATAAAAAGAGAAACTGTATATATTTTCCCATATGTTATCAAAATTCTAAATTTTAAATGCTATATTAAATTTTTTAACCCTAGATTTTTCTGAATTTAAATTTTTCAGTCGTCGTTCCATTTATTTTTCAAGTTTATAACCAAAATTAATTTGGCAAATAGGAAACACTTTAGTAAATAAAAATGTTTATTTGCATATTCTTAAAAAGAAATATATAAACTAGTAAATATATATATTTCTTCGTAAATGGTACAACAATCTTTAAATTAACTGATCATGTCGGTCATCGCCAGGTAAAAAAAATGAAACAAAAATTGCGTCATATTATTTAATTAAAGAAATATGCCATATGCGTAAATTTTACTTAATTTGTTTATCCTTTTGTTTAAAAAAAAAATATATATATATATAATAAAAAATGTATACTTATGCTAAGTAAATTATTATACAACAACAAAACAGAGAACAACAATTCATAGTAACGGGTGTGCAAATATTCATAATTATTTTAAAAATTTTACATTAAATAAAAAATGATATACTTACAATAAAAGAATCGATAATAGGTATATAAATCGAAAAATATATAATTTAATTTTATTAACTTGTAAATCTTCTGTTCAATAATTTCATTTTAGTTTAGAAGAAAAAAGAATACAAAAATGAAATTAACATTTTTTTTTGGTAAAATTAAATAACAATTAATTGTGTGGTTTAAATTAATTTGTGATCTTATATTTTTTTTAAAATCCTATAGTTATTATAACTGTCAGTGCTATAAGTCAATATAATTGCCAAGACACTACGACTGCTGCTCCTGCTACTACCGCTGCTCCGGCAACAACTGCAGCTCCTGCAACAACTGCAGCTCCTGCAACAACTGCAGCTCCTGCAACAACTGCAGCTCCAGCAACAACTGCAGCTCCACCAACAACTGCAGCTCCACCAACAACTGCAGCTCCAGCAACAACTGCAGCACCACCTACAACTGAGCCACCCGTCACAACTACAACTCCTCCAACAACACCTACTACAGCAACAACAACGACAAAAAAACCCACAAAAAAACCTACAACGACAAAACCTACAACGAAAAAACCTCCAAATAATAGTTACGTATGCGTGTATACTGTTAATAAAAGAAAACCGTTGTGTAGTTTTAATACTATAAAAAGAATGAGGCAATGGAATAGAAATAATCCAAAATGCATTCGTAAGTGTGAATTTGTTAATTGTGTAAATTGTTATTTTAACGGCATTTATTTTTTTTATTTTCTCCTTGTAGCATATAAAAAATCATCGAATCAACAGTGTAGAAGAAAGAAATGTCTATGCCGAGTTTATAAAAACTAGTTGTTTTGTTATTTAATAGTATCTAATCATATGATGTCAGTTTTTTTTTTTTTTTTTAAGTTGTTACATCTTAAGCTTAAAAAGAAAATTTTAATTAAATTTATTTTGGAACTTTGGAAATTGAAATATGTTTCCATTTTGAAGTATTTATGTATTGTCATAAAAATTGTTTAGTTTGAAATAATTTTTAATATATAAAATGTTAAAAGTTTTTAATATAAAAAGCCATTTGATTAAATTTTTGACAGAATTGACTTTATTGTCAATTTTATCTAAAAAATTTTAGCTAAAAATAAAATAATTAGATACTAAAAAGATAAAGTAATTTATTGGTCAAAGCTAGTTGATACTTAATATTATATTATGATTATATTAATATAAAATTTAACCATCAGGAATACAATAATGGTAGACTGTTAAATTTTTAAAGTTACATGTTTTTAATTATAGAATAAACACAAACAGATTTAGAATTGTTGAAATATAGCAGTCAACAATAGCATATTGTATTCGCTTTTAAAAATATATGTTATGATTTTTATTTTGTATGGTCTCTTTTAGTTATAAATTTAACAAATTTAAATTAAAAAGTCTTTTTTTTATATTTTTTTTTATTTTTACTTAAAATTTGTCCATTTGAGCAAATATAAACCTATTATGTACAGCTATATCCTATTGTATTATTTAAGATGAAAATATTATTCATAAAATTCTTAAACTTTATTTTATTTTATATACAATCTTCAGTTAGGAAGCTAAATTACATGACGGTGCTCGGAAGTTTATTATTGTATAGTTCCGTTTTTCTTTTAATTTAACGAGTAAAATCTCTCTATGTTTTAATTTAACGACACTCCGAAGGAACAAAAATTCTCTATGAGTGCCCAAATACCACATCCTTCCTTGGTCAATACTTGGGCAGTACCTTAGTGCTAATGTAATGATTGGCCTATGAACAAAATTGTTAATGTACATCTTAAATCTCCGAATGTTGAATATACGAACAAATATGGTCAAATTTAATCATTCCATTGCTTAAAAATTATTTTTCAAGAGGAAAAAATTTAAATTAGCATTTCCCTGTTGGTCCTTAACGCACAATGTACACTATTTAAAATGATTCAGTTGGTAATAGTCTAAATATTGAACTTTAAGAATTGAACAAAGTTTTAAAGTTGTAACAGTATAAGTAACTGCATGCTCCTATAATTATGCAATTTATTTTCTAATTACTTTTAGACTTTATTTTGATCGAGGAAACTGAATATGTTATAAGCTAAAATTTGTTGTACATATCTAAAATGTTGAGTATATGCATATATCTCTTGACATCGTTGATATATCTCTTGACATCGTTGATATATCTCTTGATATCGTTGTGTGGGGTAACATGTTAGAGATTTTGTTCCGGGTTTACATATATTTTTTTTTTTTTTTTAAATACATAATAGTTAAAAAATTTCTTTTTTTTTAAATTACCAAAATTTATAACTTATTTCGTGAATTTAAATATAAATAATGGTCACTTTAAAGTATATACCTACTTGTTTTTTGTCTGATATTAAAATAATTTACAATAAATTGTGGTGATTGCAAATTAAAAATTTCGCGACAAAATGTAATTCAAGATCTTATGATTTGTTGCGGAGATAGTAAGGTTGTGTTTCATTGTAGATGTGTGAATATAAAAACAGAAGAGTTAGATTTTTTCAATAGCAGCGGTACTAAGTTTAGGTGTGCGAAGTGCAGTGCTGTGAGAAGAATCTCATTAATTAGCTCGAATTCTAATGTAATGCACTCAAATACATCAAATGCTGGAACACTACACAAACACACAACAGTATAATTAGAAATATAAGTGCTAACCAAAGCAACAACAACAACAGTAATGCTGATCAACATTATAAAAGAGTTTGCTACTGTTGATACATGCATGCTGGAGCACCTTCACAATCAAATAATATTGTACTTGATAATACACTTGTTAATCAATACAATAACTACAACAACATAATTACTGACCAACACAATCTTACAAAAGAAATCTCTGCTACTGATATACAAGAAAATACAATTACATTGAAAATGATATATCAAAAACTCAGCAGCTTAGAAAGTGCAAATAGAAAATGTTTAAATGTAATTAAAGAATTGCAGCATGAAAATTCTAAACTACATACAAAAATACACAAATTAGAAAATAGGTTAAATTATTTGCAGCACCAACAATTAAGCAATTGGTTTACCATCGTTGGAGAGAGGTGAGAATAACTACATAAATGCAGCAAAAAAAGTAATTAAAGAAGGTTTATCTATTGAAATAAGCGAAAATGAAATTGAGAAATGTTTTCTGAAGAAGAGTAAACAAAAGACAGCAGAGAATAATAACAACAACAACATCCTTAACAATAATGAGAGCAATAGCAATATTAACAACAAAGCTGCAAGTAGGCAAACTATCTGTATAAAATCTAAAGAAAGTGCTACAAAACAAAAATTTAAATACAGATAGAAGAATTAAACTTCAATATAAAAATCTATGTAGAAAATTAAAAAAAATATTTCGAATTATCCTGATAACTATTATCAAAACAAATTCTCTGAATGTGAAGGGAACCTAAAGAAAGAAATACAATAATTTAAACTTGGTAGATGTTGCATATTCTGAAGTAGTTTCTTTTTTAACAATATTACTGCATTAGAATTACTAAAAATCATTAAATCATTAGCTGACTCTGATTCTAAAGGCTCAGATGGTATATCTAGTAATATTCTGAAAAATATTGCGTTTAACATTGTGGATATGTTGTCATATATCTTTAATCATAGCATTATGTCAGGGGTCTTCCCGGAAGATTTGAAATGTGCTGTGGTAATACCTCTCTTTAAAAAAGGAAGTACTAAGGAAGTTAATAATTACAGACCAATTTCGTTATTATCCACATTTTCTAAAGTGATTGAGAAAGCGATGAAAAGTAGGATAGTAAATTTCTTAAATAAAAACCAGTTTTTTGATGTTAGGCAGTACGGTTTTAAAAAGGGAGTATCTACTGAGGACACTCTACTGGACTTTTGTTATAACGTTCAACAAGGTTCTTCTTCTTCTACATGACTGGATGTATGGTGACTATATCAGGAGGGTTTTTTTTATTGTAGGGCTAGGTTGGCTAGGACTAGTTCGCCAATTGTGCTAATGCCGGTCCAGTTTTTGATGTTTCATAATCAGAACAATTTTTTTCTGCCAATACCGCGTCTTCCTTCGAATCTACCTTGGACAATTAATTGCAGCATTTGGTACTTTGGATTCCTCATTATATGACCAAAGTAAACTATTTTACGATGTTTTACTGTTCTTAAAAGTATTCGATCTATATTTAGTCTTCGAAGCACCTCTGCGTTTGTGACTCTATCTGTCCATTTTATTTTAAGTAAGCGGCGATAGCACCACATCTTTAAAACCTCAGTTTATTCATTGCATCCACTTTTAGTGTCCAGCTTTCCACAACATATAATAGGGGCGACCCCACATAGCATTTTATGAATCGAAGTTTTAGTTTGACAGTCAAATTTCGATCACTCACTAGTTTTTGTAATTTACCGAAAGAATTCCTTGCCATCATAATTCTTCGTTTAACCTCTTTATTGGAGTCCCAATCTTCGTCTAGTAAGTATCCAAGATATTTATTGTTTCCTACACGTTCAATTTCGTTGTTACCGCAGTATAATTTAACGTTGTTGTGTGTATTTTTGTCTCTACTTACTATCATAAATTTAGTTTTCGCAATATTGAGGTTGAGACCATAGTTTTTGCTGTGATGATAGACTCTTTCGATGAGATCTTGTAGGTCTAATATATTGTCAGCTATCAAGGTTGTATCATCCGCGTATCTGATGTTGCTGATATAAACTCCGTTAACTTTAATCCCCATTTTAGTATTAATTATACTTTGTTCAAATATGTTCTCTGAGTATATGTTAAAGAGTATTGATGATAGAATACAACCCTGTCTTACTCCTCTAAGTATATTAATTTCCGCAGTTATTGTTTCATTGGTTCTGACTTCAGCTCTTTGTTACCAATATAAATTTTTAATGCATCGAATATCTTTTTTATCTATATTTAGTCTGAGCAGGATTTCCATTAATTTATCGTATTGCACTGTATCGAATGCTTTTTCGTAATCAATGAAGCAAAGGAAGACATCTTTTTTTAAATCTTTACAGTTTTGTACTAGTACTCAACAAGGTTTAAAAATGAAAAAATGTTGTGCAGGACTTTTCGTAGACATTACAAAAGCATTCGATATGGTAAACCATAATATTCTGTTAAAAAAACTTTTAAATGTCGGATTCAGAGGACCAATACTTGGCAGGGTTAGATCCTATTTGGACAGTCGTACTCAAAAAGTCTTAGTTGAAAACCAATTTAGCAATCTTAAAGCATTAAAACGTAGGCTACCCCAGGGTTTGGTTTTGGTTTCAATCCTGTTCTTAATATATATAAACTCGTTATTCAACCAGCCTTTCAATAGTAAGTTGACAGCGTTTACTGATGATTTGGGGTGTACATACACATCAGATTCTCCATTAGATATGGTTAGTGCTATTTATAATGATTTATTTGTACTCAGAAATTGGTTCACGGAACATAAATTGATTATTAGTAACAAAACCAAGATCATGTTTTCCAACCTTTCTCACAAAAATCTGCCTGATTTAAATATGTTATTTCACTTTTCTGAGTGTAAAAAGTTTAAATTAATTATTACTTTATGTACGCCAAATGTTAATGTAACTTTCTTTTGTGACCACGAAGTCTGTAGCATTAACTGCTTTAGTATCGAGATAGTGAAAAAATTCAAATATTTAGGTATTACTCTAGATTGTGGTATGAATTGGGCCGAACACACTCTAGAATTAAAAAAATATCTGCTCACTACATTACGGAATTTTTATCGTTTGAGGCAAGTTTGTTCTAAAAAGTTAATGAAACAATTCTACTACGGAATATTCCATTCAAAAATTCAATATGGGATATCCTGTTGGGACGAAGCATATCTAACTAAAATTAAACCAATACTTGTTATTCAAAAGTGCGTAATAAGAAAAATAAGTAAAAAAAGTCGACTACATCCTAGCTTTGCTTTGTTTACTGAAACCAAAATCCTATACCTGTTAGGCATTTATATTATTACAAAGTTTTAAAAATATTTTCTAATAGAGCAGGCTACTTAAAGAGCAGATCTTTTACTAGATATAACCTGAGAAATAATGATAGTTTAGTTAACGTTCAATACTTTCCGAACAATAAATTGCTGAAACTCATATATCGAATTTTGTTTTATTTTATTCCTACTCCTTATGTTATATTTTGGCTTTATAAATCTTAAGCTTTGTTTTTTTTTCTACTTTTTATATTTAATTAATTAAATTAATTCATTTAATTTTAAATAATATTATATAAAAGTTGTACTTGTTTTTTTTTGTTTTTTTACTTTTTATTAGCTCATTTTCAAAAAAATTTTGAAAAAATGTGCTTATTAGTTTCACTCTGTCCGTCCGTCCGTCAGTCTGTTTACAAAACTTCTACACCGTTAAAGATAGAGAAAAAATATTTTAACCATGGGTAGATAAAAAAAATTTTGTGGAACAACTTTTTCATGTAGCCCCCCCCATTACGGAGCTACAGCCCCTCAAACTTTGAAAAAGCCCTATTTTTAAATGCATATATCTTATGTTCTGCTTAAGATTTTTTCAATCTGAAAACGTCATTCGACAGGTATTTCTGTTATCTTTGTAAATTAATATCAAAATTATACAATTTTTTTAAATTTAGTATTTAAATTTACCGTTATGTGAAAACCAAATTTTGCATGATTTTTCTACTTTCATAACTCCGGCACGCTTCTAGATAGAGACTTGCAATTTTGAGGCAAGAAAGAACTTTTAGAATTAGTATAAGTTTGCTCAGAAATTTTTTTTGGACCACCCCCTGTTTATGAGCTATTAGGGCTTAAAAATTGAAAATTTGCTATTTTTAAACACCTGTAACTTAGGAACCTGTACACATTTTACTTCTGCAAGATATAAAAATTAAAGCTCCAGTAATATATTTTTACGTGTGTTAAAGGTTTATTTAAATTGTAAAGGGTTCCAAAGTTGCAGCTCTTCAAAATTGCGAAAAAGCCCTATTTTCAGATGTATATATCTCAGGCTTTGCGTAATAGTTTTGCAATCTAAGAACAAGAAGATCGAAAATTTTATTATCTATATAAAACAATATCAAAATTATGTGATATTTTGTAATTTACTATTTAAATTTACCGTTATGTGAAAACCATATTTTGCATGATTTTTCTACTTTCATAACTCCGGCACGCTTCTAGATAGAGGCTTGAAATTTTGAGACAAGAAAGAACTTTTAGAAGTAGTATAAGTTTCCTCAGAAAATTTTTTGGTAGCACTTTAAGAGTTATTACGCCTCAAAAATTGAAAATTTGCTATTTTTAGGCACCTGTAACTTAGGCACCTGTAAAAATTTTTCTTCGGCAAGACATAAAAATTAAAGCTTCAATAATATATTTTTACGTGTATTAACGGCTTTTCTTAGTTATATAGGATTCCGGAATTACGACCCCTCAAAATTTCAAAAATGTCCTATTTTCACATTTTTTCTTATTACATGAAATTTTCAAATTTTTGTGTAAGTCACACTTCTAAACAGTTTGTATTGAGTTTTGGAAATGTGCGCTTTTAAAAACCGTTGGTTTACATTCTACCTTGTTTATTATTAATTTGGATTATGTATTTTTTAGTTGATGATAATATTATATAAGGTAATACAGTAACCCTACAATAACGTATTAGTATAGTTTTAAGTATTTAGTTTATTGTGAAATGGTATTGAACACAAATTTCTGTAATTTTTAAATGTCATTAACTATTCTCTCATATAATATTATTGTACTTATTAATGACCTATATTTATAGTATAGTTTTTGGAGAATAAAGACTTATTTAACAAAAAAAAAATAACATAGCGAATTAATCAATATATTTGCGGTAAAATATATTTTATAGTTCTTTTTAGCATTAAATCCCAACCAATCAATTTTTTAATAATGTAAAAAAGATGAAATTTTAGCGCTGCATTTGAATGAAATAAAAAAAAATTTTTTTTTTGTAAATAAAGCTTACCACCTTGCTAAGATTTGTCTCTAATTAATTTGTAAAATCATGAAGTGTCTCTAATTAATTCCATCATGATTTTACAAATATGTAACTTATTTTTAGCAAAACAAAATTGATATAGAGTAGACTGTGCAGTATAGAGTAGACTGTGCGAACTCTAGGAAACCCGTATGAACATAATATTAACATTAACCAAGATATGCTAAAAATAAGGAGTTGGATGAACAAACATAAATTATCAATCAATACAAGTAAAACCAAATATATGATAGTTAAAGGTAAAACAACAAGAAGAATAGATATTAAATACGACAACTGTAATATAAAAATGGTTGGTAAATACAAATATCTTGATGTTATAATTGACTATAACTTAAGCTGGGGTCCACAAATCACTGAACAAATCAAAAAAGGCAGAAAAATCGATGGAATTTTTAGACTAATCAGTCAAAGAATTCCAGATAGTTTTAAAAGATCTGTATATTTCTCTATGTTTCATAGCACCATTGCATACGGCATACCAGTATGGAGAAATACTTATCAAAAAGATATAAAAGCTATACAAAATATTCAAAATAAAGCTATAAAAAATCTTTTCCGATATAAATTGAGAACCTCTACTAAACTTATACACAGTAACTATAAACTATTACCAATCTATCTACTGGTAAAATGTAAGATATGGCAACTAAAGCACACTTGATAATTAACAAAAACATTAATACAGTAATCATACTACAACCAATTAATTGCTGTCACCATTATAATACAAGAACAGGTGTTAATATTAAGATCATTTTTTCTAAAGTCAGATTCAACAATTATGATGCCATTTACAATTTAGCTTATAATTATTTTAACAACTTGCCTAGAGAAATAAAAAATATAATTGAATTTAGTATATTTAAAAGAAAAATTAATGAATTCTTTTTGTTACTAATTTAATTTCATATTAATCCGTAATTTCCAATTTAATCATAATTATAAACAAATTTTTCAAAATCTTTCTTCGCATTTTTTTTTAAATTACTTAATTGTAAACTTGTTTTATTTTTTCTTTTTATCATTTTTTTAAAATTTTTCTAACTGATATCAAGCATTATTATGTTATTTTGATTTAACTATGCATATGATGTGCTTATCACAGTCATTTTATGTATATATATATTTATACAATACTCTCCACGAGCGTTAAAGCTCAATTGAGAAAATAAATGAATTAAATAAAATAAAAAATAATAATTAATAAATGCGGTTTCCATAAAACTTGATCATCTTTTACAAAATTTCAGATATTTTACTTAATTAAGCATCAACATATATTTTATTTCAATTTTTAAGCCCTAATAATCCTTAAAAAGGGGGTAGTACAAAAAAAAAGAACAAATTACACTAATTATACAAGGTCTTTTTTCTCTTAAAATTTTAAGTTTCTAACTAAAAGCATGCCAGAGTTATGAATCTTGCAAGATTTTGTCTTCACATGACGGTAAATATAAATATAAATCTCAAAACATTGCATAATTTTGATATTATTTTGTAAAGTTAAGAAAAATTCCGGTTTTCTAACGTTTTTAGCACATTTCCAAAAAATTTTTTGAAAAAATCTGCCTATTAGTTTCACTCTGTACGTCCGTTCGTCTGTCCGTCTGTTCACAAAACTTCTACACCGTTAAAGATAGAGAAAACAAATTTTAACCATGGGTAGGTCTCATAAAAAAAATATTTCATGTTCCGCTTAACATTTTTTCAATCTGAAAACGCCAATATCAAAATTATATATAGTTTTTAAATTTAGTATTTAAATTTACCGTTATGCGCAAACCAAATTTTGCTTGATTTTTCTACCTTCATTGATTTTTCATACTACTAGATAGATAGAGACTTGTAATTTTGAGGCAAGATAGAACTTTTAGTATAAGTTTGCTCAGAAAATTTTTTTGTACCAAGGGGTGGAAATTATGAACTATTAGGGCTCAAAAATTGAAAATTTGTTATATTTAAACATTTTTAACTTAGGCACCTGTACACATTTTTCCTCGGCAAGACAGAAAAATAAAAGCACCAGTAATATGTTTTTATATGTGTTAATGGTTTCTTTTAATTGTATAGGGTTCCAAAGATACAGCCCCCAAAAATTGCAAAAAAGCCCTATTTTCAGATGTATATATCTCAGGCTTTGCGCAGTAATTTTACAATCTAAAAATACTAGAAGACCGGAAATTTTCTTACCTCTAAAACAATATCAAAATTATGCAATATTTTGTAATTTACTATTTAAATTTACCCTTATGTTAAAACCAAATTTTGCATGATATTTCTTTTTTCATAACTCCGGCACGCTTTAAGATAAGAATCTGAAATTTTGAGACAAGAAAGAACTTTTAAAATTAGTATAAGTTCTCAGAAAATTTTTTGGTAGTACCTTCTCTTGAAGAGTTTTTACGTCTTAAAAATTGAAAATTTACTATTTTTAGACACCCCTAACTTAGGCACCTGTAAAAATTTTTCTTCGACAAGACATGAAAATTAAAGGTTCAGTAATATGTTTTTACGTGTGTTAACGGTTTTTCTTAGTTATATAGGGTTCAGGACTTACAGCCTCAAAATTCCAAAAAAAGTCTTATTACATGATTTTTCTCATTGCATGAAATTTTTAAATTTTTGTGCAAGTCACAATTCTAAACAGTTTGTATTGTCTTTTTGAAATGTGCGCTTTTAAAAACCGTTGGTTTACATTTTACCTTGTTAGATTGTAATATCTCTACGTAGAACCTGGGATATATACATTTGAAAATAAGGCTTTTTAAAGGTTTGGGGGGCTGTGGCTCCGTAAGGCATAGGGCTACATAAATAAGTTGTTCTGCAACATTACATTTTTTATTAAATCTACCCATGGCTAAAATTTCATTTTCATATCTTTAATCGTGTAGAAGTTTTGTAAACCAGGTGAAATTAAATTTTTCTTAAAATCCGATTTATAATTTAAAATTTCGTTGGTTTGTCTGAATGGTTTGAAAGCATTGTTAACAGAAACACTGAAAAACGGACGGACGTCCATACAGAAAGAAGGCAACTATTTTCTATTTCTTCTAAAATAATTTAAAAATGTGTTAAAATCGATTTTATAATTTAAATAAAGAACACCTTATGAGTATGCTTTATTTAAGCCACTGTTTCTTTTGTTTAAGCAAAAAAGAAGAAATGAAATGACAAGAACCAACATAAGATAACGGATGTGTAAATATTCATATTATTATTTTATGAATTTAAGTTAAATATAAGCTTAGAATAAAAAAAAAAACCATATATAAAATGAAAAAAAACATCATTCAATGTTATTAACTTGTAAATTTCGTATCGATTAATTTTTATTAAGAACAAAAATTTATTTAATAATGAAATTAAAAGTTTTACTTTCTTTTGGTAAAATAAATCAAATATAATATTTGTTTTTAAATCATGTCTTTATTGTTTTTTTTTTAATCCTACAGTTATTTTAGCTATTAATAGTGTACGTCAAGGTATCAACTGTCAAGATCCCACCACAACTGCTTCAGAACCAACTACAGAAGATCCAACTTACGAAACAGATTATCCAATATACGATACAGAATATCCAACAGACTACCCAGAAGAGCCAACCGATGATCCTACTACAACTACAACCACAGTACCAACCACAACTACCGCCCCTCTAACAACAACCACAACAACTACTACAACTACCACTACAACAACCACTACAACAAGCACCACAACAACTACTACGACAACCACAACAAAAAAACCAACAACAATAAAGACTACAACAAAAAAATCTTCATGTTACAATTATATATGTGTATATACCGTTGATTGTAATAAGCCGTTGTGTAGCTTTGACACTTTACAAAGAATGCGAAACTGGAATAGAAATCATCCAAAATGCATTCGTAAGTATAATTATATTCCATAACATTGTTCAATATCTGTAATCTTTTATTTTAATGTGTAATTTTTGTTTTTTTTTCTCCCCTTTTTAGCATATAAAAAATCAAGGAATCAACACTGTAGGAGAAAGAAATGTCTATGCCGAACTTATAAATATAAATACCTTAGTTTATTTTAAAAAAAGTGATTATGAAAAGAACACTAACATAAACACATAATGCCAGTTGTATGATTTTGTAAAGATTTGATGTCTCCAGTTAAAAAAAAAATAGAATATCTAAAGCTCTAGAATTGTCTCCATTCTGAAATATTGTCATAAACAAAGTTCTTGATGAATTTTTTTTTAATACATATTTAAATTTATTACAATACCATCTCATTTAAATATTTTTCATGTATACCTACATCTAAAAACTATATTTTCAATTCGAAAGAGTTTCTAGCTTTAAAATGTGCAATCTTTTTATTGCTGATGACACTTAAAAAAATTAAATTCAATATCTGGAAATTAATTAATCGAAGTTGAAGCTAATTTACACATAAAATTATAGGGGTTTATGTACATGTTAAGATTAAAATAACGGCTGATGAAGACATGTTTACAGAAGACATACCTAAAATAAAAACCTATAAAAGTCTAGGTATAATATTTAATTTTTCTCTTGCTTTAACGAAACAATTATTAAAATGGTGACTTTTAGATTTAAACAAAAGCTTAACATATAAAGAAACTAATATTTAGTGAATAAAAATACTGAACCACTGCGCTTTACTTTGCACTTTGCACTTTTAAATTTCAGATTGAAAGCTAAAAACTGTTTGTAACAAAAGGATTAACTAAAAATAATATAATTTTGCAAAATCGAATACAACCATATTAATTCTAATATGCATATTTAGCCTTAAATTTTAAATATAGTAGTAAACATAATTGATGGAAGAGGGTGTGGATTTGACACTGACAGCTTTAGGACATCCGTCCGAACATAATATATACTGTTTCCATAAAATTGAATCATCTTTTAGAAAACTTATGTTATCTGACTTAATTATGTATCAAGATATATTTATATAAATTTCAGAGTTGTATATGACGTCTACCCGAATCCGTTGCGCTAAAACAAACAAAATTTTACAAAGTTGACGACATAAAGGTTTTTACTAATTATGATAAAACCCTTTTAACAAATTTTCAGATATTACTTTTAATTAGAGGCTGAGTTATTTTCACATAAAAATAAAAGTTGTGTTGTAAAACTAGCTCGAGTAGTTGCCGAACATACCGGGGCTACTTCTTCAATTTCAATAGCAAAGCTGTCCATTATGTAAATATGAAATATGAAATTTATTTAAATTTGAAATTGTAAATATTTTTGAAAATCCTAACTTTATTATTTTTTGAGTTATTGTGAGCGGTGGCACGCACCTTATGATTCCAAATTCAGTCATGAGCAAGACTACAACAATACTCCTCTACATTTATTTAATAACTTTTATGGTGTCACAAATGTTACTGAAAATTTATTGTACCTTGCAAACTATGTTCGTACGGTTAATTCTATTCATTTAAATTTAAACCTAGCGACATTTTCTTACATCCTATTAAACATAATTTTATAAAATTTTGTGCGAGACATATTAATCTTCATCTAATTTTTCTCTTTTTTATGAAGAAGAAAATGTTTAGTATGATCATACATTTTTGTCCGCAAATATTTTTACTTTCTTAAATTAGTCTTCTTATTGGGAGAAAGAAAGTTTTTTGTACTACCAGTTCTTTTTTGTCGTCTGCTCAGTCATTTTTGCTTCCTTAATTTCTCTCGAACATATAGATTTACCGTAATTTTGTATAAACATAGTTTAGTGTCTAATTAAGCTACATATCTCAAATTTTATTAAAAGAAATCAAGTTTTAAGCCAAAATTTTCTGCAAATTCTAAGCCAATAAGCTAGGTATATGAAATATTGATCATGTTTTATAGCAACAACCTCTGTAAAATTTGGTTAGTTGGGCGCAACGGGGTCGAGTAACTGTCATATACAACTCTGAAATTTATATAAATATATTATCTGAGAACTTAATTAAGCTGCATATCTTAAATTCTAAAAAATGATTCAATTTTATAGAAACAGCATATACTATGTTAGTGCTGGTATCCTACAGTTATACACTCTTCCTGATTTTTATTCTGAATTAAAAATTTATCCACTTGTACAAATATGTATTTAAACATAATATGTACAATATTTTATTATTTTAGCTGAAACTGCTAAAACAGTATTATGTACTTTTAACCACGTCAATACTTAACAATAATTATTTATATATTTCATAGTAAGATAATATCGTACTTATTCGTACCCAACTGCAGTTATTTGATAAATTAATGTAATTATGACAAACAGATGTGGGACAATAAAAAAAAAAAACTACTAAAAATTATATTAAAATTAAATATAAATAGGTGCTCAAAGGGGTATCTGCTGACTTTTTGCTGTGTGGGTATATCGTATATTGGTGTATCGAGTATATAAATATTTTGTATATATAGGTAATATTATTTTGTAATTTCAAGCCATTGTTTTTCTTTTTCATTTCACTTAAATTCAACTTACTTTATTACAAATTGATTACATAGTGAAGTTTCGACAAAGCGAGTCGATAACCCCGTATAGTAAATATATTGTGGATTTACTCATAGATAATTCACGTCCTTTATTTTCGCATTAATCAGGGAGCACATGCTAGATCACAGGCCTTTTTTTTTGGTACACCTCATGTTATCATTAAACTGTCCTTCCACAAAGGAGCAAATTAAAATTATAATTTTTTATTTGCAAGTAAATTGTAAAACGTTCTCCTTTTATGAATGTGGTTTCGTATAAGTACATAATATTGGAAACAAAGTTGAAAAAAAAGTGAAAAGACAAAATAAAACTTATCCAATAAATGACATACCCAAATAAAAGACATAAATTTAACAAAAATTTTTTAGTAACTGGCTCATATGAAAGGAAGCAAAACCGTAGATTAGCAGCAGCCATAACCACATTTTGGTATTTCAACCCACCCAAATAGATCATAAGACCATAAATTTCATAGGTCATATACAATTCACAAATTTTAAACCAGCAATACATGCAAGAATCCTTAATGACTGCACTCTTACCGGTCGAATCTTTCATTTAACTAAATGATAAAAACTACATGATACATTTTTTTAATTGTGCGTAAAATATATTTAATGCTAAATATTTATTATTTTAATACAAATATTATTTTGATTTAATGGTTATTTCAATCGTAAACTTAAAGGTTATTGCTGCCTCAATATGTATCTTTTTATATCTAATATTTTACTGTACAAGATGTAAATGGAAATACAAAATTCTGTACCCAACAATAATTATTATTACTATTATTTATAATAGCTCTACGTTTGAGACAAAATAATACCTACAATTTTTAACAAATTATTAATATTTTTAACTATAACAACAACTTTATGGCATTGCTGCTGAGTATTTTGAGTATTGAAATTTAAATACATGATAAATCACTACAAATAATTAATATAAATAATTGGAAAATACAATAAAAAATAAAAATAAATAATATGATTAAGCTAACAGAAAAGCCTAAGCAAAACAGAGAAAGGGCTATAGATAAATAAAATATGGCATAAATATTAATGCTGAATAAAAAAATTAATAAATAAATGATACGCCTAAACATATGCAATAATTTACATACGTTATTTTTGCAGTTATTTCCGTTTTTTTTTCTTATTTATTCGTTGAATTAGAAATTTGAGGTTGTTTGAAAAACAACTGTAGTTAACCATAAATCTGTAGCTAATATTTATAATTTTTTTAATTTTCTCTAATTAATAAGTATTTGGTAGCCCTCAAAATAGCTTTATTTATATTGGATTTTAATTCATATGTCCATTTTGAGTTAAAAAACGAAATAAGCAATATTTTTTTGATTTTATCATAAAGAAAACATAATATACAGTTTATATGTATGTATACAGTAGCTATATAATTTCTTTATGATTTTATTTAAAACGTAAAAATACAATTTTCAATAATTAATGCCTTTATGAATTTCAAAATGCCTTTATCAAATTTCTTTGCAAACGATATTTTTTGTAAAAAGACGGTTATTATTATATTTTAGAAGATGACTCTGATTAACTGAATATTGGAAACTCAATATATCTATACCTATTACTTATATTATAAGATGCCTTTTATAAGATGCCTCTGATTTATGCAGTAATATTGAAAATCTTATTAAATTTGACATGTTACATATATGTTTACTCAAATAAAAAATCTTAAAATGACAAACCATCATTTCAAAATTTTGTTTATTTATGTAGAAAAAAAGTAAAGAAAAAAAAAAGAAAAATTTAAAATTTAATGGAAACAAAAGAACAAAAAAGGAGCATCTTACTTGAATATATAATAGATATAGATTATACTATTATGATACATATGTATGTAAATTCTTTATATGGTTTTCTTTTATAAAAATGGAAAATTAATAATGAAAATCCGAAAATTTTTAAAACATATTGGTATTGTAAGAACTGAATATTTATCATTTAAAAAAAAAAAGTGAAAATCCGTTGGTAAATCATTGAGTAAAAGGGTTTAAAATGTCTTTCATTTACAGAATAAATATGATGATACTCTTAAAGCATGATCTGAGAAAATCTTCTGTTTTATACTTTTAGTTCTAAAGAATAGTCGATTCTTATTTTAATCTTATGTTTCACTTAACTTCTGATCAAATATAACATTTAACGAAATGCATACATTTAAATTTTATGTTTTCTAAGTGTTTGTTGTTGTTTGGAAGGAGCGGATAGACAACTATCCTTATACCTAACTCCTGTGATTTGTTGTGTAATAGATATTACTTTTCTCAATCGTATACAGCTGTTATAAATCATACTAATCCTAGATGCGTATTTAGGTGCGTATAAAATGATTATTAGATTCCTTCCCACTCCCATTTATACAAACTTCAGTTATATTTTGATAAATACTTTTTGGAAATTTTATTTCGTGATTTGTTAGTATAATGTAATATAATTTTTTTTTATTTTTAAAAAGTTTTTATATAATATAGCTAGTTTATCCAATTTAATTTTTAATTAATTAAAATGACTACATAATAATTAGTAATATCAAATTTATTAGCATTATTTAAATACAATTATTGTAGAAAATTACTATATCAAAAACAAAAACATAAATAACGAGGAAGAGTGCAGTAGAGTAGACTGTGTCAACTCTGGGATACCCGTATGAACGTAATATATCCTGTTTCTATAAAACTTGATCATATTTTAAAAACATTCAGATGTTTTAGTACTGAACTACAGAGATATATTTATGTAAATTGTGGAGTTGTATAACAGCTACTCGAATCTATTGCGCCTAGCTTCATTAGGATCCAAGAAATACAAGAAGCCTGAACCGGCTGCTTTAGACCAATCAAATTTTACAAAAGTTTTTGGCATGCAACTCGACACTTTTTCGCTAAATTTCAGATAGCTAGCTTTAATAGACACTGAGTTATTTTCATTTAAAAAGAGAAGTTGTATGGCAACTATCCGAACCTGTCATATCATCACCACCAAATTTTACAGAAGTTGTTGCCATAAAACTGGATCATCATTTGCAAAATTTCAGATACCTAGATTGAATAGACACTGGGTTATTTCCATTTAAAGAAAGAAGTTGTATGGCAGCTACTCGAACCCGGCGGCCGAAAATGCTGAAGTTAAATAGCAAAACTAACAATTTTATAAAAGTGACGTAAAAAAATTTCAGCCTCCTAGCTCCTTTATTTTTTGAGTTATCGTGCGGACGGACACTGAGTTATTTTCATTTAAAAAGAGAAGTTGTATGGCAGCTACCAACCCGCCGCACCACCATAACCAAATTTTACAGAAGCTGTTGCCATAAAACTTCATCATCATTTGCAAAATTTCAGAAACCTAGCTTGAACAGATACTGAGTTATTTCTATATAAAGAAAGAAGTTGTATGGCAGCTACTCGAACCCGCCGACCGAAAATGTTGGATTTAAATACTAAAACTAACAATTTTGCAAAAGTGACGTAAAAAAAATTTCAGCCTCCTAGCTCCTTTATTTTTTGAGTTATCGTGCGGATGGACGGACGGACGTACAATTCGATTCTGATCCGATCCATACCTTCGACACTATATCTAGCTCGACTCCTTCAAGGTGTCACAAACGTAATGGCAAATTTATTATACCCTTGAACATAGTTCATACGGGTATAAAAATATTTGACATAGATAAATATTATGTATAGTACTCACATTTTGTTATTGTTATCTTTTGTTTCCGTTTTTAAAACTTTATTTAAATATAAATTGCTATTACAAATTATTATTTAAAATAAGTATTATATATTATATTCCAAATACAAAATTTAATATTGAACCCAAAGAAATCCCTATTGGTTTTTCAACAAATGTTTATATTCATGAATAGTTTTTTAATAAATAAACTAAAAATTTTAATTTTAAAACTAGTGAAGGAAATTTTTCAGGAACGATTGAAATTTAGTTTTACATTTACATATAATACAATATTATTTTAAGTTTAGTCCACCTATATTATGTGATTGTTGTTATGTAGTTTTATAAACCCCACCAAGAAGACTTGAAAATTCCCTTTTTGTTCTTTTCAGATTTTATAAAAACTTTACACTGTAAAGTGAAAGTTTTGTTGCCGCTTATGTTTTACACAACATACATTTAAGTGATAATAACAATAAACTTTTGAAAGCGACATCTATAAATTAATTTTACTTTAACGAAAAAGTTGTATTCAATTTTCAAAATTTATAAACACAAAGAAAATCATATAGTGAGTGAATTGAATGATTTTGAAGCTTACCGGAAAATCCATTAAAATCTATCAAGTAATCTGCTTCTTCAATACCAATTCTTAACTCCTTGTCATTTTAAATTTGATCAAAGAATGTTGACTATTTTCTATAAATAGGCTCAGAAATGTCTTAGCACTAGAAAATATTTGGCAACAGGGGGCCTCGGTGCCCTAGTGAGTAAGAGCGTATAAAAATACGCTGTAAATACCGAGGGAGTGTGGGTTCGAATCCCACACACGTCACATAGAGAAATGCATTAAATAAAAATATATATATATATATATATATTTGGCAACATGGGCTATATGTTCGGCAAAGTTGGCTACAATTGACTAAGGAATGAGTTATTTTTTGTATATTAAATAAGTTAAAAAGCTCAATTAAAAACAAGTTTTGTTGAATTAAATAACAATCTGTAATTTTTTTGGCTTTTTAGCACATTTTCAAAAATGTGCTTATTAGTTTCCGTCCGGCCGTCCGTTCATCTGTTTATAAAACTTCTACACCGTTAAAGATAGAGAAAACAAATTTTAACCATGGGTAGGTCTCATAAAAAAATTAATTTTGTGGAACAACTTTTTCATGTAGCCTTATCCATTACGGAGCTACAGCCCCTCAAACTTTGAAAAAGCCCTATTTTTAAATGCATATTATATCTCATGTTCTGCTTATGATTTTTTCAATCTGAAAACGTCATTCGACAGGTATTTTTTTTTAACTTTGTAAATTAATATCAAAATTATACAATTTTTTAAATTTAGTATTTAAATTTACAGTTATGATTGTGAAAACTAAATTTTGCATTATTTTTCTACCTTCATAACTTCGGAACGCTTTTAAGCAGGGACTTGAAGTTTTGAGAGCTGAAAGAACTTTTAGAATTAGTATAAGTTTGCTTAGAACATTTTTTCGGACCACCCCCTGTTTATAAGCTATTAGGTCTTAAAAATTGAAAATTTACTATTTTTAAACACCTGTAACTTAGGCACCTGTACACATTTTACTTCAGCAAGATATAAAAATTAAAGCTACAGTAATATATTTTTACGTTTGTCAAAGGTTTATTTTAGTTATATAGGGTTCCAGAGTTACAGCTCTTCAAAATTGCGAAAAAGCCCCATTTTCAGATGTATTAATCCCAGGCTCTGCGTAATAGTTTTGCAATCTAAAACCGCCAGAAGACTGAAAATTTTATTATCAATATAAAATCATTTTTTTTGTTGTTGGGCTTAAACAATTTAACCAATTGAAAATTTTCACAAGTATTGCACTTTGTCACACAAACTCATTTAATTAATTTTTTCGTGATACATTAACACATTTCGGCGCGATAGACTGTCAGAAAAAAATTTTATTTCTAATTTGTGTCTAATTTGGCAAGATGAATTTATGGGACAAAAAATAAAATAAATAAAGCCTGGGACAAAATTTTTGTTAACGTTCGTTAACCGATTTCCGCACGAGTATCTACCTATTGAAAATATTCTGCCCAATTTACTTTTGTCTATATTGTTTTTGATGTTCCATAAAAAGCTTTCAATGCAAATTTCTTATGTACAATACTAATTAAAATAACCTAATTAAGTATCTTAAGAATACTGTGTTTAAGTTTTAACAACATAACATTTTCGGCAGTTATTATAAAAACAGAAATAATCTTCTCCATTCGACAATCATTATGTCATCATATAGGATTGCATTATTGGTGTACCTATATAAGATGTATGTGTATAACATATTTCCCAAAAAATATCATTGATATATGTACATACTGCATGTATAATGTACATATGATTAAAAATACTATAAACGCAATCAATCAAATTGGAAAACATATTCACATTTCTGTACAGTATTTAATCAAAAGCGAGTACATAAATATTTAAAGAACAGAAAACCTTACATTCTTATCCATATACAGTTTGTACACATATTTTTAGCCTTATTCAATATCAATTTGGAAACATAATTGTATTAGAAGAAGCTAACGTAAAAAAAATCTGCCTGATTTATAAAGTTGATTTAAACAGAAGCTGAGTGTATGCATTTAAAAAGAAGATTTTTCAAAATTTGAAGAGCTGCAGGTACTGTAGGAGCTATAACTGTGAGCCTACATAAAAAAGTTGTTCTACCAGATTACTTTGTTAAGAGACCTATTCATGATTAATATTTCATTGGTCCTTAATAAACGGTATATAAGTTTTGTAAAGAGACGGAGGGACAGAGCAAATCTAATAGCAAATTTTTCATAATGTGCTTAAAAGGATAATTCACAAAAACATGAAGTGACATTACTTAAAAAAATGTATGCGCTTTTATGTTTCGGTATTAACGAATATATTGTAAAAACTCACTTCTCCGTAACTGTGAACTCAATAGATTATTGAATTCTTTAAAGATTTTTTGTAAACCAATTGTCACTAAGTATTTGCCCTGTTTATTAAATTTAATTAAATATATTAACGCAGAAACAAAAGTTACTAATTTTTATTTCATAAAGCCAATAAAATACTCCGGGCAACGCCGGGTACTCTGCTAGTCATAATATATTCAGTGTATTAAGCTGGATAAAATTGGAAAATAAAATAATTTTTAAACTTTAAAACCGTAAAAATTAAAAAAAAAAAAGAAGTTTTAAAAATAAGGATAAAAATTAATCAAACTTAGAATCATATTCGCAATAAGACATTAGGTAATTAGCCTCTTTCATATTTTATTTCAGTTATAATATTTTAGTGGAAAATATTTGCCAATTTTTTTGGGCAGGCAATAGCTACTTTAGACTCTTAATAGCAAATAATAAATAAGCTTAAAAAAGTACAGCACAAAATTGTTAAACTTTAAAAATGTTAATAAAACTGTATATTAACTTAACTTTTAACTTTTTAAAAACACCACAATAACATGACTTTTATTCAACGAACTTAAATATTATATTGTACCCTATTAAACACAATTTTAACAACAAAAAAAAAAAATAAGCTTCCTACTGAGATATTTGTTTTAATTTTAATAGAAAATGTATCTAAACATTGTTTCCTATAACAAAACTTATTTTTTTATTTTTGATTCCGTTAGAATTCATTTGTTTTTTGTTTTCTATAACTCATTTAACCCGCTGGGTGTTGATTTTTCTATTTTGAAATTATATTAAAGGATATTGTAATAAAATATAGGATATCATATCCTGTTTGTTACAATACACTATCAACTTAGTGATATCATATAATATGTATATGACACCGTTATTGTTTCAGTTGAAATATTTTTTTTAATTTTCAATTTTTAGTTTTCATATCGTATTTGAAATGATTTTTTTTTGTTTGTAAATTTTGTAGTTGTTTTTAATCAAAATAAAACAAAAAAAAAACTAAATATGTAAGATTTTTATCCGTTGGATCGATATTAGTAGTATAACTGTAACTATAACTTACTTATGAACTTATTGCGGAAAAGTTTTATTTGAAACTAAATCTAATCGGAGCATCTTATTCATTCTATATGTATGAGATTTTTTTTGTAATTTATGTTTTATTGTGAAATCCTTAAGAGAGCCGTTTCAGAAAAGTTTTTCATGAAGAGTGACAGTTTATCTAAAAATTAATCTTGGTTGACTATTAATTTTTTTTAATACACAGCTATACCGGTCCCTATTTTCTCCAATTTGATATTATAAATCTAATAAGTACCGTTTAACGTCTTTTAGTTTTTATATCGATTTAATCTGTTTAAAAAACTATTGTTATTATTCATTATTTATTTTTATTATTGGTTTTTTACCGTTATATCAGTTTCTAGAAAGACCATCATGTTTACCAACCGCAAATATTAGTCCTCATGTGATTTGTGATTTATAAACTGTATATCGATGTAAAAAATGGATTGTTACCTTGCATCTCAAGTGTTTTAAAATTATCCCATATACAAAACCAAACTAATTAATATTCACGTCTAGATAGAGTTTAGTAGAGAGTCATTTAGATAAAATTTGTTTTTTATATAATTGAAATATAATATATATGTTATCACATTTCCTAGAGTGAACTTGTGTTATTGCTAGTTTGTTCTCCAAAAAACGATTTTTTATCTTATTTGCGTCTTCACAACGGTATCCCTGTGCCATACTAGCAATCTTTCTCTATCTTTCATTTTTAAAATTTAGGAGACATTTAGCGCTTTATCTTAACGAACTCATGTAGGGGTACAAAATGGATTACCTACTTCAGTTTCCAATGCAATATTTTATTAGTTTTCTCAATTCATGCAAAGTTTAATTTTTGTTTCAAAAATTTATCTCGAATACCGCTACAATTTCATATTATTAAAAAAAATTAAAAATTTCCGATTATAAAAAACAAAAATTGGTATTCACAAATTTATAATTATTTTAATTACTTTTTATAATAACTTTAATTATTTTTAATTTTATATCATCGAATTGTTTATTTGGATATGATTTGCAAGGGATAAACCAAAACCTTTCAATTAAAATGTAGACAACTCGGCATTGCGCCTTTTTCGTTTAATTAGTTACCGTTTAAATTAAGGTGAATGGAAAATGTTTATCATCAAAGACTTAAAAAAAGATCAAATTTTTACTTCATTGCGATTACTTCTAAAAATAAAAAATTAATACGGGCATATACTGATATTGTATAAGTAACCTTCATATTCCTCATGCTGATATTGTTGAAGTAACTGCTGAATATACAATTGAGGTCATTGACTCCGAGTACATGCATACTTGTAACAAAAAGTTTATTTTGACAAAGAAAATTTGAAAAAATTAATTTTTTTTTTTAAAATAGAAGTTTTTGTTGTTTTTTTTTTAAATGTTTAGTTGTTAAGGGGGAATATTGCATTGATCCTTTATACAATATTTCAGTTTGATAAACGTTATTGTATGTGAAACAGATATGAATATGTATCAAAAAACTGCTGCCATCAGATCAGAATCATTACAATGAATTCAACAGTAAAACTGAAATGGAATATTAGATGTTTTCGTTTTTTTGTTTTATTGTTGTTGCTGTTAAATTTTTTTTTCCATTTTAAAATGAATTATTTATACTGTGAGCTTCTAAATTCAACCCAAAAACAAAAAAATTCAAAAAAAAAAAAAAAGCAGGCGGTCCAAATCAAACGCTTAGAAAAAGGACATTATTGTTTATTGTTTCTGAAAATTAATTTTCATATGAGAGAAAAAAAAAAAATGATTGGAAAATAACAACTAGAACATTTTTTTTATCTTTAATTTTTTTTTACAGATTCAATATTTTTAATAAATGAATATGAATAAATATAAAATCAGCAGACAGTTTAATAAAAAAAAGCTAAGGAAAAATGTAGAAGGAGGTTATTATTTATAACAGTAAATTTAATATTTTCAATTTTCAAATTGTTTTGATGTTGAAAAACTTAAGAAAAACATAGAGTAATTTGAGTCTAATGCCAAACTTTTTGATTTATTATTCTATTGTGACAGAAATTATCGTACTTTTATGAATCTTTAATATAATCGATTTAGAAACATTAATGTATCAGATTCATATTTTGATCGAGTTAGTGCTGTTTATACCCAGTATGAATGTTCCTTCAAGGGTATAATAATTTTGCCATTATGTTTGTGGCACCTTAAAGGACCCAAGTAAGATATGACAAAGTATATATATTTTTGCTTGGAATGAAATTCTGAATTGATTTAGGATGAAATTTTAGAATTATACCCAATAGGTTTAAGTACCTTACATATCTTGGAAATAACTTAATCTATACACATCTGAAATATTGTAAAATATCATCAAGTTTTACGGCATAGCATCTGAGAACAAGTACGAAAAAACCTAGACCAACATGAAATTAATAAAGAAGTAGACAAAGGCCGCCATCAAAGACTATTATCGACATAGAAACCAGGGAAAAGCACAGAAAGACTAATATCAACATAGAACACACGTATAAGTACATAAAAAGCCTTAAATTTGAATTCACGAACCTGCACGTCCATATAACATCTTGAAATAAAATAATAACTAATATTTAGACTTATAACTTTTAAGTCAAACATTTTTGAATAAATTGCTTAATCTTAATTAGTAGTTTATAGTTTATTTGTATGTTGAATAGAAAAACTATTGATAAAGTTTAAAAACCTATATTTAACTTAATATAACTAGATAATGATATAAATACTTTTAAATAACTTTTAATACAAATACGTTTTAAAGTCTTAACAAAAGTTTTAAATACAATTTTGATGATGATTCACTCCTACATATTATGAAAAACTATCAAATTCAAAATTTGTTTTTTATTTATAGAGATGTCTGATTATTTTTTCTTTTTACAGTAGTTTAAAAATTGTGGTTTTTATTACTGTTAATGTAATCTAACTTGTGACGTAGTGGCTTAGTTAACGACCTTTCAATAAGAGAGCGTTGGGTTCAAATCCCGGTCGGATCATATAAAAAAAAGTAGTAATTTATATCACAATAACAACAATAATAATAATATCACCTCATGCCTCATGCAATATCACCTCAGGTTCTACAAACTAGAGCGTGTTATAACTGACTGATAATTTTGTCACTGTTATGAAAGTAGTAATAATAATAGATCATAGGTCATTCATTGTTACCATATAGTCCAACTGCTAATTTCAAAGTTTTCTTATTGTAACCCTATATAACCAATATACCGCGTGGGTTGTTAAAGGTGCAGCCATTTCATCATATTGTATAACGTGAAATGTGTGTTTAGTTTGTCAAAATCTTACACTACTACGGGAGTATTTTTGGTTTCTTTAGAAGATTTCCATCTTCCTTAAGAAAAAAATCAAAAAATAAAAATAACGATAAAATGATAATAATGATGATGTAATGAACTAATTCTGATTTCCAGAAAAAAAAGTCCAATAGTTTGGGTTAAGGTGAAGACATATTATAAAGACAAAAGAAAAATAAGATAAAGGCTTTGAGTTCTTTGTGAAAATAAGTATTTAAATTCGCTGCGATATTATTGACTTATTCGTTAGATACTACTAGAAATTAAAATTGTAAAGTTGTTATAATTAATTGCTTCAACTTTGAACAGTTGTATATTATTCTCATAATTTCCCACTTATGTTTACTTAAGTTCATATTAAATTTCGCACTGTTTATTTTACAATTTAATGTAAAATATTTTTAGATAAATAAGAAAAAAATCTAATATGATATTAGTAATTTTTCAATTTAATAGAAGTAAAACGAATAAAAGAAAAACTTTTCAGACGAATTGAAAATATTTTTTTTTTTATAATAATTTATATTGAAACCCATTCTTTTATTCTGTAATAAAGGTTATTTATTATACCCGTATGAACTATGTTCAAGGGTATAATAAATTTGCCATTACGTTTGTGACACCTTAAAGGAGTCGAGCTAGATATAGTGTCAAAGGTATGGATCGGCTCAGAATCGAATTCTGAGTCGATTAAGCCATGTACGTCCGTCCGTCCGTCTGTCCGTCCGTCCGTCCGTCCGCACGATAACTCAAAAAATAAAGGAGCTAGGGGGCTGAAATTTTTTTTACGTCATTTTTGCAAAATTGTTAGTTTTGCTATTTAAATCCAACATTTTCGGTCGGCGGGTTCGAGTAGCTGCCATACAACTTCTATCTTTATATAGAAATAACTCAGTATCTATTCAAGCTAGGTTTCTGCAATTTTGCAAATGATAATCAAGTTTTATGGCAACAACTTCTGTAAAATTTGGTTGTGCTGGTGCAGCGGGTTCGGGTAGCTGCCATACAACTTCTCCGTTTAAATGAGAATAACTCAGTGTTTATTGAAGCTAGGAATCTGAAATTTAGTAAAGAGGTGTCGAGTTACATGCCAACAACTTTTGTAAAATTTGGTTGGTCTAGAGCAGCCGGTTCAGACTTCTTGCACCTCTTGGAACCTAATGAAGCTAGGCGTCTGAAATTTTGCAGATGATGATCAAGTTTTATGGCAACAACTTTTGTAAAAGTTGGTTGTGGTGGTGCGGCGGGTTCGGGTAGCTGCCATACAACTTACCCGGTTAAATGAGAATAACTCAGTGTTTATTGAAGCTAGGAATCTGAAATTTAGTAAAGAAGTGTCGAGTTATATGCCAACAACTTTTGTAAAATTTGTTTGGTCTAGAGCAGCCGGTTCAGACTTCTTGCACCTCTTGGAACCTAATGAAGCTAGGCGTCTGAAATTTTGCAAATGATGATCAAGTTTTATGGCAACAACTTCTACAAAATTTGGTTGTGCTGGTGTGACGGGTTCGGGTAGCTGCCATACAAAATCTCTTTTTAAATGAAAAGAACTCAGTGTCCGTCCGCACGATAACTCCAAAAATAGAGGAGCTAGGAGGCTGAAAATTTTTTTACGTCACTATTGTAAAACTGTTAGTTTTGCTATTTAACTCCAGCATTTTCTGTCCCCGGGTTCGGGTAGCTGCCATACAACTTCTTTCTTTAAATAGAAATAACCCAGTGTCTGTTCAATCTAGGTATCTGAAATTTTGCGAATGATGATCAAGTTTTATGGCAACAACTTCTGCAAAATTTGGTTGTGGTGGTGTGACGGGTTCGGGTAGCTGCCATACAAAATCTCTTTTTAAATGAAAGAACTCAGTGTCCGTCCGCACGATAACTCAAAAAATAAAGGAGTTAGGAGGCTGCAATTTTTTTTACGTCACTTTTACAAAATTGTTAGTTTTGCTATTTAACTCCAGCATTTTCGGCCGCTGGGTTCGAGTAGCTGCCATACAACTTCTTTCTTTAAATGGAAATAACCCAGTGTCTATTCAATCTAGGTATCTGAAATTTTGCAAATGATGATCGAGTTTTATGGCAACAACTTCTACAAAATTTGGTTGTGCTGGTGCGACGGGTTCGGGTAGCTGCCATACAAAATCTCTTTTTAAATGAAAAGAACTCAGTGTCCGTCCGCACGATAACTCAAAAAATAAAGAAGTTAGGAGGCTGCAATTTTTTTTACGTCACTTTTACAAAATTGTTAGTTTTGCTATTTAACTCCAGCATTTTCGGCCGCTGGGTTCGAGTAGCTGCCATACAACTTCTTTCTTTAAATGGAAATAACCCAGTGTCTATTCAATCTAGGTATCTGAAATTTTGCGAATGATGATCAAGTTTTATGGCAACAACTTCTGCAAAATTTGGTTGTGGTGGTGTGACGGGTTCGGGTAGCTGCCATACAAAATCTCTTTTTAAATGAAAGAACTCAGTGTCCGTCCGCACGATAACTCAAAAAATAAAGGAGTTAGGAGGCTGCAATTTTTTTTACGTCACTTTTACAAAATTGTTAGTTTTGCTATTTAACTCCAGCATTTTCAGCCGCTGGGTTCGAGTAGCTGCCATACAACTTCTTTCTTTAAATGGAAATAACCCAGTGTCTATTCAATCTAGGTATCTGAAATTTTGCAAATGATGATCGAGTTTTATGGCAACAACTTCTGTAAAATTTTGTTGTGATGATATGACAGGTTCGGATAGTTGCCATACAACTTCTCTTTTTAAATGAAAATAATTCAGTGTCTATTGAAGCTAGCTATCTGAAATTTAGTGAAAAAGAGTCGAGTTGCATGCCAAAAACTTTTGTAAAATTTGAATGGTCTAAAGCAGCCGGTTCAGGCTTTTTGCATTTCTTGGAACTTAATGAAGCTAGGCGCAATAGATTCGGGTAGCTATCATACAACTCCACAATTTACATAAATATATCTCTGTAGTTCGGTACTAAAACTCTGAATGTTTTTAAAAGATGATCAACTTTTATAGAAACAGGATATATTACGTTCATACGGGTATCCCAGAGTTGACACAGTCTACTCTACTGCACTCTTCCTCGTTTCTATTTTGTTTTAACAAAATAGAGTTGAAAAATTCATTTTAGTTACTATAATGTTTTTGAGTTATAAAAATATGCATTTTATTTTTTTTTTTGTATAATGTATGTAATTTTGTGATAAACAATTTCGATTATCGAAAATAATGCCCCAAGCAATAAAGTTAGATCGGCTTTATTTCATTTTTGATGCGGAAATAAACCAGGAATCGTGAATTTTGCAAATTCGGCCTTATTATCGTTTTGTTTTTATAACAAAAAAATTTCTGAAATTCTGTTCTGAAATTTGAATTTTATTATGATAAAATCAAAATATATAACAAAAATAAAATCTCTTGAACGAAATGCCGACATTGTTAATCTCTAAAATAAGACCGATTCGATTTTATTCCCTTTTTAAAGCGGCAATAAAAACGATATTTCAAAATTCGCAGACTTTATTTTCGCATCGGAATGGAAATAAAACCGATTCAACTATTTCCTGGGATATTATTTCCGAGCACTAACCATTCCATTTTATGGTATTAGAAAAATATCAAAATTGTTATTTTAAACTTTTATTCAAAACTTATTTTTTCCAAATAAAGAACTCGAGAAGAAATAATGTACTTGCGAGATTTTAAACTACATATTTGTCTGTCTTTATAAAAATTGTCAACTTATAAAAACCAATTTGAAAAGTTTACTACTTGTTCGAAATCTAGATTTAATCCTTTAGGCTTCTTCATTAGTTGATAAATGACTTAGGTGAAGTGCTTTATTAATATTTAATTCTAGTACTTTAAACTGATGTAGTTACTTATCTAGCGAGAGACATACATCTAATGCATATAAATATATCAAATAATTTTTTAATTAAATAACTGGGGGTAGTATTTTTTACTTTATTAGGAACAACGAAAACTTTATTTATTATACCCATATGAGCATGGTTCAAGGGTATAATAAATTTGTTATTATGTTTCTGACACCTTAAAGGAGACGTGATTGATGTGGAAAAAAATATAATACATAGGTACTGGCTCAAAATCAAATGCATAAAACTGAGCTTTAACTCAAATCTCACTTTTTCAAATAAAAACTACTCTTGAACTTGTAACATTTGTTTGAAAAAATGAGGTTTGAGTTTAATCTCAGTTTTATGCATTAGACCTAATGAGTCAAATTAGCCATGTACGTCTATGATTGTAAAATTTTTATCACAACATTTTAATAAAAATGCTGGCATTTACAACTATTAAAATTGCACAAATTTAACTGACAGGTTCGCGTAGCTTCGATACAACTTCTTTTTTATATAAACATATATAGCTCAATGGTTAGTTAAACTATATATTATATGATCAAAACAAGTTAAGTTTTACACGAACACCCTTTGCAAAATTTGGTTGATCTAACTAGTTTGGGTAGCTGCGAAATTAAAAGTTCATATTTTGGTATGAACTTTAAAAAGCTTTACATTTGAAATTTTTTGTAGATGATCAATTTTAAGACAAGAATTTCCATGAGATTTTTTTGGTTTGGCGCAACGCAGTCTAGTAGCGGACATGCAACTCCGAAATATACATAAATAAAACTCAGTACTTAATTAAGTTAAATATCTCTTAAATTTTCTAAAAGACGATTAAATTTTATAGAACCAGCATATATTATGCTAACACGAGTATCTACCCTATAGTTGGGGCATAGTCAACTTAAGATAAATTTTTAATGCAGACTCTTAAGATAGTTATAAAGAACGAAAAAAAGAAAAACTAACTTTACTGAATAAAATTTTAGAAGATCTGTCATCCAAAATTGTTTAATTTATTATCTAAAAGTAATTATTCAACCGAATTGTGCAAATTTAATATGTTTGGAAAGTTACTCTAAGTCTACTATTACAATACAGACGATATTGATTTGTATATAATCCTAAGTGTATGGATTATATAATCCATTAGTTGATAAATGACTTAGTTAAAATGTTTAGTACAATTCCATTATATAGAAAATAAATATAGATTCTAATTTGTCAATTTATTAACCTTCTATTTTTAGTTTACTATTTTACGATATATTAAAAATTTATTTCCAATAGCATATAAAAAGAAATGTTCTGTCAAAATTCAAAGAAAAACTTTTTAAAGAATTGGGAAAAATAAAATAATTTTTAAGAATTATACATGATATATTTATTTAATGGGTTTAGATGAAAATTTAAAAACTTTCAACTAGAAATAAATAGGAAGAAAACTTTGTTTGAACCTTTTTTTTGAATAATTAAATTTCATAATTCGGCTTTAGTTTCGAATAGCTGACAGACTCATCTTACATTGTTCTTTCAAATAATGTATTGAACTTGGAAAGTAATATAAAAGTTATTTTTGGTATATAGGATAATTTTAAAGGAAAAAAATAAAAATAAATGATACCATTTTGAAGTTATATTAGTTTGTTGCCCAAAATAACAAAAAAATAAAAATTTCTTATAAATAATCATAATAAAACATAATACATAAATTATATTTGTTTAATAGTATATTGGATATCGTTTCTATAATTTTTTTTTTTGTAAAATATGATTTAATTAAAAAACTAAAATTTATTTTCTAAAAAATTCTAATACCCATATTCGAACTTGTTCGGGATTTTTCATCACTGTGTAAAAATATGACATTATTGCAGAATAAGTTTTATTTAGTAGTTCAATTTTGATTGAAAAGTTTTTTAGGTAGTTGTCGATAGTTTTGTTATTTCAGTGGTTTCTTTTTCCAAGATTTATGTGAAGTCTTTGACATGAAACTGAAAACTTTCAAAGTTTCTTCTGTCATAAATCTAAGCATCTAACATCATTGCATACATCTAGATAAACTTATTATTAATTTTGGTAGAATAGTTTTCTTATGTCTTGAAGGTGCATTACCGATCTGGAGTCTATAATTATTACTGATACGTTATCTCAACATTCATCAATAAAAAAAAGGTAGTTCGCAATGTTTATAATATCAAAATAAAAGGAATCTATTAAATAATATGAAGAAATTAAACTTTGACCTGTTATGATCTTATTGCTTATATGGTCCACCACAGAATAACTTTATATAATTCTTACAAGGTTTGTACTAAATTTCTTTGAAATCCATTGTACCTGATCAAATTTTAATTTAAAGTTTAAAGCTACATTTTTAGTACCATACAAAATACACTGTAAACACCAAAGAAATGTGGGCTCGAATCCCACACACGTCGTAAGAGTTATTTTTCATTATGACATTTACAGCCACACCTGAAAAGGAAAGTCAGTGTAATTTCCTGTTCACATTTATGTGGCAGATAAATGCTCTAAAAAACAAGTAAATGTAACAGTAAGTCGATGCAACCGACTTATCAATACCTTACACCTGAATAATTCGAATTAAATTAACAATCCATAAGTGTTTTTGGCAGCTGCTTGAACTTTTTCCTGTCTTATTCAACTCGAATTTCAAGAACGTAAAAGAGGCATCCGCTTGGGATATGCTTGACACCCTTGTATAAAATTTTAAGTTTCTATCTTAATTATTTTCGAAGATTGGTAGTCCTTGGGATGTTTGTGTCAGCTACCCGAATTGCCACTCCAATTCATCGAATCCATCTCAGGAACATAAAGAAAACTTGCCAGAACACCATTCTATTAAATTTAAAGGTTCTACTTTTGTTGGTTTTGGAGATATGCTCGTTGCTCTTGTGCTCGTCCGGAAGTTTCCAAAATACGAACCCATGGTTCAAATTCTTTCAAATGTCAGTTTCCAATTTTACAGAAAAGGAAACATAACAGAACACCTTTGTACTAAAAATAAAAGTTCTATCTTTGTTGGTTGTGGAGATATACTCGTTTGCTCTGGGGCTCGTCCGGAAGCTTCCAAGATTTGAACCCATGAACCAAATCCTCACAAATTTCAGAAACATAAATCAAACATGAAGGAACACCATTCTGCCTAATTTAAAGGTTATATCTTTGTTGCATTTGGAGATAATATCATTTGCTCTGAGGCTCGTTCGGAAGCTTTCAAAATCCGAACCCAAGGACCAAATCCTCTCAAATTTCAGAGGCCTAAATCATACATGAAAGAACACCATTATGCCAAAAGTAAAGGTTATATATTTGTTGTTTTTGGAGATAATCTCATTTGCTCTGGAGCTCGTTCGGAAGCTTCCAAAATCCAAACCCATGGACCACATCCTCTTAAATTTTAGAGACATAAATCAAACTGGAAGAAACATCATTATAAAAAATTTAAAGGTTCTATCTTTATTGGTTTTGGAGATAATCTCGTTTGCTCTGGGGCTCGTTCGGAAGTTTTCAAAACCCGAACCCATGGACCAAATCTTCTCACATTTCAGAGACTTAAATAAAACATGAAAGAACACCACCCTGCCAAATTTAAAGGTTATATCTTTGTTGGTTTTGGAGATAATCTCATTTGCTCTGGTGCTCGTTCGGAAACTTCCAAAACCAAACCCATGAACCAAATCCTCTTAAATTTCAGATACATAAATCAAACACGAAAGAACACCATTGTACCAAATTCAAAGGTTCTACCTTTGTTCGTATTGGATATAATCTCATTTGCTCTGCGGCTCGTTCGGAAGCTTCCAAAATTCGAATCCACGGTTCAAATTCTTTCAAATTTAAACCCATGGCCAAATCCTCTCAAATTTCAGATACATAAATCAAACACGAAAGAACACCATTGTACCAAATTCAAAGGTTCTACCTTTGTTCGTATTGGATATAATCTCATTTGCTCTGCGGCTCGTTCGGAAGCTTCCAAAATTCGAATCCACGGTTCAAATTCTTTCAAATTTAAACCCATGGCCAAATCCTCTCAAATTTCAGAGACTTAAATTAAACATGAAAAAACACCATTCGGCCAAATTTAAAGGTTATATATATTTGTTGTTTTTGGAGATAATCTCATTTGCTCTGGGGTTCGTTCGGAAGCTTCCAAAATCCAAACCCATGGACCACATCCTCTTAAATTTTAGAGACATAAATCAAACTGGAAGAAACATCATTATAAAAAATTTAAAGGTTCTATCTTTATTGGTTTTGGAGATAATCTCGTTTGCTCTGGGGCTCGTTCGGAAGTTTTCAAAACCCGAACCCATGGACCAAATCTTCTCACATTTCAGAGACTTAAATAAAACATGAAAGAACACCACCCTGCCAAATTTAAAGGTTATATCTTTGTTGGTTTTGGAGATAATCTCATTTGCTCTGGTGCTCGTTCGGAAACTTCCAAAACCAAACCCATGAACCAAATCCTCTTAAATTTCAGATACATAAATCAAACACGAAAGAACACCATTGTACCAAATTCAAAGGTTCTACCTTTGTTCGTATTGGATATAATCTCATTTGCTCTGCGGCTCGTTCGGAAGCTTCCAAAATTCGAATCCACGGTTCAAATTCTTTCAAATTTAAACCCATGGCCAAATCTTCTCACATTTCAGAGACTTAAATAAAACATGAAAGAACACCACCCTGCCAAATTTAAAGGTTATATCTTTGTTGGTTTTGGAGATAATCTCATTTGCTCTGATGCTCGTTCGGAAGCTTCCAAATCCAAACCCATGGACCAAATCCTCTTAAATTTCAGAGGCCTAAATCATACATGAAAGAACACCATTCTGCCAAAAGTAAAGGTTATATCTTTATTGGTTTTGGAGATAATCTCATTTGCTCTGGGGCTCGTTCGCGGAAGCTTCCAAATGCAAAGCCATGGACCAAATCCTCTTAAATTTCAGAGACATAAATCGAACGGGAAGGAACATCATTGTACAAAATTTAAAGGTTCTATCTTTGTTGGTTTTGGAAATAATCTCATTTGCTCTGGTGCTCGTTCGGAAACTTCCAAAACCCAAACCCATGGACCAAATCCTCTTAAATTTCAGAGACATAAATCGAACGGGAAGAAACATCATTGTACAAAATTTGAAGGTTCTATCTTTGTTGCTTTTGGAGATAATCTCGTTTGCGGAGATTATCTCCAAAAGCCCGGAATCATTCGGAAGCTTCCAGAATCCGAACCCATGGACGGATTTTATCCAGGTTCGAACTTAGCCTTTCTTTCGTAATTAGTAACCTACTATATAAATTTCATCAAGATAGCATCATTATTTTTTGAGTTATCGTGCGTACGGACGGACAGACGGACGGACGGACGGACACCGCTAAATCGACTCCGGCGGTGATCTTGATTCAGAATATATATACATGTCTATACCTAACTCGCTTCCTTTTGGTGGTTACAAACACCATACCAAAGTTAATATACCCTATACTTTAGGTGTAGGGTATAATAAAAAAAAATATTTGTACCTATTCCCATTTAAATATTTACTCTTTATTTTTCATTAATTTTTATTTTATATTTCTTTTCCTAAATATTAAACTTTTTATTTATGGTATAATATTCCATTACATATTCATCTATATATTTTGAACGAATGATTATGTAAACATAAAAAAACAAAACAAAGAAATACAATGATATTTGTTTAAAAATTATAAAAAGATGTAAAGAAAAAATTAATGTTTAATATTTTACCTTTGTTAAAATTGTACGAAATTTTATAGTAGGTTGAGTATCTCTGGCATCTTAATAATAATAATATAATATTTTATTTATTAAGTATAAATACTTCAAAAATAAACAAGATTATCAGTATAATAAAGCCAATAATTATAATTTAACATGACGTAAAGAAGAACAAAATGAAAAATGAAAACAAAATGAAATGTTATATTGGTTCCTCCTAAAAGTAGGCAATTAATCAATTTTAAATATTTTATAGCGTTTTTTACGATCATATATTGAATTTTATGAACTTTTTCATAAAATTTAAAAATTATTATAAGAAAATAAAAGAAATTTTACTGTTTTAATAAAAGTTTAAAAATTTGTTCTCTAAATGTATAAAACAGTGTTGTCAATACAAGAATTTTTTGCTTAAGATTAAGATTAATTTAATTAAGATTAATTTTATTTTTAGGAATATTTCTTATTCAAAATTATTTAAAAACCATGTAAATTTTTTTAAACGAAACAAAATATACGATAAAAGAAAAATATGCGATAAAAATAGATAAAAACGAATAAAAAAAAATCTTAAAAACTGTCTGTTATTTCAAATGTTTTAACTTTTGAACGATGGGTGTTTAAAAAATGGTAAATAATGGACGAAAGCGAAGAGCAAAACTTTCTGACGTTGTGTTATATCAAACTTATTAATTGGTTGCGTTGTTTTTGAAATATTTATAAGCAAATTAAATCAAAAAGCGAAAGAGATTCACCCTATACCTGTAATAATAAAATAAATTGCGACTATTTCAAATTATATAACAAATATTGTATTCGATATTCAAATTTTATTTTTATTTTTTATTTTGTTGTTTCCTTATCCGAAAAGTGAAATGAAACAATTTTATTATTCTAAATTTAGTACAAAAAAAAATTAAATTGGGTAAAAAATATTTCTAAATTCATAATAGTTACATATTATAAATGTATAGGTACATTTTCATTTTTTACATTTTCAGGTACATTTTTTACATTTTCATATTAATGTTCATTTTCATAACAGCAAGATCTGAAAGTAAAATTTACTTTTTGGAATAGTATAAAAATGAAAACTAACTAAAAATAATGAAACTTTGTTTTTTACAATTTGTTTTTTATTTTTAGTAAACCAAATATTTATTACATTATTTATACGTATTGAACAGAATAAAATTGAGTAGAATAAAATATTAAAGGTTTTTCAAGTCATCAATCAAAATTTTTTTTTAAAACTACCTATATTTTCTATTAGAGTCTATAATATTTTACATCTTTTATGTTATTTTTATATGATATGCACCGCAGTCCTCCACCAGGAGTTAGTGTCATTTGACCTACTATGTTAAAATTCAAAGCTTCCATTTCTCTATTGAAGACAGTTTTCAACTCAAAAATACAGGCGTATAGTGCATTCGCCAATATGGCGAATAGCAGGGTCACAGAAGCAACTTGGAGGGTAACTAAAATGGCTATGGATAAGCCTGGAATGACCAATCTTAGCCGCGTGAGAACAACTACAGCTTTCCGGCTAATCCTCTCAATGTTTTTCCATTTGCCATTTCAAGATCTTTTTGCCATTAGTCTGATCTTTTTAGTTTATTTAAAATAGGCTCATTGTTCCATCTAATGTTGTATTTACCTCATATATGCCTATTTATGACAGTTCCCTAAAGTTCCGGTGGTAGGATCTAGTATTAAACAGATATGCTAAATATATTTAAAAAAGTATGTAAAATATTTCAGTTATTTTTTATCGATTTTCATAGTTTTAAAATAGTGTTCGGACTCCTGTTTCCTTTTTATGCACTAGTTGACTAGTCTAATTATTTTTGATGTAAGACACGTTTAACTTTTTTTTTACATTTTCGAAAATGAAGGCCTCTTTAATAAGCAGATTCTTATTAAGTAAATTTTTGCATATGTAAAACTTGCAAACTTTATTGATTGTCATGTTATCATCCACAGTTTTATATAAAAAATTTTTGACGCCTTTGTCAATAAGAAGAAAAAAATAATGTGTTTCTGAATATTGAAGAATAATTGAAAAATGAAGTATATAATAAAATTTTTCGGAGTTTATTTAATGCTACAACATTTCATTCTATTTATAACTACCTTGCATATTATATTTACTGTTTTTACATCTTTTAATCTGTATCTATACTTGTAGACGAATTTTTTCTGACAATTTGAGTTCTCATAAAATAAAATTAAAATAACAAAAATAAAAAAAAGCGAAATAGCTAAAATATTTTATATTACCACTATAACGCTGATTAATCCTTAAAACACTAAATTTTAGTATAAAAAAAAAATTTCTAATATTTTAATTAAAAACGAAAAAAATAAATGAAAATTTTATATAAATTGGATAGGAAAGAACTTGAATATTTTATTGCTTTTTTCATGAATTTTTCAACAAAATTTTTCAAATTCAGGACAAAGTAATAAAGTTAGTAAATTTTCAACATTAATTAAAAGTGAAATGCCAAGGCTAGTATAAATTTAAATACGCTGTATATATGTACTGTTACGCTGTATTATCATGCAAGTAAGGTGTTATGTACTGCTGCACGTTGTAATCCACTGATGGTGCTGACTTTGTAGTAAAATAATAATAATATTAATAAGAATATTAATACCAATAATAACAGCCGCTACGGTGACAATGGGGGTTGCCTTCAATAATTACCTCATGTAGTAATATATATACTACTACTACATGTTGTAACTGTTGTGACGGCTTTAGTCACTGTTAGCAAAATAATAATAATAGGCGGATTCTTTGTTTCCTTACAGTCCCACTCTCAATTCAATGTTTCCGTATCCATTTTTCTATCCTTTCCTATCCCTACTCCCTAGCAAATATACTGCGCTCGCAGGTAAGGGTTTCATCCCACTATATTGGCTAAAGAGGGAGGTGGGTTTAGTCAGCAAGAATCTGACACTACCAAGGGGTAATTCTTGGCGTCTTTGGAAGATTCCCACCTCCCTTAGGAAAAAAAAAAATAAAAGATATTGGGACAGTATTCGGTCACTAGTGCTAAGACAATATAATTTTTTTTTTTGTTGAATTTAAACTATAAAATAAAAATATTGCATTCAGAATTTTTTAAAATAAAATTACGTGAAACTTTCTATGACAATTATTTAATAATATGAAATGGTAGGTTCATTTTTAACGTATTTTTCGATAGCTGTTGAACATTTATTTTTGGTCAAAAATTTCGTTTTTCATAAACTTTTGGCACAAGTTTTATCAACTGTAATACAGAATTAAGATTTAACACTCAAAGTAATTTAATTTAAATTTAATATATTCAAGACCCACAAAAAGTATGCTTTTATTCAAAATAACACAACAAATAAATATCGAAAACATTATTAAAGCAGATATAATATTTTAAACTTATCAAATTAGAGCTACTTTATAGCTTTAAAAGAAAATTTTAACAACATATTATTAAGAAAAATGTAAGATGTCATGATTTTTTTATTTTAACTGAGACATTTTTACTTTAAGGGAAGATATTTTTACTTTAAGTGAAGATTTTTTATTTAAAGTGAAAAAATTTTTAGTTAATTGACGTTTTTTTAACTTTAAGTGAAACATTTGTAATAAAGTAAAAAAATATGTATATATTTTATATGTATTTAACATATAAAGTTAAATTAAAAAAAAATACATAATATTAAATATGAATATCCATACATAAATATCATCTCCAATACCTAAATATCACCTCAATATATATGTATTACATAAATTATATATATATGTATATTAATATATGTGTAACTTAAATTACTGAAACAAATATTCCTCATTTAAAATAAAAATGTCTTCACTTAGAGTAAAAATATGTTCAGTTAATGTAAAAAATATTCACTTAAAGTAAAAAAGTCCTCAGTTAAAGTAAAAAAATTTATTTTCTAGATATGAAAAACATCTTAAGATTTGAAATTAGTTTTAAACCAAAAGTTATTAGATCTCTTACTTCTTTGTATAAAAAGATGTTAGTTCCTTATCATCAGGTTTTCTAAATTGAATGAGTTAAAATTTATGCACCTTGAAATAATCATCACCATCACCATCTTGTTTTAAATCACATTACTTTATGATTTAAATAATTTTTTACCATTTAGTTATTAACTTATTATTACCCTTTTTATGATATGCTTATCATCTTCAACTTATAAAAGTTTAGGAGTTTCCATGTGAGTTACAATCTATTACAAACACATATTGACCACATATTGACTTAAAAGGTATTTTTCAAGCTTCTTAAATTAAGTTTAACATGACGTATAATTTACTTTGAATTCAATTTAAAAGTTATCATATCACAGACAAAGAGTATTATTGTTAGTTCCTTATGTCACAATGCATATTATTATCGTTATTCTTGCACAAAGTAAAACCTTTATAATCCTTTGTATGAATTTATAATTATCTGTCTAACAATTATTTGATAAAAGCCACCAGATCACCATTTCTAGTTCACTAGTTTTTGATATTTTTCTTCTTTTCTGAATAGTAATTAACCCAGGACAATGGAATTTTAAATTCATTGATGGAAAAATTTTTTAATTAAGTCCATGAACAATGGGCAAAAATCCAATTTCACTTAATATCTGTCCGTTAATTAAAGTTTTTGAATGGTATTAGAGGAAAATGAAGAAAAAAATATATAGAATATTGCAATTTAAATTAGAAAACTTGTAGGAGTGCTGTTCATTATTGATTTGCAAAAAAAATAAATAAAACAAAAAAAGTTGATGACTTTTTTTTTTTTGAGGATTAGAAAAATTTAAAAATTTATTAATTTAAAGTATATTTATGGAAAAGGAAAATCTATGGATGATGTGGCTGAAGTTAAAAATAATAGAAATTAATTATGGTTTGTCTATGTATTTTGTATGTATTTTTAATGTTTAAATATTTATTTGGTAGTTTTTCTATAGAGTGAAAAATAAATAACTGCAAACATTTTAAAAAAAAATTTAAAATACTTTTTATAAAACTTCATTAATATTATTATGCAATTTAATTAAACAGTTAATGAAAAAAACAAATAGTGTATCTAATGTACTTGTTAAAAGTAAATGGTAACTTTTAAATCTAGAATCAATATTAAATCTAGAAACAAATTTTCATCCTTATCTGTTTTTCAAGCTTCTTCCTAAATAGGATGGTAGAGTTATAGTAAGTTTCAAAAAATCTGAACATCATCAAGAATAATATCTTTCCTAAACGAGTTTTTTTCTAAACGTAGTTTGAAATAGAGTGATTTTAAGAGTGTTTTAAATAAATTGTATTACGAAAATTAAGGATAAAATAATTTATGCTTATATGTAAATCCATATTTATAAGTTCTAGCGTTCCTCAATTAATTAAAAATTCTTGTGCTATCAAAAATTAATTTTAATAAATTGAAGCAGTTACTTTTTACATTTGTGTAATCGTCTAAAAAGATCTTTTTTAAAAGCCTTTTTTGATTCTTTATTTCAAAAATTAAATAGCAAATAAACTATGATATCACCACTAAAAATACAAATCTTGGCTACAATATGAGACGCTGATACTTGAAGCTGATGGTTAAAAATATGGGTAAAAACCATAAAAAAAAAATTAATTCAATGTTTGAAAAAGGTTTCAAATGTTGAATCATTTTCTTTAAAAATTATAATAGGTAATAGATTTTAATTTTATATTTCAGGAACTTTATAAAATTTTCAATCAAAATGACAAATTTAAATTTAAAAAGAATAAAATGTCGCAAATATTACATATTTTAAAAAAGAATTTACATCATTTTTCTTTTTTATTGTTTCCGGTTACTTTTTTTTTTTTTCAAATTATTTTTAAAAATTTTATAATGTTAAAAGTAACTTAGTAAATAATAATTGACTTTCAAATGATTACAACAAAAAAAAAAAAAAAAACTAAAGAAAAAAACTATAAAATTTTATTAAATTTTATCACTTAAGCCATTTATTATTATATTCTCAAGAATGTCAAAGTAATTCAATGAGGAAAGCAAAAAAACAAAATAACGGTAAAGTTTAAACGTACATATTTTCTTTTTAAAAATCCATTCAAAAAAAAATTCTTTAAAAAAAAATGGCAAAGAGAAAAAAAAAAACCCTACAGAAAATCCTAAATATGCCAAACAAAATCATTAAATAAAAGAAACATTTACTTCGTATTCTAATTTTACATTTGTGGAAGACATTGATATATTATATACATATAATATGTAGCAAAGAATATATACATATATGTATTATGTATATATGTATATTATGTTATATATTATAAATTCAGTTATCGGTTCATACATATACAGCTTAAAAAAATATTACTGTACATGTTAAAAATGTAAATTTAACTCTTCTTCTTTTTATAATTTTATTTTTGTTTTTTTTTGTTTTATGTTTTTTTTTTTTGATTCTTTTACGGTTATTATATTTTATTACATTACATCTAAGATAAGTACATAAGTGTATGTGCGTGTATGTCTGGAAAATTCTTAAAGTGAAACTTCTTAATTTAATATGAAAATGATATTGCTATTGATGTTAATGATAATGATGATTGTGGTGTTGATGATGATTATAATAATAATATGCATGATAGTATAGTAATGATGATGATGATGATGATGATAACAATGGTAATGGTGATAATGGTGGTAATTGATATTTTGATAATTTTTTTTCTTTTTTCTTCATATATCTGATTTTATTTAAGTGGTTTTTATATTTTTAACTTTCAAGGTTTCAATATTATCCTTATACGGTTAGAATGGAGTTTAAAAAATTTTAAAAGGATAATAATGACAATGGTTTGAGGAGTTAATAATTTTTGATATTTCGATATTAAAATTGTATGAAAATGCTATTTACGCACGTAATACGTGTGCAATGTAAAATAAATATTTTTGAAAAGCTAACAATTTTTCTTTTCTGTTGTAACTGACATATTTTGTAAACTGTTTATAAATTTTAACAATATACGGTGTACTAAATAAATAACAACAATTGTTGTTAATGGTTTTTTTTTTTTGCATCTTTATGAGTTTAAGGTTTTAAACTTGATTATTTTTACTTTTCAAAAAATATATATTTTACATTATGTATATTTTCTGTAATTGTTTGGTAAATATTAAAATATGTATCGAACCGTTAAGCTGCTCATCTTTCAAAATGATTTTTCAAAATAAAAATAAATATATTTAAATTGATAAAATGAAGAAAAAACATAAAGCGAATGTTTTTTAATATTTACAGGATGTCTTGAAAATAAATTTAATAGTTTGAAAAATGTCAAATTATCTTGGTGGCGAAAAAATATACTTTTTCGTTTTATTGACACAGGCTGGGCACATCAAAAAAAAATTAAATAAATTAGCCCCAAATTAAGTGAATTAGCCCCAAAAAAAAAATTAAATAAAACTCCAAAATTTAGGGTCTTAACTCATAATGAAATAATCAATAAAGGGTCCAAAACAAAAAACAAATAAAGCCCAAAAAAAAAATGAATTAACACCCCAATTTTCCATTATTTTGGGGCTTTATTTCATTGTGAAATAACACTCCAAAATAAAAATGAAATAATGCCCCTAAAGCCTAAACTATTTATAATTTGTATTATATATATTATTTAATAAAAAAAGTCAATTCTTAGCCCTAAATAACATGTCTGAACCTTAGTTTCCTCATATACATGATGTATATAAAAATAGACAATATCTAAACATATTTTGAGTTTGAAACCGTTTAACTCAGATTTTTTAATCTACTGTAAAATTCCTTCAAATTATTTTTTCACACATATATTTTAACAACAAAACTTTGAAATAAAATAGTGGAGACTAAAGCTCCCAAATTCTAAAAGTAACTTTATATATTTTTCTTTTATGTGAACCTGTAGTTAAGTTAATGTTAATTCATAAATCTGAAACAAGTATACATTTTCGAAAAGACAACTTTTGGGTCTTTCTTTTTATGTCATAAAAGTTTAATTTTCTTTTCTACTAAATTTCCAAATTTCAAATTATTCCATTAGGTCGCCATTAAGTTCAATATGGTAGGGTTTTTGAATGGCAGTCATTTAACATTGTTTTTATGTGAGCATAATTAAGTGTTTAATTAGGATAAGTTTCTGAAAATTTGTTAAAAAAAATTAAGTTTTATGCCAACATGTCTACAAAATTTGGTTAGTTCAGCGTAACATATTTAAGTATCTGTAGGATTTAAGTAAAGATGCCGTTGATTGATATATCGTTGATTTTTATTTAAACCTTTTAGCTCTTTCAAAACCTAATTTATTTGTAGATAGTTTTCTTAAAAAACAAACTCTATAAAATTAATCTGTAGTTTGATTAACCTGGAAAATTTATTTATTTTTGTTTTTGAGTTGCATTTACTTTCAAATTGAATTACGTTAATTGAATAAACTTTGCTGTTGAAAGTTTGTATAGTTAAATCCCATTACAATTTACGAGTCTAACCTATAGAATAATTTTACGCAAACATTCAAAAATAATGAAAAGCATTTCTTATAGATTAATGCATACAGTTAGAATATAAAATTCCTAATAAGTATATCTAATTCTGTATCAAAGTTTTCATTTGCACCATTCAACGAAATTATTTTTATAGATAAAAACCAGTTTTTCTAAAAAAATTAACGAGTTTTTCTTTCAACGACAACACTGTTTATAAAAAAAAAACAATTGTTAATAAAAATTTTATTTTTATTTAATAAATATTTAAATAAAATGAAAATTAATGAAATCTTTAAAATCAGCTAAAAGATAAACTCTTGGTGAGTTAATGTTTGTACAGGTGAAAAAAAAAATTAAAATAATAAAAAACTTTTTCGACAAAGCAGTTATTATTGTAAAATTAGACATAAAAAATAATAATACAATTAAAAAAAAACAATAATAGAAAATACGATAATAGTTAAAATTAAAAGAGAATTAATTAAATTAATTAAAAGAGAATTAAAGTAAACTTAAAAGTAAGAAAAAAGAATACGTTTCCTCCAATATTGATATAAACTTTACCCATTTGAGATTGTTTGATGTCATCGTCTTATAAAGTTTACTTTTACTCAATTTAAATTACAAAATATTTAATTAACATTTCTTTTGATTCTAGATTGTACACCCTGTACAGCTTTTATTTTATTCGTACATTTTTAGGTACTTACTTCAATTCAAAAAAAAATATTGAAATTATTAATTTTGAAATATTAAATAAAAATTAAATTAGATTATATTAAAATAATAAAATAATTAGAGAGTTTGCTAACAAAATGTAAATTAAATGATACCGTCTTTGGTTCGTCTGCAAGTTATCTAAAAGAAGGTGTTTGACGGAATTTAGCTTCTATTTTGCCCTAAAATAAGTGTGAATTTTCCAAAAACACCAAGAATAGCCTCTTGGTAGTTTCAGTTTCTTACTGACTAACCCTTCTTCTTACTTACTGACTTGAAATAGAAGAGAATAGGACAAGAATTCGGAAATATTAAATTGAAGTATGGAACTGCAAGAGAGCAATGAGTTCTCTAATCAGTAACAAAGCCTTCAACAGTTTCAACATATATTACGTCATATAATAACATTCTGCAGGAGGTAATAATTAAACCCAACTACACTGTCACTGTAACAGCTATTATTATTATCATTAGTATTAGTATTAATTAATTATATTATTATTATTATTAGTGGATTACAACATGCAGTAACATATAGCATCTTCCTGCATGTGGTAACCAAAGTTAGCTCCACTGTATTAGTATTATAGATGTTATTGGTATTATTATTATTATTATTGATAAAGATGTATAAGGCACTATTCAAATATATTTACATGTATGGCGGTCATGTATGTATCATTAGATGGTCTGTGAACCGTGATATAAATGTTTAATATTTTTGCGAAACAAAAATACAAATAAAGGAAGAAAACTCAAGTAAAATTTAAAGTGTCCTGAAATAATACCCCAAAAAATAAAACCGAATCGACTTTATTCCTTTTGCCGCTTTTTTTGTTGCTGTGTTTTTTCAAAGTGGTGAAGTTCAAAAAAAATGTGGGGAAAAAATATTTTAATTTACGTTGTTTTAATTATTTTTATTTAACAAATAATGAATGGAATTATTGAAAATAAATGACTAGTCTTTTAATTAGATTAATTAATTGGAACAATTAAAAAAAAATTTTTTTTTGGGTTATTTTTTAACGGTCTAACGGTATAGTAATAAATATAGGGTGTCTTTGAAAATTTTATATGTATGTAGTGGTTTTTTTGAAAGTTTTAATTTTTTTTTTTTTATCAAAATTTCCACTTGGGACTGCAATATCTCAAAAACGGTAGCACCAATTAAGACGAAACAAGATGTATTCTTGTATTCTTGTAACAAGATGTATTCTTGTAACTGTTAAATAAAATACTACAAAATAATAGGAAAATTTTCAAATAATCAATTTGACCTTCAAATAACCTTGTCGGTCAAAGTGGTCTTCTATGAAATGTTGGTGACGTTACCAAGTGCCGTTATAATAAATTTCATTACAATCGGAAGGGGACGTTAATTCAAACTCCATACTCCATACCCCATAATATTATGTAAATTATGGGGTATGGGGTAATATACTCATATATTATGGAGTATATTATTAATATTATGTATTTTATTTGAATAAATTTACTGAAATTAAATTGTTCATAAAACTGAGGAAACTTTCACAAAAGCTATATTTTTTTGCTTATACCTGTCGTATGACGGGCTTTTTTACTAGTAACTATAATAACCTCAGAATTGGTACACTTTAAAAAGAATCTTCTTACTATCTTGATTTCTTGACTTAATCTAAATATTTAATTAGGTATAATATATCGAATTAAATTTATAAGAAAACATTAAAATATTCCTACCAAAATTAAGGAAAAAAAACTTTATTCTTCATTTTTTTTTTAAATATTTTTTACGTTATTTATTAACGTAATAAATATGTTAAAGTTTTTTTTTTTTTATTTCGCATTGGAAATAAAAAAAAATAAATATTTATATTTTAAATTCAATTCAAATTAAACATATGTATATGATTTTATATTTATTAATTTAAATAGAGAGAGAGAGAGACTAGATAATCTATAAAAACCGATGCATAACAATATAATTGTATCAAAAGTGTTTTTTATTTCTAAAAGAAAATACGTAGACAAAAATTATGAAATTTGTATTAGTGGCTCGTAAGAATTATTTTTTTAATTTTATTATTTTTTAATAAAAAATAGTGAAATTTAATAATTTAAAGTGTGTTAAATTTAATAATGCATTAAAAAAAAAAATTTCTTTTTTTCTTTTGTTTTTTTTTATATGTATAACATATAGTTTTAGTTATTTGTCTATTTGGACTAAGTACGAGTGCCAAAAATTTTACTGATTATGTGTATACATCACCATATTTTGATGTAAATGCAACGAGTGCTGCATCATTTAATTGGTTTAGATTTGAGCCAGCAAATGGACCTACAGTTACAACTGCTCCCTAATAATATTAAAAAACAAATGAAATTAAATAAAATGAATATTTAAAAAATCTTAAAATAAAAATTTAAATAATTTTATATTTTATTTTGTACAAGTTCAATATTACAGAAATAAAAAAAGAAAAAACTTGTTTGCTTTTTTTTTGTTTTTTAAATTTGAATGAATCCGAGTTAGCCCGAAAATCGAAATTGTCACATGTATATAAAAATGTTAATATATATAATTAAATTTTTTCTGACTTCCATATAAATTAAATTATTAGATATTCAGGCGGAGATAAAAAAAACAATTGACGTTTGTACGCTGCGTGTCAATGACAAAAATTATCAAAACGTTTTAATCTGTCATAGTCGTTATATTATCAAAATATTTTAAATATTTTTTTATATGTTATTAAATGTTGGAAATTGGAATTTTCTGATTTTGGTTTTACCGAACGATGAAAGATAATTTAAAGTATGGTATATCTAATAAAAGTTTGGGAAAGGGGTTAATTGAAGTTTTAAACACCTAAACATTTTTTTTACTAAGTTACTAACAAAATGACATTTTCTTCTATCAAAAATTTAAAAAATTTAAAATTTTTAACTTTAAAACGTTTTAGAGCACAAATTTAAAAAATATAGAGATTTAAATAAATACATTTAGAAAAACTATTTCCGCATGCTTTTATTCAGAATGCTTTAATCTTGTTTGTAACAGAAGTTATTGTTATTATAATCAAAACAAAGAAAATTGTACCAAAATGTCTTTTAAGACCGCACAGTTCTAAAACTATTGGAACTACCAGTTCCAAAACTACCACAATTCTAACCTCCATACAAAACTTTTGTTTATATTATTATCCCTTACAGGACAGTTTATGTCAATGCAATTACTTACAAAACACTCTAATAAATGTTAGATTGTAATTGTAACTATTTTTTACCATTCCAATAATCTTTTAAATGTTAACAATAGGTAAAAATATTTATTATATATTTAAAATGATTTTTGAGGAAAAATTTTATGCTCAAGTTTAAATTTAAAGTTAAAATCAATTATTTATATCTTATTCACTAGATATATTATATCATATGTACATACATATAACATAAGTATCTTCAGTTAAATGTTTGCATATAATTATGTAATTGATTGGGATAAGAAATTGCTATACTTACTTTAGTTTAGCTGTCGTGCCTGATTTTTTTCAAACTTTACCCATATGTACATGCATGGCTATGAATAAACATGTTTTGTCACAATGTGGGCTCCCGATGATGACAGTAAAAGGAAATAGTTCTTTAAATTTTAATTATATGCTTTATATTTTTAATCATTTAAACTAATAGGCATTTTCCTGATATTTTATGCTTATCTGAAACGTCTTAAAATTTTCTTTTTAAAAATTAGCTGACAAAATAGGAAAAAAAAAACAAAAAAAATATTTTCGTTATAAACGTTCTCAAAATAAGTATGGATACTAAATTGAAATAATTCACTTTAATTTTGTGAACAGGAAATTACACAGCCTTTCCTATTCAGGGGTGGCTGTAAATGTCGTAATGAGGAATAACTCTTACGACGTGTGTGCGATTCGAACCCACACTTCCTCGGTGTTTACAGCGTATTTTATACGGTCTTACCCATTAGACTACCGAGGCTCCCTTTTAATATATCGAAAGTAAATGTAAAAGGATCTTAAAAAAATACACTTTTTCCTATTGAGCCTTGATAAATTATTTTTTAAAATTCTAGAATAAAAATTAAAAAGAGAGTAGATGTATCTCTTACCAATTACAAAATTAAATAAACGTGTCTTTTATTTTGATTTGGTACTTCATCCGGTTACAAAACTTTAAATTGCTTTAAAAATTATCTTTTTATTATATTTAAATTATTATAATTATTATATTTTTATTATAATTAAATTTGAAATTGTTGTAATTTTTTGGTTTATATTTAAAATTTTTTTGTGATGTTACATATTATGTATATAAATAGCTGCTTTATATTATGTATGGTAGACGGTGGACAAATCCCTTTTTTTTATTGTAACCTTTTCAAAATATATAAAATGTTAAATACTATTTACCTTGGCGTAAAACTGTCACTTCACTGTCACTAAAATGTAAGTATAGTACAAAAAATTTAATAATATAATAACTAACTAATATTTCTTCTACTTTTAGCCAAAAGATGGCGTATAATGTATTAAAAGTACTTTAATTAATATAAAGATTTTGAAAAAAAATGTTTATTGTGTTTTTTAAATAATATAACTAGCTCTTTAACATTTAGATGCAGTTTTATAATATTAACTTTTTAGTTTTTTATTGGAATGGATGTAGGTCAAAAGTCTATTAAATTGTAAACTTAGTTTTAAAAATCATTACGACAATATAATAAGGAAATCTCTTTCAATCTTAAGACATGATAATTTTTTTGTACATCTCTCTGTTTAAGTGGTATTTGATGACACCTGTAACTTATAGGTATTTGTACAAATGTTTTCAAATTAAAATTTCAACTTAATTATTATATTTTTACATACACAAGTCACAATTCTAAACTATGTTTATTGTTTTTTTTTTTTTTTTTTGGAAAATATTCGGCTTTAAAAATTTTTGGTTTTATTTTCTGTTATTGCCTGTCAATTAATATTCTTCACATATTAAAAATTTTTTGCATAAAAAAATCAAGATTATAACATGTGTTGTTTAGGAATTTAAAATCATTGTATGTATGTATATGAATTATGAATTAAACCATAGTAATAATAACAATAATTTCGATTAATTGTAGATTTATATATTTTTAATTTTTTCCTTTAGGAATAGAAGGTAATCTTCAAGAATATCGAGAAATGTTAACTGGATGATTAATAAGGGTTGAAAATAATAATACCTACCTACACATTAAAATGACTTAAAAGTAAGAAAGAAGTCACCTTTACTTTATACTTAAGAAAAATGAGATAAAGAGTAGTAAAATTATTAGTATATTAGTATTAAACTACAAAAAAAAAATTAGTCCTTATAACATTGTTTCCTCTTGGAAAACTATTGTTTATGCATCCTATTTGTTTATACGATTTTGCAGGTAAGATTTAAAGAACTTTAACTGGTTGATGGTAAAATTTAATTTCGTCAGTTTTAAAAGTAGGATATTGTTGTCAACACATAAGTCAATAAGGGATTGACACTCACAATCACTAATAAGGGATTATTAATCAAAAAATAATTTAGTCTATTTTTAATGATTTTTTCAAAAATTTTAAAAATGACAGGTAGAACAAAAATATGACAATAACAATTAGAGCAAACAGTGGTTAACCCGTTCATAAATATTAGTGTTACGATAGCTATTTTTAGACATTTACGACAAACATATAATTGAAGACGTGCATTATTATATATTATATTTAACCAAAATGAGCGTAAAGCGTTCTAAAATTTTTTTTTCAACGAAATATTATCACATCGTGTAGCGGCTCTCTTTACATTGGTTTCTCTACTAAAAAATATTTAAAAGTTAATTAAAAATATATCATAATTATTATGCAATTTTATATATCCGTTATTAAAATATTAACGAATAATAATTTATTGAAATATTAATTATATCTTTTTCTATATACCAAATTTAACGTAATTTTATTTATTTTTTTAATGAATCTATCAATAAAGGTATTAGAAATAATTAATTAATTTACTTAATAATTTAATTGAAATATTATCGACAATTGAAAATTATTTTTGATACAAAAATTTTTTTTATAATTAATTTAAAATTTAATTAAAATTATTAAATGACCATAATATTATATAATAGCTATTAATTAAATATATAATAAAGGTGTTAAAGACACTAAAAATTTACAAAAAGAAAATATTAAAAATGAAAAATGTTAAAATATTTATAGATATTTTTTCAAATATCTATAAATATAAAATTCATTTTGATATAATATAATTAATTGAATTAATTTTTTGTTTTTTTTTTAATTTACTTAAAATATTTTTGCGTAATAAATTATTCAACCAGAAGTATATTATGTATTATACATATGTATAATTAATATTAAATTTTTTTTTTTTTTTTTTGTAGAAAATTCTATTAAATATTCTTAATTTAAATTTAAACCTAAATGTAAACCATATTTACCAATTAAAATTACTTTGTGAAATTAAAAAACAAAAGACAAAAAAAAAAAATTAAAAAAAAAAACTAAATATTTAAAATAGGAAAATCTTTTAGTATTATTATTAAATTAATTTTAAATTCATAATAATCCAATTTAATAGATATTATTTATAGAACTTAAAATATATAAAAAGAAATTCAAATCATTTTAAATACCACAAAATTTTTCAACTTTCTATTTTTATTATTTAATGTTTTTATAATATTTTCTTCATTTAAAAATAGTTATGGAAAAAAAATTAATAGATACAAAAAATAACCAGATAGGTGGTAATGTTTGAGATATTTAAAAAATGGTCTTTTTTTTCTCTTTTCTAATCTATATAAGAAGCATAGAGTATCTACTAAGCCATTTCTTATTTAAATTTAATTAAGTTTCAGTTTCTGGAATAATTAGTACTCGGCTCGGCTCGGCTCGGCTTGTATAAGACTATTCAAAGCAAATAAATACTTTTATTTGTGCGACATCTATTATCTTTGAGAAGAATTATTTTTTAATTTTTTTCTTTTATTATATATTTCGATATGATATTAGATATTAGTTATTGTACATATTATATAATGTAGAAGCCAATGTGTATCCTAAAAATATAATAATATTTTTGTATTAATAAATTTAGTAAATATAAAGCATTACCAGATGTTCCGGTGAAATCAAGTTATTTAGTCATTCTGTCATCCAGTCATCATCTTTATATTTATTTATTTTCTAATTTAAATTTTTATTTAAATTTGTTTCACAAATTGGTAAAAATTTGTTTACCTTTTTATTTTTTTTTTTATATACAAATTTGGATTGTATCAAAACTTTCAGTTTTGACAAATAAGCAAACTGTACTTTTTATTTCTAATGCAACTACAATGCAAAAACATTTAATTTTTTATTTTTATTTTATTTTATTTTTAAATAGTTACAATATTTTTAAAGGGTGTGGGTCGATTAGTTGAAAAACAAAATGTCGAATTAAAAATGTTAAAAAACAAAATGTTGAAAACAAAAATGTTGAATGCAAAAAACGTTAAAAAAAAAATATTGAAAAAAAATGTTGAATAGGGAAAACTGTTGAAAAATAAAATGTTGGAAAAAAATGTACTCGTATGTAGATTTAAAATAATTTTGTTTTTAATTTTATTTATTCCTCCTAATGCACAATGTCACATATAAAAACATATAAATTTTCTGGAAAAGGCGTATAACCCTAGCTTTTAAATCTAACGAGTTTTTTAAAACTTAGTATTTAAAGCTACCGTTATGTCAGAACCAAAATTTACTTGTTTTTTCTACTTTCATAACTCCGGCGCGGCACTAACTCTAACTTTTAGAATTAGTGTTTTTTGAATCACCCCCTGTTTAAGATCTTTTAGGGTTCAAAAAATAATTAAAAATATGCTGTTTTTAGAAACCTGCAACTTAAGCATCTGTGCAAATTTTTCTTCGGCAAAATGTAAAAATTAAAGGTCCAGTAATATATTTTTACGTATATTGACGATTCTTCTTAACTCTATAGGGTTCTGGAATTACAACCACTTGATATTTCAACAAAATCCTAATTTCATATTTGTTCTCATATGAAATGTTCTAATTTTGGTGCAAGTCACAATTTTAAACAATTTGTATTATCTTTTGGAAATGTATGCGCTTTTAAAAACCGTTGGTTTACATTCTGCTATGTTTAAATTTGTTTTTGTTTAAATGCTTATAATTTTGAAACAAAAAGTATCTGATTTATAAACAAATAGCTTTGAAAAGGAATTTTTTTTGATTTCAACTCCTGATTTTTTGTTCTAAAAGTCAATGCGCGATGATTAAGTTTTTTTGAAATTCAGGAAAAGGCTTCAGATGATATTTACACATGATATTTACTGAAAACGGACACTAATTTTTAGTTGATGAGATAACGATCACAAAACAATCATTCTAACATTTTAATACATTAACCAAACCGTTTTAACTTTGATATTTGTTTCATTGGAAAATTTTTTGAAGTTCTTACAATTCGAGCTCTTCTTTTATAAGAAATTTGTAGAAAGATTTAGAACACATACGCGAGGTGTATACCATGGTATCTGAAGTAATTTAAAAAACAAAAAAGAAAACATAATTTAGTTTTGATCTAAAAAATAATTTTTAACTCAAATTCCTGTAATTTTATTTTGTCCCTGACTGTACATATATAAAATTTATTTTTACATAAATTTAATTCCATTCAGTAAAGTATTTTGTCGAAAATCTTTTATTTAAAATTATTTACTTGAAACTTATTTTCTTTTAAATGAAAAACTTTAATTAAATTTATTTTATATAAATTTATAATAATATTATATAAATTTTATGCTCCATTTATCTTCGATTATAAATTAAACAAGGTAGAATGTAAACCAACGGTTTTTAAAAGCGCACATTTCCAAAACTCAATACAAACTGTTTAGAATTGTGACTTACACAAAAATTTGAAAATTTCATGTAATAAGAAAAAACTTGAAAATAGGACATTTTTGAGATTTTGAGGGGCCGTAAGTCCGGAATCCTATATAACTAAGAAAAGCTGTTAACACACGCAAAAATATATTATTGAAGCTTTAATTTTTATATCTTGCCGAAGAAAAATTTTTACAGGTGCCTAAGTTACAGGTGTCTAAAAATAGCAAATTTTCAATTTTTGAGGCGTAATAACTCTTAAAGAGAGGGCGTTACCAAAAAATTTTCTGAGGAAACTTATACTAATTCTAAAAGTTCTTTCTTATCTCAAAATTTCAGGTTTCTATCTAAAGGGGTGCCGGAGTTATGAAAAAAGAAATTTCATGCAAAATGTGGTTTTCACATAACGGTAAATTTAAATCGTAAATTACAAAATATTACATAATTTTGATATTGTTTTATATAGATAATAAAATTTTCGATCTTCTGCCGGTTTTAGATTGCAAAACTATTACGCAGAGCCCGAGATATATACATCTGAAAATGGGGCTTTTTTACAATTTTGAAGAGCTGCAGCTTTGGAACCCTTTACAACTAAAATAAACCTTTCACACACGTAAAAATATATTATTGTAGCTTTAATTTTTACATCTTGCAGAAGTAAAATGTGTGCAGGTTCCTAAGTTACAGGTGTTTAAAAATAGGAAATTTTCAATTTTTTAGCCCTAATAGCTCATAAACAGGGGGTGGTCCGAAAAAATTTTCTGAGCAAACTTATACTAATTCTAAAAGTTCTTTCTTGCCTCAAAATTTCAAGCTTCTATCTAGAATCGTGCCGGAGTTATGAAAGTAGAAAAATCATGCAAAATTTGGATTTCACATAACGGTAAATTTAAATACTAAATTTAAATAAAATGGTATAATTTTGATATTAATTTACAAAGATAAAAGAAATACCTGTCGAATGACGTTTTCATATTGAAAAAAGCTTAAGCAAAACATAAGATATATGCATTTAAAAATAGGGCTTTTTCAAAGTTTGAGGGGGTGTAGCTCCGTAATGGGGGGGCTACATGAAAAAGTTGTTCCACAAAATTATTTTTTTTATGAGACCTACCTATGGTTAAAATTTTTTTTCTCTATCTTTAACGGTGTAGAAGTTTTGTAAACAGACGGACGGACGGACAGAGTGAAACTAATAAGCACATTTTTTCAAAAATTTTTTGGAAATGTGCTAAAAATAAGAGAACTAATTATTTTTATTATGTAATTTTATTGATAGTTATCATATATATAGAATTACAATTTGGAATAATGAATACATCATGTAATATTTCAAATTTAATTGTGATTTCAGATATGATTAATTAAATATGAAGATTTCATATTCGAATTTGTATATAATATGTATAACCGAAAAGCATTTTGTTGTATTTTTTAACCATCCTACATAATCCTAAATTTTCCCAAATCCCATAAATCCCTTATCCCATAAATCAAAATGTATAAAATTTGTATTAAAGGTATCAACCTAAAGTTTGTTAAAAGGAGGGGTGATTTTAGTTAATTAAAACTCAACACTTTCCTGCAAAATCACATGAATTTCCTTTGGTTCACTGTCAAAGTTTATCATCGACCGTGGATCAAAAAACAAAACAAAAACAAATTCTATTGTAGGTAGCTATTGAAAGCTAGACTAGAGAAATATTCTAATTAAAATCTAGCGGCGGAAGGGTTTCATAATTAACAATACTGTAAAAATGTATTAAAAAATAGCTATAACAACTTAATTTTCACATATCTAATTCAACAGATAATCTAAAGTCAACAGATTTTTTAAAATGTAAAATAAAAGATTTATGTTAATAATTCAAATTTTATTTATATTCTATAGAAGTACAGGATCTCTAACACACCGAAATCAAACCTAACCTGTAAAAACTTATTAAAGAAACTCAAAATTTTAAATAGTCTCTGAGTACAAAAATGTTCAATTTTCTAGGAAAAGGAATTGATAAGGCAGGGGAAATATAATAATATATATACTTTATAGTTTCCAGATATAGATGAAAAATACTAAGATTATGGATTTATATTCTTTAAGATTCTAGAGTCTAAAAATTTGGGTATAAAAATTTTAAATTGTGATCAAAAGTTTTTCATTTGATTTTAAGGACAAATAAGGATTAAATAAGGATTAAATGCCTTTTTCCCAAAGTGAATTTGTTGGTATATTTGCAATTTTTGAATATTTTGGTAAATTTGAGCAGCCCTAAAAAACTTTTAATTAAACTTTGAGCCTTATGAAACATAAATTTTAAAATTTTAATTTTTTAAAATCCGGATTAAAAAAAAAATTTATGATTAAAAAATTTTTATTTTGTTCTACAGCTCCAAAGTAAATTAAGATTACCATATTATATTTATATATATATATCTATACCTATTCCAATATATATATCATTATATATATATATATCTATACCTATATTCAAACTTGCATTATTAAATGTTTCATTGATATTGTTCATTTATTTTAAAAGAAATCAAATCTGCTTATTAAAAATACCATATTATTGTAGAATTTTTTTTTATTAATTAATTTAAAAAAAAAAATCTATTATCAGATAATTATCAAAACCACAAAAATTTATAGGCAATTTCTATGGTTTATTGCAAAAGTGTGTTTTTTTTTTCATATAATATACCGAAATTATTGAACTTATTTAATTTCAAATAAGTTGATTAAAAACATAACTTACTCTTTTAGGGGTCTCGATAGTTGGTGGCCTAGTAGGTAAGAGCGTATAAAATAGGCTGTAAACACCGAGTTAGTGTGGGTTCGAATCTCACGCATTTCGTAAAAATAATCCCCCTTTTCGACATTTGCAGCCACATCTGAAAAGGAAAAGCTGTGTAATTTTCTAGTCACATTTATGTTGCAGGGGAATAAAAAAACCCTTTAACTTGAATAAAGAGTTCTAACGACTTACTTTTTAATTTGAACTTAATTACATTTTACTTCCAGTTTTTTTTTTTTGTGTTCTGTTTAGAGTCGTTCACAGGCATATAATTGACAGCGGAATCGTTGCAAAATACCATTTTCAAAAATGAAAAAGTTACAAAATTTCAAAATCATAATGTCAAAGCACTTAATTCCAAATTTCAAAATTCGAAAAATTGAAAATTTTCAATATAAATTTGTGGGAACATAATAATAACTAAGAAAATTGTCATTCAAAGAAGTTGTAAATCCTTTATTGTTGTCATATCTTTATAAGAAAATAATTAGAAGGAGTTTTAAAGTTAGTTACAACGTCAGGGTTTAAATAATTGGTGTGGGGTAAGTTTGAGGGCAGCATCTACCATTATTTTATATACTTTGTTAAAAAATAATCAGGAAAGATTTTTGAGTTATTTATTTATAATCAGAGTTATACACTTTTTCCTGAACTCAATGAAATATTATGTTTATATTTCAAATATAAAATATATCATTAGTTTTCAGATGTTCAAGACTTTTATTGAAGCTCATTCGAGTAGTACTTCTAAAATGCGAGAATGAGATTCGATAATTTAGGATTTTGAAACTTGGAACTTTTTGATTGAATATTTTGAGAACTCATTGATAGCATATTAAGTAATACAATACATCTGTACATAATTCGACAGCGATAATTAATAAAAATAAGTTTGAGTTGCAATAATGACTCTAACACAATTTCATTGAAGCATTACAATGGTTTACTCATTTGTTCATACTAGAACATTTCTTTTAAGTGTATTTTGTATGGTATTTGTACTGAAAATTATACGAAGCATTTGAAATCCTTTTTAATTTCATACAATTTATTATTTAATAAAAATTTAAATTGTATAATTTCGTGACAAAATAAAGAAGTCCAAAATTTGAACTCATTCGCTTCTTATTAAACACGTAATCCCATTATATTGACCTCATTTTTAATTAAATAATCTTATAAAACAAATAAAGTACAATTCGATACTATAAGGATATAAGGATATAAGGACGAAAAATCTAATTTATATAATAAGTTTTAAATAAAACCAAATCAAAAAGGGATTTAATTTTTTTTAATGAGAATAAAATATCACATTTACAATAATAACTTTTAAAACAAAACCGAATCAAAAAAAGGATATTAATTTTCTTAATATTCTTGACATGAAAAAAATTTTAAGTCACCTAAAGAATTCCCTTATTAAATTTAATCCAAGTATATAAGAAAATTTTTGCAATATTGAAATTTGCTGTATTCAATTTTCTTTTTTTATTGGGTCAAAATTTAAATTCAAATCGAATCCTTTTATTTTGTTAATAAAGAAAAAAAGCAAAAAAAAAAAAAAATAGAAAATTTTAAACGAATATTAAATTCTATTTAGATTTTATTAAATTTGCCTATAAAAAAAATATTTTTTAAAGAATTTTATAAATATAAATAATCTTATTTAAATTTAAATTATGTATTACATAACCATTTACTTTTATTGTCTTACCTTCTGTCTTTTGGGTTATAATCCACAGTTAGATTAAATTCAGTTATAAAATGAAATAATAAAATCTTAATATTACAATTAAAAGGACTTTACAACCGTTATTTTGTAACTTTACCTTATGAAGATAGTTAAAAAAACTTCCATAAAAAAATCAATAGATTTTAACATTAATAAGAAAATACAATATGTTAACTGAGATTAAGTTAAAAGCATAGTATTTTCAAAAAAATGAACCATTTACTTTAGTTTTTATTTCAAATCAATGCATCATAATATTTGTTTACAATCTTTTACTAGACCCATTCATACACCTATTAAGTAGTAATTAAAAATTAAAACAAAAACTTAATTTAAATTTTGTATTTAGCAGGTCGTTTGGGAGAAAACACGCTATGCAACATTTTCAAAAAACGTTTCCTTATTTTGCTTTTTAAATTATAGTACCTATGTTTTTCAGCGAATAAAATTTTTTCAATGTACTGCCAAAAAAATATAAATTTTTTCTATTTTTAATTAAATCTATGATTTATGCTTCTATTGAAAACTTTAAAATCAATAAACTACAAGCGTGGCAAACCCTTTAAATCTCAAATATAATAATTAATAATTACTATATTTATTTTATTAATAACTAAGGAAATTAAAGGTTGAATGCTATTTTTAATTTACACAGTATAATTGACTTAAGATACTTCGACTTTCTGCCACAGATGTATTACATTATATATACATATATTAATCCTTTTCAGTAATTTTCATTTCAATTAAAACAACTTGAAATCTGTGTAGTATTTTATCCTGTACTACGTGGAGTAATAGGTTATGTGTTAAACTGTTCGGATACCAAGACTCCACCTCCCAAAATTTCAAGTAGGCAACAAAAAAACGAATCTATTGAAATCGAAATAATAATTCTGTTGCATACATTTAGGAGTTTTTATTAATAAAATTTTTTTTTGTTTCTTGGTACATATTTCTCTAAATTTTCTATTCTTTTAATTTTTAACTATTGAAATTATTTTTCTTTATATTGACTTTCTAATCAAAAATTCAATTTTAAAATGAAATAATCGAATTATTAGTAAAAAAAAAAAAAGAAGTAAAATAAAATACCGAAATAATATTGTAAGAGAATTCCATAGGTATTATTTTCTATTCAGAAATTTAATTCAGATTTAAATAAATCTCAAAAGAGACATATGTATAATATATGACATAATATATGAGATTAATTAATTTTTTATTTTTATATTTTATTTATATTCTTAAAGGATTAAAATTCAATTAATAATTTATAAATTCTATATATGCATAAAGTTTTTTCAAAAATTATATATGCAATTTCTTAAAAAATTCTTTTATTTACTAAAAAAGCAACAAGATTTTTTTTTGTTATGTTAAAATGATTGAAATTATAATTAAAATTAAATCTTGAAATTAAAAAAAAATAAAAAATTCTTAAATATTTGGTAAATAAGTAAATTTTTTTATTGTTTTTTTTTAAGAAAAAAATTTATTAAAAGTAATTTCCAAAGAAATCCTATACTGAAATATAATACTGAAGATTTTAAAAGGATTTATTTTATTTTTAAAAATTATCCTAAACAAGAGATTATTGAGTTACTTTTTAATAAAACTTTTTGATTAAAAAGAATTTTTAGTTCATTAAAAAGGATTTAAATATATTTCATATAAAGAAATATTAAGAATTCCTAAAAAGGATATAGGATATATATATGCAATATAAATAATATTTTCAATTATTTAATGTTTAAATTCCAGATCATTTGATTTTTAGATTTTTTTTTTAAAATATTGTTGTTTTTTTTTTTTTTTTAATTCAAATTCTGGCTATATGAATATATGAATAGTAAAATTTTAATTAAAAAATAATAGTATATATTATGTATTAATTTTAATCTAAAATTTTTAAATTAGTATTATTTTTTAGGATCGTATACTTATACAATATGATTAATATGAAAATTAAATTAAAATTTATAGTATAACACTGAAAGCTTATATTTAACATTCTTTTAAATCAAATAGTAACGTACTTTAAATGTTTAACGTAGTGTAACCCAAATATTGAAAGCTTTCAATGAAATTTATTGAACTTTTGAAATTAAAAAAAAAAAAATTTAATTCTTGATTTTAAAAATCTGAGGCAATGGTGTTTCCCTTATTAATAATCGGCGCTCTGTCATCTGAGACGCCAACAATATCTGTTTTGGGTTGTTTGGCAGCTTTCAATCCTACTCCCTTCATATCTTTAGTAACTATTCCAAGGCATGTTATTGAGCATTTTCCGTGTCCTCTTCTAGGTATTAGTCCCTTCGCATAATGTGACCATACCATCTTAGATACTTTTTTAGTAATTTATTTTTATTGTTCTTAACTTTGAAGATAACTTTGATGTGTTCGTTTTGTATCTTATACAGCTTCGTCATATTTGTGGAGCATCTTACTTCTCTCATCTCAGCGCCGTTAAAAATTTAATTATGAAAAATAGAAATAATTATGATAAATCTATTATAATTACATATATTATTATGGAATGAAAAGGCATATGAGCTAAATGAAATAATCAATCAAATTTTCACTATTATAAACTACTAAATTTTTAATTTTTTTGCACCTGTATTATTTATTTTGTAATTATTATCTATGTTTATTCCTCTGCCACATAAATGTTAAACACATACAATTACACATACTTTCCTTTGCAAATCTGGCTATAAATAAGAGGGATTTATTTTTACGACGTATATGGAACTCGAAACTACACTCTCTTGGTGTTTACAACGTATTTTATAAGCTCTTACCGACTGAGGTCCTAGATATCACTTTTTTATTAATTTATAGTGTTACTTTATTTTGTATAACTTGAACCCTCTTACTAGAATTCACAACCTCTTAATATTAATTTTTACAAATTTTTCACTCAAATATTTCATAAATATTAAATTATTATTTTTCATATTTATCAATTATTCAGATTTTTACTCTTATTTCTTTAAATAAATAACCCTTAATTACTCAATAAATTTACATTTATGATATAAGTAAAAATTAACAAATAATTTTTGGTAATTACAATTACGGTGTTATTTTTTACGAATAAGTGAAACTACAAAAGACTTAAAACATACGCCAATAATCTTTAATGATATATTAAAATTAAATTAAATTATGAAAACATTAAAAAATACCATTATACTTTAAAAACTAAAATGAAAAGTTAATTTTAATGTTTGATGTAATAATAAAATTGTTAATAATAAGGGTTTAAAAAATGCAATTTACGAAACTTTCAAAAATCGAATTAAATTCAAAGTCCATAACAGATTTAAAAATACAATTACTTTAAAGGTTTTCAAAATTTATAATTAACTAGGCCGTTAAAGCTTAACTTTATTTTAAAGCTTTTGAAATTTAATTACATTTTAGGACATTTTAAAAGAGAAAAATTAATTATATCAATGATGTATGTCATCATTTTCATTCATATTGCCAAATCCAATATATTCAAATATTCAATATTTAACCATTCCATATTCACATAAAAGAAAAGTTTATAATATTAAAATACGTACAATTGTTATCCCACGATATGTTTTACGCAGAGCCAATTCTATGGGAGTTGAGTGTTTTTTTCTAACGGTTTTTGAGTTTTTCTAAAAACCCGTTAATATTTTTACCTGGATATTATACAAGTCCTCCAATCCAATATTCCAATATATTATTTGGATCATGCTCCATATTTCCCTGTTTTATTTATAGATCTCTAAATGCAAACGAAACGAAGCATAACTGTTTTGGAGATTGAGAATTCACATCCAAATGCCGAAATTACTCTGACGCGGTGTTTCAATGTTCATAAGAGGAACTGGTTTTGTTTTTCAAGTAATAGCTAATCGCACCATAATCTAATTGGGAAATAAATTGAACTCTTCGCTTCAATATTTTAGCTAAAACAACTTATCAGCAGGCCCGCAAGAATTCCTTCCATTAAATTTGTTTTTGCTCTCCCTGAGAAATATTTCATTTTAGAATTTTTTAAGTTCTTAGCTTTAATTTATTTTATCACATTTTGTATGATATCTTTTACAGTTTTCAAATTAAATATAAACTTGTCTTACTCAAATAAATTTTCTTTATGCAGTTGCATTTCAGATTTAATATTAATGAATTTTCTTAAAAACGATAAAAATATATGAACGAAATTGTGATAACGTAAATAAAAGTAAAGCAAAATTTACACATTAATAACGGTTTTGTTTTTTTTAGAAAAATTATTAGACAGTTATTCAAAACAAGGTAGAATGCAAACCAACGGTTTTTAAAGGGGCCATTTCCAAAAGACAATATGAAACTTGTGACTAGAATTGTGACTTGCACAAAAATTTGAAAATTTCATGTAGGTAATAGAAAAATGTGAAAATAGAACTTATCTGGAATTTTGAGGGGCTGTAAGTCCGCAACTCTATATAACTATGAAAAACCGTTAACACACGTAAAAATATATTACTGGAGCTTTCATTTTTATATCTTGCCGAATTAAAATGTGTGCAGGTGTTACAGGTGTGGTGTTTAAAAATAGCAAAATTGACTTTTAATACATCATAAACAGGGGGTGGTTCAAAAAAATTTTCTGAGCAAACTTTACTAATTCTACAAGTTTTCTCTGCTCTTAAAATTTCAAGTCCTATCTAAAAGCGTTCCGGAATGAAGAGGATAGATAGATCATGCAAAATTTGGTTTTCACATAACGATAAATTTAAATACTAAATTTTAAAAAAAATTGTATGAATAATAGCTGTCCTGTGAAATACCTGTCGAATGACGTTTTCAGATTGAAAAAATGTTAAGCAGAATATGAGATATACCCATTTGAAAATATAGGTCTTTTCAAGGTTTGACAGGCTGTAACTCCGTAATGGGGCTACATGAAAAAGTTATTCTACAAAATTAATTTTTTTATAAGACCTACCCATGGTCAAAAGTTTTTTTTTCTATCTTTAACGGTGTAGAAGTTTTGTAAACAGGCGGACAGACGGACGGACAGAGTGAAACTAATAAGCATATTTTTTCAAATTTTTTTTTGGAAATGTGTTAAAAAAGATAAAATTAATAAAATTATTAAAACTATAATTTTTCAATTAAGATAATGAGAAATACATTAAATATAAAAGTGTTGTTAAATCTTAATATTTAAAAAATCTTAAATGAACTTCCTATATTTATATTATACACGAAAACAGATATGATGGTCTTTTGAAAAACATATAAGAAAATCTTTGAAATACCTTTATATAGAAAACAGTTCCTTCCTATAGAATATATTTTTGGTTTCGAGTAATCCTATCACCCTATGTAAATTTTATCGTGAGACACCCCATCGTCGGATAAAAAAAAACTATTTGAAGCACAAGAAATATAACGAGCACGAGATTTTTGTAAAAATAGAATACTTTAGGTTTCGAACGGTATGAAGTAATTATTTCGGTTATTTATTTATTGTAAAACCGTACCTATACCTATTTTTATCATTAAATCATTTGCTTGATTTATTTTCTTAATTTATTATACCTATGTAATGAGTAATGACAATTTTAACTTTTATACAATATAATCAATAAAAAATAAAGAATTTCTCTTTAAATTACAATAATTGATAAAAATTTATTATTAATTCTTAAATTTAACAGCTAATTTAAAATTTCAAAATTTATTTACATAATTTTTTTTTTTTTTTATATATAAAATTAACTATGAAAATTCAAAGTAACTCTCTTTTCAAATAAATTACAGTAACAATTACTCTTCTATTATTAATTTAACTTGAGAGAAAAAAAAAAAAACAAAATTAACTTTTCTGAGTCGAATATTATATTACATACATATATAGAGTAAAACAATTTATTAACTCAATTTCCTATAGGTAATAACGTTGAAAAAAAAACCGGTACTTCCATATGTACGAATATACCAATTTACGTTAAGTTGACTTTAAAGTTGACAGCATTTTAAATCACATTTTTTTTTTGTTGTTTTTTTTACAGAACCTTCTCTAAAAAAACAAAAAGAAAAGAAGAGAGAAATAAAACAATAAAGAGAGAAAAAAAAAAATAAGATAATTTTTCATTTCAGAAAGAATTTAATTTTTTTTTATATTGTTTTTTATTCAGGTATAGTACCTTCACTATGTGCACTATGTATACATCTTTTGTGTATGAAACACAAAGCCAATTACTAGAAGTCATAATTCACTTTAAGTGTCACATTTATCGCATATTAAAAAAAAAAAAAAATGTAAATGTGTGCTCCTTTTTCCCTTGTAAAAGTATATGATTGCTTTTGTAGTTACTTTACTACTATATATACATATAAGTTCTTTAAATGCGTCCCCGTGTAAAATAAGAAAATTGTTTTAAATAAAGTAACAATCTTTTGTTACCAACAGAAAAAATATTTTTTTTAAAGCCCCTCCATAATCTTTTTTTTTTTTTGTTTGAAATTTTTGTTTTTCATCTTTTGTCCTTTTTGAAAAAAAGGAGTTGTTTTTCTTCTAGAATTTTTTTTTTTTTTTGTTTTTTGATTTATTAAATAATTTTAATAATAAGGGGTAAAAGATGTATCTATCCCAAATTGATACAATTATCTTAATTTCAAAAATTTTATTTATTTCTTTTAGTACATAAATACTCTTTTGAACCTTTCAAGAAAGTAGGGACTATATTTTCATAGTTTTAGGGTAAATGTAAATCTGTCTTTATATTTATGTTTCATAAATATTTTTAATTTTATTAACATGTTTAGGGAACTCGAAGCTACAAGAAAAGTTTGTAAATTACCTATAAAAACATGGTTTTCTTTCAGATTTCCTCGTTCAAGTAAAAATTACATATTATAACTTTTAAATAGTAAATATTTAAATAGTTTTTTAACAAAATAACAAAAATAGTTTTTTTTAACAAAATTTTAGATTTATTACAAATACGGAAAAGAACAATAGATAATGAACTAACTTTGATAGTATTAGCATTGTTAAACGCCACTTAATCTAAACAATTGTTTTTGGAAACTTCAGTAAAGAAATATAACTAACAAAAAGAAAATATTTCATTTCAAAATTATTGCAATTTACTTAATTTAAAAGTTTTTTTTTTTTTTTTTTTAATGCATTTGTCTGCCCCATAAATGAGGACAGGAAATTACACAGCCTTTCCTTTTCAGGCGTGGCTGTAAATGTCGTAAGGGGGAATAACTCTTACGACGTATGTAGGATTCGAACCCACACTTCCTCGATGTTTACAACGTGTTTTATACGCTCTTACCCACTAGGCCACCGAGGTCCCTTAATTTAAAAGTCTTAAGTTTAAAAAAACTTAGACGCAAGAAATGGAAACCTAAAAAAAAAAAAGTTTACAATAATATCAAAAGAAAAATATATGTACTAAAAAATTACTGCATCTTACTAGACTATAGATTAAATTATTTAAAAGTAGTTAAAGTAATACTGTGACATTTTGATGTAGATTTATTATGCTCCTCTTATTACTATGTGTTGTGAATTTTACCTCCACTTCTGTCTACTGCCTCTAATGAACTAAAGATGCGTAAAGGGTTTATTGCTGGCAGCTCATCTTTGATAAAGCAATATACTCCTAGATGTGCATATTTTGCTTAGAATAAAGCTCCACAGATTTTGAATATATATCCTGGAAATTCTTCTTCCTCTTGACAAAATCAGAATGTACTGTTATTCTTTATCGTCACTTTTCTTTAAGCTTGTTAAAATTCACAGTTTGGTTTTACTGAATACTATAATGTTTCATATCTTCCTACAGTTGTTCTCTTTCATTTTTAGTGCTACTATTTTTTCAATCCACCTCCTTTGAAAATTAAATAGTAGAAAACCATAAGATGGAAAAATAAACCAAAACCTAATTATATTGTAAATAGCATCCGAAATAAAGTATTATAAATGACAGAGGCAACACGTGGTTTTGAAATCGACTTGTTATAAAAATATTACAGGTTTCGTATTCTTTTATTATAAGATATAATACATGTTATACACTATATACATATATAGATATATATTATTTAAATGAATATGTATGTATTAAATGTAAATAAAATAAATAAAGAATAGATCACATTGTCTATTAGATAGATTGTCTATTAATTGCCGAAAATTATTTTTGTCTTTTCGATCAAGTGGAATTACTGAAACTTTTAATTTTCTAATAACTAAAATTAATATTGTCATCTATGTTAAAATTTTAAAACTCCTTCAATTACAAAAGCATTTGAACAGCATTTGAAGCATTTTGTATAATTCTGTTTACTCTGGACTCAAAAACACTCTGATTTAATACATTAGGAATATAAAAGAAGAGGGTACATAATATCATAATTCCATATAAAAATGATCATATCAACTTTAGTATATTCCTTGATTGTCTCCTGTTTTACATAATATTATTTCATCATACATAACATCTAAAAAAAAATACAAAAAAATAAGAAAAATTGTTTTTTTTTAAATTGAGAAAATTACTCAAAAGCGAAATATTTTTCTATTTTCGTGATTTTTTTTTTTTATCAAGCTCTGTACAATATTTTATGTTTTCTTTCTTGTTTTTTTTTTCATATATTTTTTTCCCCCATTAATTTGTTTGTGTATTTTGTGAAGACAAATGACTGCATTTTAAAATAATATGAAAAAAATTACCTCACATCGGAACTCGTGTGGCATTATCACCGCACCGCATGAAAATATAAAAACAGGATTCAGGACATTTGTCTGTATTCTTCTTTATTTTACCTTTAACATCAAATGAAGCAGAAGCTGATTTTCTTTTGTATCAATGATGCATTAAATTTTTTTTCGAAAATACTTTTTAATAAAAAAAAAAGAAGAAAAATAAGAAAATACTAGAATCAGAATACTCACTTATTTTCCTTGTGATATTACTTATTTTTATGTACCATTTTTATTAAGGTAAGCTCTGGAATCTGGAAAAAGAAAAGAAAATCAGAAATCTTTTTGATGATATTTTAATGGAGTTTTCATATGATTTGAAACTCGAATAAAAATGTTCATGTATATTTGAATCAGGTGTGAAAAGCCTTTTTTAGTAATGTGAAATTTAATAAAAATAAGCAATCTAAATGTATTAAAGAATCAAATATGGTCTAATTTATACGTCATAATGTATCGATACGTCATAACTTACGATAGTCATGCTAATCATTTTTTTTTTACAGAGGTAGATGTGAATTATCGAAAGACGCTAAAGAGGTACGCACGATTCCTCTACTAACGTGTGGGACTTTAATCCACTTAATACCGTCTCTCTTTTTAACCTTACAATAATTTTAAGTGCGATTCAGTTGGGAATAAAAATCAGTTTCAGATTTGCAGAAATATGATGAACGATGGTACTATGACGCTCTCCTTAAGCCTATGCAAATTGAAAATGTAATCGTCCTCAATTTTAGAGAACTCATGAGGTCGAAGGTCATTTCACTAACGAGTCACAAACGAATTACCATATGCTGAATTATGCCATCTAGGTATTTGAACCACGTAGGGCTTGGCTGAGCAGTATCTCCTTGTTTTTGTTTTGCAAACTTTGAGTAGAGGTGTTAAAATTTTTATTTCGTCCGAACATAATATTCCCACATTTAGTTATACAAAAAAAAAATTTTTTTAGAACCTATAGTGTTGTACTAGAGACTTACATAATTTTAAGTTTTAACACTTTGAAATAAGTATATATTGCAAAATATTTAGAGATGTACGTGAAAAAAAGAGTTTAACTTCATATTATAGCAAAGATCGGGGGAAGAGTAAAATTTGAAAATCTAGATTACGTCTACTGCAGTTAAAGGAAATTGATAATTACAGTTGATGATTTTAATGAGAAAGTAATAAGAAAGTTTTAACTTTTTTGCTGTGCCGGAATTTTCAATTACATATTTAATTTACAATAGTTAATAATAATGATATTGATTGTGATGTTTGAATGCATTCCATTATATGAATTGTTTTTTTTTTATTAAATAAAAGTAATTTTTGGTTGAATAATAAAGGAATGCTTTAAAACATCATTATCAATATCATCTTCAATAGCAAGAACATTTAAATTTTTTTTCCCCGATTTTGCTTCTCGGAAATTTCATAAACCAAAAAAAAAACAAAAATGTTACTTCGAAAAATAAAACAGTTCCCTTAAACCGCTCGCTTAAAACAGTTCCCGCGTATATAAAAGTGATATTCTTCTGTTTTCCAGAACAAAAGGGTGAAATTTTTCAAAAGAATAGGAATTTCTAAGGTGAACAGACAAAATTAAATAGTTATTTAAAAAATGGTTTGTCAAATAGAAAAATTCAAGAATTTGAGGAAAATTTCAGAAAAAAAAGAGAAAAAAAAAGCATTCAGGTAAAGCACTCGGTAAAGCGAAATTTTCTGGAAAATCTTACTATATAGTAATGATGACATTATTTTGGTGGAAAAAAAAAATAATATTTTTAGTTCTAGTGATGCATGTAATTGAATTTTTTATTTTTTTTCTTTTTTTTTGGTTTCCATCTTTTGATGACTCGTAGATTATTATAATGTGTACTTGGTGCATTCGTGAGATTAGTGATCCGGAATTATATAAAAATTAAATTTTTGTATGATTGTACAGAAAAATTAAAGGTCGAAAAGGTGAATAAATTCAATATTTGTATATTGATTATTCTTTATCTTTCTTTTTGGAGTGATTTCAGCAATATTAAAAAGGACCTTTTATCCTCTTTTTTTGAAAACTTTGTATTGCATAATGTATTTATAAATTTTATCATGTATATATTTTTGACCCATTTTTCCTAAATTTAGAGTACTTTTTTTTTATCATTTTCATTCCTTTGTAATTGTAGTAAATTAAGCAATTTATGAGAAAATAAAATTTTTTACACATAATTTCATTTTGTTTTTTTTTATATATGAATATGAAAATTACTCATGGAAATTATACCAATTTACATAATTTTCTCGAATTATATAAAGTCGTTGTGTATGGTTTTATTTTATACATATATATTTTCAAAACATATAAATACAAATTCAAATTTAGAAATTTTTTTGGAAAATGATAAAAATATTTTATAAATATCAAAAATTTGTCAAAGATTCATTTTAAATCCTGCATATACATTAATTGATAAGAATGTACTTATAATTAAAAACGTAGAAGTAAATTTAAGTGTAAAAGTTTACAGATTGAAAATTTTTGTTTTTGTGTTTTATATTAAATTCACCACATGACAAAGTATTTGTCCTTACTTATTACATATTAATAAGTTTGAATTTAAATTATGCATTTTAATGTAGCACTTTTTGTTAAAACACATTTTTTCTCAAAAGATTTTCCTGCAAAGACTTCATCAACTCGTGAAGGCACAAAATTTTCAAGAGTTTAACAATCTTTGGATGTAACAGAGTCATAAACTTTTTTAATTTTCACTTTTAAATTTGGAATCATTCTTTGAAGCTTATTTTTTAGATATTTTTTCATTGCCCAAACTGATTCAATCACGTTAAGGACAGCTACGACTACATGAGGGCCAGTCCAAAACATTTATTTGTTTTGATTGTAGTCAATTTTTATTTAGCTTAGCAGTATATGGAGTGTTGTTAATAAATGAACTCCCGATTAAATTTTCAATTTGTTTAAAAGTGGAAGCAAACTTTCTTGTAAAATATTTACAAACTTATATCTACAATATCTACAACTTGAATAATGTGGTTAATAACACTCCATATCACATATCATAACACTCTCAGAGAACTTTACAGTTCGTTGAAGACAATCTTGGTTGTATACTTCTTTTTTCGTTCGAATTACCCTTTTACCCTTTTTTCTTAGATCGCTAAAGTAAACATCAAATTTAAATTTATCATGGAATATTAATGAGTCTTACTGCAGTTGCATCCAAAAGCGTTTCTTTTGATTTTGGGTTAAAAGGGCGTTTTTTTACCCTAAAATAGTTAAAATATTAAATTAAATTATTTTCACTATATATTATTAATACCTTATATGGAAATTAAATACCAATTTTTTGAAAATTTTGCAGTATTCACCCACATGGAATGGACTTTGATTTTATTTTACACCATTTCACAACAAAATTTGTTACTATGGTTCGCCCTTTTTTTTAACAACTAACGATCCTCATATCACGATCTATAAATTTCGAAATTCCTTCAGGCTTAGTTATGACTTGTGATGCAATTACTTTTCTTTTTGAAACTTTATAGCTTGTATTTTCGTTGATCTATATTGCAATTAAAAGTTTTTGAAATATCACATTCATTTTGACCATTTTTGTTTCTTTCAAATATTAACTTTCCTAAATCTTCAACAATTGGCTGTGGTAGATAATATGATAATAATTTATTGTGTATTAAAATTATAAAAAATATATTTGAAACATGTTTGTTTTATGTATCTTATTCTAACGGTAAAAACTAATTTTATTTACATTAAACCTTCATCTTCTCCTTTTGCATTTATTATCTAGTGTACGTGTTAATTGTGGTTTTAGGATTGTATAATATTCACTCAGCCAAGCCAAAAGCCAAGAATTTGAGGAATGATGACTAAACTAAATTTACACTGAGCACAAATTCAAGTTCTAGAAAGTTAAATAGAACCTTAAATAGCAACCAAAATCTATGATATTTAAGAAAAAGAAATTTTTGATCAAACACAAATGGCCTAGTCAACAATCTAAAAATAATAATTGTAATTTCAGAAAACATATACATATGCACTTATATTTCCTTTTTAATTTCAACAATTTTTTCCTTTGCAACAGTGAAAAATCTTATTTTTTTGAAACTTGAGTAATTCTTCTATTCTATCTATATATACCATTTTAATATATCCTTTTTCTTTCCTTTTGACAATTAATTTTAGTTAACCACAAAAAAAAAAAAAAATAAGGGCTTACCTGATGTTTGTGCAATAATTCAAAAATTTTGAAATGTGAAATTTTCTTGTTTCAAAATATACCAGATACAAAAAGTTTACTTAAAAATATTGGTTTCGAAATATTTTTTGTGGAATCCTATACAACATAAAAGTGATATTGTTGTCAGTGATAAATCAAATTTTAAATAATAGTTTCAGGTGAATGATAGTCCTTAAATCAAAAGTATAGTCTTAATTTTTTAGAAAATTTTTGTCAAATCAAACAAAACCTTATCACAATTTTAATTCATTTTCTTTATTTTGTTGGTTATCAGAAAAAAAAAAACCTACTGATGGTAATAAAGTTTATATATAACTCATATATACGAGTATATGACATAGATGGTAGGTAACATGTGGTATTTATTTGATTTAATAGACCGCACTTAGAATATGTTGTTGAACAGAATGATCTTGACACCTAAAAACCTATATAACTTAAGAATATATGGATTCAATATATGGATTTAAATGATACATGCTAGCAGTAACAAATCAAATGTTTCATGAATTTTATTTAAAATTGATGCATCAGGTTGCATTTGAGATATTTAGTTTTATTTTATTGCAAAGGATTTTTATTTTTATCTATAGGTATATCTTTTTGTATAAGTATATTATGTAAAACAAACTTAGTTTTCTTTATAATATAACAAAAAAATTTTACTTATATAGTATGTGAGAACAAAATTAACTAAAATTATGATTGAACCCACAAAATTATAATGATAGGAAGAAAAAAACGAAAGGATAAAAGACAAATAAAAAACAAAAACTTTTGTAATTGAATTTTCATACAAATTAAGCAGATATGTTTTAAATTGGATTAAAATTAGTTTTTTCTTTAAATATTTTTAAATTAATATTTTTCTTTTTATTTTACTCCATTTTTATTTTTTATATTTTCTTAAAAATATAAGTTTCAGTTTAAGAAAGGTATAAGATTCCGTATAAGAAAGGTGAGAGAAAATAGAAAGAATATAAAGCTGACATGTCAACGCTGCAACAATATTGTATGTCAGGTCATAAATAAAAAAAATATGTAGTACTTTTATATCGTAATAATGTATATCGTATAATTAATAATAACAATAATAATATTAATAATAATAATAATAATAGCTACTACAGTAGAGCCATCTTTGGTTATATCATGCAAGTAAGGTGTTATATACTGCTGCACGTTGTAATCCATGATGGCGCTGACTCTGTGGTAAAATAATAATAATAATATTAACAATAATAGTAATAATAATAATAATAATAATAATAACAATAATAATAATTAATAATAATAATAATAATAGTACAATAATTAAATAGTGTAATAAATAGTACAATAATAATATAACAATAAATTATATAATAATAATAATAATAGTAATAATAATAATAGCTACTACAGTGGGGCTATCTTTGGTTATATCATGCAAGTAAGGTGTTATATACTGCTGCACGTTGTAATCCACTGATGGCGCTGACTCTGTAGTAAGAATATTAAGAATATAATAAGAATACTAATACCAATAATAACAGCCGCTACAGTGACAGTGGGGGTTGCCTTCAATAATTACCTCATGTAGTAATATATATACTACTACTACATGTTGTAACTGTTGTGACGGCTTTAGTCACTGTTAGCAAAATAATAATAATAGGCGGATTCATTGTTTCCTTACAGTCCCACTCCTAATTCAATGTTTCCGTATCCATTTTCCTATCCTTTCCTATCCCTACTCCCTAGCCCATATATTGCTTTCGCAGGTAAGGGTTTCATCCCACTATATAGGCCAAAGGGGGAGGTGGGTTTAGTCAGTAAGAATCTGACACTGCCAAGGGGTAATTCTTGGTGTCTTTGGAAGATTCCCACCTCCCTTAGGAAGAAAAAAAAAAAAATGTATATGCTGCTTCCATAAAATTTAATTATCTTAATAACTAAATCTTAATTTGAGACAACTGACTTAATAAATACTGAAATATATTTTTGTAAATTAAGGGTTTATATGACAATGACAGTTACTCGATCTGATTGCTCCTAACCAACTAAATTTTATAGAAATTCTTGGTATAAAACGTGATCGTCTTTTACAAACTTTCAGATATATAACTTCAATGTTGTCACTTATGACGACTATCTGGTCGTCAAAGGAAATTTTTTTAATTTACAAAATGACAAATATTGTCGTTTCGAAAATTTTTTTTTTGCCTACGACTACAGTTAATAATTTATTTTTTATTAGAATAATTACTTAATAAAATTTAATGATCACCAATGACATCGCGAAATCTTTCATCCAACCGCTTCTTCTAAAACGTTTCTTCTACATATTTAAATGATTTAATTTTTTGCCCGAGATTAATAAATGTATGTATATGAATCTGAGCATATAAATTTCGCATCAAGGTCTATACCTGTTCCGTTGGAATAACTGATTTAGAAGTTGTTGGTATAAAATTTAACTTCTTTTGAGCAAATTATAAATACCCAGCTTATATGTAGACAGTAGACACTGAATTCAGCTCATATAAAAAAAAAAAGAAATTGTAATTGTCACCACGTCTATTATGCTTTGGGATCTGCAACATTTTTCTGAGAGCGCTGGCATACAATTTAACTTGCTTTCATTGAATTTGTTATTTTTGCGTTATGATGCGGACGTATGGAAGCACTCAGATAAAACGACTTAGAATTCAATACTTGAATTACGTTCATAACGGGTAAAATTATTTAGAATTGATGCATCTACTATATATGGAATCTAGCTAATATGAATATCGATTAAATCACTTTTTTTTCAAATAGTCTGTGCTTCTAATTAGCAATATTTTCAAAGATCTTGATTTTATTAAATGAAAAATTAAAAAAATTATTAAATTGATGAATTAAAAAAATTAAATGGAATAGCGGTAATTATTAATTAATTTAAGTCTAATGAACATTTAAGGACAAAACTAATAAATTTTAGGTAAGAAAAAACAAGATCTAGAGGAGGGCAGAGATCTATTTCAAAAATTCTTATTTTCTAAATTAACTAAAAATCTAAAGAACAAAACTATATTTTAATTGTTACTATAATTTTAAAAATTTATAAAAAAATAATTACTTAATAGATTTATTTTGTTAATTTTCAAAATAAATGAGTAATTTAAGAAGCCAAAGAAAATAGCCAAATTTTTAAAAATTACTTTTATGATAAAATAAAAATCTGGATCCTCCAATCTTTATAAGCTACTGAGATAAAAGGTACTGCAAATTAAAGCTGAAGATTCAGAGATTAGAAAAATTTGAAAAATTTTTAAACTTTTTCATCTTACGTCATGACGTGCTTTTTTTAAAAAACAATTGTTAAAATTTCTACATTTTATAAGTTTAGAAGTTCGCAATTTTGAAACTGTAAAAGCTAAAAAATAGATATTTTGTTTAAAAGAATATTTCTTAAACTTTTGAATATATTTTACAAAATTTTTATAAGTAGTGTAGAGGCAGAGTTAAACGCAGTGTTATGAAAACTAAAAAAAACATATTGAACATATGAACATATTGAAATTTCATTTAAGTCCCCATATCATGGAAACTAGAAGAAAGCCCTAGCTTAGTTTCCATACAAAAAATGTATCTACTCATAAGTATCTATGCAGTGTTATGTAACAGTGCACTTAATTAGGAAACACCCTTTGGCGTTTCCACATTGAAGATATACCTTATAGAACTTGTGTTACAACAATTTAAATATAAGGTTGTTGTTTCGCAATTTGCGGGACTGTAGTTCCATAACGAGTGGTGCTACAGAAAAAAGTTGTTCGAGAAAATTAATATTTTTGGATGGCTAAAATTTCATTGCTCTATTTAAATCGGTGTAGAAATTTTGTGAACACCCAGACAGACAGACATAGGAAAATTAATAGGCATATTTTCTAATTTTTTTTTTTTTGAAAAGGTGCTAAAAAGATTAAAAATTGTTCTAATTTCAAACATATTTACCACTTCCAAGAGTAAAACTGATTATCATCATCGTTGAACAATAAAAATAAATTCCTATCTGGATACATAATATTACCTATGTGTTAATATCCTATTCTTTGAAATATTTTTGAAGGATAAAATGCTTTCATAATATGAAACTTTGTCTTCTTATGTAAAATGAGAACGAATTTAATCCGAAAAATAAAGCACTGTATGATATATGAAATTTCTATGAAATACCAAAAACATAAGATACCAAGATTTTAAAAACTTAAAAGCATGGATCATTAGAAGTTAAGATACTAGATATTATATATGTACTTGGATTTAATTCCTATTTTCTATAACATTTAAGAAAACTTTTGGCATTTTTTTATGTCATATACGCACAATTTTTTATTTGCTTTACTATCACTACTTTATAAGATTTTGAAACAAATGAAGGAACAAATATTAATTTTAATGTTTTGTCTCCAAGAACAAAAACTTTTCAAACTGGTTAAAGAATTCATTAACGAAAAATTAAGGATAATTTGTATTTATCCTGATATCATTTAATTGTGTGGTTTTACTTCTGTTCTCTATAGAATATTTTCTTTCCTCTATTGTTTTTATGGTTTCAATCTCAAAGTCAGTATTTTAATATAGATTTGTTCAATATCGTGAAGAAAATTATGAATGGAAGATTAGTAAAAGACAATTGCATTTGAGATATCTAAATGCCATAATTTTTTTTTGTTTGTTTTCTATTTCACATAAGTACAGCGTATATTTTTTTTTTTTAGCAGTAAAAAAAAATGAAAACTAATTACTGCTATACAGATAAAGGATTTAAAATTGTCAAGGTGTTTTCTTTGTGTTAGGATGAAAAATTTTCAAGGTAAGATTATGTGGTTTTAGGTGACAACTAATTTTTTAAGTTGAAAATAATTGTTATAAGATTTATTTTCTGAAGAGATTATTTGAAAATGACTAAAATTCGGATGGTGTCAAATTATGAAATGTGGAAGGATTTTATAATTCTTTTTTGTTTTCATAAAAGATTGTGAGTTTCTTATAATTGTTTTAGAAGTCTTTTGGTTTGATTTTAAGGTTTATATATTAAGAATAATGTCATATCGTCAGTGCTGGATTAACCTATAGAAGCTTATAACTTGTTAAAGCATTTGTTTATTATTGCCCATCATGATAATTAGGGCACCATAGAAATTTTGCAATGATGAACTGTTTCATTTTTTATTCTAGGGTAAATAAATTTTATACAAATACATTTTACTTAGGTTGCTGATTTTAGCCCATTATAAGCAACCAAACTAGTATTCTTGTACTCTTGTACTCCGACTTTGGATTCCCATAGGTACGGCGACTTCTTAAACTATGCTATAGCATAATCATAGGTTGTTTATGAAAATACAAATACCAGTAGTTATTCATATATAAATATTATAAAAACATGCAAATATTCGCGAAATGTGGTAGGGTTTATTTTTTAGACAGCATTTTGACAATTAGTGCCAAAAGTCTTGATGTCAATAATTTTAAATCGCTAAACTTCAAGATGGCTAATCTAAAATTATATTAAATTTTTTTTTTTTAAGTGCTTAGGGCATCTATTAGTCTTAATCCGGCCCTGTATACCGTTATATTAAATTAAAACTGGTACAGATTAAATGTCAAGAAAAGCGCACTAAATATATGAAGGAAACAAAAAGTTAATAAAAAAAAATTGGAGATTGGAAAAATCTTAAATAATGTTGCCACAAAGCTTCAAAAAGAATTAAAATAAGATGTGAATTAAAATAAGAAATAGATTAATTAATAGTTTCACATTGGTGCGTTGGTCTGTTGGTGCGTTTAACTGTTTGCAAAACTGCTGCACTGTTTAAGACAGAGCAATGAAATTTTAACTATGGAGAAAAAAAAAATTATAAATTTGAGCTACAACCCCTTTGAAAAAATCCTATTTTCAAATATTTATATCGCAAATTCTATTCAATTCTCTATTTTCAGACATCTCCTGTACAAATTTTGTCGTAAGTAGACATTAAAATAAAAGCTAATATGTCAAGGGTTTTTCTTAATTATATAGGGTTACCTTAAAATCGAAGAAGTATTTTATTTTTTATTTTGTACAATGTTTACTTATTATATAAGAAAAAAAATAGGTATTTTGATATAAAAGAAATCACAATTTATCTAAGTAATCATACAAAAAAAGTAGCCTAAAATACTTTTTATAGACTTTTCGAAAATCTTGACTTTTACGTAATATCAGGCAAACACAATACCAAAAACTGCCAAGCATATCTCTTATATTTTTAATCACATATAATATAACTATTCCCACTGTTAATATTTTGTCGGTTCTTAACTTTTATCCTTTTATTTTTATGTAAAATTGTATTTGTATATCTTTAGTACCAATTTGGTGAATTATTGAATTCAGAATTTCTAGAAAAATTTGTTAAAAAAATAAAAATATCGAAGGAAACCATAAATACATAAATAAACCATAAATAAAATCTAAACCATAAATAAAATCTACTTTATGTAGATTTTAAAATAAAGTTTAACTCTGTTTTTAAAATTGTAAAAAGTGATATTAAAATAATAAATAATGCAACATTTTATTAACATTTTAAAATTTAACAGAAAAAAATATATTTGAAATAACTTTTAGTACAATATATAGAGACATCTTTTATTTGTTTTTAAAAACAAAATTGTATTTTTTCGTCTAAATCGTATACCAGTTGAAAAATCAGAGAAAAGTTTTGTCGTAACTTTCAAAAATTATTAATATTATTATTATATCAGATTTTATCAGATTTCATACTCCAAAGGTTTATGTATCTACTGTAGTAGCGTAGTTAATTCAAACCAGTCTGTCTCTAAACCTATCAGAATTTAGTAAAAAAAAAACAGTAAAAGGGTTTGTGTAATTACTTAAGATATATTTGAGCAAATTTGTATATTTATTTGCACTTTTCTTACACAACTTATAACCCGAAATCCGAAAAAAAATATTATGAATATTTTTGTACTAAAAACTAAGTAACCTAAGCCAACAACCATTAATGCCATTTTATATTATTATTTTAACGACACTATTATTATTATTATAATAATAATATTTTCGTTAAAAATAAGTTTTTAAAAATTACATCAGCAGATGTCGTATATGTTAATTTCCATGTAAGATTTTATTTTGAATTTTAAAAATTGCAGTTATGCAGTTTTTAAATTAATATTAGATGATTATTATTTTTATTACCAGTATTACCTTATTACCAATGCAAGATTATTACATTATTATAAGTACATAAATAAGTACATATTAAAGTTATTTAGATTGAAATCAGTTCCAAGCCCTCTGATGAATTCACATCAGGACTTATAATGTAATAAAACTCCTTTTTGTATTATTTTTATAAAATAACAATAGGTACAAGAATTTTTTTTATTAACTAAAATTTTAACAAATAAAATTGAACTCCATACTGATAATAAAATATTTAGGGGTATGTTAGAAATTTGTTACAACATTTAATAAATTAATGCGTTATGTATGATATGATGATATCATAATTTCTATTTACAAAAAACAACTTGCGAGATAATTTAGGTAAGTATCTTGTATTATTTTGAGTATTTCAAGTCTTTCTAACAGAAGTAAGGGTTATAACGACTACGGATATACATACATATCTACATGTTGGAATGTTGGTATTGATTATGGAGAATCTATCTACACTCTATAGTCTATTATACCGGCCTATATTAAAGAACAATAAAATACATACAATGTCAAATATAATTTTTATTTAAAATTTTTTTTAAGAATGGAAGAAAGATAATAATTTTTATTAGTAGGATAATAAATAATTAAAAAATTCTCTTATTAGTTTCACGTTGTCCGCCCGTTTGTCCCTCCGTACTTTTAAGAAAACTATATTAAATTTATTTATTTATTTTTTATTTATTTATTTATTTAGTATTATATACTATTAATAAAATTTATTACAAATTTAAATTCATTTTTAAATTCATTTTTAAATTACTCCATATTATAAATTATTCAGTTACAATTCAATATTATTTAGTTTCAAATTCAAACTCAGTTATAAAATTTTTTTATAAATTTAAAATTCAACAATACATACAACATTAATAGGTATATACAAAAAATATAATATAAAATTAAGCGAAATATTTCTCTAAGAGAAATTAAAAAAAAAAAAGAATATTATTAAAATATAAGATATACATTATTTATTTAAATATGATTTATTAAAAGTTTTTTAAATTCTCTTAAATTTTTTTCATTTTTAATGTTGTTAGGTAGGTCATTAAACCATTTCAAACCGTTATACATGACATTTTTTTTTACATTTTCATTTCGAAAGAAATTAAGTCTGAAGTTGAAAATATTTCTAAGATGATAATGGTGTACATCCTGGACGAGAGTTAAATTTCTAGTTAAGTAGTGCGGTAGAAGACCATTCTTCATTTTGAAGACAAAAACCAATACATTTAGTTTCATAATTTGATGTATATTGAGCCATTTTAGAGTTCTTAGCATTACATTTACTGAGCTATATTTATTTAATTTCAGAATTTAAATGGTGTATATAGATAGTCCGATTAAATTTTAACGATATAGATTTCTTAAAAAAATTAATGTTGTAGAACTAGTTTTTTATATACATATATAACCCAAACGGCACTTTATTAAATTCGTACTGACCACAATGACTAACGAAAAACGTAAACTTCATACTTTCTTCTTCAATCGACACATGGAAAAACCCCTTCTCGAAATCAAATGATGTGAAAAGTCTTTAAAATATTTGGTAACGGATATCTGTCTTTGATTATTTTGAAATTGATTTTCAATAACTTTCATTTCATGTGGCGGAAATCTCCTTGGGAGTCGGTAAACTGGCTCGTTATCAATAGTTACTATTTTCATATTTTTATACTATTTTTGTACAGGAGACTTTTTGGAGGTTTTCGGTGTATAATTTTTAATCATATTCACTACTGTAGTAAAGTCCGGTTTCAAGTAGCAATCGTTAACGGAGTGAATTTCGATATTTTCATATACATCCTTTTTAATTTCAATATTTGTTCTACATGAGCCTTTAGTGACAACTTTAGAGCCTAGACCAGATATTATTCTTTTAGAGCAGCTGGGGTCGAAATTTGTATTGATTAATTTGTCAAATGTCACTTCCTGTATCTACCAGAGCCTCAAAAATAATATTATTTACTTTAACCTTAATGTTCATGTTATTTTTTGTTGCTTGCATGATATGTGTTGAACTTGAGTGTCGTGTTGTGTTAGTGTTACTACCTTAAAACCGCATAATTTTTGGATTATTCTTAGTATGAAGTTAAAAGTTTTATTAATATATAAAGATACAAATAATTTTAAAATTTTTTATTTATTTATTTTTTTTTTTTTTTAATATCGAAGAGAAAAAATAAATATTTTCTTCTGTTAATTTTTTTTTTTTAAATTAAATTACGTATATTGGTCCATATAAATTCCATTAAATAAATAAAATATAAAAAAAATCCAATTTGTATACATTTTAACAATTCGAATCGTACTTTTGAACCTGTTTTCGTGAATTAAGATTAAGTTTTAGCACATTTCCAAATAATTTTGAAAAAATGTGCTTATTAGTTTCACTCTGTCCGTCCGTCTGTTTACAAAACTTCTACACCGTTAAAGATAGAGAAAAAAAATTTTAACCATGGGTAGGTCTCAATTATTTTGTGGAACAACTTTTTCATGTAGCCCCTCCCATTACGGAGCTACACCCCCTCAAACTTTGAAAAAGCCCTATTTTTAAATTCATATATCTTATGTTCTGCTTAAGATTTTTTCAATCTGAAAACGTCATTCGACAGGTATTTCTTTTATCTTTGTAAATTAATATCAAAATTATACAATTTTTTTAAATTTAGTATTTAAATTTACCGTTATGTGAAAACCAACTTTTGCATGATTTTTCTACTTTCATAACTCCGGCAAGCTTTCAGATAGAGGCTTGAAATTTTGAGGCAAGAAAGAACTTTTAGAATTAGTATAAGTTTGCTCAGAAAATTTTTTTGGACCACCCCCTGTTTATGAGATATGAGGGCTTAAAAATTGAAAATTTGCTATTTTTAAACACCTGTAACTTAGGAACCTGTACACATTTTACTTCTGCAACATATAAAATTTAAAGCTACAGTAATATATTTTAATGTGTGTTATAGGTTTGTTTTAGTTGTAAAGGCTTCCAAAGTTGCAGCTCTTCAAAATTGCGAAAAAGTCCCATTTTCAGATGTATATTTCTCAGGCCCTGCGTAATAGTTTTGCAATCTAAAACCGCCAGAAGATCGAAAATTTTATTATCTATATAAAACAATATCAAAATTATGCAATATTTTTTAATTTACTATTTAAATTTACCGTTATGTGAAAACCACATTTAGCATGAAATTTCTTTTTTCATAACTCGGGCACGCCTTTAGATAGAAACCTGAAATTTTGAGATAAGAAAGAACTTTTAGAATTAGTAGAAGTTTTCTCAGAAAATTTTTTGGTAGCTTTTAAAAACCGTTGGTTTACATTCTACCTTGTTAATTTATAAAATCATATATATATATATATATATTTTTTTTTTTTTTGTTATTTGAATACCGGTTTATTGTTTGTCATCTAGTTGTGTAGCAAATTAATTATTAAATTCTTGACAGCTGTTTTTAAAACAAAAGGAATTTTTTTTTTTTTTTTATTTCAATATTATATCAGTAATCATTAATCAGTATGCTTTGTGAGTTCAATGTTGTTATGTAGTACATATTTAGGAATTACTTAATAATATAATTAAAGTGTTTTAAAATTTAGAATAGTGTAGTGATCATAAAATATTTTTGGTGATATCAATTATTAATTTTCTTAATTTTCTTAAATCTAAATAAATTATGTAATTCATGTCTTAATATTTATAGTGTAAAAATTATTATTTTTCGTATTTTAAGTTTTAATATTAGTTTTAATTAGTTGGTTTTTTTTTTTTGCTTGTTATTTACTGTAAAAATTAAATGTTTATTTTTAAAATATCAATTTATAAAAAATATTTTATATATTATAATTCAAACTTATGTGTATAGAACTGTTTATAATATTAATTATGGCGTTAATAAAAAATTAAGTAAATTTAAATGAATCTTTTTCTTTTTTTTTTTTTTATTGCATTTACATAAATGTGGACAATTACACAGCCTTTCCTGTTCAGGCGTGGCTGTAAATGTCGCAAGGGGGAATAACTCTTACGACGTGTGTGGGACTCGAACCCACACTCCGTCGGTGTTTACAACGTATTTTATACGCTCTTACCCACTAGGTCACCGAGGCCCCAGTCTTTTTCGTTTTAAATCAATAAATTATTATAATTTCGAACTATGATTTTTCTTTCTTTTTTTTTTTCAACTAATTTAAAACTGTTTCTTAAAGAAATTTTTAAGCACTCACAAAATTTATTTTTCCCAAAAAAAAAAGAATTTATCGCGGGTGTCTGTTTTGATTTGATAAAATTTTTCATGAATATTTTATGCATTTAAATATTTTTAAAATTATTCCATATATTATACAAAGACCAATACCTTCCTTCATTTCATTGAAACATCATCATAGATCTTCTTCTTCTTCTAAATGGCGTTGTCCATATCCTGGTTGAGCTGAGCTCCCATGTAGATTTTTTAAATAAAATAGAATTTTGTACAAATTGTGATTCATTTTATTCGATTTTTTATTTAATTAATATAATTTTGTGATTGATTTTATAATAATTATTAGAAAAGATATTATATTTTGTAACAATTATTAGATACGGTATTAGGTACATATTATATTAAATTTATAATAATTATTAGATGAGATTATATTAAAATTATACTCTGCCTTCTATAGTTCTATCCACGTCCACGATTGTCTTAAGAAGAAGGAAGGAAGTAAAAGTTTTAGAAGTTTTAGAAGAATGTGCTTATCAGCTGATTGTATACGACAAGTGTGTACCAACAAATTGAATTCCACCGGCAAGATCCACCTCATTTCCACCCTTATTTCCACATACATAGCTACATTTATTACGAAGCTACAGCCTCTTTAATTTTGAAAACGCCAAACGTCAGGATATTATTTTAGCTTTATAAATATGTATCAAAATAATACAATTTTTTTTACAATTTACTTTTAGCAGGTTTTACCGTTATGTGAAAACAAAATTTTACTTTTTTCTTCTCTCTTTATCTTTATCTTTATCATTTACTTTTTTCATTTTATTTTTTTTTTAAGGAGGGAAGTTTTTCGATTTAGCATAAGTCATCTCAGAAAATTTTGAAATCCTCTTCTGTTTAAGATTTTAAGATTAACAATTTTTCTTAATTATATATGAGTTTACTTAATTATTGAATTGTTATTGTTTCAGGATTTTTAAAAATTTTTTCATTTATATGAAATTTTAAGAAAAATTGCAAAATTTGATGCAAGTCATAATATTCTAAGTACATATTGGCTTTTGGAAAATTGCACTTTTAAAACCCGTTTTAGTTTTCTTCTGTCCTTAATAAAAGATTTTATAAAAAGACTTACAAAACCTATAAAAAATATTTACAGATTTAATTAAGATATTATTTATTTATAAATGTTGGTATAAATATTTATAGATTTTAATGGAACTGCAATAAGTTATTTAAAAAAAATTTGACAATTTTCCAATCTTAATATTATGTTAATTTATCTATAAAGAAGTTTAAAAATAGCCTTGAAATACAGTCAGTGCATGTTGAAGTTAAAAACACGCTATTTTATTATTTTGTTTTATGAGAATATAAGATGATTTAACTAATGAAGTTAAAAATTAAATTTGCATTAAGTACATTAGTTATCAAGAGAGTGGAATAGGTTGATAAGAGTTCCAATAAAACTAAAAATATAAATAAAAGGAAACATCAGAATATTTGTATACGCTGACAGAGTTTTTGATTTCTTCATGGTTAAAAGTGAAAAGTCACGATTTTATTTCAAACAGCAACTTCGAGCCAAAATCTAAGCTAGTAATATAATAAGGTGCAGTAAGTAAAATAGCTTAGGTTCAGCCAATACCTTAAATTAACTTAAATAGTGCCGAATCTGATGAGGAGGTACGTTGATTATTTCTCTATTTTTAATTCTAAGATTGTATATCTAAGAGTTTCTGTATAATTCATATAATTACTTCTACAAAAAAAAAAAAAATTCCTTGAGAACTCTATAGTATAAAAGACGTTTTAAAGGAAGAATTAGTTTTAAAAGAACAATGAAACAAAGCAAAGCTATGAGCACCACGATTTTTTTTAAATATTAATCTTATAATACTTTTATGTTTATAATTAGGATTCAGATTGTTCTTGCTAAAACGGAAATAGTTTTTAGTTATAAGTAAAGTATCTAAGTATATCTTAAGTATCGCAGGCTAATTTAGGCTTTAGATTTTTTGTGGATTTTTGTTGAATTAAATTAGACAAGGGGATTATAATTAAGGGATAATTAGAGACTTATCGTAAAAGAACAAATTAATTAGCTTTAAAAATGACAAATACTATAGAATAAAATTTAAATTTTCTTTATTCTTTATTTTTTATTTAAAAAAAATAATAGTCGTCATTAGAAAATTTTTAAAAATTTCATTAAAATGTTAAACTCAATTAGAATAAATAATATATTAAAACAAAAATCTGAAATTATTTTCAATTTTATAACTAATCATAATATTATGTAAAATAACCCTTATATTTAACACCATCATTATGACGTTTTTATAAAATACCCAAATTAGACTCTTTTACATAATAAATATCTATCTATTATGAAGGGTATACTTAAAATAAACTTAGAACAATCATTTTTGCTCATTTGATTTTAAGGTCCATTAATCAATGTAATATCAATTTTTTAGTTTTTTTTTATTCGAATCCATTCCAAAAATCATGATTAAATCACCCTTGTAAATAATTTTGTATTAATTTTAATTGACAAGAAAAAAAAAACTAAATTTAAATTTAATGTTAAAAAATGTCAAAAAAAAAACAAAAGAATTTCAGAACTTTACATTAAAAAATAGTCAAATTAAAACGCCTTTGGCACGTGCATTGATTAACTTAAAAAAAAAAATTACAATCTTTATTTTTCAAAACGTAAAATACGTTTTTTTTTGTTTTATAATTTTCTATATTCACTAGGATATAACTGTAAATTTAACTAATTTATAACTGTACCAAAAAACCAAAACCAAAAAAACGCCAACCAAACACCCTTTTTTTTTGAATTTTATTTTTTAGAACACAGTTAAAAATTAAAAATCAAAAAATGCGTTGCGATTTTATAAATTCAAATACTCGTATATTTATCTGATTACATTAACTACTACTTTTCCAATTTCTTTCTCTTTCACTCGCTTAAAACAATAATTAAAAAAATTATTTTATGACGTATATATTTTGTGCCATTATTCATTATAGTGTTTTAAACGAAATGCAATGAAAATTTAAAGAAATAATTTTAACCCTAGACTACATAGACTTAATTTCCGATTTTAAAAATCTATTTCCTGATTTTCTTTAAATTTTTCTTCGTTTTCTTACGATTTGTTATCCTGTCTATGAATAAGGATAATAAAATTCGACGACAGAAATTATAGTTCTGCTTTTATTTTTGTTTTTTTTTCTTGTTAATGACTTTGATTAACATCTCTTTATTTTGTTTTTTTTTTTTTTTTTTTTTTGTTTCAAACAAAGCAATTCTTCATGCTTTTTTATAAATTTGTAATGGTTATTAAGTATTTTATAATTCACAGACTGTACAGTGTTGTATAAAATTGAAGCAATATTTTTTTTTTTGCTATCTAATAATATTATACAAAATGGCAATTTTTAACATTTCAAAGAAAATGGGAAAAGGTAAAACAATAAATAATTCAGTGGGCCTTGGTGGCCTAGTGGGTAAAAGCGTATAAAAATACGTTGTAAACACCGAGGGAGTGTGGGTTCGAATCCCATGCACGTCGTAAGAGTTATTCTCCCTTACGACATTTACAGCCACGCCTGAACAGGAAAGGCTGTGTAATTTCCTATTCACATTTATGTGGCAGAGAAATGCATTTAAAAAAATAAATAATGCATTTTTGATATTTTATTGTCTGAAAAATTTCCAATTTTGTACGTGTTGCCGTTATGGTCTTTGCACAAAATTTAATTTTTTACGCATTGTCGTTTAGAAGAATTCACAGGATACTTTATAAAATTTGATAACAAATAATTAATCCGGGGTCCTGTTGCTATAAATATTATGAAAATATGTTTCCAATATTTTTGAGTGAATCAGATAATTTTTTTTCCTTACTCCTCTTAGCAACATAGGACCTGCACTAGACATTTTCATCGAACTCTATTAGGTACTGTTGTTTTTGCACTCTCCCAGATTATACTTATTGAGTTTAGCTCCATTATTATTATTCTGCGTGAAATGTTGCTTGGCCAACCACGTTTTTTTAAGCCTTGCGGACTCCATTCAAGCGTCATTCTCGCTATGTTTCCTTGATGTTTTCGTAGTGTGTGCATTTTCTTTTTCTTATTTGGTGCGCTATTGGTTGCTCTCCTGTTAATTTCCATAAATCTCTATTCGTGATTGTTCTAGGCCAGAATTTAAACATATATCAAATCTTTATAAAAATAATATTGTTTGAACTTTAATATGAACTTATCTACTTTCAAAAATATTTATTTCATGCATTGGTATAAACATAAACATTTGATTCAGCTTAAATTGACCTTGTTCAGCTAAAATTTGCTTTATATTAAGCTTACATTAATTATTTCCTTATTCAGTTTGTTCAGCTTAAATTAATCTTAAAGAATGTTATTAGAGTATGAATTTTATTCATATTATTGAATGCAGTCATTACAAATTTGATTATAAAGACTTTAAATTGAAATTATTGTTCATTATAATTATAAAGTCTGTATTATAATATAAATTTAAAATCTGAGCACTTGAACATTAACAAACATTTTCAGTATAACAGTGGATGCTTTAATTTTTATGTTGCCCGTCGCACCATTACAACATTCATAGTCAACAAATTCAGGGCATAATGATAAAAAATAATTTTACTAACATGGTTTGTTGCAATAACACCATGACAACACATTATGTCACAGTAATAAATAAAGACCGCCTAGAAGAAGTAGATTGGAACCAATCAACTAACAAATCAACATATCAAAGAAATGTTATATAATATTATGAAATGTTTAACTGGAGAAAAACGATGATCGCTTTAGTTTTGTACAAGAATGCAATATATTTGCGCAATATTATCATTGGAATTGTTTTTTTTTAGTAAAAAAACAATCATGGCTGCACTAAATCATTCCCGTATTTTTTCCCCTTATTATGTTCTTAAATGATAATTTCGAAATTTTCTAGAGAATTCTTGTTCTTCGATATTTTATTGCTTTACATACGAAAATGAAACTAATCCCATAACAAAAATAATTACATTTTGTTTTTTTTTTTAATATCTTTTTTTTTTGTTCCTCATTAATCTGTTTTGTTATATTTTCTATAATATTACTGTATTACATATAGTATATAACTGTTATGCTTTGTTAATCTGCATTTTAACTGATTTTATACTCGAATGCTCCTCCAATATTCATTAAAAATATAAAATATTATTTTATTATTTTTTTTTATTTTATAGCTTCCCACATCGTTTTTAAGATGTATGTAATAATATTTCTTTTTTTGTAAAACTAAATATTAAATTTAAAATAAATATGGAGGAATTACCGTTACTGTGATAATGGTAGTCAAAAATTATCCTTTTGAATTTTGTTTAAAATTTTTATTGTAGTAAAAATTAATAAAATTAAAGTAAAAGTTTCTTTAAAAACATTTGTGAGATGTGAAAATTAAATTCAAATTTTTTTTTGAACAAATTCAACTTCAGTAAGTGATAAAGGATTATATTCGTAAGTTATAACCTTTTCAATTTGTGTTCTATTAAAATACTGTTACTGATAATATATTCTTCGATATGCTGTACGCCCTTTAAAAACTTTTTAATTGGTCCAATGGACGTAAGAATAAAGGTTTTTCGTTTTTATTTTGTAAAAAGTTTTATGTAACTTGAACCCTTTGTTAATGGTTAAGGATATCTACAAGGTAGATTGGTTAGCGGAAAATGTTCAAGTTATTAATTACTTTTTTCGAAATTTTTGTTTAATTGGTTAATATTCAGTTTAGAATCCAACATAAAATTGCAATTTATATTCGGTCAAGAATGCACCAAATCTTTTCGGAAAATATGTTATAAGGCATTATTGTACAAATTAATAGCCAGCCAAATATCGAAAAACAAACAAACGTAAAATAACAGTAAATCCTCTATATAGAATAATATTTCTAGCAAAAAAATTGCCCTCAAATCAATAGTCGATTTGATTTGTTGATTTAAGTGTTCTTGAATGTTATGTTTGAATATCATTTTGTTGAACAGCTTGCTTAAGACATGACTTTTGGGGGGAAACAAAACAGGTAAAAAAAATATTTTGATTAATAAAACGTTACACACGCGTAATTAATTCAATTAGACAGTTATAAAAAAAAAGTTTTTTTTTACAAAGTTGGATTTGTTTAAAATAGTAAATTATTGGTGGGTTCATGTTCTGTTTACTGTTCGTTTACATTAATTTACTTTACATAAACTAAGAAATTTAAAATATAACCCTTAATTTTAAATAAAAGTGAAGAAAAAGAAATTTAAAAATTTAACTTATTAATTCTTTTTTCTTTGAAAAATTTCTAAAAGAAAATTTCATTTTTTTTTTATTTGTTTTAAATTTTATAAAACATAAAGAAACACGTGTGCGGTAGCATGTATTATGTAATACATGTGCTGGATATTTGTACATTGAACAATTGAAAACTAAAGCATGTCAAGTTGTAAGCTTACATCTATTAGTAACTAGTAATTGTTTTCTTAAATATGGACTAAGGTTAATTACCTTTCAATGTTTAATAAACTCTTTTGTTTTAGTTTCTTTCAGGTTTATATTTTTATTATTATTTACAATTAATTTTGAAAGCAGCTTTGGCCATCAAAATAAAGTTTATTTATGGGATATGGGAAGTTGATGTTAAACTATATAAATTGATGAAGATTGTTTCAGTAAAAACAAAAAAAAATAAATAGATCAGAAAACTATATTTTACAAGTAAACATTCCACCTTTTTAATATATTCTTATGTTACTCTAAACTTATTATTTGTTTTTTTTTTTTAATTGATGAATACTGAGCTAATACATCAGTAATCACTATACTTTAGGTTCGTAGTGCACCTTCAAAACGTAGAAGAATCTAATTGATAAGAGTTTGTATTAATGTTCCTTAGACTTATGCCCCGATTATAACTCAGACGCTAGAAGCTTTGTCAGAGAGTTCATCCAAATCTTGGAAAATAAACTAGATAGAGAAACGAGATGTTTCTACCACTTTTCTAGATAGACTGGGACAGATGCAGAGTACTCCTCGCTTTCTATAGCGCCAGTTTTTCTGAAAAATGCATATGCTTACAGTAAAGATTCATATGCAAACTTAGCCTTATAGCACGTCTATTAATAAAATAATTGCTCGTAATAACAACAATCAATTGTCATGTCTAGAAAGAGAGAGAGAGAGAGTATATATTTGACTGTTTTTACACTGAAATTCGGCTACGTGGCTGTGATTTTTTGTGATACCAAGCTATTGCATTATGTTGACAGAGTTTTGATTAAATAGCTTATTTAACTTGTGCCACCAAACTAAAACACCGTTCATAAGTATGTATCTAATTATAGCCATGTATTTCCAGTGTACAATTTTTGAATTTAGGCAAACATGTTTTTTTTCTGATGAAAGGGATTAGCATTGTCTAATATAATAGTACTAATTCACCATCCATGAACTTCTTATATAACCATTGAACTGAACTGAACTGAACTGAAAGATTTTTATGGCTATCTTATCTAACCCCAAGGGTTATTTAAATATTTTCCTTTACTATATCTACACTTTTCTAAAATAATATTAAAACTACAAAATTAATTGAGATGGGACAATGATCATTTTTAAATTTTATCCATAGATAGATCCTAATAAAATGATACTTAATCAGGACTAACGTTTGCAAATTCTTTTCGTATCTCCAAACTTATTATTATTCAAACTTAGATAATTCGTTTTGAAGATTTTTGAAAATAAGTGGGAACCTCAGATATATTTTTGGATTTCCACTCACTTAAGAGCGATAACTGGTTTACAATTTATTATTAATCATTTTTAAATATCTAGTACCTTGGAAACTAGGAATATTATTTCTATTTAAGTTTTCAAGCAATTTATCCTATTTGGAAACCGTTTTTATTTTAATTTATTATTATTTAGTGCCAATGTGTAGTGCTAAAAAGCCTTCTTAAATATGTATAACTAAATTGTAAACTATATTTACTTTTTAAGTAATTAAAAGTTTAATATTAAAAAAAATTATAATATTATTCTTTCTTCTCTTATATATTTTTCTCTACTGAATTGATAGCTTTTCGAATCAGTTATTTTATTAAAACTATTCTTTCTAAAAGTTCAGTAGAATTTATTATTGGATTCAACTTTGAATAGAAAAACTAGGAAGTGTATAGAGTCTATTCAATGATATGAATTCAAGATATGAGAATATATATTCACCTTTTTATGACAAATTCCTTCACATTTTGCGGCAGACCAAGAAATTTTAGCGGAAGTCGTTGACATAAAACTTCACTTCTCTTTTCAGACAAAATTTCGGATACCCAGCTTAATTAGAGACTGAATTATGATCATATAAAAAGTAGTTGTATAGTAACTACTTGAACTCGCCTGTTGAATTTGTTCAATTCAAGGTGACATTTATATAAAAATGAAATAGAAACAATTTTAGAATCCCAGTTTCATTATTTTTTGAGTTATCATGAAGACGGACAATGCGGATTTACTTTTCATTAACCATCTTCTTTGCATGGTCGTAAATGTAATGAAATATTTATTTTAGCTTTAGAAGTATCAGTTCATACGTTTATAATAAAGATCAGGTTATTAAAAAACTATTCGTGTATTTGTTTTTTTTTGCGCATTTTCCACTTTTCTACTGAACAACATTTTGTGTAGAGTTACCTTTAACTCTCTGGAGGTTCCTACAAAACTTGATACAATCCACTAAAAAAAAAAAAATTTGACTGTTAAATATGTGAAAATAAGCTAATAGAACGATTCCAATGCTAATAGAACGAATTCAGTCAATACCAATGATTCAACGGGCTCTGAAATATATCGGATGAAGTAATAAGTTAGGACCACAAAATTATTAAGAACTTTTAACAGCTTCCATATAATATATAATAACAAATAAAATTTTATAGAAAAATTCGAAAAGTTCATCGGAGGTGGTTCAAGAACATCATACATGATAGTGAGTCTTCATTTTATAAATGATCACTTCTGCAGATTAATGTAATGTAAAAATTTATTAAGGTGAACTTTTCTAAACAAAATTCTATTTAATACAGAAAAAATACTGTCTTGGTTTTTTTTGAAAACCATTAATATTCAAACAAAATAATAATTTATTAAATATAACTTAATATTCTTCATTACCAATTATTTAACAACCTTGATCACCATTATAACAATCTAAGAACCGTCGTCATATTGATTCATTTTTTATTAATATATAAAAATTTTCCTTCATAAATAATAGGAAATAAAAGGATCTTGGATTAATCATGTTGATGATACATAATCATTATTAGATTTGTTGTATATACTTGCCTTGAAACTTTTTTGCTACTTGTACCTACTATTAAATTTACGCTTTGATTTATTCTTTTTACTACATAAAGGAAAAATCAATATAATATTTTGACTTTAGAGCACACGTTTTTAAACCACACTAGTCTTTTTTTGGTACAATTTTCAAAAAAATTTGAAAAATTTCTTTAATAGTTTCACTATGTCCGTCTCTCCATCCATCTATTTTCAAAACCTCTATACCATTTAAAATAGAACACTGAAATTTTAACCATGGATAGATTTCTTAAAATATGAATGTTGTAGAACAACTTTTGTAGCCCCACCCATGTAGCCCCACCAATAAAAGAGGTAAACAGATGTTCAAAGTTTGAAAAAGCTCTATCTTCAAATGTGCATATATCAGGTTCTAATTAACATTTTTTTAATCCACAAACGGTAAACGACAGAATATTTTTTTAACTCTTAATATAAAAATTAGACAATTTTTTGAATTTTACCGTAATATGAAAACTAAAAATTTTGTATAATTTTGCTTCCTTCATATCTTTGTACATCTTCCAGATATAACCTTAAAATTTTGAGAGATATAGGTATATGTTTTTTAGAGCATAATTAAATTTATAAAATTTTAGTGTAAGTCACAATATTCTAAACTGTTTTAATTGTTTTTTTTTTAGTAAATCTGTGCCTCTTTATAAACTTTTGGTTTTCATTCTTCCTTGTTTTTATTTAAGTTTTATCTTAACTTAATTTTTTTTTTGTAAGATCCCAATTCTATCCAATTTTTTATTTAAGAAATTTCTTTTTTAAAACATATTTAGTCCTGAACTTAGTTTACTGTTATCTTTCCTATTATAATTTATACGATCTGTAACAGGCAACAGAAGAAAAAAATTCATACAAAGAACAACAAAAAGAAAAAAACAGCATGACTGCATTTTACTAAAGATTTTATATTGGAAAATTTCCTTATTTTTGTGCATATTGTTGTTTTTGTGGGTGCTATTGATGCTTTAGTTGTTATTGTTGCTCCTTTCATTTTTCAAAACAAAATAAAAAAAGAATATTTGTCATTTCGAAATCATCTTTAGAATTATTTATTTATACACAATATTTTTTATTTTATTTACTATTTATTTTATTTTGAAAAATCATTCTTCTATCAAGTGAGCAATGGATTGAATTTCAATAACAAAAAAAAAAAAAAAAAAATTAGGTACAAAAAAAAGTTTTAGGTGCATACTGCAAAGCTCTCCTTGAACCTGAATAATATTTAAAAATTGTTAAAAAAAGGATATTCGTTGTTTGGTCTTTTTGTTTTTTATTTTTTGTTTTGTTAACGATTTGAGTGAATCAAAAAAAGTTTAATTTTTTTTTATTTTCAATTTTATTTTCTTGTTTAAATGATACTGCACATATTCATTGAATGAGAAACGGATAAAGAATATCTTATAGTTAAGACATTCTAATGTCACAATTTGTTAAATCCTGGAGTCAAAATTAAATAATGTTCACAAGTTTAGAATTTGCTTAGAAAACGTGATAAATGTTCATTAATATTCATTTGTGGCTTTCATAATCGGCATCTACTGACTGAACAAAGTTGTAATTTTTGTAAAAACAAAAATTTTAGCTTAAATTTTATTTCAATGTGATTTTTCAATGTTAGTCGATAACAAGTATGGTATGGAAAGTTAATTAAATTATGTTATGCATAACTTATTCGATAGGTGATAATGATTGATAAAAATTTTAATTTTTTAAGCTAGAGCTTACAACCCTATTATAGGCCGTATAATTCAGATAAATTCTAGAAAGATAAACATTTCAATATTATTTATGATTTCAACCTTAAATAAACAAATGGTTTAATTAGATTCTATATATTTGGGCTTAAAAAAGATAAAAATATGTTTGAAATTTTAATGGGGCTGAAATAAATGTTCAGTTTTTTAATCTTTGTCTGAAAAGGATCGGCAGAATTACTTGACGTCAGTTTAACAAAAAGCTTTATTGTATGTAAAATAAAATGCAGAGTCAAAAGTCCTAATGATTTCTTACATTAAAAATTATGCTGTTTAGACGTAGTAATGCCTACAACTTGATTTTTTAACCAACTATAAAATATCTTCAATTAGTTTTTTAATTCATACATATTTCGACATTTTTCAATTTTATATTTAAGAAAAGCATTTTCTGTGCGTATCTATAGTTTGTGCCTATACGAAAGCGGAGTTTACCTTTTTTTTCCAGAAATTTTATAAATATTTTTTTTTTATAATTAGGTACTTTTTTTACTTAGATAGGATCAACATACCTAAACTGGTCATAATCGGCTTTCACGTTGCTTATAATAAAAAATATTGTATTGTGTTTTTGGAGAAAAACAAATATTACCATTGACTCAAATCAATGAACTCCCAAAGGAACTTTTAAACCTGCATATTAAAATTATAATCTTTTGCAGAATAAGAAAATTGACTAAAGCTAAGTAGTTTTTCCTTATTTAAGCTCATTTTTTAGAATTAAAACATTTTTTTATTTAAGCGTTTCATGATTTAAAGTATTATAAGAATGATGTTGCCTGCATCAAAAAATTGAATGTGGAATTTATTTATTTATTTATGCATTATATGCTTAATGTTTTGTTTTTTTTTCTTTTTTAATTTTTATCAATATCCAGACAAATGAGTACTCAAAAGTACATCAAATTGAATTGTAAGGTAACGTCTTCTAGATAATTCAAAATATTCAGAAAAAAAAACAAAAGCAAAAATAGAAAAATAAAAAGAGTTTTCCATTAAGTGCACTTTTCTTTCCATTCACCATAAGCGTTAAAGAAAAACTCAAAAAAAAAAAAACAAAAAATTTAATAAAATTGATAAAATTGTGTACCCAGCTCTTTTGAATGCTTCATTTCTAAATATTATGATGAATTCAATTTGAAATACAACATTTTTAAATATAAAACAAAAATATTTGTTTTTAAATTAAGTATTTGTAATGAGTACATTTTCGGAATATTGTACATTTTGAATATTAGGACAAAATATTTCCGTTTTTTTCAGTTTTTTTTTTTTTAAATAATGTTTCAATAATTTATTTTTAGAGCATAGGACATCCACAAAGTCATTTATTATTCATATTAGACTAACCTTTAGTTTCTGGAATAATAAATTTCACTAAGCTCTTAATTAATCGGTTGTAGATGTTGTACAAGAATATGAATTACCAATATTTTCATTTGCGCGCCATCTATTATCTTGAACAAAAATTCAATAACTAATATAATAAAAAGTTTAAATTTTAAATTTTATTTAAAAAAAAAACATTGAACATATTAAACATTTAGTAAAGAATTTACTCTAATAAATGAAAAGTTAAATGTTCAGTGTTTTAATAATCTATGGCCTATCATTGAAGCAGAATTATCAATAGAAATAATACTGGTAAGCGATGAAATTAACTTGTATTTTAACTGTAAGTAATTAAAGTTAATCTGTTTATATTAAAAGTATTAACAGTGCCAATAAAAATACATCTAAAAATTAAAGATAGGAGAGCAAGCGAGACGATTTGATTCCAACATCTTTCACAAATAAGAAAGACTCAATAAACTTTGATGACTTATACTTTTAACCATCATTTTGGGCTAGCAAAAAATGTGTTTAACTCAATTGTCAAAAATGCTTTATTTAAGAATTTGAAGTTGCGTAAAACTAAGGATTAATAGACAGGTAGACTTATATATGTAGACAAGTATCGACATAAAAAAAAGGTATTTCCTTCTTACTTTACAAGTTCTTGTACAAAAAACAGGACAAGTTACGTTGTAATATTATATTAGAATAATTTATGCCTCCTAAACTCGATCAATATTCCTTTATTTACTACTGTTATTTATGATTTAGCAAAAACTACTGTTGCTTTCTTTTGTATTGCATTACAATATGAAAATATTAGGATAAATATTTTCTTATTCAAATGAGGAAAACAATTTTCTCAAGGATAATAGTTTATCCTTATTGATAGTGAAGTTTTTTTTTAACTGTTAGTAAAAGAAAAACTAAAACTACTTTTAAAAAGTTATGTAACAATGTCTCTTAATGGTTTGTAATAATGATACTGTTTCTACTGCTGTAAAGATTTTCTTTTCCTTTTTCTTCATTTTTTTTTAATAAAGTGAGGAATTCGCATTCAAAATACTAACAAAACCTAATATTTAAAAAAAAAATTAAACTGTTTTATAGTATACGCATAATATTATGTAAAAATTCTTTTAATGTCCTTCAAAAATAAATAGCGACATCATCATTATGACTATTAGGATAAGGATTCTAATGTGATGATAATGATTTGAAGTGAAATAAAGGAAAGATAAGGATGTATAATAAGGAAATCACTTTTAAAAAATCATATTGTATATTTTATAAAAATGCTTTTTATTCAATAGAAAATTTTAATTAATTTGAGAATAAATTATTGAATTAAAAAAAAAAGATGTGTAATAGCTCTTTAGAGTTTTAGACTACGTACCCTTCTTGTGCCCGCTTGTGCGTATGATCATAGCTACCTGACCGTTCGCACGATAATTCAAACAATATAATGAAGCAAGTTTTTCTTCTTCATAAAATTTTTGGTTTTGCTATTGAAATTAAAGAATTCCGACCGGCGGATTTACTAGATGCCATACAACTATCTTTTTTAAATTAAAGTAACTCAGTGGCTTTATGCCAACGGCTTCTGCAAAATTTGGTTAGTTAGATTAGTTAAATATGAGCTTAGTCGCATAGATGAATAATAAATGACTTAGTGGATGCCCTAATACTCCTCATAGGAGTGGCAAGAAAAAAAATGTAACAGATTCCGGTGACTAATGCACATAATGATGATAAACTATTAATCTAAACTTAAAAGAGATATTATAAAAGTTATACGTTTCGGTACTACCTTACGACATTTTGCTTTGTACGGTGAATTATTACGTTTATAGCATATTTCATTTCATTATTTTTATTAATTTATCGAGTTCTCTAAAATGCAATATACTTTCTTTCTATTTTTAAGTTCACTTCTAAATAAATACAAGAAAACTAACTACCTATTTGCAAGGATCTTAAATAAAAAAATTTATTTTCTTTGGAAAAAAAATTTTCCGATTAAATAATTTATGATACACTTTTGTCTACTTAAAAATTTAGTTAACTTTATAAACATCATGTGTAAAATTTATTTTTCAAAACCCCTTAATAAAAATTAAAACAATTACTTATATAAAGTGTTTAGGTTAGGTGTTTTATCTCTATCATTCGTTTTTAAGTCATGGTATATATATTTTAAATTTTTTTTTTTCACAGATTTGTTATTAATTATTTTACCTTAAAAAATGCCTTAAATCTTGATAATTCAGAACAAAAGATAAGTCAAGGGAAAGAAGCCCCCAGATTCTAATAAATGATTCTTTTAATATATATTATATTTGTGTAGATTTATTTAAAATACATTTAACAGAATTGCATGTTAACTGCAAATTAAAAAGTATTAGTTTTTCTCTTGTATAAGGGGTTTGAAACCCTTATTGCTATATAATGTTCAACACAATGTGCATTGGTAAAATTTGTTAAGTTTCCTATTTTTATTTGAAAAAATAACCAATTTAAATTTTACTGAGCTAGAAAATTATTATTGTGATATTCAGATCAGATCAATTTTAGTATCATTTGCTGTTATTATTTCAATTTAATCAATTACCAATACTTTCTTGATTATATGATTTTATTTCTTTATCATTAGTGTAGATAGTCAAAATTATTTCTAGGTTTTCATTATTTGTTAGTTTGATCTGTTAGGTTTTTGTATTAAAAGTAGCACTTTTTGTAACATGAAATATATTTTCAAAATTCTTTAAAAATCGTCGTGGAAAAAATTGAATATTAGTCCGGATTTTTTTTTCCAAAACACTGTTGGGATGAATTTTTTGCGGCTTAATACCCAATTTATTTATGAACCAATGTCTCAATTTTTTTTTCAAGATTAATTTGTAAATCCTCCAAACTAATGTCCAATTTTCGTCGACTAATGTCTATTTTTGCCCGAATTCACGTCACGTCACCGAAGTCGTGAATATTTCAAATTGGAATCCATCAGTGGTTTGAATTTTGTTTTCAATTTTCAATTAAATACCCACTGTTATGGATCTACTAAATCTGTATTTGAAAGAAAAACAGATAACTATAATTATTTTAAATCGAACTAAAAAAAAATGCAAAAAAAAAATCAGGAGATTTTTTACCAATGGTATCCTGATTTTTGAATATTTAAAGTGATTCCAAAGTAACCAAAGAGAGAGAGCAAGTGTTCATATTATCTACAGTATGAAAATTCGTAGGTGTTTAAAACTGTTTATTGAAACTCATTTGTTCTGAAAATTGGTAAAATGTAGAACATGCTCCCATCAAATAATATGTTCTCCTCTGTTGGCAATTATTGCCAAATTGCACTTATTCAAAAACTTCTTGTACTTCCTTCACCATTGAATTAAACTTACACCAAACATTACAAAGGAAATCCTTCCTAAAGTTTGGCTAGAGCATAGACAAAAAACAACATCTTAGGGCTTTTCAATAACTTATTATAATTTGCTGCAAATTGTACATCAATTAACATCAAATTGTATAAACGTTTAATTTTTAATAAGCGGGCCTAATTTTTCCTCTCTCTGGTCTATTCAAGTTTCATGTTTAATATAGGATTGAAATCATCTTCTTCATATTAAATTCTTTCTTTTATATTTCTTTTTAAGGTAAATAATATTTTTTTTTTTTTTGAATAGAAAAAATTTAAGAAAATGGAAATAATAAAGAAAGTATTAGACAAAAATATGTTGTATGTAATAAAAATAATATGCAAATAAATAAAAAAGTTGAATAGAAATAAGAAACCATTTTTTATTTCTTTATTATTATTTTTATTTTAATTCTATGAAAATATGCAAGGATTCAGAAAAGTCTATATGTAATACAAATGAAAATTTAAAAATTAGATGCTCATTTGATCATTTAATTGCCAAAAGTGTTTTTATCCTAATATAAACACAAACATATAAAATTTTATACATTAATATTATACATATATATATATATATATATTTTAGTAATCCATTATCCTTCTTATTCAGAAAATTCAGAAAATGAATGAATTTCTTGGGAATGATTAAAATTGCAATCGTTTAGCCATCTTAAAAGATTCTAAAAAACCAAAGAGTAAGAAAAATAAAAAGAAGATTAGAAGAAAGGAAGAAGAACAGACAGCATAAAAAATGAAAAGAATTTTCATGTCAAGTATAGTTGTTATTAGATTTAAGAGTATTTAAAATGGTAACTTGTAACATTCAAAGCAAATTTTTACTATACAGTCATTTTTTTCATTACTAAATTTTTTTATTTTAATACTAATCGTTATCTATGGTAACCCTTAAATTACTTTTTAGATAAAATTTTAAAGAACTTTAATATAATCTGGCTATTTAAACAAATCTATGAATAAAATAAAACTGTAGATACAAAATAAAGAATAAAATGAAAAAAGAAAAATAGAAGAGTGTTATACTTTTAACAAAAATGAAATTTAATATCATATCCGGAATACATGAGATGGGGAAATAATTGATGTAAATATATATTACATAGGAATGTCTTTTATTATAAGGATTTTATTAATTTAATGCAGAGTTTAGTTGAAACTTTTAATTTTAGGATCAGCTAAAATATATTGTGTTTTATTTATTTATTTATTTTTTCTCTTTTTCTCTTCATATTGTTTTTCCTTTGATTGAATTATTTTTTTCTTTTTTGTTTGTTGTTTTTGTTCTTTCATTATCAAAGTCCGGTCGTCAAGTTGGAAGGATCAAAAAGCATTGAAAGGACACTATTGAAGGGAAAAAAAGAAAAAATAGAAATTATTTTACTGTTAAATTATTCAAGTATTTTAACTCTTGAACTTTGTTTTGATATAAAATGAATGAGAAGGGATCAACATTTCAAATATTCAAATACAGGTAAAAGGTACAAAAGGAAGTTTTTCTACAAAGAAATGACTTAGTGATTTGAAATTAAGAAGTCATTGTGGGATGAAAATATTAAGATTGTCTGAATCTACAAAATAAAAAAAAAAAAAAAACAGAATGAGATATAAAATGAAAACTTAAAAATTTAAAAAAAAAAAGTTACCTATAGGGTAGAAGGAAAAATAGAAGTAAGAAGATTTTCTTTCAATGTTTCTTGAATGTAAATGGAACTCATGCAATGGTAATTAATCAAATGACCATTCAGAATATTTTATTTTTAAATTTTAAGATTTTTATTTTTTTTTTGTTATTTTAATGTTCTTTACGGTGTCTTAAATTTTAAAGAACTTTTGATTGTCTATTTTAATTTTTATTTTTTAGAAAATAAATTTTAAAGTTTTATTATTAATTCTCTTTGTCTGTAATCAAGTATTATATTGTATCCTTGTAATTGAAGTAGGGTGATTAAGATTTGTACCTAATACTTGAAATTAAAAGAAGAGGTCATTTTTTTTTTTCAAGGATATTTTATAAATATATAAATTAAAGGATTAAAAAAATCTTATGAAATGATTTAAGATATAAGTAGAAAATTTAAAGAGGATAATCATAAGTTTAATTGAATTTAAGATATTATAAAAAATATTAAATACAATATTAAAGATAAAAAAAAATAATTACAAGGATACACTTTTATATTTTATTAATAAATTATAATATAAAATTTAATATTCTTTTTGTTTTGTAAATTTTATGAATTTATAAAAAAAAAGAAAATTTGAAAAAATTTTGAAAATTTTGTCAATTCAGCAATTTTATTGATGAATGCATACCAAACCCCCGATAGGACTTTATGAATAATATTTAACCCATCAGTATGTATTTATCACAGTTTCACCGGCTGTGAAAGATAAATTTTCTGCTAATGCACACCACTATTTATAGATTCCTTTTAAAATAAAAATAAATTACTTTGTATATTATAGCAATTTTTCTCTTATTTTTAGTACATTTTCAAAAAATTTTCTTTATGTAATTTTGCTTGTAGTTTTGCTTGTAGTTTTGCTTATTATTAGTTTCCGTCCGGCCGTCTGGGAGTTATCAAAACTATTACAATTTTTGAAAAAAAGCAATGAAATTTTAACTACGGATAGTCATCGCCAAACAACTAATTTTCTATAATAACTTCATTCGGTAGCCCCACGCGTTACGAAGCTAAAGCCCTACAAACTTTGAAAAAGCCCTATCTTTAAATTGTTATAACACAGGGTCTGTAAGGCATATTTTCAATCACGCCAATCACGTCAAACGATAGCTGGTTTTATAACTTTTTAAATATATATAAAATAAATATGTGGCTTTGCCATGCGGTATTTTAATATACCGATATATGAAACTCATTTTTTGCAAAAATTTGGACCCCTTTTATCTTTCTCTTTTTTGATCAAACGATAGGCTATTGTTCTTTAGTACTTATTCTGCCTGGTGAAGAAAAGCTAATATCAACCGAAACCTATTCGTTCATTATAGGAAGAATTAAAATAAATTTACTTTAAATTATGATAAAATGATTGAAGGAGGTGAAAAGTTGAAAGAATGAAACAGTGAAAGACATTAGATAGACATTATAATAGTTTATTATATAATTAGGTATTGTCCCTATACAACCTTCTATCTAAAAATACATTTTTTTTTTCTCAATAATAAATAAGTTTAAAAAGTTTGTTTTTCTTATAAAGTATAGAAAAAAAATACGAAACATTTAAATAACAAAATCTATGGTAGAAAAATTAAAAAAAAAAAAAAATCATGTTTTTATTCAAATTTTTAATTAAAATCCCGCCATTTCTAGTTTCTTTTGGTTTTTTTTTTTTTTGTCGTTAGCTTGATATTGAATTTTAGCGCTGTTTCATTTTTTCATGTTAGAAAAATTGAACAGAAAAATAAAAGTAAAAAGTTTTTTTTTTATTTTAAATGGACGCGCAATGCATATTAACATGAGTACAAACATTTCATTGATAACTTTTGTATAAAAATGTAAATCTTAAACAAAAAATTAAAAAAAAAAACAGATCACAAAATTTATAAAAACTTTTCCAAACAAAAACTTTAATTTTCAACAATCTTTTGACAATTTAAACGAATCATGAATTCTTTTAACCTTGGATCAAAAAAAAAAATAACCGAATCCTGAATAAAATAAATGGTTCAATTAGATCTTTAAAAGCCGTTTGATTGGAATTTTATTAGGTACTTTATTAAAGTTCTATTAAGTTTTAACACTTAAAAAGTTATTAAGTTTAACCCTTAAGAACTAACACTATAGTCAGTGAGATAAAATAAAAATTTTGTTTTGAAATATATCTTATTTTCTTATACCTTTACACATTGTTTATTAGTTAATTGTAATTTTAGTTTAGTTTTGTTCCAACTTCAAATATGTCAATAAGACGTATTTCTGTGAGGAGTTTTTTCTGTTTTTTTAGTTTATTCCGTTCTGACATAAATGTGACAGGCATGACTGTAACTGTCATATGGAGGAACTATTCTTACGACGTGTGTGATATTCGAACCCACACTCTCTCGGTGCGCAATTAACTACTAGGCCACCGAGACCTCTCGTGATGAGTTGCTATGAAAATATTTATATTGAAAGTTTTTTAAATGTCTGTAAGACTTGGTGCTAGTATCCAACTGGTGTCAACTTTTAAATTTATAATTTGCTGGTGTAATTTTTTTTATCTCTTTTATGTAGTGTTACTTTATTAATTTTTAAACAATTATATTTAAATTTAATGTTTTGTGTATTTTGACATTATTTTCGAGATAGAAGTCTTGATGTACTTTTATTCTTTATTTTTTTGTTAAATATGTAATAAGTATTCATTAAAAAAAAAAAAAAAATTAATTTAGAATGGTTTTTAATTAAAATAAACTTAAATTGTTTAAAAGTCAAAAATTTTCAAATTTAACAAAAGGTAGTAGTTATTGTCTTGAAGATGCGTGTCAGAATATAAGTTGAAAAATTAGGTGTCTGAACTTAAGGGTTAAATTAATTTTAAATGTTATATTATTCATATTCTTATTATATATTTTTTAAAAATTATTTTAATTGTTACATTAATATTAAACTTTTTTCTTAGAAATCTTTCAAATAACTTTCTCTCTTTCTTTCAAAAATCCATTTTAAAAGTTGTATTGTTTAAAAAAATTGAATAAATTCAAAATTTTTAAAGTGAGTTTAAAGGAAAAAAATAATATACCCGGAAGTTCAAGTTTTTGTTTTTCTTTCAAACATAAGAATAAAATTAAAGAAAAGGACAGAAAAATTGTTTACTTAATTAGAGAGGAAAAAAAACATAAACTGAAAAACTTTTATTTATCGATTTTTTCCTACTTGTTTCATTCATATTTTTTTTTTTTTTTTTTGATAAAAAAACATTTTTTCTAATTTAATTTAATTTTCTGTTGTTGTTATTATTAAAATTACGCCCGCAAAAGAATAATTTTTTATCAGTGCTGGGGTTCATTGGTTTTTATCATCATAAAACGATTGAAAAACACTTAGAATTTATTATTTACTCACCCCAAAAATTGATTATTATAATACCATCCAGTTACTTCTATTGTTGTTTTGTACCAGATTAAACAGATGTATACAGTTAAAGTTATATGGTAAAAATAAATTGCCACACACTATTAGTTTAAAAAAAAAATATTTTTTAAATTAAAGTTATGTTATAGATATAGAAATAACGGTTAGATTTTGAAATAACGGTATAAGAATTTTTTTTCCTTTTTAAACTTTCCAATTTATAACTGAATAACTTATCAAACAGTTTTAAAACCACCACGTCCTAATGGTTTAAAACATCTTATTGTGTTTGTTTGTTTATAATAATATGTATATTCGTTTTAGGTCTTCTAATATTAAAATGTAGTAATAAGTTTAAGGAAGAAAAGTGGCTATTCTTGATGTTGATTTAAGTTTTTGGAACTACTACTCTATTTTTCTAAATTAATTTTTACTATATAGGATGTATAATTCATTGGTTCAATATCAAAAATTCGAAATGAAATTGTAAAAATATTTAGATTAAGCTAATCTTTTATGACTCTTATTATAAAATCCCGGTTCAGACCCAAAAGTTAGTGACAGAATTAAATCTACCATAAAATTTGGCGTTGATTGACAGAAGCTATCATCAATTGAAAACTAAGAGGTAGGTAGGTAGGTAGGGTCGGCAAATGCATACTTAGGCCAGTTTAGACCAGTTGTGATATACTGGATCAGTGTTTCTCCTAACTAAACCATTGGGAGCTTCTTATAAAGCAATGTAAATTTGTTAAGTCCATCTCCGACAGATCGAAAAGGTTATTTAAGAAAGTGTTAGTATTTTATTCTTATTTTAATGTATTGATTTTCTCTTCAATTTTTTTTAAATTGAATGAAATCAGGTATAAAATAAATTTGATTTTGTAATAGTATTAGTAAAAAATCAAGTTCACCAATTGCCAGATAACTTTTTGTTTCAAAATATCTCTCGCTGAGCATTCGATTTTCCGAGACTTTTACTTTTTATTTCTTACATTTCATAGAAAATCATTGTGGTGCTGATGCGTGCTGCTCTAATAGAAAAGGTTAGATTTAAATCAAATTTATTTTTCGGAACACTCCCATTTTTGTACAAGATTTTCTTTGTCGTTATATTAAATAAATGTCAAAATTTTCAAAATAAAGCGTTGTTAAAATCAAAACTCATAAAATTTTTATTTAACCAAAATTTATTAAATTTGCAGCAGAACAAAACATTTTCTTTTTATTTAGTTTTGTTTTTAAAGAAAATCTTAAATTTCACAAGTCTATTACGACCCCATATACTATAGAGATCTTAATAAAGATGGAAGATTTTTTTTTAAAGATTCAATATAAAATTGATACCGATGAAAGCTACTACTTATGTAAAGATACTGTCTAAAATATCTTGCCATTATTTTATCATTGCGTACAAAGAAATTGAAATTTGTTAGAAGGAAAAGAAGTTTAATTTTTGGCTAGTAGGCCAAAAGTGGATAATGTTCTTGTGTGCGAACACAATATAATCACAACTAATTATAAACACAATTAATTATAAATTATTTGAAATTTAATTTTTTTTTTTTAATTTTTTATTAATGTTAGCAAATAATTTTTTATAAGTTTGAATATAGTATTAATAAAAACACTAGTAAATTATTGGAGATTTTCAATCTGAAGAAAGGATGTGAATTTACCAGTTCAAATGGAAGGATCCATCTTGTTCTACTATTCGAATAAAGTTCAACTAATAACTTATTATTCGACTACTTGCTACAAAATAAACGAACTGGTGACCGTGTTAAGATTTATTTTTGTTCAATAAATTACATTGAAAATATTTGATTTTGTTCGATAGTACTGTAACTATTACTTAAATTCAAAAAAAAAAAAAAAAGGAAAAAGAAACAGAAACAGAAAATACAAAGAAAATACTTCATTATCATTGTGGTTGTCTTTATGACACGGCTTTCGGCAAAAAACTAAATTAATTTAAAACTTTATATTATCTTAGATTTATAAAAATATATCTACAAATACAATATAATCAATATATAATAAACTTAACCAGCTTTTGTTTTTTTTTTTTTATCGCTGTCTCAGTGCTCTTTTTTTTTTTTTTTTTGCTGTTATATCGATAGTGATATTGAACCATCGCTATATCTTTATTGTTTTGATTGTATTGTTAAAAAGTAATTCAAAAAGACACTTAAAAATAACTAAAAAACAAAAAACCAATAACTAAAATAACAAAATGAAAATTAGATACTAAACGTATCTATAGTACAAAATTGAAAAAAAAAATCCAAAAAAATATGCATCTACCTATTGTTCGCGAAACTTTTTTATATCTACCACATAAAAATTTTTTCTAATATTGATACATTTTTTTTTTTCTATCTCATCCTTTAATACTGTCATAGCAAAAAAAAAGAAAAAAAAAAAAGAAAATAAACACCCCCAATACAGAGATTTTATATTGGGGGTGTTTATTGGAGGTTTATATATTTTAAGTAAGATGAACTAAACAAAACCAATTTTGAAGTATTCTCTTTTTTGTAAAACTTTTACAAAAACTTCAATTATTATATTATATAAGACAAAAAAGGATATAAGTATAACTAAGTATATATGCCTAAACACAATACATAAACCAACAAAAAATAAAAAATAATTAAGTTTACTTTCATTGATAAAAATTGATGATACCAATGACAACTAAAATAGTACGACTAACAATGTCCCTTTTATATAAGATGACTTTTAAACCGTTCAGGATATTAAAGGACAAAAAAAAAAAAAAAACATACAAACAAAAATAAACGGAAAATAATGTTGTGGTTCTTTTTTTTTTTTGCTAATAGAAAATTAAGTTTAATAAAGGAACGAAATTCTTCGGCCACACTAATGAATATAAGGTATGAGTTTGAGTTTTTTTGGGCTCTCTGATAAAATGAAAATATATTGAAATATTTGAAAAAAATCAAAATATTATGTTTCTTGATTTTATAATGGTAGGTATCGATTATTATATTATTTGCTTTGAAAATTAAATTTTTTTTTATTTTTTTTTTAAATTTTGGTGCTATTAAAATAAAACACTCATTATTTTATAATCCATTTATGAGCAAATATATGAGGGTGGAAAGCAATTGATATCGTATAATAAAAGATAAAAAGTTTAAATCTACACAACAGGCACTCAAGTGTAGAAGACTAAGACATCTGGCTCTATAAGGATATTATTATCTCTGCACATAAATTTATTTCTAAATAATACATATACATATTTACTGCATGAATAATACATTATGTGCATACCTTATCTGTACATAATATGTACAGTAACTGCATACAAAAGAATTTGTGATTTGAATTGTCCCTATTGAGATTTCCTATAACAATTAGTATTTTACCACGGCTTACCAAAAAAAATTATATTATCCTACTTTTGAAGCTAAGATTTTAGAAGATATCAAAAAATAAATTGGCGTGAAGTATTAAAAATCGATTAATATAACGAATCTAACATTTGTCAATGCTTTACTAAGTACAATATTTTAATCTAAATAGTATTTAGGTACGTGTACATCTAAATTTAAACTACACTAATCTGTAAAACTATGATGCCCGGCAAACAAACTATGAGGTCCGGCAAAGAAATTATATAATATACTTTGATACTATTTTATCCTTTGTATTTTTCTTTGAACAAAAAAAATTTTTTTATTTTTATTCTTAAAATGAAAAACTTTCTTTTATTAAGACAATTTATTAAAAAGAACTAAAAAAAATTAGAGACAATTAATGTTCAGGTGCCTTACCGCGTAGTGCTACTTTCGGTAAACGAAAATCGCATTCGAAAATTTGGAACTTTGAAAATCGAAAATCGTAGGGTCGCGAATGGGAAATTTAAATTTCGATACTGGTGTCTAACTGTGTAAGCATTATATAATATAAAAAATTTAATTTTGCCTTACCGCGTAGTGCTACTTTCGGTAAACAAAAATCGCATTCGAAAATTTGGAACTTTGAAAATCGAAAATCGTAGGGCTGCGAATGGGAAATTTAAATTTCGATACTGATGTCTAACTGTGTAAGCATTATATAGTGTAAAAAATTTAATTTTGCCCTCGCTGCGATTTTTAATTTTCAAAGTTCCAAATTTTCGAATGCGATTTTCGTTTAATGAAAGTAGCAAGTGACTTTAAAACTAGCAAGTGGCTAGTAAAATAAATGGAAAACAAAAATGTGACTGCAAGAAACAAATTTAAGAAGAATTACTTTTTAATAACAGAAGGTTTTTTTTTCGTAAAGTTTACTAATATTATATTATATTATTGCGAATATATTACAGTTGCAGTTGTAGAAATTTGTGTTAAAATAATATGGTTATATTTTGTCAAAGAATGTCAAAGAAACCTTTTTGAGAAACTTTCTTTTTCTTTTGAAGAAATCTTTTTCTTTTTAAAATAGATTTTGTTCTTAGAAATATTGAATATGAAGAGATTTAATTATAAGTATGAAAATATAAAAACCTGATGAAGTTTTTGTACCTTTTGTACAGAACAAAGTCAAAGTTATAGTCTAACACTAAATTTTTTTTTTTTTTTAATGTTAATATTTAAATCTTTTTTGTTTAAAAATGATTCCGTACTGAGTATTTTGTCAATTATGTATCTAATTACTGATTAATTATGTATGTTATGTAGTGTTATGATGTTCATATTCAGCTAGATAACTTTAATGTCGTAAACATATTTGGAATGACCGACGCTGAAGCACAGCGGCATTTTATTTGAAAATCGTCTTGTTACTCACTATCGGGATTTTGCAAAATTAACTTTTATTAAATTATTTCTATAATTGTTTTTGTAAAAGATTATAAATATTTTCATGTTCTCTAACGTCTAACTGATTCAATTAATTATTCGTTATAGCTCAAGTTTTAAAAGAAAAACAAACTTGAAATTAACTTTAAATTTGCTTGTCAATTAATTCTATATTTTACTTTGGCATCACCGATGGCAAAATAAAAATAAATTATTTTTTTCATGAACGTTTTCTTCGCGTTCCACCGGTCACTCTTAATAATGTCAACTTACAGTTAAAATACATGTATTTTTATATTTTGACAATGGAAAAACCGCAACCCGTTTAAATTGTGTTGTGCTGTCGCATTATGCTGTAAATAATTCCGATAAATATATAATACTTCTATGTAATTATTCTTTAAAAATTATTAAATTTTAGTTTTTAGTTTTTGTCCGTCCGTCCGTCCGTCTGTTTACAAAAATTCTACACCGTTAAAGATAGAGAAAAAGCCATGGGTAGGTCTCATAAAAAAATAATTTTGTGCAACAACTTTTTCATGTAGCCCCACCCATTACGGAGCTACAGCCCTTCAAACTTTGAAAAAGTCTTATTTTTTAATGCATATATCTTATGTTCTGCATAAATCTTATACAATTTTTTTAAATTTAGTATTTAAATTTACCGTTATGTGAAAACCAAATTTTGCGTGATTTTTCTACTTTCATAACTCCGGCACGCTTCTAGATAGAGGCTTGAAATTTTGAGGCAAGAAAGAACTTTTAGAATTAGTATAAGTTTGCTCAGAAAATATTTTTGGGACCCCCTTTTTATGAGCTACTAGGGTTTAAAAATTGAAAAATTTGCTATTTTTAAACACCTGTAACTTAGGAACCTGTACACATTTTACTTCTGCAAGATATAAAAATTAAAGCTACAGTAATATATTTTTATGTGTGTTAAAGGTTTATTTTAGTTGTAAAGGGTTCCAAAGTTGCAGCTCTTCAAAATTGCGAAAAAGCCCCATTTTCAGATGTATATATCGCAGGCTATGAGTAATAGTTTTGAAATCTAAAACCGCCAGAAGATCGAAAATTTTAGTACCTATATAAAACAATATCAAAATTATGTAATATTTTGTAATTTACGATTTAAATTTACCGTTATGTGAAAACCACATTTTGCATGAAATTTCTTTTTTCATAACTCCGGCACGGCTTTAGATAGGAACCCGAAATTTTGAGACCAGAAAGAACTTTTAGAATTAGTATTTTATAAATTTTTTGGTAGCACCCCCTCTTTAAGAGTTATTACGCCTCAAAAATTGAAAATTTGCTATTTTTAGACACCTGTAACTTAGGCACCTGTACAAATTTTTCTTCGGCAAGACTTGAAAATTAAAGCAATAATATATTTTTACGTGTGTTAACGGCTTTTCTTGGTTATATAGGATTCCGGAATTACGGCCCCTCAAAGTTTAAAAAATGTCCTATTTTCACATTTTTTCTTATTACATGAAATTTTCAAATTTTTGTGCAAGGCACACTTCTAAACAGTTTGTATTGAGTTTTGGAAATGTGCGCGCTTTTAAAAACCGTTGGTTTACATTCTACCTTGTTTAAATTAGAATTAAACTACTTAGAGATAAGTTCACATTGCATGTTGTAGTCAAGTTTGTCAAATTATAATTAAGGTACAATGAATAGGGATACTTTAAAAAATCGGTACGTAACCTTTTTGATGATTGTGATATAATTTAATTTGATGTAAAACTTAAAAGTCCTTAGAGTCAGAAAAAAAAAGCCGGTCGTTAAAAATGTAATATTTAAATGTTAGAATATTAAACAAAGAAAATTTCCATTAAATAAAATTATCATAGAAGTACTCTTAAAATCTTCATCCATTTATCCATAGTACTATGACTACTTAAAATCAACTTAAAAATTCAATAAAAATTATAAAAAAAACATTACTTTTTTTTTTTTTAAATCATAAATTATTTAAAAAGAATGTATTTTTTCAGTTTTATAATAATAACAAAAAAAAATTATCATAAAATTCATTTATATTTTGTTATAAAAACGCTTGAAAATTTCATAGGAAAATAAAAGAAAAAAATGAACAATTTCTAATATTGTTGGTTTTTTTTTTTTGCTTTTTTTCCTCTTACTATAATTTAAACTTTTTAGTATATTTTAAAAAAACAATTGGAAAATTGCTTATTAGCTTTATTCTGTCTGTCCGTCAGTTCGTACAAAACTTTAGTCTGTTTATACAAAACTTCTACATCGTTTAAGATAACACAGTGAAACCATGGAATAATAATAATATGTATCTGAGGTTCTGCTAAATTATTTTTTAAATTAGACAAATTTAGTATTTAAATTTACCGTTATGTGAAAACTAAATTTTTCTTATACTTCATATAATATAATGACGTTTTTAGATAAAATCTTGAAAATATCTTAGAGAATTAGCATAGGTTGCATCAAAAACTTGTGTGTATCACCTATTGGTTAATAGCTATATCAGGACTGAAAATTTATTTATTTTTAGGCATCTGTAACTTAGAAGAAGCCTGTTGAAATTTTGCAAAAGTGAAAGTCAAAAATTAAAAATGCAAGATTATGTTTTTACATCTATTAGCTACTTTTCTTAATTACAAAGGCTTAATTGTCTTAACATTTAAGTGGGTGATGGTTCGTGGGTCAAATGCATAAAACTAACTTAGAACTCAAATTTCACTTTTTCAAGTCAAAACTTCAAGTCTGGTGTAGTTTTTATTTGAACGACCTAATGTCACACGGTTTTTAACAATTTTTTCTTTTATATAAAATTCAAAATTTGGTGAAAATCACAGTATTCTAAACTGTTTGTCTTATGTTTTAGAAAATGTGAGCTTTTAAAAACCGTTGGTTTTGATTCTGCCTTGTTTTTTCTTTCATTTATGATATATAGTAAAAAATGAAATTTGTAAACTTTGATTTACTGACCTATATCTTCATTTTATTACCATAACTTATGATGACTATAGATAGTATGTATGAAATATTTATCGTAGTTATTCTATTTATTTGTCTGTAGTAGAATCTAAAGATACATAATATAAAAATTCCTCATATTAAGGGTGTGTTTTTGGTTTTCTATTTCGTGTTCTTTTTTTTTTTTAAGAAAATTTATTATTTGAAAAAAAAAAGCTAACTAAATGTGGAAGCTTGAATGTCAGTACTTTGTACAGTATTTTATTTTGTAATATTTGAAATCCAACCTACAAACAAATTTAAAAATTTCTTTTTTTTTTTTTTTGACATTTCTATTATCCTGTTTAACATCACACAATACATTTTCATATGCTTGTGTTCATTTTTGTTATAGTATATTTCAATTTGTTAGTCCGTTCATAATACCTTGGAACTATCATTGGAAATATAAAATAAACCTTAATTAAAAATTAGAGAATACTAAGAGATTAATTGTTTCCAATTTTAAAAAGCCTTTTTATTGTATAAAATATCATTTTTATTAAGTAGCGAAAATGCCATTTTTTCAGGCAAATGTTGCATAATATATTAAACCCGATGAAAGCTTATACATATTTAAAGAGCATTAAATTATATGCATACATTGTATTTGGATTTAACCAGTAACCATTTTAAGTTAAGGGACATTAAAGGATGTGGAGAAATTTAGTGAATTTCAAACAGTTCTAAAAAAAAAATATATGTAAGAGGAATGTATAATGTATATACCTATCCAGAAAAAAAAAGCTCTATATGTTGTGGTTCATCTCCGACTTGAATATTTTAAAGTGTTTTTGACAATAAACAACATTAGATTGCAACTAACATCCTATAGTTACCTTATGCTCTTATTATGAAGGTTTCTTGGAATTTCATAATTTTATTTTCTATTTTCAATTTAATGGCAAGATTTTAATGGTGAAGAAAGTAATAACTTTTCAAAATCAGTTATTCAAGAAATCTATAAATTTTTCTGAATTTTATAATGAAAATTTTATAATTATAAACTTCATAAAACTTTTGAAAAAGTCTAATTCAGGATATTTTCTTTAATTATGATCAGGTTTATTTTTTTACAATTTAATTTTAATTTTACTTTAATCAAATATCTTTAAAACAAAGTAAATTGATTGCTAAAAAGAATTTTGCTTCTGTAAAACATTTAACACTTTAAATAACAGTTTTTGATGTACGAGCATTCCTCTTTAATGTTATTCATAGCCTCTAAGTATAGGTTGAGGAATGCCAGTATTATCTATTCAATCCCGTTTTTACAAAATCTCGGTTTTCAAAATATTGTTGTTTTAAAAGGAAAAAGGGAATTCTACCTATTCCCAGAAATTTTCTACCTATTCTGAAATTTCTCCAGAGAATTAGAATACAAAGCAAAGAAAACTGAGTTTTTAACTAAGGATTTTATGAAAACGAGAATAAATAATCCGAGCATTTGACACCAAATCTTGTCGATACCATAACAATATTTTAGGTAATAATATTTTATCGTACCTACAGCTAAATATGAAAAATAAAAATTAGGCTGCATAAGTTTAATGTAAGATACTTATTTTATTTTATAAAATATTATTTTAAGTATTAAATTAGTTCTATACACATATTTCGTTCGAATCATTATGTATGATAAGTCACTTTAATAATGTAAAACATTCAAAAAATTAAGGCATTCAGTCTAGAATTGTAATACGCCAAGTTTAAGTAATAGTATAAAACCGTTAAGTTTCAACTTAAAAAGATGCCTAAACTCTTAATTGGATTCCTATTCCTAGTCTATTTTATTACTTCTATATTGTAGGTATATTCATTCATCCTTGTAGAAAGTAGTTTATGTCCATTCAATTCCAAAAATAAAATGTCGAGAACAATTTTTCGAACTACAAACCAAACCCAACTACAAAAGGATTTAATTTCAGTTCTCTCAAACTTTATGAAGTATATAAGAAACTAGCATCTCTAAAAATATAATTTCAATCTTCTCCTAATATATAAAATGTACATTCGAACAAGATATTAGTATAACTTTTACATCCACACAACACTGCTATTTATTAACTGGATACTATACAAAAAAGAGCTATTATAAAATTTTCATACAATAAAAATATAAACAGTGCCATGAATTAAGATCCAACGAATTAACACCTCCGAAGGTTTATTTCACATTTAATAAGGAATAATAATCTGGATTCTGGAGCCTTATTTCTCAAAAAGTCGTAGACTAAATTGTAAGAGAAATAACATCCCGTTATTGGTAATTGAGAGGTAAGACTCCAGTGTATCATTCTCATTATATGTGAATAACATCGAACGGTTTTTATTCCTCAGCACCATAATTCACAACACCAGCACAAGCATATAAAATCTTGTACAAAGGTTTAGGTAAATCTTGTTTTGAAAAAAATTATCTGTCAATAGAACTATATCTTCTGGTTTATCAGTTATATTATGTTTGCATTTTCTACTGACATCAAAATAGAAAGTGTAAAAATGTATTAGAATTTTCCAGATTTTATAATTTATTATGATTTTGATGCCAATTTAGTAACTTTAGTTTATATTATATTGATTTTAACGGCAGACTGCCAACTATTATCTTATAAAAGTTATGAAGTCGCCGACAAAATAGAATAATAACTGAAAGTATAGAATTTAATTCTACATAGAAAGAAATTAAAATAAAATTATACTGAAAACAATATACAATATTATTGAAATGTCCTTCAGATTAAGGTCAAGGTTATTATTTGTTTTTTCATTTTGTCATAATATTTTACTATTTCATCTGTATTTGTAATGTTTTTACAAATAAATTTTTATGTAATTGATTGCTTTGTTTTTTCCAATAATTTGATTTCAGCAAAAAAAAAAACAAATTTAATTCAGTAATTTTTAGTTGGAGAATGGATTACTGCCAAAATTATTTTATAATCATTTAAATATTGCATAAATTTTAAAATTTTATGAAAAAATTCAAGGTTAAAAGAATTACATTTATGTAAAATATTTGAAATTTATTCCTACGCAAGGAAAATACCTACATAAAAAGAAAAATATAAGAATTACAAAATTTTGAAATAAATTTTTCTTTTACTTAATAAGAAAAATTAAATTTGATCTGACAGAATCAAGGTTATCTGCCTCGTAAAAAATTTCAATATTTTTTTTACTGTTAAAAATAAATAATATTTAAAAAAAAGTTGGGGTTCTTATATTAAATGTATGAGCAAAAATAATCATTACAATACCTGAAGTTAAATCTGTGTAAAATTTTAGCGTCTCCATCGATATCCTGAAAAACAAAATCTTGAATTAAAAAAATCTTGAAAAATGAAAATCTGAAAAAAAAACTTTTGGAATGATTATTTTAAAAATAAATAATTTTAATTCGACATGGTTGTACGCTATATTTGTATGATTCTTACAATACTTATGAATTTTTATATTTAGTGAAATATTATGGAAGAAGGTAAAAATTAACTTTGTTATTTAGAAAAATGTATATAAAACTTTATGAAAGTTATCTTGCGTGTCAAAATCTCGCGTTTCATAATCTCGTGCTTCATAATCTAAATATAACCATGTGCTCAATTTAAACTTTGTTAAAAAAATTATTTTCCATATTATTACATACAAATAATATAATTACTTGGTAAGTAATTATCGAAAACGGTAAAAGATAAGAGAAAGATATATTAACTTAAATTGAGGCTGAGGATTTGGTGATTTTGAAAATGAAATAAAATTGGTACATTAATGGCGGTTTTTTATGCAAAAATTACAGTTATTTTATAAAAACAGTGAAAAATATCAATATTTTTCGTATAAACCTTCCAATCTTCAACTATGAAAGATAAGATGTTGTTACTTCTTTAACAAGTTAACGAAATTACTTTAAAGGCCGTTATATCAGAAACAGTTAAAAACAGTTAAAACTTTTCTATCATCTCCGTTCTTCGTTACCTTTGAGTTCCGGACAACCTGTATAAATATAGTTTTTTTTAAGTTATTAAAATGTATTCTTTTGAGAGTGTATCAAGTATTTAAGCAAGCCACTAAAATTCTTTAAACATAATAGGGTCTGTAACGAAATCCCGACTGTTTTTTTTTTTTTTTTTTAATAAATTTTATTGGACGGGTTAAAACGTTTTGGATTTTATCAGGCCCTTTTTTTTTATTACAAAGTTTTTCTTTATTTATAACATAAATATATACTGAACTTTATATAAAACCAATTATGAATAAATATTTTAATCTAACTGAAATTTTAATTCTTGTCTTTTAATTAAGTAGTATATGCTTAAACTAGTACTTATTTCAAATTTTACTGTATATATCTATCTCATGTAAAAAATTTTTAATGTTTTTAATATTTTCACTATTTAATATTTTAAGGTTTATTTTATATTTTGCTCGATATTCTTCAAGATTCCTACATTCTTCTAAAATATGTTTAATAGATAAAATGATTTCACAATTATCACAAATAAGTTAGGTGGTTTTTTCAAGAAGAAATTTGTGTGTTAAAGCTGTATGCCCAATTCTTAATCGGGTCCCGACTTTTAAAATCACGTATATATATTAATATAAATATTCTGAAGATGTCTTAACTTTTAAATCATTTTTTTTAATTTTATTTATTATTATGTAACACATATATCATTTTTTTTTTGTTTAGTTTTATGTAATGATTGAATTAAAAAAAAAAAAAATTCTAAAATCCTTCCTATTGAAAATCTTGCACATACATATAAATAACGATTCTAAGAAAAGAGTATAACCCTGCTTTTGAATCCAACTCTAAAATTCGTCTTAATTCACAATCTCGCATATAGATATAAGTATATAAATATTGCGGACAAAAGGGCAATCCTGATTTGGCATTTTTTTTTGTTGAAAAACTTTTAATTTTGTTATTTTTTTAGTTAAGAAATATATATTTTTTTTTTAAATATATAATATATTTTAAAAAAAAAAAAAAAGGCATTAAATAAAATCTTGAAAAATATTTTATTTCAAGATTATAAATTCAAGATTTTCAGTTTGTTTTTCAGGGAGCACGCCATTTCAGGAAAATGGAAAATTTTAAACATTAGAAAATCATTTTTGGTCTAGCAAACAGAATATTTTGTATTGAACTTACAATAACTTACGTATATTATCCTAATGGTTTAATTATACATCTTACCTTATAGTTGCCTACACAAAATCTTTAAATTAATTGTAAAACAAATAGTATACGTATTTACCATTGCAGATTTGATTGATAAATATGAAAGATTTAATTTCAAATTGAGCACTACTTACTTAATTCTTATCGCGAGTTACAAATTATGCTTAGGATTGAAAATTTTACAAAAACTGACAATGACTCAGTAATAGACATATATATGTTCTATAAAGACGTCAGATATTTTCTATAAAGATAAAACTGTTTACTTAAGATTACGGCAATTAAAAAAAGGCTCATTCAAATGAATTCACTTCTTTCATTTATTTGTTTAATCAGTTCCTAAGAATCCTTCATTTCCCTAAGATTCCCTTCTTTATTTAACTTAATCCCAGACGTCCTTATAGTTTTCGGAAACCCGAATAGATGTTCATTTTAAGAGATTTTTTAAATCATAAATATAGGATCTAAAATAATAATTGAATAACAATTACATATAAATTTAAAAGGGTTTCTTTTTTATTTAAATAATTCTCTTAAAAATTTCTGAAAGAATTTATTAGATTGAATAAAAATATTCTCACACTGATTTCAATTTACAGACCATTGGGTGAATTCGATATATTTAGTAAAAGTTTTCAAAGCAAAATTAAAAAACCTTTAAAATTAAAATATAAAAATTCTTTTTAATCCTTTTGATGCTAATGTCCGTTATTTTTTTCATACCATTAAAAGTTATTAAAATAATTCTTTATAAAGGGTCACCTAAACAAAATCTGAGTAATAAAAAGAAAACGTATATTTTATCTTAAATTTTAATCGATTCTGTTACATTATTCATCACTTACAGATAATTTTACCTGCATTAAAAAGAAATTTATGAATACTTCAATTTTAATTTTAAGTAGAAAATTTTAAATTTTAATGTGATATAAAAATTATTATGCTATTTTTTGTTTTGTTCTAAATTATATTATTTCCTTCCATCAAAGTATGTTTTAAAAGATATATAGAAAGGAAAATGTACAAAGGTCGTAAGTATGGAAAAGCAAATTTTTGTAAAGGAGCACATTTTCAGATAGATAATTAGAAGCATTTTAAAATTCTGACTACTTTTACAATAAAATTAATAAAATAATTATAATTAAGAATTTTTTATATAAAAAAGGTTTTATTAAGAGACACACCCTTTACCATTTTAAGAAAACCTTATAATATATAATGTGAGGGTATAAATTTTTTTCTAAAGTAGCTTAGGTTTATTAGTGCTGCTGTCATGCACCTTTAAGATCTTCTTCATCTCAAAATTACATTAATTTAAGGATCTTCCTCATCTCAAGCTTCTGATAAAAGGCTAGAGAGTAATGGAGGACACATAAAAGTATGCATATTTGTAGAAATAATATAACTAAGAGACTGTTGGACGGACCGGTCGGATAAATATTTTGAGCATATATCTTTTAAAAAATTTTTGAAAATGTGCCAAAAATAGAGTTTAGCAATAAGAGTTATTTTAAGATAAAAAAATATAATAAATTTCTAATAGTTTTTTTCATTTTTTTTTTCTCATTATTGTAAGTCCTGCACGTTCTGAAATTTCTACATGCTAGCTTTGACAACATTAAGAGTTAAGGCATAACCGCAACATCTATTTAGGTACTCATCGGAATATATAAATTATGATATTCGGCAAAGGAAAATACTAAATAGCTTTTCAGTAATAACGATTATCTTTTCGCTCTTTACAAATTCCGCACGTTCCAACCCAAATGATCTACTTTAGAATTTTCTTAGAGTAACTTTGTTAGGTTTTAATTTAAAAAAAAAAACAAATGAACTGTCATGACCGACTGCTACTTTATTTTTTTTTTAAATCAAATTTAATTATTACAATCATCATACTGCTTGCTACCTTGTAATTTTAATATCCCTCATAATTTTTTACTTTAAAATTATACTAGCCATTAAATAAATTTTAAGCTGGTAATTCATAAAAAAAAAAAAAATTCAAAAGAAAAGTTAGCTGTCAAAAATAGAAGCAGTTTATAGGTTATTGAAAACACAAAAATTTGGCAAATAAAATTTTTATTAAAAAATAAAAATGGTTATTTTCTACATAAAAAACCAAAAAAAAAAAGAAGAAAAATCAAAAATTTACAACCCTCTACATATAAAATATAACAAAAAAAAAATTATTATGGTGAACCGGTTTATTATATAGCAAAAAACAAAAAAAAGACGAAACTTCAAAAATGAAGCAAAAAATTTAAAACCTATAAAATATTGTCATAAAATGATTGTTAAAAAATAAAATAACAACAATGAAAACAATAAAAAATTGACACCAACGCATCTTTTCTTGTCAAAATATTCTCACTTAAAAGAATAAGAATGACATTTTTAATACGTATAGTTATATTTTTAAAATTTAAATAGGAAGGATATGGTGGAAAAATATAATATGATTGTCATAACATGGTTAAATCATAAAAATTTAGAATTAGGATTGAGCTTAAAAAAAGAAAAAAAAAGGAAAAATATAGAATAAAATATAAAATTATATTTATTATATTGTATTATATTTTGTCTTCCATAAAAAAATGTGAAAAATTTAATAATGGAGAAAAAAATACAACATTCAAACGTGAATTCTGACATTTGCACGTTTGACATTGCAAAAGTTTTGTTTCAATACATTCAATACATGTTTTAATACATTGATTAGAATTTCATTTGAAAATTTGAAAATTTTATAACCATTTTAATTTTAATATTAAATATTATTAAATATTCGTTATATTATTCTTAATACGTCCATATTATTATTCATAAATCATAGATCACCTTAAAAATTATTATCTTCTGGATCATTTTAATACATACTGATGCTTTATATGTTGGTTCGTCTAAACTCTAAAGGATGAAAGAAATTATGACAACAAATAGAAATTTCTGACTTCGGAAAAATACGATAAATATAAACTTATATTTTCAGTAAAACCGGAAATTGAAATCTATTCCTTCGTTCAATGATTGAATAAGATCCATATATTCATACAAAAGCGGCAAAATATTTTTTGACTATGTAGGTTTAGAATTTGAATTTCAAATTGAATTTTTGTCAATTTTATCCTGGTTGTATCATTTCTAATAAGCATACATACATATATCACAAACTATACATATATCTAACCTTCAAAAGTCAAAATAATTAAATTAATATTCTAATGAAAAACAATGATTAATTAAATGCAATTCATTCTGATTGTAATAAAAATAAAATTGACTGCAGAATATTTTGACAGCTCCTAATAAAAAACTTTCAAGTGTTATATTAAATTAATATTTTTAACCCCTTCTATACAATATTTTTAAATTTTTTCTTCAAACCTCTATAAATCATATCTATCTACACAGTACACATAATATATGTATATAAATATAAATAAAAAAAAAATTTACAATAAAACCAAAAAAAAAAAAATTAAAAAAAAAAACAAATAAATTAAAACACTTCCTTATCATTTGAAATATTATGTCTTGTCATAATGTTATCGCTTAGCGTTTATGATGATTGTCATTTTCATTGTCAAAATAAATGAATTGTAACGGAAGAAAATTTTTAAATACGCATAACTGTACAACAATAAAAAAAAAGTTATTAACAAAAATAAAAATTAATAAAATGAAAAAAAAAATAAAACAAGAAACATAAATATTATTCTGTTCGTATAGAATTTGTTTCACTTCACTTGATGACTGTCAGTTAGCTCTTTAATGTATCACATATTTAATCAAAAATATCAAAAAGTTTTGGGATAAATAATATGATTTTGTCAACTCTAGGGGTCATTAAGCAAAAAAGAAAAGAAACAATAATTGATTTCCTTAATTAGAATTGGAAATAGTAATTTGTTTGAATGACATATTAAGCGAACTTAATTTAAACCAAGGTTTACCAATTTAGTTTTTAGTATATTTAGTGAATGGATAAGAATGAATAAACAAAATGAGATATGTTCCTACATATATATAAAAATACAACAGAATTTTTTTGCGAGGGAATTATCGAAAGGCAATTTAGAGTTGAGTCCTCTTGAGTTGACAATACATTATAAGTCCTTTATTCTTCCTCTTACTGAAAAAATTAAACGCGAATATTTTAGTAAGATTTAATTCCATGCTTATCATTGAAATTGTTGCAATGAATCGTTGAGTACCGAAACTGAAATTAACACTTTATAAACTTTGAAAGATTTGCACTTTCTACTCACAGAGCTAAAAATTAAATCTGTAGGCCTCGGTGGCCTACAGGGTAAGAGTGTATGAAATGTGCTGTAAACACCGAGAGAGTGGGAATTCCTTGTCACATTTATGTTGGAGAGAAATAAACTAAAAAGAAATATATATATATCTACCGGTATTAAGAATTTATGATATTGTTACATTCTATTGAAATATCTATATTATAGCTCGAATTTCTAAAGAATTAACAATATTAAAGAAATTAATAAAAACTGAAGATATTTCAAATGATTTTTGTTGAATTCAAATGAAGTTTGTTTCACTAAAAGTAGATATTGCAAATCATAAGAATTTGGGATTTGAGATGACTTATTTCTTTTGAAAATAAAAAAATATAAAATTTATTTAATTTCCGTGAATGAAATTTTAACTGAGCTAGCGACTAAATAATTAAGTTTTCAAATAATATGTATGTACCTACATTTTAAATTTTCTCAAATTAATTTTGATATCATTAATATTATTAATTCATTTTCACCCAATTTACTGTCGTCACCCAGTTTACTGTTTTCACCCAATTTACTAATGTCGATTTATTATAAACTTATATCTAATCATACTATACATAATTATTTTATACATATATTTCTAAAGCCTAAAAATTAGAATCAAATAATTCCACTAAGTAGTAGTAGCACAAACAGCAGCAATATTTTTGACACCACTTAAGATGTGGTAACAATATAACAATTGTATTTTAAAATGTATCAGAGAAAAGTAAAATGTTAAACATTTTTGATATTATGTTTTGTTTTTTTTCCTTTATTCGAGATTACAATAAAATTAAAAAAGAGAACAAGAATTAATACAAAAAAAAAAAAAACAAAAAACTTAATATGTTTGACATTTTTTCTTCTTTTTATCAATTTTTCGAATTTTTTTTACTTAAACTTTAAATAATAAAAAGAAAAATAATATAAAAAAAAGTTCATTCTATCTCTTTCTATTGTTCTTTGCTTGATTGCAGAAATTTTTATTTTCTCCAAGTTTTAAGAATTTTTCTTTTGTTTTTTTTTTGTTTTTGATTTTTTTTTTTTTGTGTTATTTTTCCAAGAACATTTTCTTTTAGTCATTTTCTTCTCCTCTATTAAAAGTAAACATTGATAAGAGGAAGAAATTTTTTTGTTAAACATCTTATTCTCTAATAAATTTACAATAACAAAAAAAAATTATATTTAATCTTTGGAAAAATCAACTTTATAAATAAATCTCTACATTACGTGGGTTGTTTGAAAAGTTCATACGCTCATACAACTGATCTCAATTTTATTAAAAAATCTTTTAGTTTCAAATGCTTAAATATTTTTTTAACGAAAGAATCCTGAATTTTGATTAGATTTTCTTTTAATTAAAATTATGAATGTCTATAAAGAATTTTAAGAAAATTTAGAATATTAAGATCTAGAATAGAAAGATCTAGATTTAGATCTAAAGTCTAGAATATTAAGCAAATTTCGATTTATGTAAAGTGATAAAGTGAATTACATTATGACCAATGGCACTGTACTTTTTGTTTTCGACTTTTCAATTGGAAAATCTCGGTTTCGAATCTCGCTTTAAATAATGCATATATCACTATATAAGATTAAAAATAGTATCGAGTTCAAATATCTATCAAAGAAAGATCTAATAGATCGGAACAAAATAAATAAATAAAATGAGTTAATTCCATGTCAGGTGTCTCGGTGGCCCAGTGGGTAAGAGCGTATAAAATACACTGTAAACACCGAGGGAGTGTGGGTTCGAATCCCGCACACTTTGCAAGATTTATTCCCCCTTACGACATTTACAGCCACGCTTGAAAAGGAAAGGCTGTGTAATGTCCTGTTCATATTTATGTCCTGTTCTAATGCACTAAAAAAAAATCCATATCACAAGAAATAAAAACTAAGCAATAAGGCTAAGTGAAACTGAGTATCTATAAATTGAAATTAAGGGATAAAATAGATTTAAACTGATCTCTAAATTATGAGGATTTTAAAGATATGAGTACAGTTATTAAGTTGCTATTTATAAGGTATTTAGATTATTATTAGATTATTATTAAGAGGCATAAGAAACATTATTGCGTCCTTTTGATTTAGATCTATTGTGCACGTGTACTTTGTTTCCACTAATAATACTTCTGTGAGCCTTATTGTAACTAAAAATTTGTAGAGGGTTTATTATTGGAAATTCATCTTTCATATAGCATAATATGCTCCTAGGTGTACATATGCACGAAGTAAATTTCTACAGATTTTTCAGTATGTATTCTGGTGACTCTTTTTCTTCTTTACAGAATCTGGATGTACCGTAATATTTTCTATTGCAATTTTCTTTACGTACTCCTTTAGTTGAGGCGTGTCTCGACGGAAAGACTATTAAAATTATAATGTATTTATTACGTCAATATTTTTATTCTAAATTTTTATACTTTAATGGCAATAGGTATTTTGACGACGCCGTGACGAGAACATATTTTATTTACAGTATACCGATGTCGTACATTATGACACCGTTTATTATATTAAAATCACGTTGACCTCATGGTAGTTATGTCTGTCATTATGTCATTATGTTATGTCATTATAGTTAAGTCGGACCTAATGTTTTTTTTCATCCGTGATTTTTATTTTATTTTGTAATTTTTTATTTAATTGATTTTCTTATGATAATTATACTATAGCAGCAACGACGATGTGACGAAGTTGGTAGGCAATATCGTTGAGGACGGTATTTTAAATCACGTTACGATGTCGGTACGGCGTATTTGGTATGATGTCGGTATGATGTATTTGGCTTTAGTTGTAAATATATTCATTAGAAATTCAAGTATGAATTAAAATCACGGTACGGCGTCGTCAGCCTTAATAGAGTATGAATATCACGGTAGTGGGAATTGACTTTAATAGGGCCTATTTTTGTTTTGTTTTCACACCATTTCACGCTTAGTTCAATTTTATATTTTAAGTTGTTTATATTTAATTTTTATTTTGTTTTTTATTCGTTTTCCGTGTACCTATATCATACGCGTATGCCCATTTCATTGTTTATTTTAAGAAAATCGATCTACTAAACTTTTCTTTACCATATTTTACTCCAAAGTAGCAGTCTTAATTTTTACCATATTATGATATTATAGACAATTATCATTCAAGCATATAATGTTCTTGATCTGAGAGAATATGAATACTCACAAAATATTATTGTATGTAGTTATAACATGAAATACCTTAATTAATTTGTTTCAACTTTGTAACTTTTTGATTTACCTTCGTATTTTGGTGGTAAAATAATTTACAGATATCAAAAATTCTTTTGTGGTAATCTTTACTAAATAGAAGAATGGTAAGAGATAAAGAGGCAACGAAAGAGAGAAAAAAATAAATATGAGATGAGACAAGTTAAATAAATTAATGGTGATGATTTGATAATAATATGTCAAAATAAAAAAAGAAAAGGAAAAACAAAATAAATACCAAAAACCAAAAAATAAAAAGTAAATAAAAATTTTCTAGGTTGTTTCAAAAAATGATTATCATGACAGTTAAAATTTTATAAAATGTCAAAATATATAGATATATTATTATACATTAATGTATGTATACATAATATATATTTAGGTATATTATGTAACTTTAATTATTATATTTTTATTTGATTATTATTTTTATATTTAAATTATATTTGTGACAGTTATAAATACTTCATGTATCTTGTATAATATTTCAGGTTATTTTTCAGGGGGCTAGGTTTTTTAAAATCGTATTAAATTCGTTAGAAAAAAATAATTTGCTAAAATTAGAAAATAAGTTTTAAAAAAAGAAAATTTTTTTAATATTTTCTTTTTCATAGATTTTTGAATTAAATAGTGGAAACAGGAAAACATCCAAAATAAAGTTATGATTTCATTCGATCATATTGTGTTCCTTAATTAATATTTTTTTTTAATATAAAATAGAAGCATTCAAAGGGTTTACATCGAAAAAAAAAATCCGATTTTTGTGAAATTCAATATAATGAAATTTGAATTATCTAGAAATAAATTTAAAGATGAAAAAAAGTAAAAAAGGAAAATACCAATGTAAAAACCATATAACATAATACCATATGAACATACAATGAAATCCAAAAACAAACTTATAAAAAATTCAAGGTTTCTCATCAGGTGGCGCAGTTAGAAAACTGTAGGCTAAGACAATAAAAATTAAAGTAGAAATTTCTAAGTGTAAAAAATGCTAGAATGAGATTTTCTCTTTTTTTTTTTGGAAAAAATCTACAAATAGGTATTATGTAAATAATTTTTATAAATATTTATATGTTATGTACTTATGTATATTGTTATGAGGTTGCCAACTTATATTATTTTATCTTAACCTATTCGAAAAAAATTATTTTAAGATCTTTTAATTCAATTTTTTAAAAAGAAATTATTTTTGTTAAAAGTTTAACAATATTTATCATTAAATTTAATCAATCATATAATAATATTATAATTAATCGTTACACATTGGTATAACAAAAAAAAAAACTCAGCTCTAAAAATTAATTTCTAATTTAGATATATGTACAATTAACTAAAATATTTAAAAGCGTCTTAATTTATTACAATGATGTTCTAACCGTCATTCAATCTTAAGATGTTGGAAGTTGCTGCAGTTTCACGGCGCCTTTTGATCTTGATATGGCCTGACATGGCCTGATATGGAATATAGATCAAAATTATGTATTAAATACGTTGACTTATTAAATTGCTTGGTCAGTTAAGGAAAATTCAGCACTGTAATAGAAGTAGTAATAATAGTAGTAGTAGTAGTAGTAGCAATAGTAGTAGCAGTGGTAGTAGTAGTAGTAATAGTAGTAGTAGTACTAGTAGTAGTAGTAGTAAATTTAGTAGTAGTAGTAGTAGTAGTAGTAATAGTAGTAGTAGTAGTAGTAGTAGTAGTAGGAGTAGTAGTAGTAGTAGTAGTAGTAGTAGTAGTAGTAGTAGCAGTAGTAATAGTAGTTGTAATAGTAGTAGTAATAGTAGTAGTAATAGTAGTAGCAGTAGTAGTAGTAGTAGTAGTAGTAGTAGTAGTAGTAGTATTAGTAGTAGTAGTAGTAGTAGTAGTAGTAGTAATAGTAGTAGTAGTAGTAGTAGCAGTAGTAATAGTAGTAGTAGTAGTAGTAGAGTAGTAACAGCAGTAGTAGTAGTAGTAATAGTAGTAGTACTAGTAGTAATAGTGGTATTAGTTGCTGTAGTAGTAGTAGAAGTAGTAGTAGTAGTGGTAGTAGCTGTAGTAGTTTTATAAGAGGAAGTAGCTGAAGTATTAAATTATAATATAATTGCTCTATATTGTAATGATTTCCTTTATTAATTTAACTTTTTTTTACTGAATCATCATAAATATCAATGAGAATCATAGATGGTCATCATTTTACTTTGAACAGGAGAATTGAATCAATTGTTATTAAAATTAATATAAAAATTTGTAGTGTAGTTTTACTTTTTATTTTTATTTTAGTTTTAAAAAAAAATTAATGTTTTTTATTCCATGTAAAAATAGATATGATTTTTATACCCGTATGAACTATGTTCAAGGGTATAATAAATTTGCCATTACGTTTGTGACACCTTAAACGAGTCGAGCTAGATATAGTGTCAAAGATATGGATCGGCTCAGAATCGAATTCTGAGTCGATTAAGCCATGTACTTCCGTCCGTCCGTCGGTTCATCCGTCAAACCTCAAAAAATAAAGGAGCTAGGAGGCTGAAATTTTTTTTACGTGACTTTTGCAAAATTGTTAGTTTTACTATTTAAATCCAACATTTTCGGTCGGCGGGTTCGAGTAGCTGCCATACGACTTCTATCTTTATATAGAAATAACTCAGTACCTATTCAAGTTAGGTTTCTGAAACTTTGCAAATGATGATCCAGTTTTATGGCAACAACTTCTGTAAAATTTGGTTGTGATGATATGACAGGTTCGGATAGTTGCCATACAACTTTTCTTTTTAAATGAAAATAACTCAGTGTCTATTGAAGCTAGCTATCTGAAATTTAGTGAAAAAGTGTCGAGTTGCATTCCAAAAACTTTTGTAAAATTTGATTGGTCTAGAGCAGCCGGTTCAGGCTTCTTGCACCTCTTGGAACTTAATGAAGCTAAGCGTCTGAAATCTTGCAAATGATAATCAAGTTTTATGGCAACAACTTCTGCAAAATTTGGTTGAGGTGGTGCGACGGGTTCGGGTAGCTGCCATACAACTTCTCCATTTAAATGAGAATAACTCAGTGTTTATTGATGCTAGGAATCTGAAATTTAGTGAAGAGGTGTCGAGTTACATGCCAACAACTTTTGTAAAATTTGGTTGGTCTAGAGCAGCCGGTTCAGACTTCTTGCACCTCTTGGAACTTAATGAAGCTAAGCGTCTGAAATCTTGCAAATGATAATCAAGTTTTATGGCAACAACTTCTGCAAAATTTGGTTGAGGTGGTGCGACGGGTTCGGGTAGCTGCCATACAACTTCTCTTTTTAAGTGAAAATAACTCAGTGTCCGTCCGCACGATAACTTAAAAAATAAAGATCTAGAAGGCTGACATTTTTTTTACGTCACTTTTACAAAATTGTTAGTTTTGCTATTTAACTCCAGCATTTTCGGCCGCCGGATTCGAGTAGCTGCCATACAACTTCTTTCTTTAAATGGAAATAACCCAGTGTCTATTCAATCTAAGTATCTGAAATTTTGCAAATGATGATCCAGTTTTATGGCAACAACTTCTGTAAAATTTGGTTGTAATGATATGACAGGTTCGGATAGTTGCCATACAACTTTTCTTTTTAAATGAAAATAACTCAGTGTCTATTGAAGCTAGCTATCTGAAATTTAGTGAAAAAGTGTCGAGTTGCATTCCAAAAACTTTTGTAAAATTTGATTGGTCTAGAGCAGCCGGTTCAGGCTTCTTGCATTTCTTGGAACTTAATGAATAATAGATATATTATTAGATTCGGGATATATATTTTTATAATCGGATAATATATTTTGGATATATTATTAGATACAATAGATTCGGGTAGCTGTCATACAATTCCACAATTTACATAAATATATCTCTGTAGTTCGGTACTAAAACATCTGAATGTTTTTAAAAGATGATCAAGTTTTGTAGAAACAGGATATATTACGTTCATACGGGTATCCCAGAGTTGATACAGTCTACTCTACTGCACTCTTCCTCGTTTCCTATAAATTTGTTAACGGGGCCTTCCCTAACCAATATAGTAGTATAAAATATTTTTATAAAATGGCTGGAATTAGCCTTAATAAATAAATTGGATAAAGGTAATACTGTATGGTTTGGAAATTCTAATGCTTTGTAAAATAAAATATATCTTTTCTGAACTATGTATACAGCGTTGATTATTTAGCATTTTGTTGTTTTTCTATTCCATTGGTGCGAAATTATTTTAAAAGAATCCTGCTAAAATTACAACCCTAATATTATTGTCGTGTATATTAAAATATTGATAAATTCTTATATTTCAATAAGAAATGGGAGTTTGTTTTTGTCTGTAATATGATTTCTTTTAAATATTTCGTTCATTGTTTTCGCGTTTTTGTTTTTTTTTTTGTAATAAAATAATCGCGTCAAAACGTTTATAATAAAATTTTATTTCTTCCGGTTCGAGTTTTTTTCTTTGTTTTTTTTTATTTTTTTATTTTGACAATATATTATATATTATTTGTATCTACTGTATGAATTGTATTTTAAATTTGTCTTTCTAGGATCTATAAAAGAAAAATAAAAACAAAAAATGAAAATGAAGGCAAATACATTTAAAAGAAATATAGGAGCGAAAAATAAAATAAAATAAATTTCATTGCGTAGGATTACATCTTTACAATGCCTATCTCTTTGTGATGTTAAATAATTTCGGAAGTTTTTACATATATACTATATAATAAAATAAGTTAATATATAAATAAAATATTTGTTTATGTAAACCGAAATTATAATTTTATATAAATGAATGAAAAATTGTAAGAAAATAATCGGAAATAGGAAAGAAGAAATTTTAGAAGAAAATTCCGACATTGGACCAATACTTTAATGATAATATGTTAAGGTAGAACTTTTTGCTAGAAGTTAGGTTTTCACGAGGGACCAGTTAGAAAGGGGTCCTCCAAAGGGTTTAAGTCGAATTGTGCCAAAATAAGCAGTATATACCACTTTTCTCTGGTTGCATTTGAATGAAATCAACTAAAATTATCTTCTTCTTCTTATTAAGAGTCGATAACACGAGGCATTCATCATATGTAATACACAGTGCCATGAATATTTGTAATATGATTATGTAAATTATGTAATGTTATGTGATTATGAATACACAGTGCCATGAATAAGTTCTAAGGACAAATGATAATCATTATTATCATAAAATTAAGAAAATGTTCTATTAAAATTTATTTTCTTACAATTATGTGTAGAATCAAATTTGTAAATATATCAATACAATATAAAAGGTTGGGCAGCTTCAGAATTGTTAACTTTTATAGCATCTGTTAGATCCAAAAGAAAAAGAAGGTAAGCAAAATTAATAAATCTAAAATTAAAAAACAACTATAGGATTAAGGTATATTTTATAGGACACAATATTCTAAATTGTACTTTTTTTGGACTATACACATATCCACATGGATTGAAATTTTATATTGTCCACTTCAATTAAAATCATTCATTAAATTTTGTTTAATAAATTGCAATTAAAGTTTTTGAAAGTAATATGCGATAAACACAGAATTAAAAGGAACGCCTTATAAATAAAACATCAAATTAAATCTTTAGATTATGCAAAAAAAAAAAGATAGACAGGCAGTTTTATTTTTGATTTGAAAATTTAGTTTTGTTTCACAACGACCAATATTCGCTTTAGAAACATTTTTTTTTTTCTATTTCGAACTCAGAAAAAAGAAAACCAAAGAAAAATGAACACTAATACAATCACCATTACCATCATTATCATTATCAATTTCTTCTTTAATATCATCCATTATGATGGTATCAAAATGGATCAAACTGTAAAAAAAATTGTATTTTAGAATGATTATGTAATGTAATAATGATAGATATTATAACAAATGATTTAAGTAAATCTTAAGATAATAATATGATCTTTTTATGTCGCATTTTGTTTACATATACATAATATATCCCTATACATACCTACATGGAAACATAATATGTATATAAATAATTATATAAAAATAATGTAGGTATAAGAAGAGAAAATGATTACATTTTCAATGTCATTGAAGTAATCGTTTAGATTATTCAAGTGTAAATTGATGAATCTTGTGTTCTGCTGCCTGACTTTGTACTTTGTGAATTTTCTTTGTTTTTTTTTTTTTGCGAAACTTTTTTCAACTTCTAACAAACGTTTTTTTTTTTTTTTGTTGACTTGGTTTTATTATTAATGTGTTTTTCTTAGTAATTGCCTTTAATTTTGTTGTAACTTGTACTTAATTTCATTGTTAATAAAATAAAAGGAAAAAATTATTTTTGGGAATGGAGTTATTTAGAATAGAATTTAATGTAGATATTATATGTACATTATGGGCTGAAGCTGATTGCTCAATTGATTTGAAACATTCTAATAATATTTTCTTTAAGTGTTTCAATCAAAACGTTAAAGTCTTTGTGAAAGGAAATCGTAAACATTTTTTTTGTTGTTAGATATATTGTTTATACATTTTCTAAACAAACTTAAGGGGTAATAAAATGTTATTTGCAAATTGAAAAAGATTGATTTTGTAGTATTGTTGAATAATAAAGTTAAGTAATAAAGTATGTGAAATGTTCTAAAGACTACTCCGAAAATTCAATAACCTCCCATATTTTTGAATTTCCTTTATTCCTATTTTCACCAATCCTCAAACCAAACGGTATATTGTACCATAGATTATAACTTTAATGCTTGATTTAAAAGGGAAATCGCGTTTAGTTGTAGTTGATTTAAGTCCAACATTACCACAGAGAATCCGCGTGTTGATCTGAATGGAGTTTTTCGAAAATCCCTCGGTTATTGTATTGGTATCTTTCAAATCGGCACTTCCTCGGTTAATAAGCTACATTGTTAATTACATGATCACTGAGGTTCCTTTAAATATTATTAAATATTATTTTAAGAAATACTATATCTATCGTCGAAGTTAATAAAGAAATAGATTAAGAGAAGTTTTAAAATTTTATATTTTATGGGTCAGAAGAATTTTCTAATTATTTCTAAAACAAATAGGATATTTTCAATATCGATTAAAAGTTCACAAATTATAGCAAAGAAAAGATTATTGACATTAAAATAAAAATATAACTGGACATTGATCATTTTGTTAAATACAATTTCATATTGTATTATTGTATCATGTCTAATAATAATAACCTCCGTCAATAACGGAGTCAGTATTTAATCACAAATTTAAAATCTAAAATTTCAAACTTACAATATTAAAAAAATGTATATATAAAAATTAATTAAATTTCTTTTCACGTTGAAATTTGAAAATACAATTTAAATAATAATTGGATGAAACGAATAATAAGATACTAGAAACACATTATCATACAAAAAGACAATAAAAGCGTTTTAGAACTGTGACCATTTTTACATAAAATTTGTAAATTTTTAAAAATTTTTTATGTAAAAAGAAATTGTGAAGAATAAAAGAACTCTTTCTTCAATTTTCAGGGAAACCTATATATTTAAAAAAATTCGTAATAGGAGCTTACATTTTTATATCTTACTATTACGATAAATTTGCACAGGTTTAAAGAATTTTCGAATGTGATCCCCATTATATCTTAAACAGGAGGAAGTACAATATTTTTCTGAGGTAACTTAATTCTCTAAGACTTCTTTCAAAATTTAACAGTTTTGACTGAAAGTATTTTGGAGATTTGAAGGAGTCAAAATTTTGAAAAAAAGGATTAAACATAACAGTAAATCTGAATAACAAGTTACCAAAAACTGGAAGCTTAAAACATTAATTTTCTGCTGACTGCATTTTCTGCAGATTGACGCAATTATTACGCTGAACCTGAACATTTGAAAATAAGTTTTTTTCCAATTTTGAAGTGTCGTAGCTCCGTAATGGGTGAAGACTAGCTACTTAAAAACGTTGTACCACAATATTAATAATACCCGTACGATAAGTATCGGGTATAATAAAATTACTCCTCCGTTTATAACAACTCGAAATAAGCGAGCTAGATATACCTTTAAAGGTATGGATCGGATCAGAATCAAATTCTGAGTCGATTGAGCCATGTCCGTCCGTCCGTTCGGCCTTGACGCTAGAATCTTGAAAGTTACACAAAATATTCTGGGAGCAATTTGTAGGTTTCCTATTTTTTTTGGTTGAGTTCCGACCAAAACTTCGGGTAGCTCCCAAACAAATAACTTTTAGATCTTCACAATTTTTTTGAAATAGAGCCATGCAATTTTAACTGCTGGTAGATATCATAAAAATAATAATTTTATTTTTAACAACTTTTTTCTGTAGCCCCACCCGTTACAGAGCTACAGACCCCCCCCCCCTCAAAATTCGAAAAATCTCTATATTTAAAGTCTTTTAACGCAAGCTCTATAAGGTATATCTTCAATCTGAAAATTCCAAACGATAGGTGCTATTATGAGCTTTACAAACATGTATATAATGAATATATATACTTGTGCTATACGGTGCCTTAATTTACCGTTATGCAAAACTAAAATATTGCAAAATCTTTAACCCTTCTATCTTCTAAACGGTTTAAGTTTTTTTTTGTATCACCCCCCGTTTAGGAGCTGTAAGGGGTCAAAAGCTGAAAATATCCTATTTTTAAATACCTGTAACTTGAACACCTATTAAAAGTTTTTTGAAGTAATATATAACAATTAAAGCTTCAACATTATACTCTTATTTCCGTTAAAAACTTTTTTTAATAATGTAAAGTTACTTTATAATTGACGAAAGTGTTACTTGATTTTTCCAAATTTTCTAACAAATTTCTTTAACGAATTTTTATACCCGTACGATAGGATCGGGTATAATAAAATTGCTCCTCCGTTTGTAACACCTCGAAATAAGCGAGCTAGATATACCTTCAAAGGTATGGATCGGATCAGGAAAAAATTCTAAGACTTTTGAGCCATGTCCGTCCGTCCGTCCGTCAGCACGCTAACTCAAAAACTAAGAAAGCTAGAATCTTGTAATTTACACAAAATATTCTGGGAGTAATTTGTAGCTTCCCTATTTTTTTTGGTTGAGTTTGGACCAAGCCTTAGGGTAGCTCTCGAACACCTAACTTTTAGATTCCCACATTTTTTTTTCAATAGAGCTATGAAATTTTAACTACTGATAGATCTCACAAAAATATTAATTTTATTTTGAATAACTTTTTTTTGTAGCCCCACCCGTTACGGAGCTACAGCTCCCCAAAGGTTCAAAAAAGCCCTATATTTAAATTGTTATAGCACAAGTTGTATAAAGTATATCTTCATTTTGAAAACGTCAAACGATTACTACTTTTATTAGCTTTAAAAGTGTATATATAATAAATATATATTTGTGGCATACGGTGTCTTAATTTACCGTTATGTGAAACTCAAATTTTGCAAAATCCTTCAACCCTTCTATCTTCTAAACGGTTTAAGTTGGAAACTTGAAATTAGATCTTTGAAAAGAAGTTTGACAGAAGTTAGATCTTTGAAAATAAGTATGAGTCATTTCAAAAATTTTTTTTGTATCACCCCCCGTTTAGGAGCTGTAAGGGGTCAAAAACTGAAAATTTCTTATTTTTAAACACTTGTAACTTGAACACCTGTTAAAATTTCTTTGAAGTAATACACAAAACTTAAAGCTTCAACATTATACTCTTCTTTCTGTTAATAACTTTTTTTAATAATATAGGGTTACTTTATAATTGACGAAAGAGTTACTTGAATTTTTCAAATTTTCAAACAAATTTCTTCAACAAATTTTTTGCATTTTGTTTTACTCGATAATTTGAAATTGTTGATGATATAATGCGTAGTACATAAAAATGTAAGTAAATAAACAACATAACGGTTGCTTGAAGAATTTTTATTTATATGATAAATATATATAATATATATACATACTTATATAATATCATGTTTATTTACATATCGTATATCATGTCACTAGTGAATGAATGATAAGAGTATAGATGTATATTATATAGCGCCGTATTTACATACATATATGTATTTTATTCTACTTATAAGAAATTATTCTGTCAATGGAATATTTAAATATAATATAATATAATATAATATTTAAAATTATATTTACTGTTTTGTACTTAGTAAATTTAATATACATTTACCGCTTAGTATTAAATGGTACTATAGAATATTTGAAAAAGTTTTGGATTGATAATCGTTATGTGAAAGGTTAGAATCTGCTTTTGAAGAATGTACATATAAACATATAGTTTGAATATATGTACAACCCATAGTTCCAGAAGTTATAAAATTCACCCAAATTATTTTAAAATACTAAAATATTAAAAAAATAATATTGTGAGCAGAGTGACAGGCTGTGAACATACTAATGGTTCGTACGGGTATCTAAGAGTTGACAAAGGCAACTGTATTCTTCCTCGTTTTCAGTTTGTTTTACTCGATAATTTGAAATTGTTGAGAATACAATGTGTAGTATAAAAAAATGTAAATAAATAAACAACATAACGGTTGCTTGAAGAATTTTTATTTATATGATATTGATATACATACATACTTAGGTATATTATATAGCGTCGTATTTACATACATACATATATATGTATTTTATTGTACTTATAAGAAATTATTCTATGAATGGAAATATTTTTAAAGAAATATTGCAATGTATGGAGATATACTTATAACAATATAAATATACTATGTGCGCATTAATATAATATTATATTTAAAATTATATTTACTATTTTGTAATTTAATATACATTTACCGCTTAGTATTAAATGGTACTATAGAATATTTGAATAAGTTTTGGATTGATAATCGTTATGTGGAAGGTTAAAATCTGCTTTTGAAGAATGTATAAACATATAGTTTGAATATATGTACAACTCATAGTTCTAGAAATTATGAAATTCACCGAAATTATTTTAAAATACTAAAATATTAAAAACGAGGAAGAGTGCAGTAGAGTAGACTGTGTCAACTCTGGGATACCCGTATGAACGTAATATATCCTATTATAAACCTTGATCATCTTTTAAAAACATTCAGATGTTTTAGTACCGAACTACAGAGATATATTTATGTAAATTATGGAGTTGTATGACAGCTACCCGAATCTATTGCGCCTAGCTTCATTAAATTCCAAGAAATGCAAGAAGCCTAAACCGGCTGCATTAGATCAATCAAATTTTACAAAAGTTTTTGGCATGCAACTCGACACTTTTTCACTAAATTTCAGATAGCTAGATTCAATAGACACTGAGTTATTTTCATTTAAAAAGAGAAGTTGTATGGCAACTACCCGAACCTGTCATATCATCACAACCAAATTTTACAGAAGTTATTGCCATAAAACTGGATTATCATTCGCAAAATTTCAGATACCTAGATTGAATAGACACTGGGTTATTTCCATTTAAAGAAAGAAGTTGTATGGCAGCTACTCGAACCCGGTGGCCGAAAATGCTTTGCTTTATTAACTTCCAAGAGGTGCAAGAAGTCTGAACCGGCTGCTCTAGACCAACCAAATTTTACAAAAGTTGTTGGCATGTAACTCGACACCTCTTTACTAAATTTCAGATTCCTAGCTTCAATAAACACTGAGTTATTCTCATTTAAACGGAGAAGTTGTATGGCAGCTATCCGAACCCGCCGCACCAACACAACCAAATTTTACAGAAGTTGTTGCCATAAAACTTGATCATCATTTGGAAAATGCAGAAACCTAGCTTGAATAGATACTGAGTTATTTCTATATAAAAAAAGAAGTTGTATGGCAGCTACTCGAACCCGCCGACCGAAAATGTTGGATTTAAATAGCAAAACTAACAATTTTGCAAAAGTGACGTAAAAAAAATTTCAGCCTCCTAGCTCGTTTATTTTTTGAGTTATCGTGCGGACGGACGGACGGACGGACGTACAAGGCTTAATCGACTCAGAATTCGATTCTGAGCCGATCCATATCTTTGACACTATATCTAGCTCGGCTCCTTTAAGGTGTCACAAACGTAATGGCAAATTTATTATACCCTTGAACATAGTTCATACGGGTATAAAAATAATATTGTAAGCAGAGTGACAGACTGTGAACATACTAACGGTTCGTACGGGTATCAAAGAGTTATCAAAGGCAACTGTATTCTTTCTCGTTTTGTGATGAAATCTATAATAGATGGTTAAAACTATATTGTTCCACCTTAAACGGTGGGGAAGTTTTGTAAAAATATGGAAAACAGAGTAAACTGATATGCAAATTTTTCATATTATTTTTTGAAATATATACTAAAAAATTAATTCTAACTGTCATTTTATATCATCACTTTGAAGATTTTAAATTTTAAATTTTTATATTTAAGATTTTTATTTTTTGAAATTTTGTAATTTGTTAAATCTTTTTAAGATTTTGTAATTTTAGGAGTTTTATTTTTACCATTTTAGTGGAAATGTACCGAAATGGTAAAAATACAATTAATTCAGTATTTAGATTTTGTATGACGAATTATCTCTTTCTTCTTGTTCTTATTTTAAATTTCTAACTGACACATTCTAATGCAGATAAGCAGAGACAGAGACAAGCATATCTGAATTTCTAAAATTATGCTTGTCTGATACTATGGTACAGGTTAAATATTTTTATTTTAAATTAGAATTATTCTATTTTAACGGTTTACTACAGTTTTTAAACTATTGTGAATGACAGCTGTTAAAACGGTATAATTTTAGAATATTTTGTATAGATAGATGGTTTATTACTTAAAAATATTTTCATTATCAAAAACTCAATTATTCAAAAAATAATATATTTAAGAAAATCCCAATTTTTAAATTCTCTAAACCATAATAATTAAAAAGTTTTATTTTTAATTAAATAAAAGTGACCTTGAATTTTTTTAAATGGAAAATTGTTAATAAAAAACAAAATTCACTTAAAAGAATTTCCTGGAAAAGACAGAATTTTATATCAAAATTTTTCATTTTAATTGCCAAAGCAGATTTGATTTATTAAATGATAATAAAATTTTTAATGAAAATCACCCTCAAAATTATTTCAATTTAGCAAGGATCTAAAACAATTATTATTTTTTTGATTTAAAATCGCTTTTCCAAACCCAAGAGAGTTTTTTTGAATCTTACAAAAAAAAAAAACAAACAAACACAAAAATAAAAAATAAGACTTAATGATCCGTTAGAGATGATGTCTGCAATATTTGCATGAGAAGAAGTAATCGTAAATAGAGGAAACAGTATTAAAGTGGCGAGACTTTAATAAGTTTTTGATGGGTCATCTATCATAGTTGACCTCCGTTATACAAAACTATAGAAAGAAAAAAAATCAATTAAATAAAATGAAAGTATTTTGATAATTTTTATTTTGTTAGTTAATATTTAAAATTTTGAAGCAAAGCAGATATTTTAGTAAAATATTCTTTTGTTTACGGAATTGATGTCATGAATAGTTTTTAATTCTGCTTTTTTATAAGAGCAGAAATGTTTAACTCATGTTTAACCAAATGACTTATTATATAATATAACTTTTATTCAAAAATATACTTGGATTAAGATGTACGTTGATTCAAGTAAATTTGTAAATTTTGAGAGTTTGCAGTATAACCTGAGCTATATACCGGATTTGAGTTTAAAAAGATCCAAATGTATACTTATATTTCTTGACCTGAAATAAGGTAATTGGCTGGTGTTATAACGGGCCATTGTCTTATCGATAGATATGCAACAAGATAAGGTATGAATGTGTATCTTAACTGAAGATTTTGCAGAGGAACAGATGCTATAGAGAGCGTGCAGCACTTCTCTGTACCTGTTTTAGTCTGTCAAGAAAAAGGCAGACATATCTCAGAATAGTTTCTTTTTTCATAAGTGATCTTCGAAGATGAGAAGCTTCAAAGGTCTTTCGTCAGAAAAGATGTTATCGTTGCATATATCTGAAGAAATTCTAATTCTGGTCGAATAGGTTTCGGAAATGCCAGTCGATTTCATATTTTTTTTAGTTTTTAAACAAAACTTGTAACTTCTAAGTTTTCGTATATTCAAAGATTATTTTATTGTGGTCAGTACAACCGCTAATAGTTCCGTTTTTTTTTTCCTTTTATTGTTTTTTAATTGTAAAATTCTGTACCACATTAACTTTTAATTGTTTTTGTCTCTTCTTCATCATGGAATTCACATTATTTTATTTGTTTTTTATTTTTAATTTACTCTCAACATTTTTACTTTTAAATTAACTGTTTATTTCTTTAAATTTGCTAAAAAAAAATATAATTGAAGGAAAAAAAATTATGCAATTAGTGTTTTTTTTTTGTCTTAAAAATTTTCTGTTGTTTTCTTGACTTTAAATACGAAAGTTTCTTTTGACTGGTCATTATCCAGCGAGTGCTGAAAATTAAAAAGGAGTGATGATGAAAAAATTATAAAAATAATATTAGTTTTAGTTAGGTTCCAAGTTTAGTTCATTCCAGTTAAAAGTTTTTTACATTTTTTTATATTATATGTATTTAAAGCTCTTAAATTTCCTTTATTCGCTATTAGCGTTAATGCTTCTATTGCTGCTGCTGTATTAAGGACTATGATAATAAATATATTCGAATGGTGATAATAATGATTAAAGTACGGTATGGTGATGATATAATTTGTTGTTAATGACGTTGCTGATGTTGATAATTTTGATAATAGTATTGATGATGGTGATGAGGGAATGATTGTAATTGTTATGGTGGTGATGATTGTAGTAGTAATAGTTTTATATTTTGGAAATTTGATTGAAAAAACATTGTAAAGAACCAGTTAATTTTTTTAGTTGGTTTGTTTTTTTTTTAATACTAACAGCGATTTTTAAATTCGTTTAATTAGGGATCCAATTAGCAAGTGGACTATCAACATTTTTTATTTGCTTTTTAAGTTTTTCCTTTGTTTTGGTATTTATTTTGATTTTCGTTTGCGTCTTTATATAATTATATGTATTAGATACTGGTTCAGTTTTTAAATCTAGGAACAAAAAAAAAATTAAAATATTATATTTAGGATCGAAAGTCTGATGATTCTTTTTAGATTGTTTTAAGCGATTTTCTATAAGTTTCAGTTTTGTTTTTTGTTTGTTTTTCTCTTTGAGAAAATTGATTTAAAAAAATTTTTTAGTTGGAGATAAAACCTGTTATTATGACGATGATAAGTTTTTTAGAGAATTTCAAAAAATTGGGAGAAAATTATATTTGAAAAAAGCAGTAAAAAATTTGTGGATTAACAAAAACAATAAAATTTTTGATCATGCAATCTCAAATTTAACTATTGATTAGAAGAGAAGATATGATTAATTTTTATATTTTAAATTGAAATAATTTTAGGATTCTTTATACCTGTACAAGTCTCCTATACTAAATATAGTCTCTATAGTCTCCGGCATATTAAAATTTCACCCCCATTTGTAACACATCGGAATAAGTATTTAGTGCAGTTATAGACTCAATTGTATGGATCGCATAAAAAAATCGACAAATAAGTCAATTGAGTTTTATTTGCACGCCTGTCAGTTGTTCAAGTAAATATACTTATTTAAAGAGTTCCTTCACGTATTTAATAACTGACAAGAGTAAGTGTATTTTTCCTCGTTTTTCTTTTTGTTTTCATAAATAAAACAAGGTAGCAAGTAAACCAATGGTTTTTAAATGCATACATTTCCAAAAGACAATACAAAGGGTTTAGAATTGTGACTCTGCACCAAAATTTTAAAATTATATGTAATAAGAACAAATGTGAAAATAGGAATTTTGTAAAATTTTGAGGAACTATAAGTCCGGAACCCTACATAACTAAGAAAATCTGTTAACACACATAAAAAAATATTACTGCAGGTGAAATTAAAAAGTTGTGCAGATGTCTAAGTTACAGGTGTTTAAAAATAGCAAATTTTCAATTTTTGAGCTTTTTGATAGCTCAAAATAAACTGGGGGTGGTCCAAAAAAATTTTCAGAGCAAACTTATAAATACTAATTCTAAAAATTATATAAGATATACGCATTTAAAAATAGGGCTTTTTCATAGTTTGAGGAGCTATAGCTAAGTAATGGATGGGGCTATATGAAAAAGTTGTTCTACAACATTAATTTTTTTATGAGACCTGTCCATTGTTAAAAGTTTTTTCCTCTCTCTTTAACCGTGTAGAAGCTTTGTAAAAAGACGAACGGACAAACAGAGTGAAACTAATAGCCACACTTTTTCAAATTTTTTTTGGAAATGTGCTAAAAAGAAAATTATAGAAGTTTAACCAAATGTATTTTAATCAATGCTATAAATCAATTCTAACTAATCCTATTGTAATCAATCATATTGAAACTCCTTAAATTTATGGAAGTTAATTTTTTGGTTGACGTTTAAGCAATTCTTAAATTCCATATTCAACGATTTCAATATTTCTCTAGCATAGTCAAAAAACAAATTAGTATAAAATAAGATTTTATGAATTAAAATGGTCTTATAAACTAACTAAGTTCTAACTTTTAATGTCCATTTAAAATCCATTTTATATATTTTCGGATCAGTATTCGTTTTTCTGAACAGCTGCGAATAACGTTTCTTCAAAAGAAAATAAAATTTCTTCCTCAGAAACAGATTTTATTCCACGCCTGTTTAATTTTTCATTGGAAAATTAATCGTATTGAATTAACGAATCGCTATAGCTTCAGCTTTAAATTTAGTTTTCACTTTTCCTTAAAAAAATAATAGCTCAACTAGAGCAAGAATAACCACTTATTCTTCACTAACAGGAGAAGCATCACTTACTAATTTTATTAGAGTGATGTGATGATGATGAATTCAGTTTTATTCTTAATTTAATATTATTATTATTATTTAATAATTTATTTTGCTGAAAGCAAAAGCAGAATAAGAATAAATTAATTCATCAAAAATAGCTAAAAAATTATTTAACATAATATTCAACATAAAAATGAATTTTAGTGATCATATTGCCGAAAATTTAATAATTGTTAGTCTCTTCAATACTATGTTTCATCATGCACCAGGCATCTGAATTTAAGAATTAATAACGTTATATAACTCATTGGTACGTCCTCATCTAGAATAGATATACTCCCATTATTTGATCACATCAAAAATTAGAATATTCTTAAGAAATTTCAAAACAATTCAATTAGATTTGTGGTTTGAAATTTACAATAGCAATCTGATGTTAATTTGATTCCCTGTTCAAATTTGAACAAATTAGGTACTGGGTAACGAATTGCTCTCATCACAATGAACCATTGCTATATTTAAATTCATTGACGATATTTTTTGTAGTTTAGTTCAAAATTGTGAAATCCTAGTGTATAATTCACATTAAAACTGTCCTGCTTATTACATCAGAAATGTAAAAGGTGTATGTACTGCAAGGTATAAAACCAAATAAGATAAATTCAAGGCAATAAATAATTTCTTAAAATACAAGTTTCGGTTACTTTTTAATTTTCACTTTTGTAAAAAATAATTCTTATAAACTGTAATTGTGAAATTATTACTTTAATCATAACAGTTATTAGTTATAACAGAAATGCAGTAGTCAAGGTATGTTAAATTCGATGTCCTGTTGCATATAGACACACAGATATAGATTTTATATTTTACTGTTAATCATTTAATAATCTTTACTTATATAAATTGCACAATCTTATAATTTGTATAAGATTAAATTTTTAATTGGCTTTATTATATTTTTAAAATAAAGATCATCATTGGAATATTATTGAGTTAATCTTATTTGAATTCCTTTAATAAAATTTATTATTATTGCCTATAGCAAAAATTGAATTAATTTTCTTTTATCTTTTAATGACTTGACACACGCTTAGAATATATTTGTAACAATAATTTCTGTATCAAACTTTTTTTTATTTTGACTTTATCAAAAATACATTTTAAATATAAAATCCAAAATGAATAAAACATAACAATAAGCACACAGGAGCTATTTAGGTTTTTTTAGGATATTCTAGAAAAGTTTTTTTATAATTTTTTATATATGGCTTATGTTCTAATACAATAAAAGAATCTTTATTTAATTTATTATTTGAAGGTGGTTTTGGAATGTCCAGTTCACTTTTATCTTTTTATTTGTTAAAACTTTTTATTTTTAAATTTTTTATTTTTATTATAATGATGGGTTCTTCAGATTTAAGAGATATGGAATAATTTTTAGTTTTATTTTTTTTTTTTTTTATTTTACTACGCTTTAAAATTCCAATTTTATAAACTTTTTGATTAGTAATTCTCTTGAAAATTTCGGACACGTTCTTTATTTTCTGTCCTTTTCAATTAATATGTTTTTTTTTGTTAAAAATTTTTGTTTTTATTATTATTGTATAAAAAATTTCTTTTGAAACTTCCTTAAAAATTTCATATTTTCTAATAGAATTAAATAAAAAAAAAAAAAAAACAATAAAACAAATATTAAATAAAATAAAAAAAAAAACGAAAAAAAAAAAAATGTTTTAAACTCTATATAAAAATTTAATATTTTTTTTTATCGAGAAAAACTAAAAATGAAAATAACAAGTAACAGGACACGTACTACTAAAAATATAAAGGAATAGGTATATTAATCAGTGGTAATACCCAAATATTTGATAAGTGGTACCATTTTTTATTAAATTTAATTTTTAAAAATATTCGAAAATCTTACACGTGATAGTGATAGGAAAATCGAAATGAATGACAAAATATGAAAAATGACTATGTATTATATAATTTTGATAAGTGAAATGCAGCTAATATTTGACCCCTATATAAGAGCTATATTTTAAGTTTTGTTGGTAAGCTTTTGTTTATAATTAAAACTTTATCAAATAAGTTTTCCAGCTCAAGAATCGAACGAAATCGAAATTGATATTAAAAATATGTATTCGATTAATCAAAAAAGGACGAATTATTTAAATCTAACTCTACTACCTATAGATATATATTGAAATTTTAATTCTATCCAAATAAGATATTTTTTATCCACATAATGTTCAGGCGTGGCTGTAAATGTCATAAGGGGGAATAACTCTTACGACGTGTATGGGATTCGAAAACACACTCCCTCGGCGTTTACAGCGCGTATGGATACGCTCTTACTTACTAGGCGACCGAGACCCCTGCTTTTTTTAAATTCAATATAACCATTTCCTGTCTGTATTAAAAGACAAGGGCTCAATAACATGAAAAAGTAGTGATTGAAGTTTGTTTATTTATAGAAGCAATATAAATATAGAAGCAAAATAAATATGACTGGCCATATTAGTTTCGATTATATAATATATAGAAAATATAATGGAAAAATATAAAATAGTCAAAAAGAATGTTAAAGAAAATTTAAATCAAAAAGCAATTTAAAAATCTTAAGGTTCTATAAATAGTGCTAACTTATAGCTATTTGGTCCTATGTTTATTATATTTATATGAATGTTTTGTTTATTATATAAGCTTTTAAAAAAAAAAAAACATACTTAAAAATAGATGGACCTACAAGAGAAATGATGTGCAGCGCTTTGTAATTTGCATCAGGGGAAAACAGATCTGTGATATCATAACGGGCGCAAACTTTCCTAAAATTGCATCTGTATCATTTTTTATTTGCTTACATATACAGTTCACATGTCTAACAGATAAAGGATCTATAAACTATATCGAATAGTATTAATACTATAAACATAAAACAAGAGAAATAAATAAATTTTAAAAATTTGATACGTAATAATAAAAGCACCACCAATCTCGAAAGTTCGAATATACTTTCCTTCTTTTGTAATATCTATTATTTTTAAATCTCATTAAGTGATCCAAATTAAAGGACATAAAAAAGTAATATTTAGCGAACACAACTTTAAAAATTGTTTTAGAAGTTTCAGAGAAGCATAGATATAGATATTATATAAGTAAGGTAGATATGGCATTTTAACTTTGGAGCAAAATTAAGCTAAGATTAAGTTCATAGTAGTATATGAAAGTTTTAAACATACATACTTAGGAAAAAGAGGAATATTAGTCGAATACTTCCAAATTCTAAATTCGAAAAATTATTTTTTTTTCTGTAAAATTAAAGTTTTAGTACCTATACTGTTTAGTTCTCTTTATTTTTGATAAGTTTAGACTTAGGAAATCTTAGACTATAATTATTTTTCGAAGATCCAGAAAAAATGTAGACATCCGGAAAACTATTAAGTTACATTGTTTTCCCTACGTTCCCTAAAATATGATAGGGAATTGAAGCCCCCTATTCTTTTCAGATTAGGTGGGAAGCTCAGAACTTATGCATATTTTTTAATTTTTTAATTAATGCTAATGGATTATCCTAAATTCAGATTCATTTTAAAGTAAAGTAAATATGAATAGGTATATAAAAAATGGATTTAACAAAAAAGTATTGAATACTAGTGATCGCCTATGATGTTTGTTAAATTGAACTTTGGTTAAAGCTTTAAGATTTTCATTAATTTTTTAAAATATTTATAGAATTTTTTTTTTAATTTCATAAAAGTCATTGTGAAGTACAACTGAGAACCTATTAATATTTGTAGGTACGTTTTTTTTTGTGAAAGCTTTTATAACAAAACAAAACACCCACTAGAGAAAATAAATAAATATAGAAAAAAAGAAATAGAAATAGATTGAGGTTTAGTAGAAGAAGCTAATATCCAAAAGGTATCTTACAATATGTATGTACGTACATAAATTTGATGTCCTGTGCTTTTTTATGTTACATATATACATATATATGTATATACATATAATTTTTTTTAATTTTATTTTGATTTTCTATCAACTCAATACTGTTAGGTATTTTCAATGTATTTTCAATGTTAGGTATTTTTAAAAATAAATACTGTTATTGTTGTTGCGGTTGTTTTAGACAAATATTTACAAAGTTCAGTTGTTTTGTTATTCAGCCACGTGTTCGCATGTCTTTTGTATTTTGTTTTTCTGTTTTGGATCGTATTAAAACAAAATTAAATGCAAAAACAAAATTTCTTAAAAAATTGATTTTTTTTGACTGTTTTTTAACTTTTAAAAACTTTAAATAAAATATTATGAAAAAAAAGATAGATTTTCAAGGACTTAATTTAATTTTTTGACTGCTTGGTTTAAGATGTAATTTTTGTAAAGAAAAAAAATCTTATTTTTGATGTAATTATGGAAAAAAAATGTTAAAAAAAACACTGCAGCCCTTGTTTTGCTTATAGATACAAAATGAGTAAGTTGTTTATGTTAAAAATTTTTATATGATGGATTTTTGTTTTATATTCTTTTTTGTGAAATATGTGAACACCAGTACAAAAAATATATGCTTTTTAATATTACCTAACTCTTAAGTATTATTAGCTTTATGTAGTTGTATTATATATTTGGATAACACCCGATTGAATTTTGAACCCAGAATCTGTTAATTGAAAAACTGACTACAAGCACTTGAAGTGACTTCATGAATTGTCAGATAACATTTTGAAATTTTATCCAGTTATCTCAAAAAAGTTTATTATGTATTTTGTCAAATAAGTTCAATTATTTTAAAAATTTCAATTATTTTAAATCATATCTATTCGAAGCTCCAATTTTCTGTAGAATTATTAAAATATGACAATGTAATAAAAATATAAAAACAGTGTTATGCTTATTTAAGGGCAAATATTTTACTATTAACATTTACTCCAAGCAGATAGAATTTCCTTTTTTTTTTTTACAATAAACTAAACGATAGGAACGGATTCCTAGTTATTAGGAAAATTGGATGTGAAAGAAGAATTAGTGGGAAGATTGGCAACGAACCTATAAAGATTCGTTTTAAATTTTTGCAAATTGTAGTACGGAACGTTATTGACAGAGGGGAACGCATTAGATGGAAGCATGTTCCACATCTTAGTTCTCACAACAAATGAGTTTCCATAGCCAGTTTTAAACCATCTTGGAATTTTCACAGTGTAGAAATGAGCACTTGCTGTTACGTTGGAATTGTTTAAGAGGAGGCATCATTGATTTAAGTTCAATAGAGCAAGTGTCATTACCTACAAGATATCTATAAAACAAACAAATAGGTCCAATATTACGACGAGAGTTAAGTTGAGTAAGTGTTACTTGTTCGACAGAGTCGCCTATTAAGCGTAAGGCGCGGTTTTGGGTTTTGTCGAGGTACCTCAGAGAAGTTTGGAATTCGCCAGCCCAAATGTGAGAGATGTACTCCATCTTAGATCGAATATAGGCTTTATAGATATTAGACAGATCCTTTGGAGAGAAATATGTTTTGCAGCGGGACAGAAAACCCAAACATTTGGCAGCACTTTTACCTGAATGAAAAATATGCTCATTCCACAGCATTTTTTGATTTAGCTGCAAACTTAAAATGCTTAGACTTTTTGATCGCTCTATATTTTCTCCTTGGAATCGCAGAATTGGGTTAAACTGATTTCTTTTGCAGGAAAACAGGCAGCTTTGAGTTTTTGAGGTATTAAACTCAACTCTATTAGTTTTACCCCAATTGACTATTTTAGCTAAATCATGGTTAACTAAACTAGCCATGATATTTCTTTTCGAACTGATTGCGGTAGGTATGACATTAGAATTCTTAAGGAAATCGTAGGATGCCACTAGAGTGCTGTCGTCGGCGAAGATATGAATTGGATTGAAGAACCCCAGCGTTTATTTCTAAAGTGTCAGACATAAAACTGTCGACAAGGACACGAATACGATGATTCGAAAGAAAATCCTCAATAATTTGCAGAAAGGATTACCAAGACCAATAGCTCGCCATTTGTTCAAAAGAGCAGAATTTTACATTAAAAAGATAATAAGAGATAAGAATAGTAATAGAAAAGATTTTGATACAGCTACTTTCTATGAACATAATACAATCAAGAGAATAATAATTTTGCCATTTCGTTTGTAATACCTTAAAGTAGATGAGAAAGATATGGAAAAGTATGTATAATCTTGTTCAAGATTAAGATCTAAGTTAATTTAGCAATGTACATCCGATCATCCTTTCACGCAATAACTGAAAAGATAGCTTAAACTAGGATTGGGGATACTGAACTTCGATTTCGTCTTTATAAAATATTATTAGTTTCGTTACTGAAATCGAACAAGTTCAAATGGCATGTTCGAGATTTTGTAATATAATTTCTTTTTTATACGAAAATAATTTAGTGCTCATTGAAGGTATTGTTATAATTTAGTGCTCATTGAGGGAAGGTCATTAGGTATACCTGAAACTCTGCTAGAAGAAGTAAAGTTTTATGCAAAAAATGTCTGCAAAATTTGGTTAGTCTAACATAAGAAGTAGGGGTAGCTTCGAAATTTATATCCTTCCTTATTATCTTGATACTTAATTAATTAGGTTAGACATCTGAAATTTTGTAAAAATGATTAAATTTTATGGTAAAACATAGCAAATGTTCATGTGGATATCTTAGAATTGACATATTCAATTATTCACTCTTTCTCGTTTTTAAATAAAAAAAAAGTTTAATTGGATTTTATATCTTTTCTATGATTATGTTTAAAGTTTTCTATTATTGTATAGATATTAAAGGTCAGAATTTGAATTAACTCTTATATAAGATTACCCTTTCTAAAGAAAAACAAAAACAAAGAATTTTGGGAACTAATAAACCTGGTCAAATCAAAGATTAATATTTATTAATCAAATCAAAGATTAATATTTATAAAGAAGAATATTGGTAAAGATTTTATCTTAAAATTAAAATTAAAAGTTATTGTAATATCTATATAGGTATATATTTCTATATAGGTCCATATTATGTATATTTTGTTTAAAATCTTGAATCTAAATATTTTATTATAATTTTGGTTATTTTATGATTTTAATTTTAAAACATTATATTATGGTTTGAATGTTTTGTTTTTAGTATGTACTATTTTAAATTTGTATGAATATAAAATTTAATATTCGATAATAATAATGTGACAGCATCTTGTATAATAGAACCGATTAGAGGCAAATTCCCATACTTAAATTGTTATATTTTTAACATTAACGTTAAAATTTTTAACATTAAAAACATTAACGTTTAACGTTAAAATTATCAAACTGGTCGCAAGTTCTATACCGAATATTTTTTCAATCTAAAAATTACAAAAATATGTTAGATTATTAAAATTTAATAAATATAAAATATCTATTTATTCACATTTATTTAGAATTTGAAATTTTATTTTGAGATAAGTAAGATGAGTGATTTTCCAGATAGGTTAATTTACTATAAGAGATTGTAAAGGGAAGAATTTGTTTTTGTCTTTTTATACCCTACACATTAAGTATAGGGTATATTAACTTTGGTATGGTGTTTGTAACCACCAAAAGGAAGCGAGTTAGGTATAGACATGTATATATATTCTGAATCAGGATCACCTCCTGAATTGATTTAGCGATGTCCGTCCGTCCGTCCGTCCGTACGCACGATAACTCAAAAAATAATGATGCTATCTTGATGAAATTTATACTGTAGGTTAACAATGACTAAGGTAAGGCGGGGATTGTAAATGTGCGAAATCAGACCATGCGTTCGAGTACCTCCCATACAAATCCCAAAACCGAATAGGCATATATTCGAAACTAATAAAGTTATAAACTTCAAATTTGGTACTAGGGTGTTGTTTCCTAAATTCCTTATTTGTCGAAAATTTGAGATGAATTGGAAGAGCTGTTCGGGTACCTCCCATACAACTCCCAAAACCGAACAAGCATAAATTCGAAATTAATAAAGATAGAAACTTCAAATTTGGTACTAGGGTGTTGTTTCCTGAATCCTTGATTTGTCCCAAATTTAAGATGAATTAGAATGGTTGTTCGGGTATCTGCTACACAACTCCCAAGACCAAACAAGTAATATCTTCGAAATTAATAAATATATAAACTTGAAATTTGATATAAGAATATGTTCTACCCTGTTGATGTATCTAAAATTTGAGATGAATTGGGGTGGTGGTCCGCGTGCCGTCACACAGTTCCCAAGACCTAACAAGCATATTTTCGAATTTAATAAAGGTAGAAATCTGAAATTTTGTACAAAGGTTGTAAAAGCATTTATTTTTTTAGATTAATTATATTAAATACCTAACTAAAATAACTTATGGATTTTTAATTTAATTTGAATTTTTTAGGTGTAGGGTATAAATAAGTCGGTTGCATCGACTTACTGTTACTTTTACTTGTTTTTTTTAAAAAAGGTATCAAAAGGTTTATGTTTCCTATTAGAAAATTTTGATAAAAGGTAATATTGAATTTTGTGCAAAACTGGAAATATACGATTAATTGTATGAGAACGCATAAATTAAAGCTAGGGATTTATGTTAAAAAATGTAATAAAAATTATATGTCTCTTACGGTTTTTTATGCAAAACAGCAGTTATTAAGATAAAAAGACAACTACACAACTATGGAAACTAGTAACTTTGTTAAGATATTCATATAAAAGCTTATAGTTTTTACTTTGTATCGATATTTAAACGGATCATTTTATGTTGCACAGGAACGAAGATATTAATATGCTTTTAAATTCTTCTGATGGAAACTTAATAGGAAGCCATTACCAATAGTTTAGTGATTAAGACAAAATATCTTACCGAAGGGAAATCAATATGCTCAATTTTAATTCCAAAAAAAAAACGAGGAAGAATACAGTTGCCTTTGTCAACTCTTAGATACCCGTACGAATAGTTAGTATGTTAACAGCCTGTCACTCTGCTCACAATATTATTTTTTTAATATTTTAGTATTTTAAAATAATTTGGGTGAATTTTATAATTTCTAGAACTATGTGTTGTACATATATTCAAACTATATGTTTATATGTACATTCTTCGAAAGCAGATTCTAACCTTTCACATAACGATTATCAATCCAAAACTTTTTCAAATATTCTATAGTACCATTTAATACTAAGCGGTAAATGTATATTAAATTTACTTAGTACAAAATAGTAAATATAATTTTAAATATTATATTATATTATATTTAAATATTCCATTGACAGAATAATTTCTTACAAGTACAATAAAATACATATATGTATGTAAATACGGCGCTATATAATATACATCTATACTCTTATCATTCATTCAGTAGTAACATATACGATATGTAAATAAACATGATATTATATAAGTATGTATGTCAAGTATGTATATCAATATCATATAAATAACAAGGTAGAATGTAAACCAACGGTTTTTAAAAGCGCACATTTCCAAAACTCAATACAAACTGTTTAGAAGTGTGACTTACACAAAAATTTGAAAATTTCATGTAATAAGAAAAAATGTGAAAATAGGACATTTTTGAAATTTTGAGGGGCCGTAATTCCGGAATCCTATATAACTAAGAAAAGCCGTTAACACAAGTAAAAATATATTATTGAACCTTTAATTTTCATGTCTTGCCGAAGAAAAATTTTTACAGGTGCCTAAGTTACAGGTGTCTAAAAATAGCAAATTTTCAATTTTTGAGGCGTAATAACTCTTAAAGAGGGGGTGTCACCAAAAAATTTTCTGAGGAAACTTATACTAATTCTAAAAGTTCTTTCTTGTCTCAAAATTTCAGGTTCCTATCTAAAGGGGTGCCGGAGTTATGAAAAAAGAAATTTCATGCAAAATGTGGTTTTCACATAACGGTAAATTTAAATCGTAAATTACAAAATATTACATAATTTTGATATTGTTTTATATAGATAATAAAATTTTCCATCTTCTGCCGGTTTTAGATTGCAAAACTATTACGCAGAGCCCGAGATATATACATCTGAAAATGGGGCTTTTTCGCAATTTTGAAGAGCTGCAACTTTGGAACCCTTTACAACTAAAATAAACCTTTAACACACGTAAAAATATATTATTGTAGCTTTAATTTTTACATCTTGCAGAAGTACAATATGTAGGAACCTGTACAAGTAAGTTACAGGTGTTTAAAAATAGCAAATTTTCAATTTTTAAGCCCTAATAGCTCATAAACAGGGGGTGGTCCAAAAAAATTTTCTGAGCAAACTTATACTAATTCTAAAAGTTCTTTCTTGTCTCAAAATTTCAAGCTTCTATCTAGAAGCGTGCCGGAGTTATGAAAGTAGAAAAATCATGCAAAATTTGGTTTTCACATAACGGTAAATTAAAATACTAAATTTAAAAAAATTGTATAATTTTGATATTAATTTACAAAGATAAAAGAAATACCTGTCGAATGACGTTTTCAGAGTGAAAAAATCTTAAGCAGAACATAAGATATATGCATTTAAAAATAGGGCTTTTTCAAAGTTTGAGGGGCTGTAGCTCCGTAATGGGGGGGGCTACATGAAAAAGTTGTTCCACAAAATTATTTTTTTTATCAGACCTACCTATGGTTAAAATTTTTTTTCTCTATCTTTAACGGTGTAGAAGTTTTGTAAACAGACGGACGGATGGACGGACGGACGGACGGACAGAGTGAAACTAATAAGCACATTTTTTCAAAAATTTTTTGGAAATGTGCTAATAAAAATTCTTCAAGCAACCGTTATGTTGTATATTTATTTACATTTTTATGTACTACGTATTATATCCTCAACAATTTCAAATTATCGAATAAAACAAATGCAAAAAATTTGTTGAAGAAATTTGTTAGAAAATTTGAAAAAATCAAGTAACACTTTCGTCAATTATAAAGTAACCCTATATTATTAAAAAAAGTTGTTACCAGAAATAAGAGTATGATGTTGAAGCTTTAATTTTTGTGTATTACTTCAAAAAACTTCTAACAGGTTTTCAAGTTACAGGTGTACAGGTGTTTAAAAATAGAAAATTTTCAGTTTTTGACTCCTTACAGCTCCTAAACGGGGGGTGATACAAAAAAAATTTCTGAAATGACTCATACTTATTTTCAAAGATCTAACTTCTGTAAAAATTTCAAGTTTCCAACTTAAACCGTTTAGAAGACAAAAGGGTTAAAGGATTCTGCAAAATTTTAGTTTCGCATAACGGTAAATTAAGACACCGTATGCCACAAATATATATTTATTGTATATAAACTTTTAAAGCTAATAAAAGTAATAATCGGTTGGTGTTTTCAAAATGAAGATATACCTTATACAACTCGTGCTATAACAATTTAAATATAGAGCTTTTTTGAACCTTTGGAGAGCTGTAGCTCCGTAACGGGTGGGGCTACAAAAAAAAGTTATTAAAAATAAAATTAATATTTTTGTGAGATCTATCAGTAGTTAAAATTTCATAGCTCTATTGCAAAAAAAATGTGGGGATCTAAAAGTTAGGTGTTCGAGAGCTACCCTAAGGCTTGGTCCAAACTCAACCAAAAAAAATAGGGAACCTACAAATTACTCCAAGAATATTTTGTGTAAATTTCAAGATTCTAGCTTTCTTAGTTTTTGAGTTAGCGTGCTGACGGACGGACGCACGGACATAGCTCAAAAGTCTTAGAATTTTTTTCTGATCCGAACCATACCTTTGAAGGTATATCTAGCTCGCTTATTTCGAGGTGTTACAAACGGAGGAGTAATTTTATTATACCCGATCCTATCGTACGGGTATAAAAACAGTGCTGTTTTGTCTAGCCGAAAATTAAGACTACAATACCTACCTTAATAATTTATGAAGAGGTTTTGAAACATACTAAACAACTTGGGAATAGAACTAAGTCAAAAATAAAGTTGGATTAACCATATTTTTGGTGTAGTTGATCTAGATGTCTGGATTTCCTGTTATATTTAAAACTTTCTTGTCATCTTCCGATCGTCTCAATATCTAATAATGCACATATTATTAGGCAGAAGTCTCTAAAAGAGCAATTTAATTTTACAATAAAGTGCCAAATAGAACAATTAATTATCCTAATATCACATCAATGCGCTCTTCACTGGACTTCCTACCTATAGTAAGTTCTCTTTCTCTGTTTTACAGATATCTGCTACGAGTGGGAACTTGTTCTGACAAAATAAATAGTCTGATGCGTCCACTCAAAGTTTTCCATAAAGAAACGAGGTGCGTATCCGTTGTCCATCCTTATGTAGTTCAAATTCCTAGACGGCGAAATTCTGCATCTAGAAATTCATTTGTGGCTCGAGTACGGAAAATATAGAACCTTCTTCCTACTTAATTGTTCCTTATAATTGGGGGTGTTTACATTTACAATTTAAATAGGTATAAGGAGAATGTTAACACCTTCTTTTATCACATTCCTCCAAATCTTAAAACTATTTTTACTACATAATAGCAAAATTTTTCTTTTCCTAAACAGTGCAATAGTCCAATAATATTTGGTCCTCTAACCCATTATTTGCTCAAAAACGAAGGTGGTGTTTAATGGATTAACTCTTAGACGTTGTTAGAGGAATCGTGCTCGTATCGCTTCACTTCAGCGTGTTTCGATGATTCCCATCTAATCCCGTAAAAGAAAAACATACAGATTCAGGTAACTGACATACAACTTCGAAATTTATATAAATATATTTTGTTCGGTTCAGACAGATATTTGAAATTTTATAAAAGATAAATACATTTTAGAAAATTACATTCTATGAAAACTGTTTGGTGTAATACTTATCATGGTTTAATACAACTCAAATTTTTCTATAATATTATGATAGCTAAATTCGAAGAAAGGTAGTCCCGCATGGTCAGCTTTATACTCTTTGTCGTTTCATATAAATCTTAAAAAATATTTAAGTTCTAAAAATGCTGTATTATTAGTTCAAGATTCCATAGAACGGTAGCTGTAAAAAAAAGCTGAAAATATTGACAAATTAAATAATGCACAAAACATTTATAGTTGCTTTTAAAATAATATTATTCATTGCTTTCATATTGCTTAACCTTTGGGTTTTTTTTTATTTTAGTTCTAATATAATAGACGATAGTTTTTTAGTAGCCTTTTTTTAGTAATAATTATTGTATGTAGTATGTACCTACTAATTTACAATGAAATATTTTAATGAGTTCCTTACAATTATTATTATTTTAATATTATTTTTTATATTTTTTTTTAATGAAGATTATTTAACTATTTATTATCTCTTCAACAATGTATCAATGTTTTCCTATTATACTAAAATTATTGATCATTATCAAACTACTTTGTTACAAATTTTTATTTTTCTTTTAAAAGAAAAACTTTTAAAGTACTTTAAAATATTATCACTTTAAGAAGCACTCATATTTTATACTACTCATAAAAAAAACGACTCAAAAGAAAAAAAAATAAAGTTATTATTATTGGACAATATTATTTTCAAATTAAATGTAATAAAACTTCAAAATTCTAAATGTTAAAATGGAAAAACAAACAAAACAAAAAAAAAAAAATAAACAAATAAAAAGAATAATCTTTTAAATCCTTAAAATATTTTAAGTTTCATTCGAGTAGCATTACAAAAAAAGTTAAGTTAGTAGAAGGAGTTGTAATATTGTACCAGTTTATAGTTCATTGCTCCATCATTTCAAACTTTTTTGTTTATTTAACAAAAATTTAAGGGGGAGAAAAAATTAAAAAAATGATAAGAAAATCAATGACTTTATTACTGCTGATCCCCCAAATTTTTCTAGAAGCTTTAAATTTTTACTTTTTTTTTTTTTTTGTTTTAAAATAACACTTTAACAACTTTTTTACACTTTTTTTTTTTTTGTTTTTTAAGTCAATGTGTACACTTTTTATACAAAATAGTCATATTATCAATTACGTTTTTAAAATATCTGTCTCTTTCTTACATATTATTTCTTTTATCTATGTTATAAGAATAAAAGAAATTACTTTTTGAACAAATTTTTATTATCTCTCACTTTCTTTATATCCCATTTTTTTGTTTTTTTTTTTTTCACTCTAACTTCTTAAATTTTCAGCAAATTCATCTATTTTTATATTTTTTTAATTTTTTTTTTTTAAATAAAATAATTTTTCAAAAATTTAATACATTTTTTATATTATTATATTATATAAAATGTAATATATATATCATTCACTCATTTCATATTATTGAAAATCGAAATTTTGTTAAACCGAAATCTAATACCAAAAAAAAAAAAAGAAAAACGCAAAAAAAAAAAAAAAAAAGCAACCAACCCCCCACAAATAAAATAACATAACATTTATTATTATAATGGTGTCTATATATAATAAAAAAAAAACAAAAAATCAAATAAAATTGAACACAAAAAAAAACAATATCGAAAATGAAGAAAAATCGAAATGTCCTTTAAAAGGAATCATAAAATTTAAGGAACTCTTAAAAATATTCGATGCCATTTTTTCTTCTAAATTCTTTTTTTTTTATACTTTTGATTCATAAATCACACACAACCCTACTAAACACAATCACACAATCTTAGAAATTCTTTTGAAACTTTGTTTCATTCTCTGTCTATCTTTCTTCTTTCTCTTTTCTAATATATGTAGCATATATGTGTAGAAAAAAACAAAAAAAAAAATTCAAACGGGTTTATATAACCAGTTATAAAGCACTCCATTATCCTACAATTGGCATGAACATTAGATCAGAGTACTTGACTTGACTACTACGAATTCTTCTACTACTACAACACTAGACTACAAAATTTTATAGGAAAAATAAGAAAAACAAAAAAAAAAATTTTATTTACACGCTTAATCACAAATTTATATAAATACAAATATTCACACGTACATAAGGTATGCTACATAAACTTTTAAAAAGGATTGTTTTATTTTTTTATTTTTTTTGGTTTTTATTCTGTTTCTGATGATAAGTAACTTATTTGACACTTTAAATCGTTAAATTTTATTACAAGGCGAAAACGAAATAACGACATACCAGATAATAAATAAATTGGTTAGAAGTTGTTCTATACAATGACAATTATAATTTTTTTAAAAATATTTTGCTTAAAATTAAATATAATAAAAAGAAACATTAACTTAAATTTTTTCTCACTTCTGCACTCTTTAAGTTTTTGTTTTACTTCAGAAACTTATTATAGAGTTCCAACTTATAACTTATTATTTGTTCCAAGTTTAGTTTGATCTTTAATTAAACAGTTAAAATTACAATTAAAACCTATTTACTTTCATTTCCTAAGAGTTTTAATCAAAACCTCACTCAAAAAATCTGAAATGGATTTTAAAATGCTTGGGGTGTTTTAAATTCTTGATTAAGTTATTTTTTATTATCGTCTAATGATTATAATAGACAAATATTTTCTTAAGTTATTTTTTAAGGCATTTATTAATTTTATAATGCGAATTAAATCCACTTCATCTCATAATATGTGCATTTAGAATTTTTGTTTTTTTTTTTTATTTTACAAAGATAGATGGAAAGTATCGAAATGCGATATGTTGTCACTAGTGATTGCTAGAGAGAATCAAAATGAGGACGATTCTTCTATCTAAAGTTCATGAGAGTTTAAATCATTTTAACCTCCGTTTTTCACCTAGCAATATGTTGTCGGATATTGAATACTATTGTACAGTTTGGGCAAGGGATGCTTCTGTTAAAAAATAAAAATTACTTCAAGGTTTAATAGGATTATAATGATCGAAGATGCTGACATTCTCATCTTTGAAAGTTGAAAATATAATCATTCACAACTTTTGGGAATAGTTGTGGCGGAAGATGGTTTACTGTTCGCAATATTTGTGTCATAAATGAATTTCTATTCGCTGCATTATGTCATCATATGAACTATATACTTAAGAGTGGGCAGCTAAGGCTCTCCTTCTTTCAATTTGAGAAACTTTCAGTAAAGTCATAAAATTTTTTATTTCTTCGTGTAAAAAGCTGTTCTTTCTAGATATCGGTAAAATATTGTAAGAGATAAAAATTTAATTTTCATCAGAAATTACAATGCTTTTTTATTTTCTATGCGGATGTATTTTAAACAACTTGTGGTATGGTTTAAACTCTTGATTAAGTTATTTTTTATTATTGTCTAATGATTATAATAGACAAACATTTTCTTATGTTGCTTCTTAAGGTATATATTAATTATTCTTCATATCTGAAGAGAAAAAATTATTTAGAACTTTTGTTTTTTTATTTTTCAAAGACAGATGGAAATCATCAAAATGTGATATACTGTAGTGGTTGCTAGAGAGAATCCAAATGAGCACGATTCTTCGCCAAAAGTTCACATGGATTTAACCCTTCTCAACTTTAATTTTCGTTTTGCACCTAGTAATAGGTTAATGGATATTGAATACTATAAGTAAAAATTACTTCAAGATTTAATAGAATAGGCTTAGAATAAGCACCAATAATCATCATTATAAATACATTTTAGAGGAGCTTCATATTCATTTTTAGCAACATTTGATGCTAATGTATTTGTAAAATAAATATTACGATAAGAAATATTTGTTATTATCGTAACAAATAATTGAACATAAATTTGAGATTATTTTAGTATTTCTAGTATTTCAATACTACACTTACCTCAAAAATTGTATGAATATAAAAGAAAAATGATTCAAATCGATTTTAAGTTGAAAAATGTATAAAAGTAAAAGAAATATTAAAAAGTGCCAAGTTCTAGGAGTCATAAAGAGAACTTTATTGATCTGCGTTACATTTGTGTTGTAGTTGTTGTTGATATAAGTTTTTTTTTTTCTGTAGCTTCCACCAGACTTTTTAAACGTTTTCCCATTAGTTTTAATGCTAAACCATCCCTAATAATTTTTATAGATTTTTTTTTGTTTTTGTTATCATTATTGTTATTATTTTTGTTTTTTTCTTTACTTTTATTGTTCGAATGAATCCTTTTTGTAAAAGAGTTTTAACATTGGAAAATTTTGTTTACTGTATATGCTTTTATTTTTTGTTGTTGGGGTTTTTTTTTTTAAATTTTATTTTTCTAGTAATCGATTAAAGTAATAAAAAAGATCTGTGTCACAAAATTTATATCTGAAAATTGCTTTCTAAAATTATTTTGTTGTCTTTGTTTTTTTTGATATTTTTTTCTGTTTTATTCCCCCATCTGTTTCTTTATTTTTTTTTTTTTTTTAAAGAAGTGAATTCATCCTTTTTAATCTTTTATTATTTTGTACTTTAAAGAGACGATTATATTTTTGTCTTTTTCTTTTTTTTTAAAGAATTTTAATTTTTACACACGTTTTCCTTTATTTATTCCTTTATTGGTAGAAATTCTGATATAAAATTTTCATTTTTAACTAACTTTATTATATATATTGATTTTAATTTGGTTAAAATTCTAATTATTTGATATTTACATATTGCATTTGAGGTGAATATACCTTTCAATATATCAAATTCAAATTTGAGTAGAGCTAAAAAAACAAATAAAAAGAAATGTAATGTTTTTTTTTAATATCTATAATTAACTTAAAAGTTTATTTTTTTCTTAAAACAATTCATTTATGCAAATTTGACTTAAAATGAAGTTGTATTAGATATAAAAGTGTGCAGATTTACAATGACTCTTAGAACGATTTTGTGAGCGAACGCACTGTGCACTCAATTAATTCGAATATTTTTATTGGAGTTTTTATTTTAAAACTAAATAATAGCAAAATAAAAGTACAATACAAATGATGTACAATACTTAATCTACATTAGGAACATTTTCAAATTTCCGAAACTTCAACGATTTAATACAGCACAACATCTTAATTTTAAGACAAATTTCCTAATGCGTTGCTGTTATTTTTTCGAATGATAAAGGGCAATATATTTAAATTTTATATTAATCCTAAATTTTTCTATCTATTGTAAAGTTTTGATCAGTGAGATACTGATAGTTATTTAATATTTATATTAATTGATTGATCGTTCTCAACCAGTCTATTTCTTTCCATTAATTTAATTTTTAACTGTAAGATTTTTAATTGAAAATCTTACAGTTAAAAATTAAATGAATGGAAAGAAAATTCCATTTATTTAAAAATTCCAATATTTCAAAATTGAAAAGAAAGCAACATTTAACTGAATGTTATAATAATTTTTATTGACAACTAATTTTAAAAGTAAGTTTAAACTACCCTTCCAAAAAACCCATCCAATGCGAGGGTGTTACAATCTCTCAAAGTTGGAAAAACCTCTATTTTCAATTGTATATATAACTCAAGTTCTGCACAATATTTTTTCAATCTAGCAACTTTGAAAGACAGAACATTTTTTAAGTTTACAAATCAATATAAAAATATATAATTTTTTGAAATTTGGTATTTAAATAACGGTATATATGTAAAACGATATATGTAAAATTTCAATTTCTCCGTATCTTCATCGGAATGCTTTTGTGCATGCATTTTCTTTATCTTCATTAGGAATGCTTTAGATTTTTGAAATTTTGACATGAGAAAAATCTTAGAATAAATTACCTCAGAAAAGTATTTGTTTTAGAGCTCCTCTGTTTTATTATTGCTCAAAGCCGGTGTCAAAAATTTAGAATTCTCTATTTTTACACTCCTGTAACTAGAGCATCTCTGCAAATTTATCGTAACTATAATAATAGTAATAATAATAGCTAATACAGTGGAGCTATCTTTTGTTATATCGTGCAGTAAGGTGTTATTTAATACTGCATGTTGTAATCCACTGGTGGCCCTGACTCTGTAATAAAATAATAATAATATTAATAAGAATACTAATAATAACAGCCGCTACAGTGACAGTGGAGGTTACCTTCAATAATTACCTCATGTATTAAGGTGTTATATACTACTACATGTTGTAACTGTTGTAACGGCTATAATCACTGTTAGTAAATAGTAATAATAATAGGCGGATTCATTGTTTCTCTTAGAGTCCCACTCCCAATTCAATGTTTGCGTATCCATTTCCTATCCTTTTCTATCCTTACACCCTAGCCAATATATATTTAGCAGAGTAAGGGTTTCATCCCATTATTAGGGAGAGGTGGGTTTAGTCAGCAAGAATCTGACACTACCAAGGGGGAAATTCTTGGTGTCTTTGGAAGCTTCCCACCTCCCTTAAGAAAAAAAAAAACAAAACTAGGACATAAAAATTAAATCAGCAATTTTATATTTTTACCATATTGTATTAACGGCTCTGATTTATTATGTACGATATCTTTAAAATTGAAGAAAATAAAACTTAAATTTTGATGCGAAAGAAGTAGAATATGTTTTAAGTGTATTTTTGAAAATATGTGACTTTAACAACATTTCGTTTTTCATATTGCCAAATTGTTTTCCCAAAGAAAAACCAGAAGAGAAAGAGTTGTAACGTCAAAGTAAACAAAACTTATATATTATGCAAATACATATACAATATAATTATATGCATTCATTTAAAATTTTTTTTTCCAAAAGTAAATAACATTGTATGCAACAATATTGTTTATCAACATTTCATTATATTTCTATTAAATTGTCATCATCAAAATATTGCAGACTAAAAATATTGCAAAATCTAATGAAATTGGAACAAACAAAATAAAAAAAAAATTTTCGAAACTCAATAAAGTTTTATTATAAATGCATTCACTTATTATTATTTTTTTTTTTTTTTGTATATTCAGAATAAAACTAAAAAAAATATATATTTTTATCTCTTTTTTTATTTTTTTTTTATTTTTGATATCCTTATTTTTTGTTTTTCTGATAAAAGTAAACATTTTGAAAGGATAATCATCTTCAAAATTGTTATTTTCAACTCCAATAATCATTTTCAATCTATAAAATGTTAAATTTTAAGTATGTACATATATATGAAGTTTCAACAAAAATTTATTTAACGGTAAAAAATTAAAGCGAGAGAAACAAAAAATTCAAACAAACAAAAAAAAAGAACAAAAAAAGTTAAATAAAAATTTAGTTTTTCAATATAAGTAAAGGAGCAAGCAAGAAAATGAAGAAGAAAAAAAAATTAAAGATAATCCCAGATAATTTTCGTTTATTAAAAAGATTTTCCACCACAATTTCTTCAATGTTTTTTTTTTCTTCTTTTTTGTTTTGTGTTTTTTTTACAAATAAATTTTGATTATTTGCAAATCTGAAATGGCGAAACGAAAAAAAAAGAAATTTTCATTTAATTTTGGATTTATTTTTATAATTTTCAGTTTTGTTTTTTAATTTTACATTTCTATTTCAGTTTCTTATACTTGTTTGACTTTTCTTGAATGTAGCTGAAAATATATATAGAGGTATTATAAATATTGATTTTATAAATTTTTGTCAATGAGAAAATATGCGATGCTATTAAATTTAGCCCTTTTAAAACTAATTCACTTTTCTTTTTTCCTAAGGGAGGTGGGAATCCTCCAAAGACATTAAGAATTTTCCCTTGGCACTGTCATATTCTTACTTCCCCTTCATCCACCTTCTCCTTTAGCCAATATAATGAGATGAAACCCTTACCTTCTAACACAGTATATTGGATAGGAAAGGATAGGGAATGGATACGGAAACATTGATCCGCCTATTATTATTACTATTTTACTAACAGCGACTATAGCCGTTATAACAGTTACAACATGCAATAGTATATAACATCTGCATGAGATAACTATTAAAGGCAATCCCCACTGTCACTGTATCATCTACTATTATTGGTATTGGTATTAGTATTATTTATTAATATTATTATTATTTACCAAAGAGTCAGGACCATCAGTAGATTACAATAACCCAAGACCCAATAACCGATTGAAAGGTTGGCGACTTTAACCACTACGCTATGAGTCAGATATTTACTTATCTGTGCAATTAACACAATCGGTTGCTCAAAAGATCATATAAATTTAAAAAAAACACAATTTTTTGTGTGTGTAGATTCACTAAAATCAGAAAGGGCTCAATTCAATCAGTTATTTATTGAATTTATGCATTTCAACAGAAAACAAAAATAAAATAGAGATGAAAATCAAAGGAAAATTTAATTCACGTATATAATGGAAACAAATATTTACTGATCATGCAGTAAGTGTTATTTACTAAAATTTGTTACAATTTAATGGATAAGACATCGCCTTTCATTGAAAAGTCTTTACGTTAAAACCCTGGGTGGAGCATATAGATAAAGAAAATGTAAAATAGAAATTTTTTCGTGATATTTCTTCGTAAAATTGTAATAATATAAAAATAAAATTATTCTTGTACAAGATTATAGATGGCGCACAAATAAAAATATTTGTGTTTCATAGTCTTGTACAACAGTCACAGCAGAGTAATCAACGGCTTAGAGAAATCACTGGTTTTTGAAACTGAAAAGTAGCCAAATAAGAATAATGAATTATTTAGTGAATGCGCTATACTACTATAAACTAAGTAAAGGAGGGTAAAGGAAAAAAAAATTTTACTATTACTTTATTTAAATCGATCTATACTATAATAACTTAACATTTGAAATTCGTTCCCTTAATAATTAAAATTTCTTTTTATATCCTATAATTTTCAAGTAATCAATTTATTATTTATTCCAGCTGTTTTTTTTTTTTTTTTTTTTTTTTTTTTGCAATTTTATTAATATTTTAAAATGTCTTAACTTTATTTCTTCATTTGCTTTTTTGATTTGAAAATGTTCATAGGTACAGCATATTATTTTTTTATTTCTTTTTGTTTTATATTCTTTAATTTTTCTTTATGGTTTTGGTTTTTTTTTTTTTTTTTGCAAATTCATAAAAAAAAAATATAATATTTTTTTTTCTATTTTAACCGTTATTTCATCATAATATAATTCCTTACATTATTATTATCACTATAGACTAACTAAAATATTTTGTACAGTTATTTTTTATTAATAAAAATAAATTAAAAAAAAAACAGAAAAAAAAAACCAAGTTATGGTTAGATAGAGATAGACATAGTTGGTATTGTATATAATAATATATATCTACCGCACAATGTTAAACCGATGAATACCGATGATGATGGTAATCTCAATCAGAGTTAATGGAAAATATGATAAAAAAAAATTTTTTTTTGCTGAGATAAAAATTTTTATGGACTTCTCTTTCTTTTATGGTTTTTTTTTTTTTTTTATTTTATTTTTATAATTTTTGTCTCTTTTTTTCATATTTGCCGTTACAGTGATGTAATTTTATGAAAATTATGCTATAAGAAAGATTATTATCATTACTATTTGATTTTCTTCCGTTGTTTTTGTTTCTTATTACGAAAACGAGAAGGAATATAAATAAATAAAAAGAGTGAAAAAGAGGCAAAAGGAGGAAAACAAAAGAAATTCCAAAGAAATAACAAAAAAAAAAATACATTTTCCGGTCTGGATGATTATGACTATAACCGTATATTTGTTCAATTCAGAGCTTTTATAACTGAGTTATATTTAACGTTTTTTTCTTCTCTTTTTTTTAAATTTGTTGTTTTTTTTTTGGATAAATTTATTTCTTTAAAATATTTGAACGGCGATTTTCGCATTAAAAAAAATCACTTTTTACAATCCCGTTTTTTGTTTATTATTCTTTTTTTATTTTTGTTTTATAACATTATCCTTATATATATATATATATATATATATATTGCAAAATAATTTAGAAATTTCCTTTATTGTTTAGGAAGGAACCATTTTTTTCTTGACTTACTGTTTTTTTTTTTCTTTTTTGTCTTTTGGTTTTTATTCCTGACCATTGGAAATTATTAAAAGAATAGGATTTAATATTAAGAATGGATTTTTTCTTAACAGAATTGCTGTGTAATAAAAAAAAAGAAAAAAAATTGGATCTTTTTTTTTTTTTATTGTTACTTTGAAATTGCATTAAAACTTCAAAAAGTTAAAAATTTGTAATAAATTTGAAAGGAGGGATAAAAGAAGAACAAATGAATAGACATTGAAAGTTAACTAGTAATAAAATCAAGTTTTGAGATATTTTTTTTTTTAAATTGCATTATAAAAAATTAAAGAAAATTTTTTTAAATGTCCTTAAACTAGGTTAAGTATTAAATTTAATGTTGGAAAAATTAAAAAAACAAAAAAAAAAAAACAAATACAATTTCATAAAGTTGAAAATGATTTGATAGTTATTTATTTCCATTTGGTTATTATGATTACATTTTATTCTATAGTGATCGAATTATAATAGTAGTAGTATTTTTTCTTGTCAATAAAATTTTTGCTGATATGTGAAAAAAATCAATTTTTAATACTATGGTTTTTAATGGTTTTCTGCATATGCAATATCAGAAAGATTATTATCACATTATTATAACATTATAATATATCTAATATATCTAATGAAAACAATAGATGTAAAATTTGTATATGGAAATATTTGTACATGAAAAAAGAGATTATTCAAGAATTTAGCTTGGATGTCAAACCTTAAGTGTTTAATTTGGTTTAAACATTTTTTGGATAAATTTCGTGACTCTGCCTTTTTGAGTTTTTAATTATTATTTTTAGTACAGCTGATGAATGAATAAATAGACAGACAGACGAAAAGATATAATCTGCACTCAATCTGCACAGTATTCAATATGATTAAATTTTTTTTTTTTTTTTTTTATTAAACTTTTATTTTGTTATTTTTGTACACTCTTAAATTTATCTTAACCTACAAATAAAGTTATCAAAAAAGGTTTGGCTTATTTTAAGTTTAACATGTAAAAACATTAAAAATTATTTGTGTTAAATTCATATCTTAATGTGTACAGGGTTTTCTATACATTGCTATTATTACAATGTTACTGTTTATTTTGCATAAATGTATTTGTTGTAAAAAGTAAACAAAAAAACAACGTTAAGTCTATTATTTGATTATAAAATCTTACCCTAACTTAACTATATTAACCTAATCTTAAAACTAACTACACTATAATCTTACGATTACAAAATTTACAAAAATGCTTCATTCTTTACATTCATTTACTCTTCATTCTCATTCATGGGGCTTAGCCACCAATAATTAATTTTAATATTTTTGTCTTTATCTGGTATGGACATATCATATTTCATATTATCTCCATTAATATTTCCTGGGTTGTATTCGATTTTTTTACATGTAGCCCGTCTACTATAATGAAATAGTATAGGGACATGATTTTGGTTTTGAATATAACCGTTTTTGTATAAAAAGATGAAATGCTCAGGAGCTATAAAGCCTGTGAGCAAGGTCTTTTTAATGTAGTCCTCATTGTGGTAAAATATATGTGATATTAAACCATTTTCAGAAGTTTTTAATGCTCTATCATAATGATTACGTATTAATTTTCTAGTAAAATTATCAATTGTTATGATTTTTGTTTCCTTGTACAAATATTTATTAGAGTAGAAATGTTTGTAGTCGGATTCAGGCTTACGATATTTATTGATACAAACTCTTATGCACTTTCTTTCAAACATGCGTAATTTTTCCATTAGGCTTGCACTAATGTTGTACCATATAGGTGCACCATAGACAAGCGTTGGCCTTATTAGTGTCTGGTAGCATATTATTTTAACTCTATTGCTAATATTTTTGTTGTAGAAGAGTTTTTTTGCTCCCATAAAAGATTTAATACCTTTTTCAATTGTATATTTTATATGATCAATGAAATTCAGGTTTCGATGTAGCTGAATTTCAAGATATTTGACGATTTTTTTGTTTGCGAGAGTTGAAATAGGCGATTTGATCGTTAATTTTTTCCAGTTTTTTCTAATATCTGAACTAGTTTTGTCCACCGTGTTACGGATTAAAACGGTTTCGCAGTTACTATAATTCATTTTTAATTTCCATATTTTACAATAATCAAGAACGACGTTGAACATTTTTTGAACATCGTACTGAATGCTGTTTACCGTATCGTTTGCAGAATATATTATAATGTCATCTGCGAAGGCTAGTGCATAATTATTATCCTTTACTCGATCTAATAAAAACAGTACATCTGCTTTATATAAATCGAGAAAAGGATTGGCGCGTTAACAATACCTTGTTGGAGACCATTTTCATTAATATGATTAAATGCATACACTTTTAAGTTTATTTCTGGTATGCATAGTTTTAGGCGCTAAAAACGGAAGAATAAAAATATACCTAACTAAAAAAAAATTATCTTTGTAAAATCTTGCCAGCACAAAGATAATTATTGCGTATTTAGTAAATATTTATCATTATTTCCATATATATTTATACCCGTACCATAGGATCGGGTGTAATAAAATTACTCCTCCGTTTGTAACACCTCGAAATAAGCGAGCTAGATATACCTTCAAAGGTATGGATCGGATCAGAAAAAAATTCTAAGACTTTTGAGCCATGTCCGTCCGTCCGTCAGCACGCTAACTCAAAAACTAAGAAAGCTAGAATCTTGAAATTTACACAAAATATTTTGGGAGTAATTTGTAGGTTCCCTATTTTTTTGGTTGAGTTTGGACCAAGCCTTAGGGTAGCTCTCGAACACCTAACTTTTAGATCCCCACATTTTTTTTGCAATAGAGCTATGAAATTTTAACTACTGATAGATCTCACAAAAATATTAATTTTATTTTTTATAACTTTTTTTTGTAGCCCCACCTGTTACGGAGCTACAGCTCCCCAAAGGTTCAAAAAAGCTCTATATTTAAATTGTTATAGCACAAGTTGTATAAGGTATATCTTAATTTTGAAAACGCCAAATGATTACCACTTTTATTAGCTTTAAAAGTATATACACAATAAATATATATTTGTGGCATACGGTGTCTTAATGTACCGTTATGCGAAACTAAAATTTTGCAAAATCCTTCAACCCTTCTATCTTCTAAACGGTTTAAGTTAGAAACTTGAAATTTTGACAGAAGTTAGATCCTTGAAAATAAGTATGAGTCATTTCAGAAATTTTTTTTGTATCACCCTCCGTTTAGGAGGTGTAAGGAGTCAAAAACTGAAAATTTCCTATTTTTAAACACCTGTAACTTGAACACCTGTTAGAATTTTTTTGAAGTAATACACAAAAATTAAAGCTTCAACTTCATACTCTTATTTCTGTTAACAACTTTTTTTAATAATATAGGGTTACTTTATAATTGACGAAAGTGTTACTTGATTTTTTCAAATTTTCTAACAAATTTCTTCAACAAATTTTTTGTATTTGTTTTATTCGATAATTTGAAATTGTTGAGGATATAATGCGTAGTACATAAAAATGTAAATAAATATACAACATAACGGTTGCTTGAAGAATTTTTATTTATATGATATTGATATACATACATACTTATATAATATCATATTTATTTACATATCGTATATGTCACTAGTGAATGAATGATAAGAGTATATATGTATATTATATAGCGCCGTATTTACATACATATATGTATTTTATTGTACTTATAAGAAATTATTCTGTCAATGGAATATTTAAATATAATATAATATATTATAATATTTAAAATTATATTTACTATTTTGTACAAAGTAAATTTAATATACATTTACCGCTTAGTATTAAATGGTACTATAGAATATTTGAAAAAGTTTTGGATTGATAATCGTTATGTGAAAGGTTAGAATCTGCTTTCGAAGAATGTACATATAAACATATAGTTTGAATATATGTACAACCCATAGTTCTAGAAATTATAAAATTCACCCAAATTATTTTAAAATACTAAAATATTAAAAAAACAAGTAAATGTAACAGTAAGTCGATGCAATCGACTTATTAATACCCTACACCTGAATAATTCGAATTAAATTAAAAATCCATAAGTGTTTTTGGCAGCTGCTTGAACTTCTTCCCTTTTCTGTCTTATTCAACTCGAATTTCAAGAACGTAAAAGAGGCATCTGCTTGGAATATGCTTGACACCCTTGTATAAAATTTTAAGTTTCTATCTTAATTATTTTCGAAGATTGGTAGTCCTTGGGAGGTTTGTGTCAGCTACCCGAATTGCCACTCCAATTCATCGAATCCATCTCAGGAACATAAAGAACACTTGCCAGAACACCATTCTATTAAATTTAAAGGTTCTACTTTTGTTGGTTTTGGAGATATGCTCGTTGCTCTTGTGCTCGTCCGGAAGTTTCCAAAATACGAACCCATGGTTCAAATTCTTTCAAATGTCAGTTTCCAATTTTACAGAAAAGGAAACATAACAGAACACCTTTGTACTAAAAATAAAAGTTCTATCTTTGTTGGTTGTGGAGATATACTCGTTTGCTCTGGGGCTCGTCCGGAAGCTTCCAAGATTTGAACCCATGGACCAAATCCTCACAAATTTCAGAAACATAAATCAAACGTGAAGGAACACCATTCTGCCTAATTTAAAGGTTATATCTTTGTTGCATTTGGAGATAATATCATTTGCTCTGAGGCTCGTTCGGAAGCGTTCAAAATCCGAACCCAAGGACCAAATCCTCTCAAATTTCAGAAGCCTAAATCATACATGAAAGAACACCATTCTGCCAAAAGTAAAGGTTATATCTTTATTGGTTTTGGAGATAATCTCATTTGCTCTGGGGCTCGTTCGGAAGCTTCCAAAACCAAACCCATAGACCAAATCCTCCTAAATTTCAGAGACATAAATCAAACACGAAAGAACACCATTGTACCAAATTCAAAGGTTCTACCTTTGTTCGTATTGGATATAATCTCATTTGCTCTGGGGCTCGTTCAGAAGCTTCCAAAATCCAAACCCATGAACCACATCCTCTTAAATTTTAGAGACATAAATCAAACTGGAAGAAACATCATTATAAAAAATTTAAAGGTTCTATCTTTATTGGTTTTGGAAATAATCTCGTTTGCTCTGGGGCTCGTTCGGAAGCTTCCAAAACCCGAACCCATGGACCAAATCTTCTCACATTTCAGAGACTTGAATTAAACATGAAAGAACACCACCCTGCCAAATTTAAAGGTTATATCTTTGTTGGTTTTGGAGATAATCTCATTTGCTCTGGTGCTCGTTCGGAAGCTTCCAAATCCAAACCCATGGACTAAATCCTTTTAAATTTTAGAGGCCTAAATCATACATGAAAGAACACCATTCTGTTAAAAGTAAAGGTTATATCTTTATTGGTTTTGGAGATAATCTCATTTGCTCTGGGGCTCGTTCGGAAGCTTCCAAATCCAAACCCATGGACCAAATCCTCTTAATTTTCAGAGACATAAATCGAACGGGAAGGAACATCATTGTACAAAATTTAAGGGTTCTATCTTTGTTGGTTTTGGAGATAATCTCATTTGCTCTGGTGCTCGTTCGGAAGTTTCCAAAACCCAAACCCATGGACCAAATCCTCTTAAATTTCAGAGACATAAATCGAACGGGAAGAAACATCATTGTACAAAATTTGAAGGTTCTATCTTTGTTGCTTTTGGAGATAATCTCGATTGCTCCGGAATCATTCGGAAGCTTCCAGAATCCGAACCCATGGACGGATTTTGTCCAGATTCGAACTTAGCCTTTCTTTTGTAATTAGTAACCTAATATATAAATTTCATCAAGATAGCATCATTATTTTTTAAGTTATCGTGCGTACGGACGGACGGACGGACGGACGGACATCACTAAATCGACTCCGGCGGTGATCCTGATTCAGAATATATATACATGTCTATACCTAACTCGCTTCCTTTTGGTGGTTACAAACACCATACCAAAGTTAATATACCCTATACTTTAGGTGTAGGGTATAATAATATTGTGAGCAGAGTGACAGGCTGTTAACATACTAACGGTTCGTACGGGTATCTAAAAGTTGACAAAGGCAACTGTATTCTTCCTCGTTTTCCTTATGATTAAAATTTGATTTTTCGGATTACATCTATGTGTACATATTGTAAAGTGTTAATTTTTATAATGTAGATTGTAGATAGATAAATTATTACTTTTCAAATATCTTATTTTGCAAAATTTTATTTTTTATTTAAATATTTTTATATACTTATATTTTCTAAAAACATCTTATCATCAAAAACATCATCTTTTGCAAAAAATGGTTTTTATTACAGTATTTGAAAATTTTAATTAACGGGATTTTAGTTCCTCCATTATTTATATACATACGGAGTGTCCGGCTATAATGGTTTTCCTTCAAATGGATGATCGAGGATTTCGAGATAAACAAAAAATTGTATGGAAGGAATGATTTGTTTTCAATTCCTTTAAAAGTTATGAGACTTTAACGGATTTTAACTACAGTTTCATTGAAAATTCATTTAGATTTTTAGCTACAAGACTGTTTGTATACTCATAATAGTTATTTGTTCGTTATGCTAATAAGGTTATTTTTTCATAAAGGAACTTTAAGTGATATTTTGTTAATTATTATAGACTTTAAGGTCTTATAACTTCTGCCTCAAAAGCATAAAATCACTTAAAGAGTTATAACTTCCGAATGAGTGAAAATAGAATCCTCCCTTCCATATAATTTTTTATTTATCTCAACTACTCCGATCTCCCGTTTGAAGGAAGATGAGAGTCGGACATCTTGTGTATGTATTTAATTTAAGGTAAAATTCCAAAAACGTAACAAACTGAAAAAAAAAATGAATTTTGATCAAATAAATTTTTGAAAAAATAACATTTAAAAAAAGAAAGAAATTGAAAAATAATAATATTTCGTTTTGGGTCCGACCTAAACATTAATGTTATTTTAAATTTGATACAAGAGAATAATTTTATTTATATTTTTAATTTAAGAACTAATAAATTTTATATGATTCAGTAAAAGGTTTCTTCCCAATTTGAAAAAAATTCTTTTGAAATTTCAGTAAGTAGATAATATTTTATTAACCTTTTTTTTTTTTTTAAACATTTGAACAGTTTGAATTAATATACATTTACCTTGATTTTTACATTTCCGAAATACAAAGAAAATAAGAAAAATTTATAAAAATGTGTCGTAATAACCTTTCATTTGAAAATTATTTTCAAAAAGTAAAAATTTGATGCATTGTTTATTTTCTTTTAAAATAAAGTAGTTTGGAATTGAATTTAAATTTTCCTTTTAACAAAAACAAAAAAAAAAAAATCTTATTTTAAAAGCTAAAAATGGAAAACAAAAGAAAAATAATAATAATAACTTTGTCCTGCCCTAACACCATCATTATACACGTATCCGGTTATTAAATTCAACTTAATGTAAAACTTTCAGCTAATAATAAATTCACTAGCATTTTTTTTCCAGTTAAATCTGAAAAAGAAAGACTTAAAATATTTCTTGTTTTTGGTATTAAAAGTTTTCCATCCCATTTTTCTATTGTATTGGACTGAATCATATTATTATTATTTTTTCATTCATTGTTCTACGGTAAACTTTAAGTAAAACAAAAAAAGAAAAATTATAATTTGATGAGAGTTTCTGAATTTAAAGGAAAGGAAAAAAAAAAAAAAAACAAAAAAGCAAAAAAAAAAAAAAAAACTTAAGAAAAATTGTTTTAGTTTTAGTTGTCGTTGTCATCCTCGTCAGTTATAGATGAACTTTACTTATAAATTAAAAAGAAAAATAAAAACATAAGTAAAGAAAAAAATAAAATTAAATCACATCCTGCAGTGACACTATCATTACACTAGTAATGAAAACTTACCCATTCTTCAATGTTATTTTTTTTTTTTTTTTTTGTACTCATATTTACAACATTTTCTTATATTTTTGTTAGTGTCCTGATTTTACATCTTTCATCCGTTTCTTTTTATTTGAAGAAAAAGTTAGAATAGTTCCGATTTTACTGCTGCGTTTCACAGTATTTTCTTTGGTTCCTTTAGAAAGTGTCAACATTTTTTTTTTTTTTTTTTTTATTTAAGTAAAATCGTTAACATTAAAAAATATTTTTTTTACCATTTTTAGTATAGTTTGAATCCCGGAATGGATGAAATGTACGCACTTAGAATATACTTAAAATTTTAAAAATATTTTACACCGAACACAGTACAATATAAACTGATGGAATGTAATCCTGTTATTGGTTTGTAGTTGTACAATAATAAAAAATAAATTAGGTAGGACATTAATTTTTTTTTTAAATGTTATGCAGCATAAACCATCAAAATTTGATCTAAATTACACTTAAGAGGAAAAAAAAGAAAAAAAAAAAAGATGAAAATATTAAAAAGGGAAACAAACTGAAGTGAACTAAATCAAAAAGAAAAGAAAAAAAAAAAAATTACAGGAAGTTATAAAAGAAAATATTTTAAAATTTCCTGTTTTTTTTACGAAAAATTTTCCTTGAGCGGTTTTTGAACTTAAAAAACACATTTTTTATGTAAAGTCGTTTATTTATTATAAAAAGAATGCATACTATACATAATTCTAATTCATTTTCTTGTACAAATTTAAATTTAATGAGAATTAGAAAAATTTTCTTCTATATTGGATGTTTTTGAATGTTAGGTTTAAAAAATTTTAATGATAAGATAGCTAACAGATTTTAAGATCGATTGTGATTCTTTGCACCAGTAGCAACCGTTTAATTTTTAATTTGTATAAGATAGTAGATGGCTCACAGGTTATTATCACAAAACTGATTTTCATTTTACTGTATTTAATTTGACTGGACTTCATTTATCTAACTACCTCTAAAATTCCACTTAATTATATGTTTTATATAAATATTTCAACAGCAAAATGTTTAAAACAGTCCCTGCTAAGAAAATTATTGAAACTCTGAAATCCACTCTAATAATATGCTTTACATACAGTAAAATGAAATAGATAGGCTATATATGATACGTTCCCATGGATCACAAATAAAAATATTTGTATTTGATGGTCTTGTACAATAGTTTCAGTAATCGACGGCTTAATGAATCTAATGATTCCAGAAACAAAAGCTTAGTTAAATATAAATAATAGATGACTTAGTGGATGCTCTATGCTTCTACTACACTAACGCAAAACAAAAAAGAAATACGGTCTTTTTTAGCAGATATCATTTATTGTTAAACTTCTCATCATTGAAGGTTTTTACATCAAAAACAATTATGAATAAAAAATATTGCATCAATTTCCCATTATTTAGTAATATGCTGAGTTTCGATTTTATATCACAATTTTATTATATCTATTTCATATTCCTTCTTGTCTTTTTTGTTTTTAGCATGCGAGACTTGTATCATTCACAGTTTACACTCTCCTGAATAATAAATGAAATTTTACTTTTAAAGAAGTAAGAGATAACAAGTTACCAAATTAAAGGGTTGAATATATTTTGTTTATAAGTAGGTATATACATTTCGAAAAGAGATATCTACTTTTTAAATTTTTCGAAAATAAATCTTAGATATTGTGTAGTCCAGTGTTAATGAAAGACCCAATGGATAGTTTTAATATTCACTATTAAATATATGTTCTGAATGGTATAATATAATGACATACTCAGCAATTTATTGTAAAATTTAAATGTATAACCAAATTAAACAGTCCATATTACTGTAATAGTTCCATAAGTACTGCATTGTCCTTCTAATGAAAAGCTTCTCAGTTTTGTTTTATATTAAAAATAAATAAAATTTAAAAAAAAAATAGTGTTCCCTTTTTTCAATTTATTTCTAAAAAACAGTGTGTTACATAATTGCAGTTAAATATTAAAATTTTTTATCTATTAAAAAAAAGGAAGACATTAAACAAAATATTAAATAAACTTGAAATTTGTTCCTTCTTGTGACTCGAAATTAGAATAAAAGATAAATATAGGCTTTAGATCGAATTTTTCTTAAATCATGATTTCAAATTTGTAGGTAGATAATTTTAAAATTTACTTGGTTTTATTATTAATAAACGGAGGTCAACTTAGAAACCAACTTATTCACCTATATATTAAAATCCTTGAGATATGTGTCATCAAAATTTGACATTGAATAGGGGATCGGCCCATGAATTTTTTAATTTTTTTGGATACAAAACGCTAAATAACCATTCTAAAAAGCTTATTGTGCCCAAATTATATTAAAAGTTCTATAATTTAGACTTTAATTTGGGTACAAATATTGGTGATACGTATAAGAAGTCAATAACGTGGTATGGTGGTATGGATAATAGTCTCTGTAATAATTAACATCACGTCCTTTTACGCGTCATTTAAATAGGTAGTAAATATTTTTTAAATATTAATGCACTCTTTATTTAGAATTATAAATTTTGACTTCAATAACTGATTCATGAACTGATTCAATATAAATTAAGAATTTTATTTTTATGTGTCATATACTTCAGTTATAATTTCCTCCTTACGCTTTTCTTTAATGATTAGTGCATCATGAAGAAGTGTATCATTTTCATAACATAAATGGAGGGATATTATAAAGTCATCATTTCATCATATAAACTAAATATTGTTCAGATATAAAATTTAAGTTTACAAGAAAATACAATTTATGTTTTTAGTGTCAAAAAATGGAACGAATATAGAAAAAAAAAAAAAGGAAATCAAAACAAAAAAAAGGAATGGATGGGAAAATATTTAAACTTTTCTTTTAAATTTTTTGTTTAGTGTGAATTTCATCACTTTTTGGTGCATTTTTCATATTTTTTCATGATGCAATTCATAAGAATAAATATTTTTCTGTTCCTTTTTTTTTTTTTTTTAGGATTGTTGAACTTTTTTCTACTTTAGAGGATGTATGCATTGCAATATATATACTAGTAACATCATTAAAGTACGAAATAAGATCGTTATCTCGCTCAGATTAGTGTTTCCTTTCTCAGTTTTCACATTTATAATATACTATTTTCCTTTTTTTTTATTGTTTTTTTTTTTTTTTAGTAGAGATAAAATTCTAAAAAGAATTTTGAAAAAAGTTTTGAAGAAAATTCTTTAATATGGTGTATATTTATCTTTAATTTATTATGAGAAGTGAGTTTAAGTAGGGTTTTTATTAAGTTTTAGTGGTTTTTATTATTTTTTTTTTTCTAGTTTTTTGCAATGAACTCAGATGAAATCCATTTTATTATGAAAACAAAAAAAAATTTTATTTTTCGAAGCATTATTCTTAAATATTTATTTATATATTATATGAAAATCGTAGTTTAACAACAAATCCGACATTTATTAAATATTTGATAAAAGTTAAGTTTTATTAAAAAAAAAAAATATTTTATTTTCGAAGTTTTATGAGAAATGCTTTTAAAAAATAGAGATGGAACCTTAGTTTTAGATTGAGCCTTTGCAGTATCATAAATATTTTTCGATAACTTTAATCAAATGGTTGTAGTCCATGATAAAGAATCGCTTCAACAAATTTTTAACTCCATGACTAACAAAATAAGCAGCTATACTTTATGCCAAAGCATGTATAGATTTAATATTTTGTATGAAATGATTAAATGAAATAATTATTAAATTTCACTTGTATACTTATTCTACTGGTTAAACTTACACTAAATATTTTCAATTTTATAATATTGGCATTTAGGTTTATCATTATTTTATTATATTATTTAATTTTAAAATGATATTTAAAATTAATCCTTTACAAAGTTATAAATCGGTTTTGAAAATTTAGAGATTTAACTAAACATTTTTTAAAACTAAAATTAAAATTTGTAAAACTGATATTGTGAATTTTTCATTCACTATTTTGACTAATAATAAGGCAAATTTAACATTAGTTTCAAGCATTTCTTTTCTACAATTTATATTTTTCGTGGGAGTGCTTTTGCACTGCTTCTTTCTGCTCCCTTTCTGCTGCATCAGAGCATATAGATAGTATTTTTTTTATTCTTACTTTCTCCTCCCTTTCTGCTGCATCAGAGCATATAGATAGTATTTTTTTTATTCTTACTTCTCATTAGGGAACATTGAGGCTTCACAAGATATTTCTACTACCCTTGTGGTCTCCATTCTAGATGTATTCTTGTTATGTTTTCTAGCTATTTTTTAAGTTAATGCCCTATCCATTTGCCCAATTTGTTTGATAACTAATTATTCATGTTTAATATTCCACAGAGCATCATTTGTTATGGTTTTCAGCCAAAATACTTTTCATACAATATGATACTAGAGCATAAGATATACTACAGCGACAATATTAAAAGTCATTTTTATTAGCAATAATTTGTTTACAGATTATGTACTTCTGACTATCTATTTATGCAAGGTTACAAAATGTGAATAAATTTATTGAAATTTTTTTTTTATTCATAAATAACAATCTAGGAATATCTTCTTTGTATTAAAAATAATTCTGACTTTATGAGATGGGGTAAGGATGTACAAAATGAGGATATAGGAAAGTGAAAAGTTAAGAAGACACATTATGAATTTATTTAGATTCATCTTGAATTTCGAAAAACATGAGATGATAATAAGTTCCAAATTTTTGTAGTTCTGGAAACAAACGAATTGCTATAACAAGTAATGTATCAGGAAGTTTCACGTAGAAGGAATGAGCAATTATAGTTTATCTAGTACTTAGCTAAAATTATTTTAGAGTAGTCTTGTCCTTTAGAGGAGAATTGTCTTGAAATGATATATTATTTAACATCAAGTTTAGAACCAAAAATTAGCCGTAGATATTACTTTAAATTCTTTGTCTAAAGAATATATTAAGAGTTTATTTTGATACAACAATTTAGTAAGTCATCCTTCGCATGTTATCCTTCTTCTTGGAAAATAAATAGCATTTTTTTTTTTCAATATTGACCAAAATTTTGCATTTCTTATAAGACTATACTAAGGTATCTAGAGAGGATTGCTATTTAGAGCATTTGATATTCCAATTTAAACTTGTAGAGTAGATAACTATGTCGCCAGCAAACAGTGGTAGAAAACTATCTCTCAATTTTGTGATATCTGCAGAATATGATATTATATTATATAGAACTGGTCAAAGAACTGAAGCTTGAGGTAGTATTATAATAGACCATAATATATTACAAATAAAATATATATAAAATTTCAAAATAATTTAGAAAAATCACGAATATTCTGTAAAAAAATATTTGCTTTTTGTAGAATAACTGTTTACATTTTTTTTTGTGTCTATTCAATTTTAAATATAAGATTTCCCACTTCTGATTTTCCATTTCAACTTTTCGTTTTCCCAAGGAAAAACTTTTTAAATTTTAAAACTCTTACCACTTTTCTTTAATATTTAGTTTTCTTTTGAAAATAATTTTCTATTTTCTTGTTGTATACTAATTTTAAATATCAATTTTTTACCAATGGGTCAACTTCGTACATTAGTATACGTATAATTTATTTCATTTAAGTTTTTCTTTGGCAAAAATTTATTTTCATTTTGAAATTTTTTATTACCAATTTTTATTTTATTTTTGTTTTTTTTTTTGTTTTTAGGTATCCGTATCCCAAATGCTTATAAGTATTACACTTATATTAGTTAGATATATTTAGGTTCTGGAAATGAAATTTTTCTTAACAAGCTAACATCAATATGGATGAATGTAATAGTTTTTCTTTCTGTACGATACCACTAGAATGAATCGTAGTGGAAGAAAAGAAAATTAAAATAAAATTTACCACTATAAATTTAAGTGAACAACATCAAAATTAAAGATTTCCATATTATTTCATCTATCTTTTAATAAAATTTTTTTTTTCTTGGGAAATAACATGAATTTCTTATGGATATATAAATATATGTGTACTGATAATTTAGAAAATAAAAAATATTCCCATTAATTTTAAGACTCGAGGTCATTTTTATATAGTTTATTATTACTCAGATCATTTCATTCTTGGTTCATATTCATTTGATTCATAATATTATTATCTGAATGTATGCAAATTGCAAATAATAATAATATGTGCTTTAGTTTTTCATATTGTGTCCTTGAATTCTAAAATAATTGGTTGATAAAATAAAATAATATATTTCTTATAAAATGGTTATTAAATTTTGTTATTCATTTTGATTTATAGTGATGACATAATATGCATATATTGTTAAGATCTATAAAAAGTGGCTGGAAATGGTAGAAAAATCGGCTCAAAGGTTTAGTAATTAATTCAGGATTAACTGAAATTGATATAAAAATCTTTAAAAAGTGGCTGGAAATGGTAGAAAAATTGACTCAAAGATTTGGTAATTTCAAAATCCATTTATAAACAATTAAATTTATTTACGAGTTTCGGACTTCGTTTTCATATTTGGAAATATGGCCCTCTACACAATAACTCTTTTTGCAGCTTAAAATTCCAATTTTTAAGGGAAATATTCAGGTTTAACTGAAACAGCAAAGTTGATATGAAAATATTGTTAAAATCTTTAAAATGTGGCTAATGATGGTAGAAAAACCGACTCCAAGATTTGGTAATTTCAAAATACATTTACAGATAATAAAATTAAGTTTAGAGTTTCGGATCTCAAGTAGAAATTTATGTCTATTATAGTTACAAAATTAGAGGCACAAAGTCGTTCAATTTCCTAATTTTTAAGTGAATAAATTTATTATGACTTTGGTATAACAGTACGATTATTATTTTACTACATAGTTACTTATAAATGCAATTTATGGTGTCAATTTCGTAACTTTTGTGACTTAATTGTTACCAAAAGGAACATTTTTAGTTACGATAACTGAATGGTTACTACTAAATCTAACCGCGATCCAGCCGCCTAATTAAACACACTATAACGTCTTTGAGACTGCTATATGTGACGTTAACGTTGTTTTAATCCTTAATGCCACATTTGTGACTGTCACATTTTTATACCCTACACATTAAGTATAGGGTATATTAACTTTGGTATGGTGTTTGTAACCAGGATCACCTACTGAGTCGATTTAGCGATGTCCGTACGTCCGTCCGTCCGTACGCACGATAACTCAAAAAATAATGATGCTATCTTGATAAAATTTATACTGTAGGTTAACAATGACTAAGGTAAGGCGGGGATTGTAAATGGGCGAAATCGGACCATGCGTTCGGGTACCTCCCATACAACTCCCAAAACCGAATACGCATATCTTCGAAATTAATAAAGATAGAAACTTAAAATTTCGTACAAGGCTGTGTTTTGAACCGCTGATATTCTTAGAATTTGAGATGAATTGGAGTGGTTGTTCGGGTAGCTCCCATACAACTTTCAAAACCGAACAAGCATATCTTCGAAATTAATAAAGATAAAAACTTCAAATTTAGTTCTAGGGTGTTGTTTCCTGAATCCCTTATTTGTCCAAAATTTGAGATGAATTGGAGGAGCTGTTCGGGTACCTCCCATACAACTCCCAAAACCGAACAAACATATCTTCGAAATTAATAAAGATAGGAACTTCAAATTTGATACGGGGGGCTGTTTACTAAATACCTGATTTCCTTAAAATTTGAGATGAATTGGATTGATCGTTCAGGTACCTCCCATACAACTCCCAAAACCGAACAAGCATATCTTTGAAATTAATAAAGATAGAAACTGCAAATTTGATACCAGGGTGTTGTTTCCTGAATCCCTGATTTGCCTAAAATTTCAGATGAATTGGAATGGTTGTTCGGGTATCTCCCACACAACTCCCAAGACTGAACAAGCATATCTTCGAAATTAAAAAATATAAAAACTTGAAATTTGATATAACAGTGTTCTACCCTGTTCTGATGATATCTCTAAAATTTGAGATGAATTGGGGTGGTGGTCCGGGTGCCTTCACACACTTCCCTAGACCTAACAAGCATATCTTCGAATTTAATAAGGATAGAAACCTGAAATTTTGTACAAAGGTTGTAAAAGCATTTATTTTTTTTAGCTTATATTAAATACCTAACTAAAATAACTTATGGATTTTTAATTTAATTTGAATTTTTTAGGTATAGGGTATAAATAAGTCGGTTGCATCGACTTACTGTTACATTTACTTGTTTTTATTATTATAAAATCGTAAATTTGTGTACATACAGTCATATTCAGGGCAGTGTGTAAATTCGTTTACATTTTTTGGAAAGCATAGTTTGTAAGATTCTTCATTTTTTGACTCTGTGGTAACAGGGTAGCACAGTCGGTCACAACAAATAATAAAGTAACAATAAATTTAGCGCCATTTTTAATAAGAAATTATGGCATCCATCTTCATCTTGCAAAATTATGGCATCCAACTTATTTAAGTAAAATTTTAAAAGTACTTATTTATATATTACTTAAGTAAAAGTACTTAAAAGTATATATTCCTAAATTTTAGCTCAAAACCCAACATTATTGTATTTTATAATAAAAGCTATTTATCAAACATGATTTAAAAAATTTAAAGAGAATTTTTATTTATTTTTTAAATAATTTTATATTGTTAAAAATAGCATATTTCTGAAGAGCATTATTTTTTTGCTTAGTACAATATAGCATTTCACAATAAAAATGTTATTTGTTTCAATATCGAGAAAAATAAAAATAAAGTCCATATTTTTATAAATGATTTTATATAAGTATGGTTAATGGTATATTTTATTTATATTACTAACATTAAATAATTCATTTAGAAGTATATATACATATATATATATATGTATACACATAATTCAGCAAGAAGTCTATATATAAATAATTTAAATGTATTCGTATTCATTTACTAAAGAGTAACTAATCTTAGTTACAAAAACTATAAATTAATCACTCAAACTAATATCCTGACTTGGTAACTCATACGTGCCAATTATAAAAGATATCCGAATTAAAACCTTTAAGTACGCAAATACTTAACCAACACATGACTTAATTTTGGTAACATTTCTGGAACGTTGACCAAAATTTCAGCTTGGGACTGCATGTTGTAACTGTTGATGTCTATCGTCACTAGTCAAAATAGTAATAATAATATGCAAATTCATTGTTGGCTCATAATACACTCTCCAACTAATATTTTCCCATCCTTGTCCTATCCTTTCCTATTCCTATTCCCTAGCTAATATACTGCATTTTATAGCAAAACTTTGGCTAAGGACGAAGTGGGTCAGTAAGAATCTGACAGGACCAAGAGGGTGTTGTTGGTGTCTTTGAGATATTTCCACCTTACAACAAAAAAAAATCAAACCATAACTTTTCTTTTTATCTTTGTGCGACCAAAAAAGAGATAGGTGGTTTTGGTGAGGGTGGATGACACACTCTCAAAAACAATGTACGGATATTTTTTGTCCTCGTTTTCAAGCTTCCTATTCCTAATAATAAAAATAAAATTTCAAAAATATATTTCTATTAAAAATTTTAGTATGAAGTTTAGTATGAATATTTATGGAGAATTTTCTAAAACACAGATTTATTTATGAATTGTAACATTTTAAATTCAATATTTAAAAGAATATCAATTTCATTTTTTAGTGATCTGTATTTGCTCTTATTTAAGAAATTTCCTTATATTAAGACATAGTTCTCTGAAAAAAACTCGAATATTCAAAACACTTTTGAACAATCACATTCGACCATTATTTAGAAATAAAATGTTTCATTTAGACCTCCCACTTTTCAGCTACTCCTTATTTATTTGCATGTCCGTTGCCTCATGCTGTGCAGTCCGATTTAAAATTTGATTTTTTGATAGAATTTTAAATAAGTTTTTGTAAGTATAAAATATTTTATATAAGTTTTTATTATTAGATTGCATTATGTTTTATTTTTCTTTATGTGCATTGTGTTATTAGTTAAATTTATATAATTCAATTTACACATTTACTTACATACATACTTACATACATACTTATTGTTTAGAATTATTGTGACTTGCACAAAAATTTAAAAATTTCATGTAATAAGAAAAACTGTGAAAATAGGACTTTTCTGGAATTTTGAGGGGCTGTAAGTCCCGAACTCTTTATAACTAAGAAAAACCAATAATACACGTGGGTGGTGCAAAAAAATTTTCTAAGGAAACTTATACTAATTCTAAAAGTTCTTTCTTGTCTCAAATGAATCAAATTTCAGGTTCCTATCTAAAGGTGTGTCGGAGTTATGGAAAAAGAAATTTCATGCAAAATTCATTTACCGTTATGGTCTTCACATAACGGTAAATTTAAATACTAAATTTAAAAAAATTGTATAATTTTGATATTATTTTATAAAGCTAAAGAAAATACGTGTCGTTTATAAAGGTAAACAAAATATCTGTCGCATTTAAAACAAGAAAGAATACGGTTGCCTTTGTCAACTCTTAGGTACCAGTACGAACCGTTAGCATGTTCACAGCCTGTCACTCTGCTTACAATATCATTATTTTATATTTTAGTATTTTAAAATAATTTGGGTGAATTTTATAATTTCTAGAACTATGGGTTGTACATATATTCAAACTATATGTTTATATGTACCTTCTTCAAAAGCAGATTCTAACCTTCCACATAACGATTATGAATCCAAAACTTTTTCAAATATTCTATAGTACCATTTAATACTAAGCGGTAAATGTATATTAAATTACAAAATAGTAAATATAATTTTAAATATTATATTATATTAATGCGCACATAGTATATTTATATTGTTATAAGTATATCGCCATACATTGCAATATTTCTTTAAAAATATTTCCATTCATAGAATTATTTCTTATAAGTACAATAAAATACATATATGTATGTAAATACGGTGCTATATAATATACGCCTCTTATCATTCATTCGTCAGTGACATATACGATATGTAAATAAACATGATATTATATAAGTATGTATGTATATATATCAATATCATATAAATAAAAATTCTTCAAGCAACCGTTATGGTGTTTATTTGTTTAGATTTTTTTGTACTACGCATTGTATCCTCAACAATTTCAAATTATCGAGTAAAACAAAATGCAAAAAATTCGTTAAAGAAATTTGTTAGAAAATTTGAAAAAACCAAGTAACACTTTCGTCAATTATAAAGTAACCCTATATTATTAAAAAAAGTTGTTCACAGAAATAAGAGTATAATGTTGAAGCTTTAATTTTTGTGTATTACTTCAAAAAAATTTTAACAGGTGTTCAAGTTACAAATGTTTAAAAATAGGAAATTTTCAGTTTTTGACCCCTTACAGCTACTAAACGGGGGGTGATACAAAAAAAATTCTGAAATGACTCATACTTGTTTTCAAAGATCTAACTTCTGTCAAAATTTCAAGTTTCCAACTTAAACCGTATAGAAGATTCAGTTTCGCATAACGGTAAATTAAGACGCCGCATAGCACAAGTATATGTTTATTATATAGATGTTTGTAAAGCTCATAATAGCACCTATTGTTTGGAATTTTCAGATTGTAGATATACCTTATAGAGCTTGTGTTATAACAATTTAAATATAGAGATTTTCGAACTTTGGGGGGGCTGTAGCTCCTTAACAGGTGGGGCTACAGGAAAATTAATAATATCATAAAATTAATAATATGATAATTATGATATCTATCAGCAGTTAAAATTTCATGGCTTTATTGCAAAAAAATTGTGGAGATCTAAAAGTTAGTTATTCGGGAGCTACCCGAAGTTTTGGTAAACTCAACCAAAACAAGTAAATGTAACAGTAAGTCGATGCAACCGACTTATTAATACCCTACACCTGAATAATTCGAATTAAATTAACAATCCATAAGTGTTTTTGGCAGCTGCTTGAACTTCTTCCCTTTTCGGTCTTATTCAACTCGAATTTCAAGAACGTAAAAGAGGCATCCGCTTGGGATATGCTTGACACCCTTGTATAAAATTTTAAGTTTCTATCTTAATTATTTTCGGAGATTGGTAGTCCTTGGGATGTTTGTGTCAGCTACCCGAATTGCCACTCCAATTCATCGAATCCATCTCGGGAACATAAAGAAAACTTGCCAGAACACCATTCTATTAAATATTAAATTAAAATATTAAAGGTTCTACTTTTGTTGGTTTTGGAGATATGCTCGTTGCTCTTGTGCTCGTCCGGAAGTTTCCAAAATACGAACCCATGGTTCAAATTCTTTCAAATGTCAGTTTCCAATTTTACAGAAAAGGAAACATAACAGAACACCTTTGTACTAAAAATAAAAGTTCTATCTTTGTTGGTTGTGGAGATATACTCGTTTGCTCTGGGGCTCGTCCGGAAGCTTCCAAGATTTGAACCCATGGACCAAATCCTCACAAATTTCAGAAACATAAATCAAACATGAAGGAACACCATTCTGCCTAATTTAAAGGTTATATCTTTGTTGCATTTGGAGATAATATCATTTGCTCTGAGGCTCGTTCGGAAGCTTTCAAAATCCGAACCCAAGGACCAAATCCTCTCAAATTTCAGAGGCCTAAATCATACATGAAAGAACACCATTATGCCAAAAGTAAAGGTTATATATTTGTTGTTTTTGGAGATAATCTCATTTGCTCTGGAGCTCGTTCGGAAGCTTCCAAAATCCAAACCCATTGACCACATCCTCTTAAATTTTAGAGACATAAATCAAACTGGAAGAAACATCATTATAAAAAATTTAAAGGTTCTATCTTTATTGGTTTTGGAGATAATTTCGTTTGCTCTGGGGCTCGTTCGGAAGTTTCCAAAACCCGAACCCATGGACCAAATCTTCTCACATTTCAGAGACTTAAATAAAACATGAAAGAACACCACCCTGCCAAATTTAAAGGTTATATCTTTGTTGGTTTTGGAGATAATCTCATTTGCTCTGGTGCTCGTTCGGAAGCTTCCAAAACCAAACCCATGGACCAAATCCTCTTAAATTTCAGAGACATAAATCAAACACGAATGAACACCATTGTACCAAATTCAAAGGTTCTACCTTTGTTCGTATTGGATATAATCTCATTTGCTCTGCGGCTCGTTCGGAAGCTTCCAAAATTCGAATCCACGGTTCAAATTCTTTCAAATTTAAACCCATGGCCAAATCCTCTCAAATTTCAGAGACTTAAATCAAACATGAAAAAACACAATTCGGCCAAATTTAAAGGTTATATATATTTGTTGTTTTTGGAGATAATCTCATTTGCTCTGGGGCTCGTTCGGAAGCTTCCAAAATCCAAACCCATGGACCACATCCTCTTAAATTTTAGAGACATAAATCAAACTGGAAGAAACATCATTATAAAAAATTTAAAGGTTCTATCTTTATTGGTTTTGGAGATAATCTCGTTTGCTCTGAGGCTCGTTCGGAAGTTTCCAAAACCCGAACCCATGGACCAAATCTTCTCACATTTCAGAGACTTAAATAAAACATGAAAGAACACCACCCTGCCAAATTTAAAGGTTATATCTTTGTTGGTTTTGGAGATAATCTCATTTGCTCTGGTGCTCGTTCGGAAGCTTCCAAATCCAAACCCATGGACCAAATCCTCTTAAATTTCAGAGGCCTAAATCATACATGAAAGAACACCATTCTGCCAAAAGTAAAGGTTATATCTTTATTGGTTTTGGAGATAATCTCATTTGCTCTGGGGCTCGTTCGGAAGCTTCCAAATCCAAAACCCATGGACCAAATCCTCTTAAATTTCAGAGACATAAATCGAACGAGAAGGAACATCATTGTACAAAATTTAAAGGTTCTATCTTTGTTGGTTTTGGAAATAATCTCATTTGCTCTGGTGCTCGTTCGGAAGCTTCCAAAACCCAAACCCATGGCCCAAATCCTCTTAAATTTCAGAGACATAAATCGAACGGGAAGAAACATCATTGTACAAAATTTGAAGGTTCTATCTTTGTGGCTTTTGGAGATAATCTCGTTTGCGGAGATTATCTCCAAAAGCCCGGAATCATTCGGAAGCTTCCAGAATCCGAACCCATGGACGGATTTTGTCCAGATTCGAACTTAGCCTTTCTTTCGTAATTAGTAACCTACTATATAAATTTCATCAAGATAGCATCATTATTTTTTGAGTTATCGTGCGTACGGACGGACGGACGGACGGACATCGCTAAATCGACTCCGGCGGTGATCCTGATTCAGAATATATATACATGTCTATACCTAACTCGCTTCCTTTTGGTGGTTACAAACACCATACCAAAGTTAATATACCCTATACTTTAGGTGTAGGGTATAAAAATATGGAACCTACAAATTGCTCCCAGAATATTTTGTGTAAATTTCAAGATTCTAGCTTTCTTAGTTTTTGAGCGCGCTGACGGACGGACGGACATGGCTTGATCGACTCAGAATTTGATTCTGATCCGATCCATACCTTTGAAGGTATATCTAGCTCGCTTATTTCGAGGTGTTACAAACGGAGGAGTAATTTTATTATACCCCATACTTATCGTACAGGTATAAAAAATATAACGATTGCTTGTATATATAAGAATTTATATTTATTTAATATTAGTATACATACTTATATAACTTATATTTATTTACATATCATATATGTCGCTGATGAATGAATGATATATAATAGATATGTATAGTATAAATTATTATACATTTGTCCCTTAGCATTAAATGGTACTAAATTGTAATGGTATAGCATATTTGGAAAAGTTTTGGATTGATAATCGTTATGTGAAAGATAAGCATCTGCTTTTGAAGAATGTATAATATAGTTTGAATATATGTATGTACAACCCGTAGTTCTAGAAAATATAAAATTCTCCCAAATTATTTTGCAATACTAAAATATTAAAAAAATAATATTATAAGCAGAGTGACAAGCTGTGAACATACTAACGGTTCGTATACATGTATCTAAGAGTTGACAAAGGCAACTGTATCCTTCCTCGTTTATAAAAATTAAAGCGCCAGTAATATGTTTTACGCGTGTTAAAGGTTTCTTTTAATTGTATAGGGTTCCAAAATTGCAGCCCCCAAAATTGGCAAAAATCCCTATTTTCAGATGTATATATCTCAGGCTCTGTGTAGTAGTTTTACAATCTAAGAACACTAGAAGGCCGCAAATTTTGTTATCTCCATAAAACAATGTCAAAATTATGCAATATTTTGTAATTTACTATTTAAACCGTTATGTGAAGCCCACATTTTGCATGAAATTTTGTTTTTCAAAACTCCGGCAACGCCTTTAGATAGGAACCTGAAATTTTGAGACAACGAAGAACTTTTAGAATTAGTATAAGTTCCTTTAGAATATTTTTTTGTACCACCCCGTGTTTTCTTGAAATGGGTGATCGGGCAGACCAAGGCGAACAAGAAATTGTATTGGAGGGGCGGGGGGGTCTATTGTGGACTCTTTTCGACTTTTTATAAAAAAATCTACATTTTTTGAACTGCTTACTATAGAGAGATAAAAAAAAATGTATTTTATAGAGTAAGTTGTTAGCTTTAATTTTTATACCTTAATGATTCCATAACCCCAACAGTTACAGAGTAATGGAGGTTTAAAATGATTTAAAATGAAAAAATTATGTTTCAAACTCAATTTTCTTTTGAAACACCCATTTGGGATACTTTTTATAGCATATTTCGAGACAGCTTTTCAAGCCCTATAATTAGTACTTAATAACTTTTTCTCTATCCCTAACCGTTTTTGAGATATTAAGAATAGAAACGTGTATTATTTTCAATCGCTGTGTTATTTTCAATCACAATAGAAAAGTGTGTTATTTTCAAAAGTGTGGTAACACGTTTTGTGGTTATGTGTGTTGATAAAGGTAGTAGTAGTAGTACAAAATAATAATACTACAAAAAATATAATGTAATAAATACAGGATGTAATTTATAGCCAAATTTAAGCAAACATAATATTTAAAAAATGTGAACTTAATTTATTTAATTTACTGGAGTTGCAGTTGTTGCTGGAACTACAGTTGTAGGAGGAGTTGCAGTATTGGTGGAGTTGCAGGTGTTGCTGGAGTTGCAGGTGTTGCTGGAATTGCAGGTGTTGCTGGAGTTGCAATTTTTGCTGGAGCTGCAGTTGTTGCTGGAGTTGCAGGTGTTGCTGCAGTGGCAATTTTTGCTGGAGCTGCAGTTGTTGCTGGAGTTGCAGGTGTTGCTGCAGTGGCAATTTTTGCTGGAGCTGCAGTTGTTGCTGGAGTTGCAGGTGTTGCTGGAGTTGCAGGTGTTGCCGGAGTAGCGCTAGTAGCAGGAACAGCAGTCGTGGTGTCTTGGCAATTATATTGACTTATAGCACTGACAGTTATAATAGCTATAGGATTTAAAAAAAATATATAAGATCACAAATTAATTTAAACCACATAATTAATTGTTATTTAATTTTACCGAAAAAAAATGTTAATTTCATTTTTGTATTCTTTTTTCTTCTAAACTAAAATGGAATTATTGAACGGAATATTTACAAGTTAATAAAATTAAATTATATATTTTTCTATTTATATACTTTTTATATAAATTTTCTATTTATATTATTTTTTATTTAATATAAAATTTTTAAAATAATTATGAATATTTGCACACCCGTTGTATGAATTGTTGTTCTATTTTTTTTTTTGTTGTTGCATAATAAATTAGTTAACATAAGTATACATATATATATTATATATATATATACATTTTTTTTTTTTCTAAACAAAATGATAAACAAGTTAAGTAAAATTTAAGCATATGGCATATTTCTTTAATTAAATAATATGACGCATTTGTTGTTGTTTTTTTTGTTTTATTTTTTACCTGGCGATAACCGACATGAGGTAATTCAAAAATTGTTGTTGTATATATTTCTTTTTAAGAATATGCAAATAAACACTTTTATTTACTAAAGTGTTTCCTATTTACTAAATTAATTTTGGTTATAAACTTGAAAAATAAATGGAACTAAAAAAGGGAATGGGAATTAAACAAGGTAGAAAGTAAACTGTTTAGAATTCTGACTTGCACAAAAATTTGAAAATTTAAGAAATTTTTTGAAATAAGAAAATATGTGAAAATAGGACTTTTTTGGAATTTTGAGGGGCTGTAAGTCTGGAACCCTATATAAGTAAAAAAAATCGTTAGCACACGTAAAAATATATTACTGGAGCTTTAATTTTTATGTCTTTCCGAGGAAAAATTTGTACAGGTGCTTAAGTTACAGGTCCCTAAAAACAGCAAATTTTCAATTTTTCAGCCCTAATACCTCTTAAACAGGGTACGGTACAAAAAAATTTTCTTAGGAAACCTATACTAATTCTAAAAGTACTTTATTGTCTAAAAATTTTAGGTTCCTATCTAAAGGAATACCGGAGTTATGAGAAAAGAAATTTCATGTAAAATATGGTTTTCACATAACGGTAAATTTAAATAGTAAATCACAAAATATTGCATAATTTTGATATTGGTTTATGTAGATAATAAAATGTTTGGTCTTCTCACGGTTTTAGATTGCAAAACTATTACGCAGAGCCTGAGATATATACATCTGAAAATGGGGCTTTTTCGCAATTTTGAACAGCTGTAACTCTGGAACCCTATATAACTAAAATAAACCTTTAATACACGTTAAAATATATTACTGTATCTTTAATTTTTATATCTTTGCGAAGTAAAATGTGTACAGGTACTTAAGTTATATATGTTTAAAAATAGCAAATTTTCAATTTTTAAGCGCTAATAGCTCATAAACAGGGGGTAGCCCAAAAAAATTTTCTGAACAAACTTATACTAATTCTAAAAGTTCTTTCTTGCCTCAAAATTTCAAGCCTCTATCTAAAAGCGTGCCGGAGTTATGAAAGTAGAAAAATCATTCAAAATTTGGTTTTCACATAACGGTAAATTTAAATACTAAATTTAAAAAAATTGTAATTTACAAAGCTAAAAAAAATACCTGTCGAATGACTTTTTCCGATTGACAAAATCTTAAGCAGAACATAAGATATATGCACTCAAAAATAGGGCTTTTTCAAAGTTTGAGTGGCTGTAGCTCCGTAATGGATGCGGCTACATGAAAAAGTTGTTCCACAAAATTATTTTTTTCGTGAGATCTACCAATAAAATTAAAAAAAAAACATAAAATTAAAAAAAAAAAATAAAAAAATAAAATAAAAAAATAAAAAAAAAAATTATAAAAAAATAAAAATGTAAAATTTTTTTTCTCTATCTTTAACGGTGTAGAAGTTTTTTAAACAGACGGACGGACGGACGGACGGACGGACAGAGTGAAACTAATAAGCAGATTTTTTCAAAATTTTTTAAATTTAGAATTTTGATAACATATGGTAAAATATATACAGTATTACAAGAGTAGTTTCATTGAAAAGTAGCTATATTATTGCATTAAAAATCTATGCATTATTAATGAACTTTAATATTCTACCAATCCCTTTCCTCAAAATATACCAATTTTAACCAACTTACCAATTTTTTCTCTTCTCTTTTTATCCTTCCTGATCTTAATTATTTCAAACCCAATCTTCCAAACATGCTTCCCACATCCTTATTCCTAAAACCAAACTATACATTTTGTCACTGTTTATTAAATAACCCATTGTAAAGTTTGATCTTAAAGAGGGTGGTTTTGGTTGGCTAAAGTCTAATACTACTCGGATCAACCTAGTTCAGTACCTTTGAGTAACTTTCGATGTTTTCCACTGTCCCTTGTTAAAAAATTAAATACTTTTTTTAGGTATACTTTAAATTAAAAGATTTTTAACTGTGTTTAGGTTATATATAGAAAATACATTATTGTAGAATGAAATAGCATATAACAAGGCTGTATTTTAATATAGAGTACTTTTCAATAAAATGTTATTAATTATCAGAGTCATTTCAGTAAGCTTTAAAATATAATGAATGTTCCATCATGCAAGAAAAACCAGTTATGATGGAAAAATCACTAGTAATGGTGGAGTCCTAGTCCTAGTAGATTCGTAAACTTTCAATATAAGGTTGATAATATTAATATATGTTTATACCTAATGAAATTATAAAATAGATTGTCAGACGAAAAAAAAAAATTTGACAGAATAAGAAAATAGATCATATTTTCGAGTAAAAATAAGAATTTTTCAATTTTACATAATTTCAAAAAATAAGAATTTTTCAAAGAAATTACACCTATCAAAATTTAATTTTTCTTCCGCAATTTAAAAAAAGTATCTATTATTTGGAAAAAAGAATTCTATTTTAAAAACGAGGAAGAGTGCAGTAGAGTAGAAAGTATCAACTCGTTTACGTTCAAACGGGATACCCGTTTGAACGTAATATATCCTGTTTTTATAAAACTTGATCATCTTTTAGAAACTTTATTAAGTTCATCATTAAGTTCCAAGAAATGCAAGAAGCTTGAACCAGCTGCTTTAGACCAACCAAATTTTACAAAAGTTTTTGGCATGTAACTCGACACTTTTTTAATAAATTTCAGACAGCTAACTTCAATAGCCATTGAGTTATTTTCATTTAAAAAAAGAAGTTGTATGGCAGCTAGCCGAACTTGTTGCACCAGCAGAACCAAATTTTACAGAAGTTGTTGCCATAAAACGGGATCATTATTTGTAAGATTTCAGACCCCTAGCTAAGTTTCAAGTTCATTAAGTTCCAAGAGGTGCAAAAAGCCTGAATCGGCTGCTCTAGACCAACCAAAATTTACAAACGTTTTTGCCATGTAACTCGACACCTCTTCACTAAATTTCAGATACTGAGCTTCAATAGATACTGAGTTATACTCATTTAAACGGATAAGTTGTGTGGCAGCTACCCAACCCGTCGCATCACCACAACCAAATTTTCCAGAAGTTGTTGCCATAAAACTTGATCATCATTTGCAAGATTTCAGACGCCTAGCTCATTAAGCTCCAAGACGTGCAAAAAGCCTGAACCGGCTGCTCTAGACCAATTAAAATTTACAAACGTTTTTGCCATGTAACTCGACATCTCTTCACTAAATTTCACATACCGAGCTTCAATAGACACTGAGTTATTTTCATTTAAACGGGGAACTTGTATGGCAGCTACCCGAACACGGCGCACCGCCACATCCAAATTTTGCAGAAGTTGTTGCCATAAAACTTGATCATCATTTACAAGATTTCAGATGACTAGCTTCATTAAGTTCCAAGAGGTGTAAGAAGCCTGAACCTGCTGCTCTAGACCAACCAAGTTTTGCAAAAGTTGTTGGAATGTAACTCGACACCTCTTTACTAAATTTCAGATTCCTAGCTTCAGTAGATAATGAGTTCTTTTTATTTAAAAAGAGAAGTTGTATGGCAGCTACTCGAACCTGTCGTACCATCACAACCAAATTTTACAGAAGTTTTTGCCATAACACTCTATCATCATTTGCAAAATTTTAGATACCTAGCTTGAATAGATACTGAGTTATTTCCATATAAAGAAAGAAATTGTATGGCAGCTACTCGAACCCGGCGGCTGAAAATGCTGTATTTAAATAGCAAAACTAACAATTTTGCAAAAGTGAAATAAAAAAAATGCAGCCTCCTAGCTCCTTTAATTTTTGAGTTATCGTGCGGACGGATGGACGGACAGACGTACATGGCTTAATCGACTCAGAATTTGATTCTGACCCGATCCATACCTTTGACACTATATCTACTCCTTCGACTCCTCGACTCCTTTAAGGTGTCACAAACGTAATGTTAATTTATTATTCCCTTGAACATAGTTCATACGGGTATAAAAATATCGGCTTTATTGGCGAAATATATGAGCCTTTGTTTTCCTCCTTTTTATACCCGTACGATAGGATCGGGTATTATAAAATTACTCCTCCGTTTGTAACACCTTGCGAATAAGCGAGCTAGATATATCTTTAACGTTATTATCAGCATGCTAACTCAAAAACTAAGAAAGTCAGAATCTTAAAATTTACACAAAATATTTTGGGAGCAATTTGTAGGTTCTCTATTTTTTTTGGTTGAGTTCCGACCAAAACTTCGGGTAGCTCCCGAACATCTAACTTTTAGATCTCCACAATTTTTTGGAAATAGAGCCATGAAATTTAAACTGCTGATAGATATCATAAAAATATTAATTTTTCTGTAGCCCCACCCGTTAAGGAGCTACAGCCCTCTAAAGCCATCAAAAATCTCTATATTTAAATTGTTATAACACAAGCTCTATAAGGTATATCTTCAATCTGAAAATTCCAAATGATAGGTGCTATTATGAGCTTTACAAACATGTATATAATAAATATATATTTGTGCTATACGGTGTCTTAATTTACAGTTATGCGAAACTGAATTATTGCAAAATCATTATTGAGAAATGTTAGATCTTTGAAAATAAGTATGAGTCATTTCAAAAATTTCTTTTGAATCACCCCTCGTTTAGGAGCTGTAAGGGGTCAAAAACTGAAAATTTCCTATTTTTAAACACCTGCAACTTGAACACCTGTTAAAATTTTTTTGAAGTAATACATAAAAATTAAAGCTTCAACATTATACTCTTATTTCTGTTAACAACTCTTTTTTTTAATAATATAGAGTTATTTTATATATGACGAAAGTGTTACTTGATTTTTTCAAATTTTCTAACTAATTTCTTTAACTTATTTTTATATGCTTTTATATTAACTCGTCGCTGTCGGTTTATTTATTTATTTATTTATTTATTTATTTATTTATTTATTTATTTATTTATTTGTCATTCTGTCACGCTTTTTATTATCTTCGTAATCTGTTAGCAACATTTGTAAGTGTACTATGGTGCAGAGGATAGTGTACAGGTTTCAAAAGTGGGGATCATGTTGTTCGAATCCAGTTCACATGCAACATTTTTTTTTTTTAACTATCTATTCATCAACATTTTTTGAATAAAATATGTATACATTTTTGTATATATCAATTTAAAACTTACATTTTTATCTCTTATTCATGCAGTCAAACATACACATTATATTTTTGATCTTTCCTGGTGTTTTGTATTAGCATAATTAGCAAAACACAATCCATACATATAATATTTTTATGTATGTTGCTAAGTTATTTTGTTTACAACATTTGTTTAGTATTTAAATCAAAATATTTGCTGTCAACATTCTTTAATGCATATTGAATTAATGCATATATGGTGCAGAGGAAAGTGTACAGGTCTTGAAAGTGAGTGTTAATGTGTGGACTGTGGTTCGAATCCATTTCGTATATATGTATAATTTTTTTTTTTTTTTTTTTTAACTCTATTCATCAATATTTTTTAAATAAAATTTTATGTACCTACATAATATTATTTTTGTACATAGAAAAGAATATAAAAAGTAAAGATCATTACAAAATTATGCTTTTGCGCATTACGCATTATGATTTACAAACAAAAAATCTATTACGCATTATGATTTGTCAACACAAAAAATTAAAACTACGTATGTAAATATGTACGTACGTATGTACATAATATTTATTTATTTATTTATATTCAGGTACCGTGGTACATAAATGTGGTAGCTATAGCCCTTGTTTCCTGGTAGGAATGTGTACGTGATATAATGATATATTATAAAGTATTTACATATTGCGATATATGAATTTTTTATTTTTTTTATTTTATAATTATTGTACCCAGTCGGGAATCGAACCCGAGACCACTCATTCTCTTATGCGTGCGTCAACCACTGCACCAATGGCTGGATACACATAATATTATGTTAAACTAATTACCTAAATTATTTTGTTCCGCTCCATTTGTTTATAATTTAAATCAAGATATTTGTCAACATTTTTTACTGCATGATCTTATTAAGCGATTAGGTAGGTAGGTGTTCAAGGTTAGATGTTTGTTTGGATATACGATATACTACTAATAATATACTATAGAAATATACAGTAAAGTACATTTATGTATATCATTTTCATTCGAGTTATGTTGTTGGATTGTAATATTTATATAATCACAGTATTTTGGTACATATTTTACCCTGCGAGGTACTTTCTTTATTTATGAATTACATACTGGAATAAAAAATTTTTACTCTTGCTGTAATGGAATCGATTTAACATCTCTTAATTTACTTAAACATTTGGTATAAAATTATAAAACGTATTTTATATCAGAAACAATAATTAATTTATGTATGAATTAAAAATATCCCATATTTTTAAATTCAAATTATGTGTTTCATTTAAAACTAAAAAGTATAAAATAAAATAATATGTAAAAAAAATATTTTTTAAAATATCCTTTTATCGAAACCAAATTCGCCCCCTAAAAAGTAGAAAATAAAATTGATTGCAAAACTTTAGCTTTTTTGACTGTTATAATATAAAAGTGAATTGCTAGTGCAAGCATTTTGGACTGTTATAATATAAAAGTAAATTGCTGGAATAAAAAAGAAACACGAACCTCAAATTTCCTAGATTTTTATTTAACTTTATTCCAGCAATTTACTTTTATATTATAACAGTCAAAAAAGCTAAAGTTTTGCAATCAATTTTATTTTCTACTTTTTAGGGGGCGAATTTGGTTTCGATAAAAGCATATTTTAAAAAATATTTTTTTTACATATTATTTTATTTGCATTTTGTTTTACTCGATAATTTGAAATTGTTGAGGATTAATGCGTAGTACAAAAAAATGTAAATAAATAAACAACATAACGGTTGCTTGAAGAATTTTTATTTATATGATATTGATATATATACATACTTATATAATATCATGTTTATTTACATTATATTATACACTTGTCGCTTAGTATTAAATGGTACATAGCATATTTGAAAAAGTTTTGGATTGATAATCGTTATGTGGAAGGTTAGAATCTGCTTTTGAAGAATGTGTAAATATGTAGTTTGAATATATGTACAACCCATAGTACTAGAAATTATAAAATTCACCCAAATTATTTTAAAATACTAAAATATAAAAAAATAATATTGTAAGCAGAGTGACAGGCTGTGAACATGCTAACGGTTCGTACTGGTATCTAAGAGTTGACAAAGGCAACTGTATTCTTTCTCGTTTAATTTATATAGGGTTTCATAATTACCGCTCATCAAAATTGCGAAAAAGCCCCATTTTCAGATGTATATATCTCAGGATATGCATAATAGTTTTGCAATTTAAAACCACCAAAAGACCGGAAATTTTATTATCTACATAAAACAATATTAAAATTATGCAATATTTTTTAATTTACTATTTAAATTTACCGTTATGTGAAAACCACTTATTTATTTTTATTTATTTATTTATTTAAAACAAAATCCCAAAAGAGCCTGAGGGCTCGTATAGGGTGTATAAAATTACAGTAGTTTACAATCATAAAGATATGAATATTATGTTAAAATTATGTACATATGTAATAATTAAATTATACAAACTAGTGACAAATTAGGTGTAAATAATGTGCAACAAAATAATAGAAAAGAGAACAAAGCAAAAAAAAAAAAAATAAAAAATATACAAAAGCAAGAGAAAAAAAAAATAAAAATAAAAGAGAGCATAATTATAAACTAGAAATGAAATTTACGATTGGATTTGATTGCTATTGTTATTGGTTATTATACTTGAGCATTAATACATTTCTAACTGAGTTTTTAAACTTTTTATAAGAGAATCTTTTAATGTCACTTGGAACAGTATTGTACAGCTTGATTGATTGATTAAGTATTGTGGTATTTCGTGCGTTCATACGCAACTGATTTGCCGTTCTAGTGTTGTAGTTATGAATTTCATTGTTGGAAATTAATTTTGTGTTTCATTTTATAATTTTTATCTGCATATTATGTATTTGTAAGATTTGAGCCAAATTTCTACTGTCTTCCACTTTAAGAATTTTATACTGCTGGTGAATTCGATTAGTAGATGTTCTATGATTAAGTTCATACATTTTTTTAATGCCTTGTTTTGAATTCATTGTAATTTGTTTAAGTTTTTAGCATATGTGTTTCCCCAGATGGCTAAACCATACGAAATTACACTGTTAAGTAAATTGAAGAAGATAGTTCTTTTTAATTTTAGTGGGACTCGCTTCCCAATTTTCCTAAAAATCCCTGCTATTCTACGCGTTTTCTTAATAAGCTCATTTACGTGACAATTCCAATTTAACTTTTCATCAACAACAATACCTAAATATTTATACTGGCTGACTTTTTCAATCTGACAACTGTTATAATGTACAGATAAGTTTACATTAGCTTCCTTGATCATCATAAATTTTGTTTTGTTCACGTTGACTATTAATTTATGCAGTGACATCCATTTATAAATAGCTTCCATATCCTGATTTATTTTTGTTTTCAATATTTCTAGTTTATTTTCAGCATATATTATAACTAGGTCATCTGCATACATAAACTGTTTCCCATTTAAACTAAGATTTGATAATGTACTCACATAGCAGTTAAATAACACTGGCCCCAACGAACTACCGTGTATTACGCCATAGTTAATACTTTCGGTACTGCTTATGGTATCCTCGCACTCTGCATACTGTCTTCTGTCTTTGAAGTAACTAGCAAACCAATTGTATTCTTTACCTCTTATTCCTAATTCAAATAAGATTCTCAACAATATTTTCCTATCAATCGAATCAAATGCCTTAGTCAGATTAAAGAATACTAAAGCGGTTTTTTTATTATTACACACAGCATTTTGAGTATACGTTATAACATCGAACAAAGATGCTTGAGTATTAGAATTTTTTGTAAAGCCATACTGTGACTTACTTATTAAATTATTATTTAATAAATATTTTGTAATTCTACTATTAACATATGTTTCCAAAATTTTACTTAATATTGGAGCTATCGATATCGGTCTATAATTATTTATATCAGTTTTGTCACCTGACTTATAAATAGGAATTACTTTATTAATTTTAAGAGAATCTGGAACATTAGAGTGATGAAGTGAGGCGTTGATAAATGCGCAAATAGGTTTGACTAGTTCATTTTTAAATTTCTTTACCATAGTGGTTTGAATGCCATCAACCCCAGCACTGTTAGTATTGTTCAGCTGATTTATAACTACTATTGTTTCCTCCTCATTAATTTTTTTAAAATAAAATCTACTGCTAGTTCTACATACCGGTAAGTAAATTGTTGAGAAGTTTTTTGCCATATGATTTCCTACATTGCAGTATAAATGATTAAAGTTTTCTAATTTAATGTCTTTTGTAGATTATTAGATGTTTTCTCAAAATTGTTCATATCAAACTGACGTCGCTTTTTTCTTTTCATTGCTGTTAACTTATTTTGCCATTTAATTGATATTTACTTTTAACATGTTGATTCTCTGTGTTATTAAAATATTTTTTGTACCAGTAGTTCCTTATTTTTATTAAATTTAGACATTCATTATCAATCCACGGTTTAGTATATTTTACAGCTTTAGTATATTTTTTTTCAGTTGTAGATAAGTCAGCACAACTACGTAGAGTATTTATAATATTTTTGCAAATAACTTCGGCAACACCAGAAGATATGTCGATATTGCAGTTCGTTAATTGATTTTTTAATAAATTGACATTTGTATGCTTATAAGTATATTGACATGTAGTTTTGTTTACAAAATATTTATAATTGAGTTCAACTATTAAGATATGATGATCAGTAATATTAGAATTTAGATATGTAATATTTAGTTGTTTCTGTGTTTTATTTAATAATATATGATCGATACATGATTTTGAGCTTGTTCTGGTTGTTAAGCTATCAGCGAAATAAAATCCGTTGGATTCGACTATAGTTTTGTAAGTGCTAATATTATTATTATTTTTATTTTTGAGGTTGAAGTTGAAATCACCAATTATTAACGTATTTTCATTTTTTAATTCTTCCAAGTGCGAATCTAGGATAGAGAAAAAATTATTTATCAAATTTCTATTGTTGTTGGGTGGCCTATAGATAGCCGAGATATTTAGATTCATCTTGCTGTTTTGAATTTTAAGTGACAGTATGCTATTAAAGTTATCGCAGTAATTTTTTAATATTTTGTAGTTTAAAGAAGTGTGTATAAATAAACCGACTCCACCACCACGTCTATTTTGTCGACAAGAGAAACTTTTATTGTAGTTTTTAATATTAACCAAATTTATTTCTTCATCAAGTATCCAAGTTTCACCAAAAACAATTATATGAACAGTTGACTGTAACTTATCCAGTAAAACAGTGATTTCGTCTATTTTGTGCTTTAAACTTCGAATGTTTAGGTATAAAATTTTTAATGAGTGTAGATTATCAAACCGAAAATTTTCTCTTCTAGCTACATTTTTAACTTGAGTATTTAATGGTGAACTGTTAAGATAAGTTTCATTGTTTATTATCATTTACCTGCTCAAAATTTTTATTTGACAAAATTTGTATCATTTTTGTGTTCATTCCTTCTCTTAACCAAACTTTACCATCCTTTACCCAAGCAAATTTTATTTATTTTTCTCTTTTGAGATCTCTAGCTTTTTTATATAATAATCCAAAGTATGGTGTGATTCTTTCATTGATGAAAACTGTTTTTGGTGTTTCACTACTGGGTTGTTGAAATATCTGATTGTAATCTAAGTTTATTTTCTTTTTAGCTTGCAAGATTTTATTTTTGATTTCAAGATTATTCAGCTTTACGATTATTTTTTTCGGTTCACCAGAGTTTTTTGAATTATTTTTGTTTGAGAAATAAGCTTCTTGATATCATGATTTTCTAAAGTAACACCTGTAGCTTTTATAATTTTGGATGCGGAACTCATTGCATCAAGCTCTGGGATTTCCCCCACTCCAGATATTTCAATATGTTTTTTAAATTTATTTTGTTTAATTAGTTCCATGTTGATAGTGATAGAGTCAATTTTGTCTTTTATTACAGCATTCTCATTGCGTAAACAAATATTATCTTCCACTAATGAATCCACTATTTCTTTATATTCTCTAACCTCACTTTGTAACCCATTTATCTTTTTTTCAAGTTCAGTTTGTCTTGTGATAATTTCATCCAATTTTTGTAGAATTAGTGTTGAATGAGGACCGTGGTCCTTTTGATCACTTCCAGACATTTTAGGAGTGTTCATACTACATATTACGCTAGTTGACTTACATTTTAGGCGCTTATCCTTACATGACTGGCAAACTTCTCAGGATCCAGTATAATTCTGTTGAAATCTTCAGCAGCCAATTTAGAACATGCAATGTGGAACCAGCTACTGCACTCACCGTCACATTGCATGCTTTTATCTTTTCGTAAATTTATTATTTTATTGCACTGTTTACAACAGTTTTTATTTGACATATTGTTAATTTTATTTTTTTAATATTTATTTTTTATGTACCTATATTTAGTTTATTTTAATAATAATCTTAATTTTCTTTTTAAATTAAAATTAACTTAATTTCTAAACCAAAATTCTTGATAAAATTGGTTTTGCAAATTTTTTTACTGCCCATACTTATGAAATTTCTTTTTCCATAACTCCGACACGCCTTTAGATAGGAACTTGAAATTTTGAGACAAGAAAGAACTTTTGGAATTAGTATAAGTTTCCTAAGAACATTTTTTTTTCACCACCCCCTGTTTAAGATCTATTATGGCTGAAAAATTGAAAATTTGCTGTTTTTAGGGACCTGTAACTTAAGCACCTGTACACATTTTTCTTCGGGAAGACATAAAAATTAAAGCTCCAGTAATATATTTTTACGTGTGTTAGCGGTTTTTTTTAGTTATAAAGGGTTCCGGACTTACAGCCCCTCAAAATTCCAGAAAAGTGTTATTTTCACATATTTTCTTATTTCAAAAAATTTCTTAAATTTTATTTTTTAAATTTTCAAATTTTTGTGCAAGTCACAGTTCTAAACAGTTTGCATTATGTTGAAAATGTGCGCTTTTAAAAACCGTTGATTTACATTCTACCTTGTTTGGCATTATTGTCGGTCATTTGAAAATTCTGACGGTTTGAATTCAACAATTTCAGTGCAAATTTTTTTTAGTGAGAGACTTTTTATACCCGTACGATAAGTATCGGGTATATTAAAATTACTCCTCTGTTTGTAACACCTCGAAATAAGCGAGTTAGATATACCTTCAAAGGTATGGATCGGATCAGAAAAAAATTCTAGACTTTTGAGCCATGTCCGTCCGTCCGTCCGTCCGTCCGTCCGTCCGTCCGTCCGTCCGTCCGTCCGTCAGCACGCTAACTCAAAAACTAAGAAAGCTAGAATCTTGAAATTTACACAAAATACTCTGGGAGTAATTTGTAGGTTCCCTATTTTTTTTGGTTGAGTTTGGACCGAAACTTAGGGTAGCACTCGAACACCTAACTTTTAGATCCCCACATTTTTTTTGAAATAGAGCTATGAAATTTTAACTGCTGATAGATGTCACAAAAATATTAATTTTATTTTTAATAACTTTTTTTTGTAGCCCCACCCGTTACGGAGCTACAGCTCCCCAAAGGTTCAAAAAAGCTCTATATTTAAATTGTTATAGCACAAGCTGTATAAGGTATATCTTCATTTTGAAAACGCCAAACGATTACTACTTTTATTAGCTTTAAAAATGTATATACAATAAATATAATTTGTGGCATACGGTGTCTTAATTTACCGTTATGCAAAACTCAAATTTTGCAAAATCCTTTAACTCTTCCATCTTCTAAACGGTTTAAGTTGGAAACTTAAAATTTTGACAGAACTTAGATCTTTGAAAATAAGTATGAGTCATTTCAGAAATTTTTTTTGTATCACTCCCCGTTTAGGAGCTGTAAGGGGACAAAAACTGGAAATTTCCTATTTTTAAGCACCTGTAACTTGAACACCTGTTAAATATTTTTTGAAGTAATACATAAAAATTAAAGCTTCAACATTATACTCTTATTTCTGTTAACAACTTTTTTTAACAATTTAGGGTTACTTTATAATTAACGAAAGTGTTACTTGATTTTTTAAAATTTTCTAACAAATTTCTTTAACGAATTTTTTGCATTTTGTTTTACTCGATAATTTGGAATTGTTGAGGATATAATGCGTAATACAAAAAAATGTAAATAAATAAACAACATAATGGTTGCTTGAAGAATTTTTATTTATATGATATTGATATATATACATACTTACATATATAATATCATTTTTATTTACATATCATATATGTCACTAGTGAATGAATGATAAGAGTATAGATGTATATTATATAGCGCCGTATTTACATACATATATGTATTTTATAGTACTTATAAGAAATTATTCTGTCAATGGAATATTTAAATATAATATAATATAATATTTAAAATTATATTTACTATTTTGTACTAAGTAAATTTAATATACATTTACCGCTTAGTATTAAATGGTACTATAGAATATTTGAAAAAGTTTTGGATTCATAATCGTTATGTGGAAGGTAGAATCTGCTTTTGAAGAAAGTACATATAAACATATAGAAATTATAAAATTCACCCAAATTATTTTAAAATACTAAAATATTAAAAAAATAATATTGTAAGCAGAGTGACAGGCTGTAAACATGGTAACGGTTCGTACGGGTATCTAAGAGTTGACAAAGTCAACTGTATTCTTTCTCGTTTTAAATTGTATTTGTTTTTATGTAATTACGTGAAAAGTAAGTAAAAATTATTTTGTTTTGTAATGTTTAGATAACAAATATTACAAGATAAGAAAAAAATAAAATAATATGTAAAAAAAAATATTTTATAAAATATGCTTTTATCAAAACCGCATTCTCCCCCTAAAAAGTAGAAAATAAAATTGATTGCAAAACTTTAGCTTTTTGAACTGTTATAATATAAAAGTGAATTGCACTTTTGAAACCTGTTCACTTCCCTCTGCACCATACAACACGTACAAATGTTTGTAACAGATTATGAAGATAATAAAAAGAGTGACAGAATGACAAATAAATAAATAAATAAACCGACACTGACGAGTTAATATATAAGCATATAATAAACAATTTTCAAAAATTTGGCAGTGATATTTGTTATCAAAAATAGTGGTTCCTTTAAAGCAACTTTTGGCAGAAATAATAAATACTATAAAATTTTTAAGTGACTAGAAAAGGTTTAACAAAGAAATAAATTGAGAATTTTTTAAATTTTGAATGGGATGACTTAGAGTATGAAGATGAAAATGAAATTCAAGACGACGATGAGGCTATTATAGATAATATTTTCAAAAACAAAAATGATAAAATCGAAGAAGATGTCGATGAAGTCATTGCAGATATTTATAAAGAATTAAATGCAATTGAACTCGTCGACAAAATTGAAAACGTTAATCCAAAAATAAACCGGAATGTCGAAGATTATAAATGGAGACGTTGTGACTTTATTCCACCAAAATGTGAATGGATGCAACAACCAGAACCTGTTTCAAAAGATATGGCCCCCTTACAATATTTTAATCTATTTTTAAAACCAACATTTTTTTAAATAATTGCTAAAGAAACAAATTTATATGCTTTAAGTAAAAATGAAATCGAAACAAAAACTAATTCTGTAGAAATGCCACAATATACTCGGCAAATGAATCTGAATATCCACCAATATCAGATGTTATGTCACAATCAAGGTTTATGGAATTAAAAAGTAATATTAATTTTGCTAATAATGTCAACCAAAAACAAAAAAAAAAATCGAGACTATGACAAACGTTTTAAAATTCGACCAATACCTAAGCATTTACAATGTCATTTATTGAAAATAGAACCTGAAGAAATAAATTCTATAGACGAACAGGTTATTCCTTTTTAAGGTATTTAAATCCAATGTTCTTATATTTAAACTTTTTTTTCGGTAACTGGTTCTCATCCCTCAATTTAGCTTTGGTCCTATTAGAATGACAAATATTTTGCGTTGGCACTATAAGAACCAACAGATGTGGAAAAAACACAAATTTAATGACTGAAAAATAATTAAAATTAAAATGAAGAGGAGCATATGACTTTAAGGTAGACAGAGAAACTAATTTAGCGTTGACTCGTTGGTTTGATAGAAAAGCTATTCAATTCATTTCATCATTTTGTGCCATATAACTCAAGGATTTCTGTAGAACGTACAACAAGGAAGCAAAAAAAAAACAAGAAAAAGTAGAAAAACCATATGTTGTTAATAATATAAACAATCAATTTATGGGTGGTGTTGATAAAGCAGATATGTTTATTGAGCTTTACAAGATAACATTAAAATCAAATAAGTGGTACATGAGAATTTTTTATTGGGTTCTTCATGTAGCAGTTATTAATGGTTGGCTTCTTTATCGACGTTATCAAGAACAACTAGATCAACCTGCTAAATTTAATCTAATCCATTTTCAATCTAATATTGAAAAAGCATTAATTGAAAGCAATAAGGTTCAAGTAAAACAACGTGGCGTGGCCGGCCCTACAATATATTCACAGATACACCTCCGAGAAAAAAAAATTTCATACGGAGCCTGTCACAGACTTAAGGTTTGATGATTATCATCATTGGGGAGTATTGGTTGACAAGAAAAACAAGTGTCGATATTGCCATAAAAATACTACACAAATGACATGTACGAAATGCAACGTATATTTTATGCAATACGAAAAATTTAAATTGCTTTTACTTATATAATTATTTTTTCTACATATTTATTTAATTAATTTATTTATTTATTTAATAGAATTAATTAATGGATTGTTTTTTTATTTTTTTATTATTTTCATTCTATTAAGTTTGCATTTTGTAACGAAATAAATTACTTTTGAAAAAATTTAAGATTTTTTATTAACCATTATGATCCAAAGTTGCTTTAAAGCAACTTTTTGTTAAATCCAAACTAACGGTAATTTTTTAAAACGGGTTTTTGATTATGCTTTTAAATAAAAATAGTTTCAATATTCAGAACCAAAAATTTTTTTATTTTGAGTAATTCACGTATCGGAATCTAAAGGGTTAATTAACAAAAAATTTAATGGTATCAAAATTGAAACATTATTATTGTGCTCTGTAAAAAGCAAATCAATTTTGTCTTCGATTTAAGCAAATTATCGGATCATATTATATACATAATTGGTTTAATTCTTTTAAATTATTTGTGTAAAATTAAATCACTAATATTCATGCAAATTAAAATCATAACCTGCAGAAATATATAAAGGGATATAAAAGAATATATCAAAAACTTAAACATTTTAATAGTAAATTAATACAGTAACTTAATAAATGATTATTATGTAGATTTGGTTTTTAGCACATTTCCAAAAAAATTTTGAAAAAATGTGCTTATTAGTTTCACTCTGTCCGTCCGTCCGTCCATCTGTTTACAAAACTTCTACACCGTTAAAGATAGAGAAAAAAAATTTTAACCATAGGTAGGTCTCATAAAAAAAATAATTTTGTGGAACAACTTTTTCATGTAGCCCCCCCCATTACGGAGCTACAGCCCCTCAAACTTTGAAAAAGGCCTATTTTTAAATGCATATATCTTATGTTCTGCTTAAGATTTTTTCAATCTGAAAACGTCATTCGACAGGTATTTCTTTTATCTTTGTAAATTAATATCAAAATTATACAATTTTTTTACATTTAGTATTTAAATTTACCGTTATGTGAAAACCCAATTTTGCATGATTTTTCTACTTTCATAACTCCGGCACGCTTCTAGGTAGAAGCTTGAAATTTTGAGACAAGAAAGAACTTTTAGAATTAGTATAAGTTTGCTGAGAAAATTTTTTCGGACCACCCCCTGTTTATGAGCTATTAGGGCTTAAAAATTGAAAATTTGCTATTTTTAAACACCTGTAACTTAGGAACTTGTACACATTTTACTTCTGCAAGATATAAAAATTAAAGCTACAGTAATATATTTTTACGTGTGTTAAAGGTTTATTTTAATTGTAAAGGGTTCCAAAGTTGCAGCTCTTCAAATTTGCGAAAAAGCACCATTTTCAGATGTATATATCTCGGGCTCTGCGTAATAATTTTGCAATCTAAAACCGCCAGAAGATCGAAAATTTTATTATCTATATAAAACAATATCAAAATTATGTAATATTTTGTAATTTACTATTTAAATTTACCGTTATGTGAAAACCACATTTTGCATGAAATTTCTTTTTTCATAACTCCGGCACCTCTTTAGATAGGAACCTGAAATTTTGATACAAGAAAAAACTTTTAGAATTAGTATAAGTTTGCTCAGAAAATTTTTTGGTAACACCCCGTCTTTAAGAGTTATTACGCCTCAAAAATTGAAAATTTTCTATTTTTAGACACCTGTAACTTAGGCACCTGTAGAAATTTTTCTTCGGCAAGACATGAAAATTAAAGGTTTAATAATATACTTTTACGTGTGTTGACGGGTTTTCTTAGTTATATAGGATTCCGGACTTATGGCCCCTCAAAATTTCAAAAATGTCCTATTTTCACATTTGTTCTTATTACATATAATTTTCAAATTTTTGTGTAAGTCACACTTCTAAACAGTTTGTATTGAGTTTTGGAAATGTGCGCTTTTAAAAACCGTTGGTTTACATTCTACCTTGTTGTTTTAGACTATAACTAAACAATGGAAACGAATTACTTTAAATTAATGTAGATGTAGGTAAATTGGAGAGTAAAAACAGTAGAGAAGTGGTATAAGAGAGTTGTGGGGTATAAATTTGCAACGAACATAAAAAATTTCATTTTGGATTGTTGAAAATTTTAGAAGGGAACATCAATGATAGAGCGTACGACATTTGAAGAAAACATGTTACACATTTTAGTAGTTTTGAACGAATTAGGAATAGCCTATATGCGGAAATGAGATTTTGCAGCCTGTCTTATGGTACATTGGAAATGTTTCAAAGAATGAATAATTGATATAATTTTAATTCAGATCATTTGATTTGGTGTCATTACCAAGGTTAGAGGACCTTTTAAAAATATGTACAAAGAGAAGAATAAAAAAAAAGTTTGAAAAGATATTATATTAATAAATTGTTAAGCATTTCAATGATTTAAAATTTCACAGAATTTTACTCAACATAATTTATAAAACAGAACGTTATTTGCATTGCAATAAACACATTAAAATAAATTTTAAATAAAAAAAAAAAAATGATTATTATTGCACTTATCATTATTAAGATTATATTCTTTTATTTTTATATCTTGTTTATAGACGAATACCCACGTTATTCTATAAAATTATCTGTTTAGTTTCTCATAACACTTAACATTTATTTTTGTATCTCTATATAGTACTTATCATTCTATCAACCCTACTTTGTATCATTATCATCATTATTATTATTGAAATTCAGATCAGAATATCAAAGAATCCTTAATATGTAAGGAATTTAGAAAATTAACCTCAAGGTTATATTATTAAATAATATCTATCTTTAAATACTTGTACATTCATATAAACGATAAGTGTATTTATATCCTATATAAAAGAAATTATAATGTCATATAAGTATTATCAAAATCAATATAATATTTGATAGAAGCTCGAATATTTATTTTTTTCTTTTTTTTTTTTACATCCAATCTATAAATACATGTTTTATAATCGGTTTAGTTCATAACTCTTGTATTTCTAATCATTTTTTAAAAGCCATATCACACCATAACCATATCCTTTATTAATGTACTTACTAGGTATCATGTTAAGATAATTTTACAAAAATCAAACAAGAAAAAAAAAGATACAGTTACATATAATAAAATATGTGTATATTAACGTTTTAAGATACAGTGTTGTGTATTTTTTTTTTTTTAATATTAAATTTCAATATATTACTATTATTTTTTAGTAGTTATTATCTATTCTTTAAAATTTTACATTTATTAGATTGTACAGGTTACAGGTTAGTTTAAGCAATTTATATATTAAAATGAAACTTTCAACGTAATGTGTACTGATTTGTAATTTCATAAACTTGGCTCCATCATGAAATATGAAAAGGGTATAGACAAGCTTAACGCACTAAATTTCTTTATAATTATATGAAGAAATTTATTTGATATTCAGGAGGTTGCTTAGTCTAGAAGGAACGACATAATAAAGAAAAACCATTGAATAAGAGAGATTAGGATTAAATCTTATATAAGACTTAGGTCTTAATACTCTGTGCTAATAATATTAAAATCTAATACCAATACCAATAGTAACAGTGGCAGTTACTTTACCTTATTCAGGAAAGTGTTGTATAATTAGCTGACAGTGACTACTGCTATAAACAGCATCTTGTAACTGTTGATGGCTGTTAGCAAAATAGTAATAATAATAGGAATTGATTGTTCTCTTATAGTCCCACTCCCAATTCAATGTTTTCGCATTCTTGTCCTATCCTTACCTAGCGCTTTCATTCCATGCATCAATTTCTCATGCATCCTTCATACATTCTTATGCCCAAAATTAAATTGCAGATTATCTTACTATTTATTAAAGAACCCATCTTAAAGTTTTGCTTTAAAGAGGGGTTTTAGTTGGTTAACGTCCAACCCTATCTAAAGCAATGTCGTGCAGTTCTTTTGAATGGCTTTTGATGTTTTCCAACATCCTTCGAAAAACAAACATTTAAAACAAAAAAATAAAAACGTTCTAATTTAATATAAGATTATTGCGAATAATTTGTTTTACACTGTTAATACAAATAATATGTACATTAAAATTTTATAAATGTATGGATGTATGTATGTACATAAGTTTATATACACGAATACATTTTTGTTTGTTTGTTCAAAGTATCTTCCAAATGTATCTGAATTTTTAATCAAAAAATCAGTGTTTTTTTTTGGTGAACAGTACTTCAAACTGTAATATAATAATATCAGTTAACTATTACTGTTTTCTTCTTATCAAAAATATTAAATCATCACTTCCGTTATAATACTATTACTATAACTGACTGTGAATTTTAATGTGTTCACATTTTTATGTACATATATAAATGTATAACATTCTATAGATATGTATAATTGGGTATAATATTATGTTTGGAAAAAAGAAATGAAAAATCAAGGATCCTTACTCAAAAATCCTTTTAAGCTGTTCAAATAAAATACATATGTATATTTAAAAAACAAATTTATACAGATACACATACATGATACATAATATACAAACTTGAAAAAGGCAAAAACAAATTAAAATCAAGTGGGCCTATTAGTTTTTAAAATAGATAAAATTAATATCAAAAAAAACTTAACTTTTTTCTGCTTTTCAAACTTTATCAAGAACATTTAAGTTAAAGATTTGTTTGCTAATAATCTTTAATAACTTTTTTAAAAATTTATTTATTACCACATTACAAAAGTCAGGGGCCTCGGTGGCCTAGTGGGTGAGAGCGTATAAAATATACGCTATAAAAACCGAGGGAGTGTGGGTTCGAATCCCAAACACGTCGTAAGAGTTATTCCCTCTTACGACTTTTACAGCCACGCCTGAACAGGAAAGGAACAGGAAATTTTTCATAATTTTCTGTTCACATTTATGTAGCAGAGAAATGCATTAAAAAAAAAATTACAAAAGTCAGACAAGGCTTATAAACCCAACTTTACTTTAGTTACTAAGCTTTTTTGATATATAAAAATACAATTAAAAATGTTTGAAAAGTTAATGTTTTATTAAATGCTCTTAAAAGTATAAAATAATTTTAGTTTTTCATTAGAAATTGATGAAAATGCGTCAAAGATGGATATAATAATATTTCATTAGTGTATCGAGAAGTAAAAATAAGCAGACCAACATTTTTAGTTACTACATGGTAAATGTAAATATGACGTGCGTAGCTAACTTCGACCAATAATTTTAAATTCGAAATTTTCTATTAATATTTAAAACTCATCCGAATTCGCTTTGCATACTTTTAGCAACGATTACGATTATTCACACTCTGACAGAAGAAACAAAACGCCTGGCATAAAATTTCACTTCAACATTATCATAGAATTTCACTAAAAGTTATGAAGAGTTACACACAAACTATCATGTAAGTCATAATAATTATAGTCTTAATTTTTCATATCAAAATTTTAAATAGGACGTAGATATATAAATTATTTTTTATATAAATTGCTAAGAAAATATTCTGCGAGTTAAAAAATATGAATATATAGAATATTATTTTGTAAAAATATTAATTTTTTTCGTATCTACTAAATAATTGTATTTAAAGTAATAAACACAATTCCTACGATCAACGAAAAAATCCAGACTAAAACAATAAAACAATATAATGCATTCTTATGTTTGCACCCAAAAGGTATAACATTTTAAGTCGCCTTTGAAAGAAAAATGTGATAATGGATTTTCTTTTTTTCTCTCTTGGGGAACTTAAGTACAGTGTTTAAATATTTTCGTTCTATTACATAATCTTAAGAGTAATTAAGAAGTTATAGCCAGTAAATTTTTCGTTATACTGTATTTAACTAGTCACAATATTTTCACCATAGACGCCCAACAAAAAATTCGTTGAAAATTCTTTTGTTTTCTATAATTTTTTTCAGATATTTTTAATAGTTAATATTCTTAAATTTACTATAGGTCCGTAATAATTGTGTTTTTTTTTGGCATAGATAATGCCAACGCCAACCTTTCAATCGAAGGGTCTTCGGTTCAAACCCCAGTCAGGTTATAAATAAAAAATATGTAGTACTTTTATATCGTAATAATGTATATCGTATAATTAATATTAGTAATAATAACAATAATAGTAATAATAATAACAATAATTATTATAATAATAATAATAATAATAATAGCTACTACAGTGGGGCTATCTTTGGTTATATCATGCAAGTAAGGTGTTATATACTGCTGCACGTTGTAATCCTACTGATGACGCTGACTCTGTAGTAAAATAGTAATAATATTAATAAGAATATTAATACCAATAATAACAGCCGCTTCAGTGACAGTGGGGGTTGCCTTCAATAATTACCTCATGTAGTAATATATATACTACTATTGCATGTTCTAACTGTTGTGACGGCTTTGGTCACTGTTAGCAAAATAATAATAGGCGAATTCATTGTTTCCTTACAATCCCACTCCCAATTCAATGTTTCCGTATCTATTTTCCTATCCTTTCCTACCCCTACTCCCTAGCCAATATACTGCGTTCGCAGGTAAGGGTTTCATCCCACTATATTGGCTAAAGGGGGAGGTGGGTTTAGTCAGTAAGAACCTGACACTACCAAGGGGAAATTCTTGGTGTATTTGGAAAATTCCCACCTACCTTAGGAAAAAAAAAAAAATTATATTAAATTTATACATTGTCATCGAACTTAATGCTAAATCTGAAAATTTTGCCCCGTTATAATGATGAGAAGTAAGTTAAATTTTAGTTTCAAAATGCCGTTAGTCAAGAATAAAGCGGTCTAAATAAAAAGCAAAAAAATTTCTCAAAACACAGATACAAATTTAAAACATTTGTTTTTAATAGGCTTTTGTTATTTTTTAAGAAAAGAAAACTTTTTTTTTAAACTTTACCACAAAATATCCTGATGGATAGGCACTTTTGTTGTTAAATAGGATACAAATCTAAGTCAGGTTTTTTTCTTCAATATTAAAGACATGCTTTATACATAATAACATATTATAAAATTACTATTAAGGTTCTATTAAATTTTCTTTTATTTTTCTCTTTTCATATTTTCTTGATAGAAAAATACGGAAATGAAAAGTTAAAATAAAAAAGAAAAATTTTGAAATCAGAAAAGTGAAAAACGGAAGCAAAAACGAAATCTAAAATTCAAGATATGTATGTTACCAACATAATCATATAATTTTTTTTTTTTTTATAAAGAAAATGAACAGTTAGTTTATGATTCAACATATGAATTTTCCGGCAAAAAACGAAGTAAAGATTATTAAAGGAAAAAAGGAAAAGTGAAAATTTATATGTGTAACGATGATATGAGAATAAAAATCCTATTGATATATTATTATTATTTTTTTTTTTGCTTTACTGGAAAAAGGAATCTTAGACGAGAAGAATATGAATGTGATAAGTTTTTTTTTTTCTCAAAAGGATATTCAGTTCTATTTCACAGGAAATGGTTATTTGGAACCTAAATGAAATTATAAATATATCTAGTGAAATTTTTAACTCTGATTTTTGATACTGATTTTGTGATTTTAAGTGATTTTAAAACTATATTAAAAGTATATTTATGTGTTTAATATATTTATTAAATTGAGATTAGTTATTTTGATGTTTTATTATATCTAAGCGAACGCCGTTCTCAGAGTATAATAAATTTTTCCATTACGTTTATGATACCTTAGGAGACTAGCTAGATATGGAAAAGTATTTATATTCATGCTGATGATGTCATTTTTAGTCGATTTAGCCATGCTCGATAATTCCCCGATAACTCAAAAAATAAAGAAGCTAGAATTTTAAAGTTTTATCACATAATTTTTATATAAATGCGAAGTTTGCTATTGAAATTGGAAAAGTTCCATCAGCGAATACCAGTCAAAGATTATATAAGTAGTATATACTACTTATGTAATCTTTGTTATCATACAACATCTTTCTTATATGAGCATAACTCAATGTCTAATTAAGATAGATATCTGAAATTGTCAATTATCAAAATAAGTTAAGTTTTATATCAACCATTTCGCTAAAATTTGATTGGTCAAATGCGACAGGTTCGGGTAGCAGTGAAAATTTATATCATTATATCTTGGAACTTAATAAAGAGAGGTCAAAAGTTTTGTAAAATTTCGTTGGTTTGGCACAACAAGGTCTAGTAACTGTCATATACAACTCCAAAATTTACTTCAGTAACTTAATACAGTAAGAGATTAAATTTTAAGGAAACGGCATGGTATATGGTCTAAGGAATTCTAGAGTTCTTCTGCACTTTCTACCTCAATTTTTCTTCAATTCAAAAGTTTGCACATAATATAATATGTAATTAAAATTTACATGACTTGTAAATAAATAAAAATAATAAAATCACACTATGAGATCAGAAAAATTTTATATTAATTATTTTTGGTGCGCTAGAACAACCAAATTTCATAGATTATTACCATTAAACTTGATCATTTTTTAGAAAATTTCATTAATTATTAAATACCAATAGTTATGGGAATATAAATTATGCTTATATAAAAAAATAAATTGTACGGCAGCTCTCTGAACCTGCCTATCTAGACCAACCAAATTTTACAGAAGTTATTGCCATACAAATTGACATTTGTTCACATTTTTTCAATAGACACTGAGTTATTTCCATATAAAGAAAAAAATTGTATTTAAATAGCAAACTAATAATTTTACAACATTGAGATAGTAAAAATTTCAGAATCCTAGCTAATTGATTTTTTACGGATGTACATGGCTTAATCGACTCAGAATTCAATTCTTAATCAATCCATATATATACACTTGAGTCTATATCTAGCTTGACTCCTTTATAAGGTGTCACAAACGTAATGGTAAATTTATTATGCTCTTGAACATACGTTCATACACGTCTATAAAGAGTGTCTGTTGATTTTATGCAATGTAGTAAACAAACTATACACATATAAATTTAACCAATAATATGGTTGTAGTGCTGTCATAGATTCATCATTTATATTATGTACTTTGTGTTTTCAAATAGTGGCAAAAAATTTTTACCACCAATGGTGAAAAAAAAAAACCAAATGACTATTACTATGGAATATTGCACAATAATATCAAAATAAAAACTGAGAACATTTCAGGAAAAAACAGATGAAAATTTCTAGAAGACTAAAGAGTTGTTTGTTTTTTATTTCTTTTTCATTTTGTTAATATTTTGTGGTTTATATTACAACGTGACATTGATTTATTAGCTATGATGTATTACTGAAGAAATGCAAGCGGATGAAACGTTTTAGAAACAAGCTTTTTTTTTTATTTTTTTCCCTTTCATTTTACTGACTGACGGAAATAAAAAAAAAACTAAAATAAAAAACTAAAAAAATGGTATAGTGTTGAATCTTTTTTTTAAAAAATATTTACAGGATCAAATAAAAATTATACGAAAAAAAAATAAAAAGAAAATTAAAAGATAATATGTCTCTGTTTTTTGAAAAGAGCATCAAAAGTATTTCAGTAAGATTGCAATTTAATTGATCGGACTAAACTTATTCTTATAAGTTTTAAATCAATTCGTTCAAGCATTAGGATTATGAATAATATTATAATATACTTTATAATTTCTTATAAATTATATTTTATTTAAATATATAATATTTTTATTATTATGATAAAAGATACAAAATGGAAAAATACAAGTTCGGTTCAATCTTTTCTACAGAATTTTCCTTAAGAACTCTTTATATTAAAAGTATTTGTTAATTTTGATTTTGGTCAGAAAAAAAAGTCAGATGGATGGCAGAAATATTATTGTAAATTTTACTTATTGGTACAATATATTTCATTCAATTTGATTTCCAATCCATAAATCTAGATTTATTTTAAATTGTATATTGAACGCGTTTTATTTGCCATTTAACTTACAACTTTTATAATTTGGCTAAACACAAGAATTCAATCCATGAGCTGTACTGTATTCGAAAAAACAAAAATTAAAGTTCAATTGTACTCAACAAACCATCTCTAAAAACGATTATATCAATAATACTATTTTAGTGTAATTTGAGGAAAAAATCGGTCTATTACACATTTTCGCTAAAAGCGTTTCTTTGATTTAGCTCTAATGGGAAATCAAAAAAACGCCAAGGTATTGTTAACTAAAAACTTATGTAATATATGTAGGTATAAAGATGTAGTAAAGAAAAACAATCAACTTATTGTTCTTTAAGATTTATAATATTATTTTTACTAGTGTGAGTATAAGGGTGTAATTTGCCATTACAGTTATGAAAACTTAAAGAAAACGAGATCGATAATATGTAAAAGCATATATTATTATGTAATATATTTGTGCTTAGTCGCAATAAGTAAGTCCGTCCATACCCACGATAACTCAAAAAATAAAGGAGCTGGGATTCATTTTTATATATAATATGTATATACCTGTTTCGTTATTGAAATTGAACAAGTTCATCTGGCGGCGATACAATTTCATTTTTTATATGAGAATAACTCAGTGTCTATAACCTGGGTATTTAAAATTTTGTCAAAAAGATAAGTTTTATGTCAATTGCTTCTGCAAAATATGGTTAACTTAACGCAGTATGCACAATACTGCGTTAAATTTATGTACTGTATATATTGTACATGTACAATACTGCAACAAGTATAACCGCATCGAATAGCTGCCATACAACTCCGGAATTCACATTAAATTTTCTTAAAGATTATTAAATTTTATTGAAAAAGCATAATATATATTGTTTGTGTGGATATCCTAGAGTTAAATTGTTCAAGGTTCAAGTCTAGATTCTTTCTTGCTTGATTTTAAATTTAATTTAAAAAAAGTTTATAGCTATATCGATTTTTTTTCTACATAAAAAGGAATAGTTTGTGCCATTAATATAATATGTAATACATTAAGTCAAAATTACCGTTAATAACAGGACTTTAAACTGCGAGATATACAAATTTGTTTGTTAATTATAAATAATATTAAAATATGTATTAAATAGTAAAAAGATTTTTAAATGTAAATACTTTTGTCATATCCTTTTGTAATTAAATTGAATTTAATTCAATACTAAAGATAACAATGAACCTTTTTAAATTTTAATATCAATAGTGACCCAGTTTTCAGATCAAAATTTTTTATTATAAATTATTTTCAAATGATAATACTTGTAATTAGTTTTTAATCATTATCTTAAAGTATATTATAATAGTGAATAATATTATGTACTATTGATTTAATTTATAATATTATCTTAAAACAAAAAAAAAAATAGATAAGTTGATTAAAAATCTTACCAAAAAAAAAGCTTCCGTTTTTTTCTGTTTTTTTAAATAATTTTTAGTAACATAAACAAATTTATTTTTATAACTTTTAATATAGAATAAAATATGGAAATTATTCTATATTTTCTAATAGAAAAAGCAACAAAAATATTAACTAATCCCTAATAATAATGAAAAAGCATAAATACAATATCTATGTATTATATACAGATACAATATAATATTATGTACATAAATAATGTACATATATATCTGATGATCTTTTGAACCCTCAAGTCACTAAAAATTACCCATCATTTGACAAAACACGTTCTTACAAATAATATTTTAGTTTCATCTCCAACCACCCATCACCATTACTATCATCTATATTACCACTATTATTTAACTTATGATGTTCTACATAATAACTGTAAATACAATAAGAAACAAAAAAATGAATGAAACAAACAAACTAAAGTAAATATTTACAGTTACACTTATCATTATACCAAACGATGGACAGTTATCGTTCGTTTCATTCAAAAAAAAAAAAAAAAACTGACTCCCTCCACCATTATTACCAGACAACAACAAAAAAAAAAGCCTAATAATCAAAAAAATATAACAAATGAACGAAATAAAAATGGTAGCAAAAGCAAAAGAAAAAAAACTTCCCCCAACTCTTTCTATTAAATACAAAAAAAGACATATAAAAGGACATGAAGCAGTTATGACAATCAGATGTCAGCAGTTCTATGAAATTTATCAAAATTAATATCCTGATTATGACAAAACAACACAAAAAAAAAAAAATTAAAGGATAAGGAAAAAAAAAAATTTTTTTTTAGGATAAATTTTTTCTAAATAAGGGAATTTAGAAAAAATATTATAGAAAATATTTATTTTTTTTTTTTTGTTTTTTTGTTTTTCAAATTTAGAAAAAGAAAATAATAAATGAGAGTATAAAATAAATTTCACTTTTGCACTAGGTACTACTCATTAATTTTTGCTCCTTTAATGTTAAATGCCCTTTATTATCCTCCTACTTCCTTTTTTTTTGCATTTTCTTCTTGTACAAACTAAATTTTATAGTTTTTTATCAGTAAAATTTTCTTAAACGATGATTTTTTTTTCAAATGTTTGTTTACATTGTTTTGTTTGTTTGCTTTTTTCTGTTCTAAAGCAATATTTTTTTTTATATTTTCGATCTCTTTCTATCATTAATAACACAAATCAATATAATTGTATATGTAATAAATTATGTTTTTTTGTTTTTCTTTTTTTTTTTCATTTTTTTGTTATTGTTGTTATTGTTATTATTACATTTTATGATATTTTACCGTAATGCATTAAACGATTTAAGAAAAATATTTTATAGTATAACTGTAAATGTTTTGCATTAATATTATGTAAAATGTGAATGTATGAGAATGTATAATTTAAATTGGATAGACATCATAACAGTACAGTTTTGGTTTGGGTGAAATGATAACGTTTTTTTTTGTTTTGTTTGTTGTTATTTTTGGATTATTATTTTTTTTTAAAAAAAAAGGGAGATTTTCCAAAAATCATCAAAAAAATAAATAATGGTAAACAATTTTTTGTTATTTTTTTTTTCTTTTGTTTTTTTTTTTATATTTTTTTATAGTAATATAATAATATTAAGGGATTTAATATGTTTTCTGTCGACTGAATAAAGACTAAATAGACTTCAAAAGAATGGAAATTTTTTTGTTATGGAAACAATCAGTGAAATAAATTTTACATAAGAAATATGGATTTATAGTGGTATGCAAAATAGTAAAGCTGAATAAAATGTAAATTATTTATATTATTCTCGATAAATATGAAGTCGTAGTTTAGTAAATGTGATTGCTGAGCAAAAAATGCACTAACTTACAAAAGTTCTTGGTTCGGTTTTTTTGATGTGAGTAAATTTCTGAGCCAAAATATAAACCATAAGAGGCACAATATTATAAGGGGACAAAAAATGCAAGCGCGCGTGAAGAAGTGCGATATTATGGTTAAGGAGCAGAGAAATATATTGAGAATTTACTCTTATTACTTGAATTGATCAGTCAACGAAATTACTAGACATAAAGTAGTCAGGAAATGAAGCATAGAACATAAATATAGAGGATTACTAATTTATTCTCATTTTTATATTTTACTCAGGTCGTGAGATGTTTTATGTTACATTTAGTAAATTTATAATTGTCTGTGAACATGAAACTAAATTAAACTATAAAATCGAATAAATACATATGGGAAAGAAAATTTTAACTTGTATTCATTTATTTTATTACAAAATTCAAATATTTTGTTGTCGATTCAAATTCTAGTATCTATGCTGGTCAATGGTTAATCACGGCAAGAAAAAAGAAAGAGAAAAATAAATAGGAATATCTACCTATTGCATAAAATAAAAAAATAAATGTTTAATACAAAATTTTTAAAATTAAAAATTAGTTTTTGTTTTTCCAATGACATGCATTTTTTCTTCTGCACACTGATGTAAACTGGAAATATTTTAAGAAGGAAAGGGGATTTATAAAAAACCAGAAGTTAATTTAAATAGTAAATGTTTTCGTTTAAAATAATTTCTCTTTGCTTCTATCTCTCTCCTATTTTATATTGGTCTCAAAATAAAATTATTTTAATAATCGAAAATCAAAATGCAAAATATGAACAGAAATTTATCCATAACCGAATGTACGTGATAATGATATTGAAAATTAAAAATGTGGGGTGATTATTAACTTAAAAAAAAATTATAGAAAATGTTTTATATAGCATAAAAGCCAACGCAAAGAGCTAAAAAGAGAAAAAACCCAAAAAAAAAAAAAAACTGTGAACTTAATAATAATAGCAACACCATCAGTAAATCTATCAAGCAAAAAATTTATAAAAAAATATTTTCGAAATTTTTAAAACAAATCCCTTCTTGGTGTTTTTTTTTTTTTGTTTTTGCAAACTTTAGGATGAGGTATTCGAACTTGCTGTAAAATCTCTCAAAATCGTATTATTAAAAATTTTAAATGGTTTGGAAAAATTTTCACAAATAAAATAACAAAAAAATAAATGAATTTAACTGAAGATTCTGACACTTTTTATCCATATATCAAATATTATTATAAACAATATGCGAATTCAAGGAAATAAAAGAAAACAAAGGGGGACTTTGTTTCTCCCTTCATTTTATATTTTATTCAAATTTATAATATTTTTTAATTGTTAAAAATTTATATTTAATTTTGTTAAAAAATATCTCTTTTAATAATACGAGATAACAACTTATTTTGTTTATTTTTGTGCATTATTTTATATATTCAAGTCAGCCAGACTAAAGCATCAGAAGGTTCTTCTGTCATTGGGGTTGACATTTTCATCATTAATTATAGAATTAAAAGGTAAAACTCTCTCAGAAGGTATATTGTATTATTATATGTAATCCCATAAGATCCTTATTTTCATTGTTCGAAAAAATAAAAAAAAAAAAACAAAAAAAAAAAAAATAAAAAACTGAAAAGAAATTTTATCCGCATTGAGTCAGTATTGGGGTCTTGGGATATGCAAACATTTTTTTAAATAAAAGGTTAAGTGATGAAGTTGACATGCAATGAAAGGGGAAGCAAAAAAAAAAAAAAAAAAATTAATATGATGCAAAATTAAATTTTTGTTCAATTTAGTGATTAAAAATTTCTAAGTGGAAGAAAGATATTAATGTAAAGTCATTTCCTAGAAAGGAAAGTTATCTTGTAATTTTATTTTTTTTTTATTTAAAAATAATTATTATCATAATTTTTTATTGACACTTTCATATTAAGAGAGTCAAAAAGTCATTTGCAGTGTTTTTTTAGTGAAATTACTTGTTTTTTTTATAGTTAATACGGTAATATTGTAATAATAGTAGGTACATTATTATTAAAGAAAATTAGGTTTTTCTAGAATGATGTTTAAAAATAATGGGTTGATTTTGTGGAAATCGATGACTATGCAATATTATTTAACTTTTATTAAAGCTTATTAAAAAGTAAATGAAGTTAACTACTGTACTTATTTATTTAAGAGAAAATTTGTTTTTTTTTAATAAAATAATTATGTACTCACCTAAAATAATTAAGCCTTTGAACTGTAAACTATTATAAAATGAATTTAGTCTGTATCTATGTTTTAAAAGAAAGAAATATCTTGCATATATATATATATATATCGAGCATTTTAAACTTGAGAGCTTGATAAAACAAGGCAGGATGTAAACTAAAAGTTTTTAAAGGCGAATATTTTTCAAAAGACAATAAAAACAGTTTAGAATTATGATTTGCACAATATTTTAATTCGAATTGTATCTTATTTCATTTTTTACTAATATTATTTTCATTTTTTAGAGATATTTTCTTCAGGTTGAAGGAAATTCTTATTATTAAGATAAACTGTAAAATCACATGTAAAATCAATGTTCGAGTTTTAATATTTACGTTTTACTTTGCAAAAAAATTGTACCTATAACAAGTGTCTAAGAATAGTAAATTTTTAGTTTTTTACTTCTAATAACTCTTAAAGTGGGGGACGTCCAAAACAAATTTCCGAGACAAATTATTCTAAAGATCTTACAACTCTCGACATTTTACGATTCTATCTAAAAGCAGTTTGAAGAATATTACGATAAAATATATCTAAAAGCAGTTTGAAGAATATTACGATAAAATATATTTTGCAAAATTTTTTTTCCACATAACGGCAATTTTAAATGCCAAATTTAAAATAAAATGTGCATTTTTATACCCTACACATTAAGTATAGGGTATATTAACTTTGGTATGGTGTTTGTAACCACCAAAAGGAAGCGAGTTAGGTTTAGACATGTATATATATTCTGAATCAAGATCACCGCCGGAGTCGATTTAGCGATGTCCGTCAGTCCGTACGCACGATAACTCAAAAAATAATGATGCTATCTTGATGAAATTTATACTGTAGGTTAACAATGACTAAGGTAAGCCGGGGACTGTAAATGGGCGAAATCGGACCAATGGCGTTCGAAATACCTCCCATACAACTTCAAAAACCTAATACGCATATTTTCGAAATTAATAAAGATAGAAACTTAAAATTTTGTACGAGGGTGTGTTTTTCTGAATCCCTGATATCCCCAAAATTTGAGATGAAGTGGAGTGGTTGTTCCGGTACCTCCCATACAACTCCCAAAACCGAACATGCATATCTTCGAAATTAATAAAGATAGGAACTTCAAATTTGATAGGAGGGTGCTGTTTCCTAAATCCCTAATTTGTCTAAAATTTGAGAGGAATTGGAGTGGTCGTTCGCGTACCTCCCATACAACTCCCAAAACCGAACAAGCATATCTTCGAAATTAATAAATATATAAACTTGAAATTTGATATAAGAATGTTCTACCCTGTTGATGTCTCTAAAATTTGAGATGAATTGGGGTGGTGGTCCGCGTGCCTTCACACACTTCCCAAGACCTAACAATCATATTTTCGAATTTAATAAAGATAGAAACCTGAAATTTTGTACAAAGGTTGTAACAGCATTTATTTTTTTTAGCTTGTATTAAATACCTAACTAAAATAACTTATGGATTTTTAATTTAATTTGAATGTTTTAGGTGTAGGATATAAATAAGTCGGTTGCATCGACTTACTGTTATTTTTACTTGTTTATATTGATATCGAATTATAAAGTTATAAAATGTCGTGTCTTTTCTTTAGGTTAAAAAAATAATATTTAGCAGAATCAAATAATCAATCGTTCAATCATCAATATTTTTAGCCCAATAGTTGAAAAATAAAATTTGGCAAAATAATTGGCATTTAGTAAACGATTAATAAAACAACGATTAAGTCGAACTTGATGTACTTTTAATAATATCCTCCTGTCCTTATAAAATTATAAACACTAAAGTTTTTTAAAAGAATTGAAACTTAGTTAAAATTTTAATATTTTTTAAATAAAAGAATTTTACATAATAAGTTAATCATTTCATTCTTAATTCCTATAGACGAAAATATTTAAAGACTATAATTTTTTTTCCTAATCAAAACTCCACTAATAGTTTTCGGCTTTATTAATTTCAGACTAATAATTTACAATTTATTTTCGATTTCTAATTGATTTTTTTGAAATGAAGAATATTTCAACATATTAACAGTAAAAAAATTTAACATTTAACATTTAGTTTAGATTTATTTTAAAATCATATATCATTGACATAATTTTTTTTTTACACCAGAACTCTTTTTATCGAACAACAGAATTTAATCAAATAATTTTCAAATTAACCCCTATCTATTAAAATTATAATGAAGTGAAAATTTTTAGAATAAAACGATATATTCATGTCATTATTTATATTAAAAAACTAAAGAAAAAAAAAAGAACTTTAATTAAAAATGAAAAAATATACATAATATCATCAACTTCCCAATAAACAAACATAAGTTCATAATTTATTTTACCCATTTATTTTCTGAAAACAAGGAACACTGGAAAAATTCAAATGAATATTTTGAATAAGAACGTCAGTTAATTTTGATTAAAAATGGACAGTATTAAAAATACAAAATTTCAAAAAAAAAAAAAACAAAGTAGAATGTAAACCAACGGTTTTTAAAAGCGCACATTTCCAAAACTCAATACAAACTGTTTAGAAGTGTAACTTACACAAAAATTTGAAAATTTCATGTAATAAGAAAAAATGTGAAAATAGGACATTTTTGAAATTTTGAGGGGCCGTAATTCCGGAATCCTATATAACTAAGAAAAGCCGTTAACACACGTAAAAATATATTATTGAAGCTTTAATTTTTATGTCTTGCCGAAGAAAAATTTGTACAGGTGCCTAAGTTACAGGTGCCTAAAAATAGCAAATTTTCAATTTTTGAGGCGTAATAACTCTTAAAGAGGGGGTGATACCAAAAAATTTTCTGAGGAAACTTATACTAATTCTAAAAGCTCTTTCTTGTCTCAAAATTTCAAGGCTGTATCTAAAAGCGTGCCGGAGTTATGAAAGTAGAAAAATCATGCAAAATATGGTTTTCACATAACGGTAAATTTAAATACTAAATTTAAAAAAATTGTATAATTTTGATATTATACAATAAAAGAAATACCTGTCGAATGACGTTTTCAGATTGAAAAAATCTTAAGCAGAACATAAGATATATGTAATTAAAAATAGGGCTTTTTCAAAGTTTGAGGGGCTGTAGCTCCGTAATGGGGGGGGGCTACATAAAAAAGTTGTTCCATAAAATTATTTTTTTTATGAGACCTACACATGGTTAAATTTTTTTTTCTCTATCTTTAACGGTGTAGAAGTTTTGTAAACAGACGGACGGATGGACGGACGGACAGAGTGAAACTAATAAGCACATTTTTTCAAAATTTTTTTGGAAATGTGCTAAAAACCATAAAAATATTGTTTTCTATTTAAATGGGACAATAAACTCAAAATATTATAACGCAGTGAAAATCATAAATGAGAGAAAAGGATAGAATGTATAAAGGAATATGAAATATTTTTATGTCATGTCTAAAATATTAAAATTTTTAATTTTTTTTTTTAATTTATTTTAACTTTATAGTGCCGTAGAAAACTTTTTTTTTTTTTAGACAATCAACAAATACATAAAAACATTTTATAACTCTGTCACAAAAAAATTCAATAAATTCTTATATTTTATAGTAATGTTGGTAGAATATTATTTTTTTTTTTAGTGATTTCGTATTTTAGTTGTATAGAATATTGAAATTTAAGAGCTGAAATTGCTAAAAAAAACATATATTTTTGGCTAACATGTCAGTAATCACTAGATTCAAGATCTGTAGTGCATCTTCTAAACTTAGGAAACCATATTAACTAACACCTGGTATTAGGTTTCCTGAGATTTATGCTACAATATTATTGCTGTGACCGAATAGGTTTTGAAAACTTCTTGGATCGCCGCCAGAAAAATCACCAGAATCTTAAAAAAAGAAACTGCCGAAATATTTTGCTTAACTGTTTTGATTTTGCAGAGAAACTTACGCCACAGACAATTCTTTAGCAAAAGCTACAGTTAAAAATCTCATGCATAGTCCAGAGTAGTGGAAAACTATCGACAGTGACCGATAGTTTTTGGAAAACCACCGATAAATTATAGATAATTTTCGATATTTATGGATAGTTTTATATCGCGATATTGACCGATAATTTTTGGAAAACCATCTATCGATGATTACCGATAGTTTTCGATAGTGTGGGTTTATCTTTTATTTCGCAACTTTTTGAAAAGGGTTGAGCATTTCTCAGAAAAAAATCTGCAGATGGATAGATATATACATAATTGTGGCTATTGAGGGAATGTTTTCTATTACAAAATATTGCTAATTGACAGTTGCCAGATATGTTAAAAAGTTTTATAGAGATGCCGCCTTGTTTTATATTTTGTATGTATTGTATTACATTTTATATAAGGCACATGAATGTACCTGTAATGTATTTTGAAATACGACAACATTAAAATAATAAAATTATAAAAGTTCTCAAAATTGCAATTGAAATTAGCAATGAAAACGTAGACAGTATAGATACATTCTGATTTTGGCATAGTAATAAACACATTTGTGATTTTGACAATGCACAGTTGTTTAAAAAAATATTATAAATATTATATCGATAGTATGTGGCAAAATATCAATAGTGTCCGATAATGCATACCTAATTGTTCAATTGTCTTACTTCAGGCCTACAAAGATCTTTTTAAACTAAAACCTAAACTAACACAAGTCTCTGTTTCGAAAAAAAATATAAAACCATTTCCTAGTTTTAATTCAAAATCCAAAATTAGGATGCAGTATAATTAGTAGGCCGTCGTTCGATGATTGAAAAACTTCACTTAATTTAATGTTGTTTCTCGTATAACTTAAAATAAATGCATTCTGTGTAAATGCTGTGTAACATAATATAAGATGTTCCTTTATTACACGACTTTAATAATATCTCACATAAATATAATATTTTCTACTTAAAACTATTTTCAGTTTAGTTTCACACATAGAATGTTTAGTGTTATAATAATCATTGTTATCAAATAAATAATTACCATTAACAAGAAATTTTTTTTTACCATTTTATCATTATTAATCATCATACATCAATATCAATTTTAATAATCTCGTTAATTTTATAATATGTGATGTGATGTGATCTAAAATTCCATTTTTTTGTTTTTTAAGGTTTCAAAAATTTTCATTTATTTTCAATCCAAATTGCATATTTATAGGATATTAAGTAATATGGATATGGATATGAGTGTGTAGCTGCTAGTTTAGATACATAATAATTCTGTATACATTTGTGTGTCTAATACAAAATAAAAAAAAAAAAAGAAAATTAATTTCATTTGAGATTCATAATTCGATTTGGGAATATTGTGAACTTTCATTTTATTTCAGGCATTTCTTTGAATTAAAACATAAAAAAATGAAAAAAGGACCTAAAGATATTATCAAATTTTTTTTTGTTTTTTGTTTTGTGACAGTAGATTTAGTTTTAATTAGTTTTTGGAATTGAAAACACATCATGTGCTCAAATCAACTTTTCTGATTTACCAAAATAAACTATGATTATTTGTATAAGTTTTTATATTCCTTATATATAAATTTAAATATAAATAATAATTGTATTAAAAACAAATTTTTAAAAACTTTAATTAATGGGGTTGTCTTTTCATTTGGGATGACCTGCCTAATTAAATTGTGAAAAATAAAATAGGTATATGTATATGCAAATATAAATGTCTTATTATTATCGAAAAAAAAAAATATGTATATAAATATTAATGATAATTCCATATTATAATACCCTTATTTCTACTTATATTTATTTAAAACTTAATATTTATGTAAAAATCGGAAAACTAAAATAGAACTAACGTTTATCAGAAAAGGGAAAATTCCGTTCTTACTGTGTAGTTCACTAGTCGTTTTGCAAGTTTACCTGGTTCAATTTCTTATAGAATTTAGTTTTCCATTGATGGTATTTTTTTCCCTCTTTACCTTTATTTCAACCTATTTGCGATCAACTCTTGTAATATTTTAGTCACTAAAAGCATCCTTTAATTTGGGTCATTCTATAATGACTATGTAGTAAAAATACTACATTTAAAAATTTACTAAAATTATACCAAAATATTTTAAATTTATACCTAATGTTTAAATTAACTTGAGAGAAAATTCAAAGAATTTTATCTGAGCCCTAAAAAAAAATTTTTATATGAATATTCATTTGGGTATTAAAATTAGATTATACGTTTTTTACAAATGATTATTTTTTTAAGATATAAAGGGTAAAACAAATTATAATACAAATTTTTTTTTTCAAAATAATAAATTAAGATTTATTTTAGATATGCTTCCTGAGATGGGTATTACCTTGCCTTTTAGACCAATACTTGTTAAATTTTTAGACGTACCGTTGTGCAACAAACAAAATATCCATTAAAAATTTAAAAATTTAAATAAAATAATTAAAATTAAAATGGAAAATAAAACAAGTAGATATTAAGCCGAATTAAATGAATGTTAAATTTAAAAGTTTTATTTTTAAAGATTTTTCTATAAATTTCAAAATAAAATATATTTCTTGCAACGTTTTAACAATTTTCCTTTTGACGAAATTCTTTAATCCGTTTCTTAAATTTATCATATTTTGTTTTGTCTCTTCTTTATACATTTTTCTAAACTTTTTCATAAAGTTTACGTCTGTCAGTTCGTCTGTTTTCAAAATTTCTATTTGGTTTAAGATAAAGCTATGAGAGCCTGTTGTAGGTCTATCATATGTGTCATTTAAAAAAATTAATTTTGTAGAATAACTCTTTTATGTAGTTCAACCCGTTTCGGACCTACAGTCCGTCAAAGTTGGAAAAACCCAATATCAAATGTTCATATCTCAAGTTTTGTTGAATATTTTTGTTAATTTATTCAGAATTTAGAATTTAAAGTTACCGTTACCTTCTTTAACACCGTTAAATTCTGCATAATTTTGATTCTTTCGTATCTCTGAAACACTGTTAATTAGAAATTGAAATTGAGAGGAGTAAGATCTTTGAGAATAGGCATATAAGCTTCCTTAGAAACAAAAAGTATGTAAACATATTTTCTTTTCGTTAAGAGCTATTCTTGGGAACTTTGATTAGTATTAAAATTCTAAAAAAAATTTCAAAATTTTGGTATAAATGTACTCTACTACTCAACAGTTCTTATTGCCTTTTTTTAAAATGTGCCCCTTTAAAAATCATTCATTTTTCATTGCTCTGTTTCTTTTAACGTTGATATGATTATAATAAAAAACAGAATAATTTTTTTTATTCTTAAAAAGCTAATCATTTAAATCGTATTTCCTTGTTACAAAAACAATTTAGTCTCAGCAGAAATAAAAGAAAAATCCTTCTAAAACATAAAACAAGAAAATAACAAAAGTAAAAACACAAGAAAACTGAAAATTTTTCAAAATCCTGGTAATAAAGCATTTCTTCCTAACATACATACTTCAAGTACTTTTTTTTTTCTTATTGTTTTTGTATTTTTTTTTTTTGGTTAAAAAGTGCTTACTTTAAGCTTAAATTTTATTCTTTAATTTTTTTTTTTATTTTTTTTTTTTTTTGTAATAGAAAAAGCTTTATGGGATGCTCATAAAACGGTTATTGGCACACAATAGTAATTCCAAAACACTTCAAAACACTTAAAAATGAAATAGTCATATACATAAATAATGTATTTGGGAATGTGTGCGTATGAAAATATCTTTAGATAAATTTATTACAAAAGAATATTTTGTAAAATTCGTTCAAATGATAAAAAAAAAAAGGGAAATTAGGGATGAAATGAAAGAAACTGTTAATGTTTCTTTTATATAATGGACAAATTTTAGAGTATGTGTAAGTGTTACAAATTTTAGAGTATGTAGGTATATTTGTTAATGTGCTGATGTATGTATTATAACTAAATTTTTACATTAATGTAAGAGCAATTAAGTATAACACTTATTCGTATCATATGTTCTCTTTCATACATGTGTTCATGAATTCACTTTTTATTAAATTAAGTATGTAATGAAATGAAAAATAATATTTTAGATTTTAATTACTTTACATTCAATATATAAATTGAAGACATCTCGTAATTCGACTAGTTTAAGTTGTTTTTGCATTTTTTTTTTTTGCTTATAAAGAATGCACTTAAATACTTCTCTATCTATAAGGAGTCATCAGCTATCATATAAATTTTCACTAAATTTTCGATATTATTATTATATGTTGTACTAAAATCACAACCCTAACTATAATAGTCATAACAAATCATTTCATAAATGTCATATTACTAATGATTATATGTATTATATGATTTGTATGCTTTGCCTGGTATAGGTATTAATAACTTGACGAATGTTTTTTTAAACAACAACGAATAATTGATATGACTATTATAGTTAGATAGGTATATGAAATATGGTACAAACGTACAAAATGATATTTATGATATCATATGATAGCTAGAGACTATCTTCATTCTCGGTGTTAATTTAATCAGAGATATCTTATTCAAAGAAATACCTTCTTTTTTTTAATTCATACTTATATATCGCAGATATAAAATTTTATATAAAAACTTAAAACAGTATATTTAAATAATATTGCACGGTGAACTAACAGTGAGTAAATTACTAGAAAAAACGTTGAAGTGGATGAAAATTACGTAACAAAAAAAAAACATATTTTAATAGGAATTGTTAAACATCAAAAATTTAAATAAGTGTAGGGTTATATTTTAGATTTTTATATTTAAATACATTTCATATATACGAGTATAAGTATATAATTTGTTGAAAATTTACGACCATTGTAATTATTTCTGACACAAATTATGGATTATTTTAGATTTAATTTTCTTACATTATTTTCTGTATATAGTTAATACACTTGTTTTGTTCATAATATAACTTTTTGTTTCATTAGTCTTCTCATTATGTGAACATTTTGTTACTAAACATTTTGAAAATGAAAAAACACACATAGAATAACATTAGATAACTTAAACCTAATGTTTATGTATATAATATAATAATATGTACATGTATGATGTACGAGCGCAAATAAATCGGTATTGCGATTTTACAACCACATAATAATATCTTTTAAAGTAACAGTAAGAAAAACAAAATAAAATTAGATTAAAGTAAATTAATTGGGATTATACCGTTACAATAATAGCAGTTCAAATTTGATTATCTTCTATTTGAAACAGAATTTTATCTTTTAAGATCATTTTGGTGTTTGTAATGGAATGCAAGTAAAAGAAGGATTCAAAGGATTAAGAAGATGGTTTATGCTATTGCATGTTGCAATGCAATCTATTGATTCAGTCTATAGTAAATAGTAAAAATAATAATAATTAAAAGTAATACTAATGATTACTCCTGCTACAGTGACAGTGGAAAGTCGCCTTCAAATTATTTCATGCAGGAAGAATGCTATATACTACTGTTGTAATCGTTGATGGCTTCGTCATTGACCCCAAAATAATAATAATAATAATCGGTGGATTCATTGTTTTCTTCTAGTCCCACTCCTGAATTCAATGTTTCCGGATCCTTGTTCTATTTTTTTCTAGCCCAAGTCCTCAACCAATATACTGCTTTAGGCATCATCCCAGTATATTGTCTAAAGAGGGAAATGGCTTTAGTAATTAAGAATATGACACTACCCAGGGAGTATATTTGGTAAAATTTCCACATCGCTTGGAGGAAACAAGGAAGCAAATTTGAGCTCTGCAAAATTTTATTCAATTTTGAGAACTAGACGACAATGAACATACACTATGATAACATGCACGTCTTAAACTGAGTGAGAAAATTATTAAAAAGATAATATTTAAATACATTATTTTCTATTTATAATTAGCTATTATCTGAAAAATTTTGTTACATCTAATATATTAGCTGCGGCTTGCACTCTAGACAGACTTAAAATTACGTTAAAGAAAAAAAAACAAAGATTTATAAAAATTATAACAATTTACAACGAATTTCGTTTAATATTTCTAAGGAATTAAAAGATTGCTTTATTTCTTCTATTTCCATTTTTTTTTCTTTTTTGTTATTATCCTTCAAAATCCTTTTAAATATAGATCATAAATGAACTATAAAAGTTGTAATAATATGATGGATTTTTCTATACTGTTTTTTTGCGAAATTATTATTGTTTTTAAAAGGAAGGGGAAAATAATAATAAAAATGGGATAATAAATTTCTAAATTTATAAAATACGGTAAATAAAATAATTGACAATTAAAGAAATTTATTACCAAATTAGCAAAATTATTTTACTGTTATTATGTTAAAACCATACAAAAAATCCCACAACATTTATTTTTATTTAAGATCTTTAAAAAGAAGCTTTTTAAGAGTTAAACTTAATTATAAAAATAAAAAAAAATTTTGTTTATCATAAAATATAAAAGAAAATAAATGAAGGTGAAAGATGTCAGATTGACGTAATTAAATATACATAGATTAGAACATTATTTTTTTTCCAAGGAACGTATAGTTTATTATTAAGGATTTTATGAAAATTGAATTTGGTATAAAATTAATAAGTAAAGCAGTACTGTCGGCGTACCGGTGTGACAAAATATTAAGGACAAAATACTATGACAAAATACTAGTGACAAAGTACTAGTGAAGAGACGTTTAAATAATTAAAGTAGCCAATATTTTTTTCTACATTCCTCAATTCTATAAAAGAGTTATAATGTCCATTGGTAGATGTTTGAAAATCTTGAAACTGATAATGTGTTTTTGAACATATGAATATAACTCTGAACTTTTTTTAGAGTTTTTATTTTGGCAAAGTTTACATTGCCAAAATTATAACAATAATAACAGTTTTGATCCGAAATTTCGGTAATAGTTGAAATGAATATTTTAGGGGACCTACCTTTTTAACTATTTTACAAAATTTACGATTCTAAAATTTGTAAATATTATCAAAATTTTCATTTTATCAAATATAATTTACAAAATATGTATTGTACTCAAAATCATTACAGATTTGTAGAATTCAGAAATTATAAAAAAAATCAGATATTATAAAAAAATCTGAAATTATAAAAAAGAGTCTTCATTTTGAAAACTATAATATTTACAAAAGTAAGTCGAAGAAACGTTTTGACATGACATATTCTAGCAGTGTGAATAATAATTACGACGATTGCCGGATACAAGAGAGAGACTGAGAGAATCAATAATTTTTTTAATTACGTTTTTAATTTTATGGAAAGATTTCGATTAATGCCTACAGTGCATCAGTAGAAAATATTTCTAACAAAATCTGCACATAAGGCAGAAAAAAAATGGGCCTTAACATCAAAACAACAAATGTTAACTTGTCTAGATTGGTTATGAAAGGAAGACATTTATTCTGAAAAGACGTGTATGTTCGGAATTTGGAAATATATGAGATCAATATTAGAATAGCACTCTACAATAACAAAACTTTAAAACAAAAGTTGGTTAATGCAAAAGAAAGTAATATAGATTAGAAAATTAGATAAATTAGATAAATGTGGTATATCCGAAAATAAATGTGATGATTGTGACTGTGTATACATAGGACAAAAGAGAAGAAATTTTAAAACTAGATACTAGGAGCACAAGAGAGATAAGGGGCTGAACAAACTTAATTCTAAATATAATTTCGCGAATCACCTAATAGAACACCAACATAACAGCGACATAAAAAATTTAAAGGTGTTAGGTACTTATAGCTGACAAAGGTAAAAAGCTGGAAATACTATAAAACTTAGAAATTAGGAAAGCTGTTAGTTACCTTGAACACCTTGTATTGAATGGACAAATAACTAAGTAATTCTCCCGTAATAAATATTTGTGTACGACTGTATTTAAACTAAATGTTAAGCTATATATTAGTATAAAAAAGTTGTAAGTTAATTTATTTATTAATAGAGTTGTGTTTTTAAAATTTAAATATATACTGTAATTGTATATCTAAGCATTTATATATTAATTAGTATTGTTTGTAGCTTTATAGCTCTCTGATGGTGGTATAGTTATACCGAAATATATATTAGCGATATTAAAAAATTAAATTATAATAAAATAAACTCATTTTTTAATTAAAACAAATATTGTTTGATAAAAAAAAAAACATCATCAGTGAATTATCTATTAATATTCTATTTGCATATTGTTCGATGTAATCAATAATTTAAGTTGATTAGAAGTTACCATAAGGAAAACATTTTCATCGTTTTTTGTACGAACTATCTGCCGTCATTAAAAATTGCCATGTTCAATAGAATAGGTAAATAAATTGAAGCAATTCACAAAGTTTAGATTTTCCGACTGTAATGTCATTAGATTACTTGTAATATTTTGGGGGATGGTGCTGTTATTAGAGCTAGTTTCATGGGAACAGTGTATAACATTTGAATTAACATAATAAAACTTCACAGAAGTTAAGTGAAAAATTTAGAAAACGGTGCAGTTTATTCGACCTAGTTTCATGGTTGTAATATAACATATTTGAACTGATATGAAGTTAAGTTTTTAGACATTTAATGGAAAATTCATCTTCAGTTTTATGTTGTATTCCTGAAACAATCAAATCATATTTAAAATTCTAGCTTTATATATAATTTTATTCTTTTTGAATAAAAATAAAAAGTTTTTAAATTTCACTCTGTAATTTAAATCATTTGTCCTTATGATTTTCATTCACATTTTTTTTATTGCACCACACAAAAAAAGGAATGAAAGAATTGATTTTTTTTCTAGATGGATATATACATAAAAATACGTCGGAAATCACGTACATAATACAAACGCAAATGATAGTGTAGACAAAAATACCATTATAATGAAGATATTCATTTTTTTTTGAATTTTTAGTTTTGACATAGAAATGAAAATGATATGATGTTTTGTGGAATTGAATCCTTCCTGTTTCTAAAATAGAAATTGTAAGGTAAAGAATTTAAAACAGAATACTCGGTAGTATTTAATAACTTTTAGTATGAATTTGAATTATTTTGTTAAAAAATTTTAGTTTCTTTACACGTATTTTAATCCTAAAATAAAGAACTGTTTATTTTAAGAACAGTGAAAACAGTCAGTCTGGGATATGGATTTCATTTGGGACAAATTGATATTTTTGTTGCGTATAAATTGCTATGTATAATAATATTTAGGTGAATGTGTGATGTAATTTAGATGAACTTCAAGAAGAAGATTGTATTAATAAAAAATTAATAAAGTTTTAAATAGAACAAAATTTCATATTTTGTTTTTCAATATAACTTTAAAATGTAATCAAATACGTACAAATTTTTATTTTTTAGTTATTATGCAGTTAAAGCGTTTCTTCAACAGATTGATTCCATATATTAACTATAACAACGCTAATTATTACCATATAATATCAAAATCATCTATATATAGTTAATCTCATATATAATTAAGTAATAAAGCAATGGTGTCTTTTAGTGGTTTATAATTTATTTAATAGTCTGGTTTTTAAGCATCTTAAGTAAACTTAGGAACATTAATATTAAATAATTTTTACGAAATGTGTTTGTTTCTAAAATACTTATCGACCTACAAAAAGCTTCAAGAATTTTGAATGTGAAATTCTGAAGTGTAAAAAGACAGTTTGGATATATAATATCAAAGGAGAAAAATTTGAATAAAACCCAAAGAAACCATTGAACCACTGAATCTTCATCATTTTTACGCTTTGCTTGTAGTTTTAAGTGCAACCAAATGAATCCTTTAACTAAAACACCAGCATTCACTGTTTCGGTGAATCTGGGTAGGTAGCTCTTCATATCTTAAAAGCTTTTTATCGAGTATGGACTTTTGTCTTTTAAGTAAATGTCAGATCATTGGTGTGGGTAGCCCCTTTCATACTTGAATTGAGGATTTTCTCTTGAATCTACGCATTCGTGTCATTGTCGACAGTTTTATGTCCGACAATTGCAAAATAAATGGTGGCATTCCACAAGGTTCCGTCTTAGAACCCATTCTTTTCTCGATTTTCAGCAAGGATATACTTTCTTCTACTCTCAATCTAATTCATAGTTTTGCTGATGACACTGGCGGTATTCTACGACTGCTTAAGGAATTCTATTCTACCGTAATCAGCTTAAAATAGAAGTATGGCTAGCTCACTTAACCATGACCTAGCGAAAATAGTTGATTGGGGTAATGTAAACATAGTCCAGTTCAATACTTCAAAGACTCCAAGTATGATTTCTTGTAAAAAAGATAAATTTCTACCAATCCTGCGATTTCAAGGGTAAAATATGCAACGGTCTAAAAATTTAAATATTTTTTGAAAATGCCTCTTAATCTTCATTAGGTTCCATTATGTAATTTGGAACTTTTGAAAAAGAACCTGTATAGGTTCTCACCTAATATACCTTCGAACTCTTTTCCATTCAATTCCTTACTCGATTTCGTAATCCTGCAATAACTTTGTATAAAGAAATGAAAAGTTTATTAAATTTCCCAATATTATATTTTAATTTTATTAAGTTTCTTCAAATCTGTTATAATACCTCAAATCCTATATGTATTTAATTTATTATATTTTAATATTATTTGAGAGTGGAAACGATGAAAATCTATTGAACTGGTACCTTTGCAATTAATACAACATGATTAAAATTAAACTTAAAATTTATGTTATGCATTATATCAAAAACAATATAAAGTCATTTCTACCGCCTTCGTGAATTAAATGTCAAATTAATATAATTACAGTTACATTGTATTTGTATGTCATTGATGGTCTTAAATTTTCACTTACTTGTACAGTATAATATTATTAATGCTGTAGGTACACATTTCTACAAATATATTCATCTGATTACTATTATTCTAGTTATGTAATGATTAGTCAGAATACGAAGAAACACAAGTTTCAATAATAATTTTTCTTTGAACAAAAAACAAAAGGAAAAATTAACAAAAACAAGGAAGAGTGCAGTAGAGTAGACTGTGTCAACTCTGGGATACCAGTATGAACGTAGTATACCCTGTTTATATAAAACTTTAAAACCATCTTTTAAAAACTTTCAGATGTTTTTCACGATATTTTACGTAGTTACCGACGTTAACTACAGAGATATATTTGTGTAAATTGTAGAGTTGTATGACAGCTATCCGGATATATTGCACAAGCACAACCAAATTTTACAGAAGTTGTTGCCATAAAACTTGACCATCATTTGTAAGATTTCAGAACACCGGCTTCATTAAGTTACAAGAGGTGCAAGAACCTTGATCGGCTGCTCTAGCCAACCAAGTTTTACAAAAGTTGTTGACATGTAACTTGACACCTCTTTACTAAATTTCAGATTCCTAGCTTCAGTAGACACTGAGTTATTTTCATTTAAAACTAGAAGTTGTATGGCAGCTACTCGAACCTGTCGTACCATCACAACCAAATTTTACAGAAGTTGTTGCCATAAAACTTGATCATCATTTGTAAGATATCAGAACCCTAGCTTCATTAAATTCCAAAAGGTGTAAGAAGCCTGAACCGGGTGTTCTAGACCAAATGAAATTTTACAAAAGTTTTTGACATGTAACTCGACATCTCTTCACTAAATTTCAGATACCTAGCTTCAGTAGATACTTAGTTATTTCCATATAATGAAAGAAGCTGTATAGCTGCTACTCGAACCCGGCGGCCGAAAATGCTGGAGTTAAATAAGAAAACTAACAATTTTGTAAAAATGACGTAAAAACAATTTCAGTCTCCTAGCCCTTTTATTTTTTAAGTTACCATGCGGACGGACATACAGACGAACGGGCGTACATGGCCCAATCGACTCAGAATTCGATTTTGAGCCGATACATACCTTTGACACTATATCTAGCTTGACTCCTTTAAGGGGTCACAAACGTAATGGCAAATATATTATACCCTTGAACATAGTTCATACGGGTATAAAAATATTGATTTAAATGTCCAAAGCAAAACACAGCAGCATTTTATTCTATGTGATTTTTCATTTTTTTGATTGATAGTTTCTGATTGATGTATGAGTACAATCAGTCCCCATCAATTGTAGAAAGTACTTTAATTAGCTGTAATTCTTAAATAATAATATATTGAAAAAAAAAAGGAAAGTTATAACCAACAACCTTTTCAATTAATTTATTAGAGATTTTAGTTAAATTTTAAATAATTGAATCTTGAAAGGAAGGTGGTGTCACGAAAATTCCTAAAAAGGATCAGAGGAAATATTTCTTTTGTTTAGAAAACATTAATTAGTTTGCACAAAATTTTAGAAAATGATAGATATAGAATATAATATTGTTGTTGTTTTGTCCTTGGGGAAATCATAATATAATATAATTTTATCCTTAGCAATGTTCTTGATTATATTATTTGGACTTGATTATTGTTATTGTGACAGTTAAAACTGATTAGGTTTTATGTCTAAAGAAAATTCAAATAATATAATAAGATTACATTGGATTTGTAAAGGACATTATATATCTTATAATATGTATTAGTGAGGTGTGACATGTGAAAGTGGAGTTAAAAAGACATTATTATATGTAGGTACTGGTACTATTACAATTATTATTATAATATATCGATTTTGATTTGTTACCTGATGAATACAATAAATTCATATTAAAAGAATCGTTTTTCTGTATAAAATCTCACTTTTTATTTCTTAGAATTTATTTGAAGGAAATTTTCTTTTGGGATATGTCAAATAGGTATTGCAATTGATTAAAATATTACGTTTTGTTTTTTTATGCTTTTCTGTGAACTGATTTTAATAAAAATGTTTTTAATTGAATTTAATATGGATATACAATATCTATATCGTATAATACTTTTGGGAATTGTAATATTTATAATGTTTTTCTTCGTTGCATTTACAGATGAGACTGCACTCCTGTCATTGTCAGTTTTATCTTTTCAATTCTTAAATTTAATTTTTAATTATTACAATCGAAAATTAAATAATTATTTTATTTAATGCATAAGTTGTACGTTAATAACTATAAAGATTCTTGGTATGGACACAATTTAAGAAAAATTTATTTTAAAATTTGTAGGGTATAATTGGATAATATGGGGGGCTGGAATTTAAATTTGGATTTAAATTTTTTATATCTGTTCTTGCGTTGCTCTGTTCACTCAATAATTCATTTCATTGCGTATATCTGTTCTCTCAAGAATTCATTTCACTAACTATTTTGTCAGATAAGGTGTTGGAAAAATTATGGAAAAAAAATATGAAAATTACATTACGGATGACAGTATTAGATTAAGTATTTTATTAAAAGTGTTTATTTTTAAAGTAAAATAACGTTCAAAAATTTTAAGGTTATAGGTACCAATTTATTTGTTTTTTTAAATTGATGAATTAGATGTCTGAAATTTTTAATTATGTTATCTCTTCCGTTTTTTTTTTTTGTAATTTTTTCTTCAACTTTTTGGAATTTATTTAAACCATTTTTTTTTTGAAAATAATCAAACATTTTTTCAATCAATCTTAAATTTTTTGTAAAAAATATCTCAAGAGAGATGTGTTAGATATTTTATTTTTTTTTTTTTAAGTTAAAAATAACTTAAAGGTAACAATTTTTATTATTTTGTTCCAGACTGAATTTAAATAGGAAAATTAAAATCGAAAAAAAGCAATATATATAAAAATAAACATATTATTAAGAATTTTATCCATGTCGATTATTTCTCCCACAGGAATTAATGTCATAAAGTATTATTGGCTTTTTAAAATATCTTTTAATGTCACAAATTGGCATGTCAACTTATTAGACATTATAAAACCTAAAATCGTGGCAATTAAGAGGGATTTACTGCCACAATAATAATGGGGTGCATTGTGAAATTATCCCACAAGGCGAATATTTCTGCTTTATTCGAAAATTTTAGTGTTAAGTGTTTTAAAACATACCTCATTCAGAATCTTACATATTCTTTTATCGTGTAACCCTGATTTTGTAGATAACTACATAAAACCCTTCCAAATATTTTTTATTTGACTGTCTTAACAATTATTAATAAATATAAATATTCTGAGAAAAGGAGAAACCCTATATAGATTTCGTAACCAACTCTAAAATCTCTTCTAATTTTTATCCTTTCACTGTATCAAAAAATAAATTGTTTATAAATATTCTGAAAAAGGCGAAAAACCCTGATTTCGTTCATGTGACGTTAATAATTACTTTTATTTTTGTTAAAGAATATCTAATGATACCATAGACTATTCTTTCGGGGCCGATTTGCTTAGCACGGTAGTACAATATAATAAGTTTGGTACAGCTTGGCAAATAGTGCCACCAGAGGTTAGAAATCTGAAATTGAAACAACAATTTTATTAAAAAATTCAATTTCATACTTTACATGCTTGAATAACGGTATATATCTCAGAAATTGTTAGATCTATAAACCGCTATAGTCCCAAAAGACAGGTTTATAAAAACCGTGAAGATGACGTACATATAATTAGTAGATACAGGTTGTAGTCAGTGAAGGGTGTAAAGAAACCTTTGTATAAACGGTATAAAAATAATATAGGGTGTCTTTGAAAATTTTTAAAGTATAGTGGTTTCTAGAACTTTGAAGAAAAATTTCTTTTATACCAAAATTTTAACTTTTCACTACCATATTTCAGAAATGATAGCATCGATTCGATCGATCGATCGAATGGTAGCAAATGGTAGCATCAACATCGATGAAACGAGGTGTATATTACAGAAAATATTATGCTCTATAATATAGTTGACCTGTATATATGACATATATAACCCGTTCCTGCATATTATTGTAGAGAAAAAATATAACGCTTTAAGTAAAATAATTCAAAATGTTACAAAAAATTTAATTGTCTATCAATGTCAGACTACCTAACTGGTTACATTACTACCGTTATGTAAAATTTCAAGGCAATCGGATGCGGAAGCTAAAGGAAATAATAGCCATACGATTTTATAGTATTATATGACTTTCAAATATCTAATAAGTGTAACAATTATAAATATTTCAAAATTAGTCTACTAATATCTCATATATGGTATTAATTCTTGTGGCGAAAATTGCTAGGCCTCATTTTATCTAATTAATCTTACATTTTGATATTTTCGGATTTCATATTACTTAATCTTTTTATAAATTGCGTAATCACTTCTTTTTTGTCCAGTTTTAATGTTTAAAGACTTTCAAACGTCATCTTAAATCAATAACCATTTTAAATTCTCATTTTTATGAAACTGATTATGATGTTCGTGATAGTATCTGATGATAATTTTTTATTGAATAAATAGTAGGTATAATATAAAAAGCAAAAATTAACTGACAAGATAATTACGTTGATCCGATATAAAAAACATTCATCCTATTTAATTCGTCTGTTCAAATTTTAAAAGTAATTCATTAAATATTTTCACAAAATTGAAACAAACAAACAAAAAAATTAAATTTTCTTAGTTTTTGTTTAATTTATTTTCTTTGTTTTTTTTTTTTTTTTGGGTAATAAATTAAATAGTCAAAAGAAAAAGTAGAAATTTTTCATTTTCTTCCAAATTTTTTTTTTTATTTTTCGCTCCTAAAACCTTTTACAAGACTATCAAATAAGATTTAAAAATAAATTGCTCTTGGCATTCAGGCAATGGTACAAACATGATTTATTTTTTGTGCATTAAAAAATAAAAAATTGGACGAAACAAACAAAATAAAATTAAATAAGGATTTTTAAAATTCGATAAAATGAAGGAATACGGAGAAGTTGGCTTGAGTTGCAAGTAAAAACAAAAGCAAAAAATTAACAAGATATTATTCATTTATCAAATAACAAATCCATCTGTCATTCATTTCTTATCAAGGAACAAAAAAAAAAAACAAAAAAAAACAAAAAAAAAATATATGAAAAGATGGTAACTTATTCGCATTCAATGCTTCTTAGAAGACATAAATTGGATATTTAGTATAGTAATAGAGACGACATGAAGTGTATTGTTTCCATTAAATTGAAATGAAAATTTTTTTTATGTTGTAATTTTCTTTATTTATTAACTTAAATTATTGAAAAATGAAGAAAACATTTTTTTTGTTTTGTAGTTGGTTCTGTCTGACATCCCTTTTTAGTAAATTTTTTGTTTTTACTTTCTACTTACTCTCTTATTCTTATAATTTACGCTAATATTGCACTTGGTTTTGTTTTTGCTCCCTTATAAGACAAATGGTTATTCTTTTGTACTTTTTTACAAAAATTTTCTTATTTTTTGGATTCAAAAACAAAAAAAAAACTAAAAGGCAAAAAGTGTTAGAATTTTCTTGTTGTTTCTTTCATAGATTTTTCTGTTTATTCTATGGTTTTAGAATATTTTACAGCTTCTTTACAAAAATATCTTAAAATGTCTAGAAAAGATTTGTTTTATAGTGGTCAATGAATGCGTTTCATAAAAAACAATCCTAATATGGAAAAATACACAGGGTGATGATAGTATACAATAAAATATATTATATCTTGGTATAATGTAAAAAATAAAACAGAAATATGTGTTTTATATTAAAAAAGATGTTCTAGACATACGTGACATATAATATCTAATGTACTTTTTTCAAATTTATTATATGAATCATAATATTTTTTTGATGTTTAGGTATAAATTATTGTTAATTACATTTAAATTAAAATATATTTAATTAAAAAAAAATTCTTTTTTTCTAATTCTTTTAACAATATCACCGAAAGAAGCGGTGAAACTGTAGGAGCGAACTGTGGAGTGGAAAATCTGGGCTAGGTAAATCAAAGCAGCTTCTAAGAAACTATAAATGGAACAGATATGAAAAAATTATAGAATTCAGTAAGAACAATCTGAGAATTCAAACAGAGTTGCTGTTGTGACACTGCCGGCTAAAGGGCACTTAAACAAAATTGAAATAGAGAATGACGGTACATGCAGATCTTGTCAAGAAGAAACGAATTTTTGTGACACATACTAAAAACTGCGGTGCTTTACTATGATCAAGATAAGTGCACCAAGGAGCATATTGCTTTACAGAAGATGATTTACCATCAACAAAATCTGTAGAGGATTTATTGAGGATTAGTTTTTTAGAGGCAGTAAGACTAACAGAAGTATTGTAAGTGAAGACAAAATTCAAAACACGTATAGTAATAGGAGTAGCATAATAGATTTATCTCAAAATGTCGCAGTGTACGACTTTATATTCCATTTAAATAATCTGATTGAATTCAATTTAACGTTGATAAGATTTTATTTCAAATACTACTGGTTTAACAGTTTATGTAATTATGAAATAAATAATAAAAGTAATGTTAATTTTGTTTCTTGTTTTTTTTTAAGCTACTACGAATATTAAAATTCAACTAAAATTTTTAGCTACTAGGAGTATAAAAACTCATCTCAACCCAAAGTTTGTAAACTTCAGAAAATTGAAAATTTTTGAAATCCTTATAACTTACGGGTATACATTTTCTCTTGTTTTTCTTAAATGACCCACTGTATATTCAGCTATCAGATGTTAAGGATCGACAAAAATAAAATAATATTATCTATAATTTATTTGTAACATAAGCTTTTAGAAACATTGGTTTTCTTTTACAGCTTTAATAAAACTATATAACCAAAATATATTTTTTTAAAGAAAATCCATTTGATTTATTTCAATTTTATATTTTTTTGTTTTTGGTCTTTTAATATTTTTCTTCTTTTAATTTTCCTGAAATTAATTTTTTCATCCTTAACCAGATGTGTACCAAACAATGTGTTAAATATTAAATTTTTATATAAAAAATTTTGACTGCTTTCAAATACAAAATCATGCCCAAATCAGTATTTTTTTTTTTTTGTATTCAAAGTTTATAAAACTTCGGACATTGGACTTTTTCAAAACCATCATCTATTAAAGGACAAGAAACAAAGACAATCTATAAGAGGCAAATGAACTTTACTCAACATAATACAGTTCATGAGATATAAACTTAAAATTTTTATGTGTAACATTTTCGTCCTTTTTTGTTTTGTGAAATACGAGACAATATTTTTTTTTTTTTTTTTGTATTAAATTTTTACATTTTTACAGGACAAAACTTAGAATCGATTTAAAAAAAAAAAACACTTTTAAAACTTAAATAAAATTCAAATAATTCTTAGGAAGTCATAGAAATAAGTAGGTATATGTATTTGAAAAAATAAAAGAAAATAAGGAAAAAAGAAAATAAAATAAAAATATTCCAGACAAAACACAAAACAATAATATGTTAGTGTCCCTTTTAAAATCATTCTATACCTGTACGTGCATTTCTAAAATATATAATAATATTATATGTATTGGAATACACAAACGAATAAATGTGGAACAAGGATATCATAGAATATTTATATAAAAGAATCAGAATTGAACTGAACTGAACTAAAGAAAAATGAACTGTTTCAGAATAGTGTCACAATATTCTGACATATTTATTACACTTTTTGTGCAAATACAAACAATAGTATATTAACATCATTGTCCTTAGTTTTTTATTTTTTTTATTTTTGAAGGTTGCTACATTTTGTATTTAATTTATTTTAATCCTTGAATCCTTTCTATTTTAGAATAGAATTTATTATAACTTTTTATTAGTTATTTCAACAACAAAATTGTCTCATTTTATTTTTGTTTTTCTTTTAATTCAATGAAAATCGTAAATTTGAAGCCATTTTTAATGCATTTATAATATAAAAAGGAGTTAAGATTTTTAGTATATTTTTTAATGTTTATTATTATTGTTGTGGTAGTTTTTATATTTTTGTCTTTTTGTTTAAAATTAAGTTCATGACTGTATTGTTTGTCTACTTTTCTCTAAATAAAATCGTAATTTAATAGAATTTAACTAAGAATTACCTACGACACTATATACAAGTTAGGAAATTGTGATTTTATAGTTGAATGCAAAGAATCCGAAGTATTTGTTAGTAAGGTGGAAAGTATTCTTTGAAGGATTGTGAGTTAAGGTATTAATTTCAGTTTAAATATCAGTTAGGAGTTCGTTTTCTAAAAACAAAAATCTGAACGAAGCGTTAGCTGTCACACCAGTAGTTACTAGACTTTAGTTTCGTATTGCACCTTCAAAACGTAGGAGAAACTATTGGACAAGATTTGGTAATAGGTTTTCCTAGATTTATGCTACGATGACACCAATCTAACGAAAGAAACTTTGTACGCTTTTCAAATCCATAATAGTTCACCTAAATCATGGAAAAAGAAACAACCGAGATATTTTTACCTTTTCCTTAGATAGATTGGGAAAGGTACAGAGAAACTGTTCTACGATCTCTATCGTATCAATTTCTCTGCAAAATCTACAATTAGGATCGACATGCATACCTAATCTTCTAGCATATCAAGCAATTACATATATTAGGAAAATTATGATATGCCCCACTGCTCTAAATGAATTTTAGCAAAAAAGTTTCATTCGTTATAATTGTACTGTAGGGTATCACTAATAGTCTATTAGTGATATAGTTAAGTGATATTAGGATTAACGTTAATTTTATATTATTTGTAAAAAAGCAATGCATATACATATATTTTTGAACTAACAATATGATAAACCTTTTCAATGAACATTGGAATCAGGATTTTTATAAAATAAAATAGCTATATATTAAATTTTACCATAAATTATTGTTATAGATATTCTTAAAACATAAGAAAATTTAGAGTATATTTTAAAGGTGAAAGGCATTGTAATATTACTATCGATTTTTTATATTCATTTGTTGAGGTTATATTTTATATTATCATAATATATAAATTAAGAATGTGTGCACAAATTCAAATAGTATGTTAAATGGATTATTTTAATAAGGAGTAAATCTATTTTATTTAGATTCTTAGATTATTTATCTGTACTCTATACTACAGATAAATAAAAGGCTATAAATAATGTACCTATACGGTTTTTGTCGAAACAATATATGGAATAACGTATATACCTACTTTTTTATTAAATTGAATATTAATAATTAGAAAATCAAGGCAGAAAGTAAAACTAAAGGTTTTTAAAGGCGTATATTTTCCAAAAATACAATAAAATCAATTTAAAGTGGTTTACTTGTATTAGGGTTTGTATTTTTTCTTAACATTTTATATGTACGAAAAACATGTGAAAAACGAACAGAGGCTTTCTTTATTTTTAATAAAATTCTACAATTATAATTAAGAAAAGCTGTTAACACATAGAAAAATATGATATTTGTGCTTTCATTTCTGCATGCCTTACTTTGAGAAAAATTACAAGTGTTACAAGTGTTACCTAAGTTACAGGTGTTTAAAAATAGCGAATTTTCAATTTTTATTAGCTCTGAAATAGGGGTTGGTACAAAACCCTATTCTAAGCTAACTTATGTTTAATACTAATATAAATAAATAAGAATGGAATTATAAAAGATTCTTTTCCCTTTAAAATTCCAATGTTCCAAATGAAAGTGTTGCGGAGGTATGAAGAAAGGGAAGGGTTACAAAATTTTATCTTCATATTATAACGGTAAATTTAAATACTAAATTGTAAAAAAGTGCTAACATTTTAATATTGATTTCTTGTCGTTTGGCGTTTTTAGATTGAAAAAGTATTAAGCAGAACTTGAGATATACTTATCCGAAATTATATAATTATCGGTTCGACATTTTTCAAGAATTTCTCCTAAAGATTATTTTTATGTTGCTTTAAATTTTTTTTATAAACGTTGTTATTGTATGTTGTTCGCAATCATTGTACAGAAATTATTTATTTATTTATTTCATATTATAATATAGACTGTTCGATATAAACAATTACAATGTAGATAATTTACTACTATTACATATGACTTGTACCTAAAAGCTTTCATTGAAGAGTTGTCGTCGTTTAATCACCATGACATATTGGTCATAGATGTTTTAATTTTCAATTAATTTTGGTTAATTTGCAAGATCTTTTTCTTTTTTTTTTTTATTCAATAATCCAATCTAGGAACATGTTTCCTTGTACTAAAAAGTAGTTGAAACAAAATTCGATGAAATACGGACAGGAAAAATGCGGATAAAGGGGAATAAGACGGTAATTTCGCTATAAATCTGTTAAGATTCGTCTCGAAATTGTGCAAATTGTAAATCAAAAAATCGTCAACTTTTGGAAACACAGAGGATGGTAATAGGTTCCAAATTTTCCCAGTTCCAACAACAAACGAATTGCTATAACGAGTAGAGTACCATTTCGGAAGTTCCACGTATTAGGTATGAGCACTTTAGGCGCCTCTAGTGGTGCGGTGGAATGTTTTAAGTGGTGGCATCAGCGATTTTATCTCATTTGAACAAGTGTACCCACAAAATGTCTATAAACAAGAGAAAGAGCTCAAATATTACAGCGAATGCCAAGATAAGTGAGACAAGCAGTCTCGACTCTAATTCAATTCGATCGAGGTAATTCAATGAAGTAAGTGAGATGCCTTGGTTCGCATATAAGTCTTATAGACATTAAGCAAGTCCCTGGACGAAAAACATATCTTGCACCTAAAGAGGAAACCTAAGCATTTAGCAGCACTTTTCGATATATCAAAAATATGATCATTCCATATCATATTTTGATTTAGCTGCATGCCTAAAATGCTTAGGTTTTCTGATCGTTGCACAATTTCATTCTGAAACCTCAGAGTAGGGTGAGCATTCGTTTTTTTTAGTAACATGTGACAACATTGAGTTTTAGTGGTGTTAAACTCCACTCTGTTGTTAGCACTCCAACTAGTAATTATGGTTAAATCATGGTTGACTATGTTGAACATAGTAAGTAGTGCTGCATTAACAAATGCAGAATTACTTTTGAATCAAACTCTCTTATAACAAAATTTAAGAATAACATTTACGTGTTTCTTCAAAATAACTCCTTCATCATCCTAATTATGCCAAACTCAATATCCAAAGTAATCTTTTCCACTTCCTTATCTCCAAACCTAACTGTAAATTATGCCACTATATATAAAATCACATCCTAAATTTAGGTTTTAAAATGGGTGATTTTGATTAGTTAAAGTCCAAGACAAGCGCGAGGCATCTCGCACAGTTTCTGAGAGTGACTTTTGTTGTTTTTCACCGTCCTCCGTAAAATAAAAATAAATAAAATCATGGTCTGCTTCCAGTTATTTGTTTATTTGTTAAAAGAAATAAAACTAAGTTAATTTCTTAATTGTAAATTATAATTTGAACAAGTTAAATACTTTATTGGTATGTTATTTAAAATATGTAAAAATTCTGAACCATACGATTGTGATATATATATATCTAACCTTTTGACTACATTGATTTTTTTTTTTTTGAATTGATAATGAACCAATAAAAATTTTATTTAAAATCATGTTCTAAATAAGTCAAAATTTTTTTTCAAAAAATATTATAAAGGTTTTTTCCATATTTTTCATTCATCTAATATTAAAAATGATGAAAAACTTCATATTAAAATAAAATAAAATTTTCCAATCCCTTTTCAATGTCAATCTTCAAATTCTATCCAATGACACTAATATAAAAAAATAAAAACAAAAAAAAAAACAAATAAATAAATAAATAAATTTATACAAAAATAAAATTTAATATTACACTTTAATTTTTTGACACTTGTAACAATATGACATTTTAATAATCTATCAAATTTAATATTATATTTTCTAAAGAAAATATTATTTTTTTTTTATATTATACATATTTATATTATTTTTTTGATCCTTACTTCTAAGGATGTGCTTGTATTGAATTTAAAAGAATTGAAAATTAGAAAATGTCTATTTGGTACATTGTGCATGTTTATTTAGAAAAGAAGCTGTTAAAAAAAAGTTGATTGTGATGAAATGTTTTTATGTTGATGAAGATTATGGAAGTTAATATAATATGTCCTAAGAATATCTCAAATAAAATGTATTTTTTAAGAATATTAAAGATTATTTTTAAGAATAATATAGATTGTGTATTAATTTTTTTTTTTTTTGAAAAAAAGAATAAAATAATCAATTTTCAAATACACAAACTAAACTTACAATATAAATTTTGTTATAGTTTCCGAAACACTTTTATATAATTTCAGCATCATTGTCTTGAGTTTTTTAATTGACAGCATGTCTAGATCAATTCACACGGAACACATTAATTTCATAATATTATGTGTTCTATTTTCTACTATTACTACTATTTCTATTCTATTTACTACTATTTTACTAATTTTTTTTTCCTTACTCCTCTTGGAAGCATAGTGCTTTTACTTGACACCTCCATTTTACTCGATTTTGGACTAATATTTTGATGTCCAACATTGAGGTATTGGACTACAAGTTATCTATTGAGGAGTCCAGTAGTATTTGGATGGATGACACCCTTCAAAATTAACTTCATTTTGACGTTAAAAAAAATAAGAATGTTAATGATGGCATGAATTTCATGTTGAACCGCATTCGTTCAGAAATTAAAGTTTTTTCTTTCATTTATATTTTGTGTAAAACTTTAAAGGTGTTATAAAAATAATTCATAATTTTTATTTCAATATTTAATAATTTGATGTTTTAAAAATTCTAAAAAATCTAAAAAAATTAAAGTGACATTTTACAACTTTAAATTTGTAAATATTCTAAATAAAATATATAACTTTGCCTCTGAATGGATACTTCAAAGACATTCATTGAGTAACAGTTAAATTAGGAAACAAAATTAAAATTTATCTTGTAATAGTATCTAAAATTTAAAAAAAAACATCATTATGGGGACTATTAGACTTTTGAAATACTTTGAAAGCTAAATTTTTTGTTTCAAACTTCTATATAAGTAAAACCCCTTAAATTTATTAATATTTTCTGTTAAAATTTTCTCTTTCGGCTTTTTAAAAAAGCAAAAATAAGAAGCAAAGATTAAAAAAAAAACTTTTACTGGCAACCTTATTTTTATTTTAAAACTAACTTTATTCAGAACTTTTGACTTTAAGAGAGAAAGGGAAATTTTTATTACATTGCGTTTTATTTCTTATTGTTCAAATCAAGGATTTTAGACAAAACAATTTAACTCAAAACAAACGGCAACTTTATAATCTTAAACTATAGAAAAATTTTTTTAACCGAAAAATAACATGGAAACTTCATATTATATGTAATTAGAAATTATCTGTTGTACCGGCATTTCAGCAACTATATTACTATTAAAATTTATTCTGAATCCATTCAAAAGATAATGTTTTTCCTTTTCTAAAGAATTTTCTTAAAAATTTTTTCACACATGTTCATTTATTTGATCGTTGTGACATTGTCTTGTTATCATTTTCAAATAAGAAAATAAACAACAAAAGAATTTTAATCGCCACCTTTCTTTTTGTAATCTTTACGGAAATACAGGTGAAAAAGCTATCAATAGAATTTTAATATTAACAACAAACACGAATAACAATAGTAACATAATAACAAACAAACAAAAAAAAAAAATCCATATCATATTGAACCCATATCAAAGTAATTCAAGTCATATGTGAATCCTTGTTAAATTTCCTCTATAATATACGTCTAATATACCAAACATTGTCAAACCACCTTCATCGTAATATTCTTTAATACTTCTCTTTCAAAATAATAATTTTATAGAATCAAATCATATCTCAGCTCTTCATCACATTCTAATATATAAGAAATGGTACTTTTTGTTTTGCTGTTATTTTGCGCTAAAAATATTTGCGACATGTTTATCGACAATTCAAAAAAAAAACACAAATTTTGAAGGGTGAAAATAACAATGAAAAAAACAAAAAAGAAAGAAAAATCAAAATAAAAATACTAATATGTACAGAAAAAATGAATGAATGAAGAGAGGTGAATTGGTTTGTTGCCATCATAAAATTACCATATCAGATTTTTTTTTTTTTATTTGTTTCTTTTGTGTATTTTTCAAAACGTAATAATATTTTCCACGTGTTCCATAAAATTTCCACATAAAATTGACAATATTTGAAAGGAACTGTTACTCTAAATGTATACAGTACTGATTGAAATTATTTGTTTATTTATTTTTTTTTTGAATAGATGGTTATTCATAATCAGTTCAATTTCTCTAATAGTATAGAGAATGTGCACCAATACAACAGTGCAAAATCCGTCGGCATTTCTACCCAAAAGTTTCAGATTATAATAATAAACATTTTAGTAAAACATGATTAGCTTTTCAAACATCTCCAATTAAAAACATAAAAAAATTGACTAATAGCTACTTACTTATAATTACCTATAGCAAACATAAAATTAGAAAACATACTTAATTTTCTATTCTGTAAATTTCAAGATTTATAAATTTCTAAACATTTTTTTATTGATTCCTAATTAAAAGTAGTGTAGCCAAGATTCAATCAAAAAAACAAGAAACAAAAAATTTTGCATCAGTTTCCTCTAGTGTCAATTATTTGCACAAATGTAGTAGATAAATGATATGCTTATTTAAACCTTTTTTTTAACTTCCATTAGATGTTTTTGTCAAAAATAACCAGGTTTTATAAACATTGCAAAATTGTTACTCTAAATGTGTTTTGCAAGAATGATTTAATATCTAACGGTTAAAAAAAGAATTAGAAGATCCATGTAAAGCCGTGTAAAAGCGATTTTTCTCTACAACAGTTAAAAGTGGCTGGTCAAAAACTCTACAACCAATAAGCTACAAATATTTGAAAATAAGTGCTTCCGAAGAATATCCAAAATATGAGATATTCTAGAAGAATAACAAATGAGGAACTACTAGCAATCTTCAAGCTGAAGCTATACTGTCTTCAATAACAAAATGCAAATAGCGATAGATATGGCATACAACGGCGAAAAGAGTCAAAAAACATTGATCGTCATACGTTTGACTGGAATCTACTGGAATCTAATCTATAGTGAATAAATATAGTGTGGGTAGACCAAATTTGACATGAAGAAGGTCAATAACGAAAAATTTTTTATTTTTATTTTAGTGCATTTCTCTGCCACATAAATGCAACAAGGAAATTACACAGCCTTTCCTTCTCAGGCGTGACTGTACATGTTGTAAGGGGGAATTACTTTTACAACGAGTGTAGGATTTGAACCCACAATATCTCGTTGTTTACAGCGTATTTTATGAGCTCTTACACATTGGACCACCGCGGCCTCTCGAAGAAAATTTAAAATAGTGGTAAAACATAGACAGAAATAAAATAATTGATCCACAGCAGAGTGCTATACCGAAGTTTTACGAAAACTCTGATTCCCCGATCGTGTAGGATAAAAAACAATTAATAATAATCCTTTAATAGAAATCAACCGTTTAAAAAAATATACCTGTTTCTCTTATTCAGAGTAGTACTATTTAAGGATATTGAAAAATATGCTTTTTACAATATTGTACTATGTCACTGTGTTTTATATTCCAAGGATATATAAACAAATTAACAATTGAAATACCAATTTTTTAAATTCATTTGGATATATAACACATATACATTCATACATACCTATAGTTATTTTAATGGTAGTGAATGAAAAAATAATTTTGTACGTTTTGTTGTTACATGTTTTATTCAAGCAGTTACCAATTTTTTTAAACATCAACATATACGAAGATATTAAAAAAGAGTCAGGATGAAAACAATTTGAATCTCATTCTATGCTATCCTATTTTATAACAATATAATTTTTGTATTATGTTATAGTTGGATCACATACTTATTTATTTACAGCAAAAAAAAAAAAATCTGAAATTATTATAATAATATTTTTTTCTTCCATTTTATTAATGTGGTAAATATAATACGAAAAAAAGGATAAAAATATCTATTGAAATAAAATTAAAAAAGAAAAAAAAATTTATGAAAATAAGAATGTATAACAATGCAAATTTTTTTTTTTTTTTGTAACAATGATAACGAAAAATATTCTTCTTATCAACAATTGAAGAGTAAAAACGAAGAAAATTTGTAAAGAATTTTTATGTGTTTCAGCTTTTGTAAAATAGGACGTATCCTGTAAAAATGATAAGACACACTGCATTGGCAGACGTATAGTTAAATCAAATGTTAGTTTCAATTTAAATTAAATCTATGACCATATAATAATAATAGTTTTTAGTTTTTGTTAATTTTGAATGTAAATTTGATATTGTTATAAGGAATCATCTGATCGCATCTTTTTAGCTCTAAATGTGCTTTTGCATACATTGCTTTTCCGTATCTGAGATGCATTGATTGATGATTTCAAACAATTTGATCCGTTTTGAGACTTTTTTTTTCATCATTAATTGGTCGTTATATATTCTGATAGGAAAATTTTATGATGCATGATTTCTTTTTCCTCCTTTTTTTAACCGCTTAAAAGAAAAACTGTTACAATTCTTCTATTTCCACTGTCTGAATCAGTTTTTAGGAAATTTTAGATCCAACTAAACAAACTGTTCTACAAACGGTATAGTGCTATTTTAATAAACTTTGTTTTTATATATAACTTTGGTTTCTTTATTTTTAATTTATAATTTATTTAGTCCATCATTTTTGTTGTCGGATCTGCCAAAAATTTGTCAAAAAAATAAATTTTCAACACAAGCCCGTGCTTTAAAATCTAATAGTTTTTTTTTTATTTTTATATAGGAAGCCACACTTTTCATGTTTTTGGCAGTAATTATACGTAATTATAACGAATTTTTTTTAGGTGTAGTTGTAAATTTCGTAAGGGAGAATTATTAATCCGACTTGTATGCGGTTCGAATCCTCACTATGAAGACGTTTACGCTGTTACACACTAGGCCACAGAAGTTATACTAGGCCACCATATTGTTTTTATTAAGTCGGAGAAAAAAAACTGACAACCGACACATTTCATAAATAACGGTCTCCAAAACTTAATTTTTATCTGTTTTTCGATCTGGTCCAGCTATCATTCGATTAGTTCGATTAAATTTAATGACAAACAAAAATTAATATTTTCTATATCAATAACAGAAAAATATAGAAATATTAGTGAAACTACCCTGAAATTGAAATTCTCCATTGAAAACTTGGAGAAATTTCTTTTAAAAAAAAAATCTTTAAAGAGATCGCAGTAATCTATTTACACATGAAGTGCCAAACCAATTTTCACAAATCGCCCTTATTTTTTTGTGTCAGTCAAATGTGGTTAAATATTTTATCTTGTACAAATTACTTAAATTTCTTCTTTTTGAGGTTAAATTATATTTAGTTTAATTTGTGTATTTTGTTGTCACATTCGCTTAAAAGTTTATTAAAAATTGTTTCGTCCTTGTTCAGTTCTATTGAACTGCTCAGTAGGTATAAAACTGATGAACCTAAATTTTTTCAACTTACAGTACTTTTTATAATTTTTTTATAAATAAAGATTTCTGAGTTGAAGACATTTTTTTTTAAGTTGTCTAGGTAAAGTTTAGTTCTATACATACTAAGGAGTCAAATAGTACGGAACAACTACGAAACAACTTCTAATATATCTATACTTTTGTGGTTTAAAACATTTAATCTAAGTTCAAATCTTTTTTAAAAAACAGAAAGTTTTTATTTTTAAATTTCGAAAGTTAGCGAAGTTAAAAAATTATTTTTGGGAAAACAAAGAATATTCTAATAAAAAGTAAAAAATCTTGTCAATCGCTATGAAATTAAAGAAGATAAATACTTATTTTAAGCACTAATTCTTAAATTGCAAGTTTTCTTAGGTCGTTTTTATTCGTATAAAAATGATAAATATATACTTAATGGACTTCTTTAATATAACGTAAACCATTTTGAAAGCAGTTTGAATAATATTATAATTCCACAATTTTTGCATCTCATCTTTAAAAAGTTTCAGAGATGTTAAAGTTCCATTTTTACCATAATTAAAATTTTTGACCTTTCAAAATTCTTAAACTTTAAAAATCTCTTTTCTGCCAATGCTATAAGTCCATCACTAAATATGAGTAAGGATTTGAAATTTTACAAACTGATTATTACTTCATTTAACGGTAAATAAGTTCTCTGTTTTGAGTTTCAAATTTTAATATTGATTACCCCATGATCTGTTATACTGTATCTTATTATTGTTATACTGTATAATATCTTATATATTATTTGTAAAGTTTGTTGTACATTTTGAAGGAGTAAGGACTACATTCAATAACCGACACTATAATAACATAAAAATAATATTGTAAAAATAATTTATCCTAATTTTTTTTTTTTAATTCTATAAATTCATTTTTATCAATTATTTTTATATTAGATTCATCATATAATAGATATTATTATTTATTATAATGAAGAAACTAATAATTATGTCTGTACTAAAAGTAACCCTCTATTACATCAAATATTAATTTTCTCCATATATAGAAATATTTTATCTTTTTACTGTGCTCAAAGTCACCATATCCTACTATCCAATTTATAATATCCCTTCTTTTTATGAAACCAATGTATCATTTTGTAGTTTATGAAATAAATCACAAAAAAAAATGTTTTAAATTATCCAATTTGCAGTAAATAGACAGATATAAAATAAGAAGTAGAGAGAAATAGCCACAACATTAATTTTCATTCCACCCCATTAGGATTTTTATAGAAATTTTCAGTTTTGGTCAAGAAAACATAGTAACAATTCGTTTTAATAGCTGCTGTTTTCTTTTTGGTTTTGAACATTTCTGTCCCTGTCAAATTGTCAGAATAAGAATTCCCAATGGTTTTCTTTAAGAATATTTTTTTTTTTTCAGATGTACAAAAGATTGATTACAATTTGCACTAAAATCACTTATTTAATATTAGATATTCTCTATATCAGTTTTAATAAAATGGAAGTGGAAAAATAATATGGCGTACAATGAATGGTATTGTTTTTTTATTTTTAATTCTTAAAGAATGCTTCTGTTACAAAATTTTTCATAGTTTAAGACGTCTTTTTTACTATGGTTTTGGGGACGGTTCTAAAACAAAAATAAAAAATATTAAATGGATTCGGGTCAATTAATTTGGCAAGGTATTTGAATTTCTCTATTCTTTTATAAATTCAATTTCTTTATAATAGGGGTGTGAAATAAATAAAATTCTGTTCTTTTGATGCAATTTTTTTTTTTTTTTTCTATAATCAAAATCTCTTTAGTTTGGTATGAGGTTTTCTATTATATTGCATGCTCTATTTATATCTTGATAAATTTTTCCTATTTTTATCATTCAAATGATCCTTCTATTTCCTGTTTTTCTAGATTTCCAAGAAAATAAAATTTATAAATTATTTCTCATCCCCAAGGATATAGGAAAAAAAAAACATTTTTTACCACATTGGTATGTGCAAGTACCAAAAAAAAAATCGGTTTTTAACATTCAAATCAGGAGTCATTGACAACATCATACATGTCAGACATTATGTATGTATTTTTTTTTTTGTGAATTTCATTGCAAAGATAAAAACAAAAACGAAAAATCAAATAAATTTTTTTTTTACTTCCCTTGTTTGAAAGGCTTCCTAAGAGAGGAAGATAAATATTTTCCTAACCACAAATTCGTATAACTATTAATATATGTATGCACCTGTATTAGTATTACCAGATTTAAAAAAAATATGAATTAATCTTTAATTAAAGCGTTAGATGTTTTAACGGGATACCGCCCTAGTGACAGACATGCATAGGATTTGCCTTATTAGAAGGTGAGGGTTTCCTTCAAGTGATTTTGGGAGAAGAATGATGAAGATGAATCAATCGTTAATTTGTTTTGTGAATATTCTGCTTTTGCTTTGAAATATTGAAGCATTATCCTTTTTTTATAGATAATATGTTATTAGTAACGAGCCGAATTCTATTGAACTAACATCAATAATGCCCCTCTTTAAATAATTCCAATGCAAAACTTTGGAGGCTTCAAGTTTTAAATTCTACACCACGGTAATTCCTAATTGGTTTAAAACTATTTATGTAAACCTATTTATTGTAGAACCGTTAAAATGTGAAGCATGTTTTCATTGATTATTTTCTCGCCTGATATAGATATGATACATTACATAATTTTCAACTTTTGAAAAAGAGTCTGTACAGCTTCATCTTCAATTAACGCTGCAACTTTTGCGTATCATCCTATTTTCTTCCTCTTTTCCATATCTAACTCTACCCATGACTTTGTATTATTGAATTATTTCTCAGAGTTTGAGTACTGTGTAAAAAAAAGGCATTTAGATTTCAAATGAAAAAGAAAGTAAATATTGAAACTAATTCAAAGGAGAAGTCTTATTTTTGTTTTTGCAACCTGGCAACCCTACAGATATAGTTCATGAAAATTACTTTGATTATTTTGCAGTACAATGTGAACATGTACAAGAAAGAATTGAAAAAAAAGACTACCTCTTCTTAGTTTTTTTGTATATTTTTTCCTATTTCTATTTAAATTTCCCTTTGATGCACTCTATAGTTGTAGCAAAAAGGCATAAGAAAATTAGACATATGAGATTGTCAATTTAAACTGCTTCGTTTCCTTTAATATTGGTCAATGGTTGAAAGCATATTGTATCTCAAATAAAAGAATGAAAACTTTGTATAAGAGTGAAAAAAAACAATATTGGTACCACAAAATAGTCATGTTCTGGTGAGAAGAAAAAAATTGTCTTAGGAATTTTAAGTATATATACTAATATGTTCCGTTTGTGTGTTGACAATAATAATTGAAGACTATTCATTTTCTGTTTTAAAAAAATAAAAATTAGGGGTATTTTTTTCTTATCAATATTTTCGTTTTGTTTGTTTTAAATGGTTTTTTCCTCCGATGTATTAAAATTTGATGTGATGGTTAGATAATGGTATAGAAAATAAAACTATAGGAAGAAAAAACGACACAATGGCATTTATTATAACCGTATGGTATGAGCATAGTTCTACGGTCGGTATAATACATTTGTAATTATGTTTGTAATTTGTGACAGCTTATTTATATATTCTTCATTAAGATAAAATTCCGAGTCGTTTTATAGATATACATATATATGCATTGGTCCATCGGTGCGTACGCACGATAACTCAATAAATAATGAAGCTAGAATTTTCAAATTGTTGCCAATTCATTTTTATTTAAGTTTCCGGTTTCCTTATTGAATTTAACTAGTTCGACTGAAGAGTTCGAGTAAATACATCTACTTTATTTCTATGAGCATAACTTAGTAGTTATATTATAAGTTGGGTATTTAAATTTGGTTAGTTAAATTTTAATGGTTAAATTTAAGAAGTTAAATTTTAATGGTGAAACGGAGTCAACTAGTCGTCATACAACTCCAAAATTTGTGTAAATAGGTATATATCGTTATTAAATTAAGTCAGATTTCTTATATTTTCTAGAAGATGATTAAATTTTATTAAAGTATATACATACATATTTAATTTTTGCGGATATCCTAGAGCTGATTCAGTCAACTCTATATTTTTCTTTAATTTTATTAATTCTACTTTTTTTTTAATTAAAATTTAAAGAAAAAACTCCAAAATGAAAAAGAATGATGAAGTATATTTGATTTGGTTTTTCTGTACTAACTTTCTGTTGGTAATAAATTTAAAAGTAAAAATTATCAACTATGGTTATAAAACCATAGTATAAAAATTTTTACTCGTTGGTAGAAAAACATTTAGGAAAACTGATTTTAGAATTTCTATAAAATCACTTTAAATAGGAGTCCTTTTTTCTATTTTCAGATGGCTGTTAGTGTTCTTTAAGAATTGGTTTTTTTTCCTTGTATCATTAAACTTTTAAAAATTTTTCTTTAAAGAAATTATAAAATTTTCAGTTAAGAGAATTTTTGACAATTTCAACAAAATGAATCGAATCTCTTTTAAGCTCTAAGACAACATTAAGCTATAAAAAGGGATAATATTTATGAAGACATGAAATTCAAAAGAATTAAAATTAGTTTTAGAATAATTTAGTAGATAAAATAGATGGGACTTAAAAGCTTAATAATTTCTAATAAAAAATGAAAGTAGTCCATTCTAAGTAGCAATTCCTTGACTTCATCTTAACTAAACTTAATTTTTTCTTAAATATCAAAGCGTATTGAAAGCCTTAAAAATTGATAATATTGCCATTGCATATCTTCTTAATCTTAAAGTTATTTCTTGTAAATAATCTTCAACTCATCACTTATCTTACTAAATTTTTTTAAACCCAGTTTAAGAAAAAATTAATAAAATTTTTTTTAAAAATTCAAAAAAAAAAAAAGATAGATAAAAAACATTTTCCTTTCCAAAAATGAAAAATTAAAAAGGATAATAAAATGCAGTCACACAAAAAAGTGGACAATAAAATTCAAACAGTTACGGTATTTCAGTTATCCTGAAGTGTCCCATGAGGAAATTGAACAAATAAATCAAATTATCCTTCATCAAAGCGACATCAGTATCAACAATAAGAAAAATAAAAACCACAATAATAAAAACTAGAGATATACAAGGAGTAATAAAATATCCTTAAGATATACAAGTATACAAACATGTAATATAATAATATGTGAATATCAAAAGTTGCATAACAAACAAATGATAGAAAAAAAAGGAATAAAATATTATCCTTAGAGAGAGGTTACTGACCCATATATACAATAACGACATTATATATTTTTTTTTTTTTGTTTTTTATTTATTTTTATTTTATTTATTTCAATCCTTAAGGAAGTGAAAAACTTTAAAATCTTCTTTTTTTTCCTATGTTTAAATTTTTTTATTTTATTTTATTTGTGCTTAATAATATATAAAAAGTCATCCTTTAAGGCAAATAAAAAAAAAAAAACTTCAAAAGAAAAATACAAGGAATTAAAATTTCTTGTGTATTTTCAAACAAAAGCAACCAGGAACAAAAACTGAACCACAAAGGACTAAAAATAAGAAGAAAAAAAAAAAAACAAGACTATATAAAAAAGAAAAATCGTGTGATTTTAAAAGATAACTAAAAAAAAAAAACATCAAAGTACAATGTTTCGTATTGCAGGACCTGGAAATACTACCTATACTGCATTCTTTTAACAATAATTTAATTTAAACAAAAACAATTCATTAATAATACCTTAATTATATTTCATACACGCTTAAATTTATCCAGAACCATGTCCATTGTACTCCTAATATTATCAATTACCAACCAACTCTTTACCATCCAAAAATTTAAAATCAATTTTCAAAGAATTTCTATTTCTAACAGAGTTCAACATAATATAAAAAAAAAAAAAAAAACAACAATACTAGAGAAGAATTACACAATTTCTCCTTCTGTTTCTATTTTCCTGTGAACGGAAAAAGTAAAAGTCGGAAAATCTTTGCAACATTGTATGTAATTCTTTAATAAATTTTGGAAAGTTCTTAAGAGAAAATTTTATTATTACCAGTTAAACTTAATATCATGAATACTTTTTAAGATTCTTTTTAAAACATGCTATGGAAAAAGATAGAAAATAAATATATAAAAAAAAAAAAAAAAAAATAAAAATAAAAACGTGAATTCGTTCATTTTATATGCAATTCAGGTCAAAATTGTGGACAGTTTTGGCATTTAACAGAATTTAGATGGACAGAACAAATAAAAAAAAAATTTTTTTTTTTGTTTTGTTTTTTTTTTTTTTTTTATATTTAATTCCTCTCTTTTCAACTTATTTGTTTTAAAGTTTTTTCTTTTATTCTCAAAGGATATTTTTACAGTAAAGAATGTGTATATTTTTGTATGTATTCTGTTTGTGTATGCATTTCAAGAACTTTGAAATAATAAACAAAAAAAAAAAAAAACAATAAAATAAAAATTTCCTTTTGTTATCCTTGTTGATTTTAATAAGTTTTTTTTTTTTTTTTTTGTTTTTCTTTTACTTTAAATTTATTAAGGATATTCTTTATTCTTTTTATATAAAATATTTAATATTATATTATATTTTGTTGGTATGTTGGTTCATTGAAAAAAAAAGAAAAGGAAGAAAATTTTAAAATGTTTGTATTATTTCTTTAGTCTTTTATTGTTCATACTATGATACTTTCTTGTAAATAATAATTTAAAAAAAAATAAATAAATTAAACGTAAAAAAGTCTGTGTATACCTGAGGCAATGCCACAAAAAAAAAAAAAAAAAAAAATATTAAACAATAACGAAAATAATCGAATAATAGAAGTAAAAATGGGAAATAATAAAAAAAAAAAAAAAAATTAAACTGTAGGTACAGTGTAATGATGGACGAAGGAAAATTTCTATATAAATTGATTTTGAAATATGCTAAGAAAAATAAAAAAAAAACAAAAACAAAAAAAATTTAAGATAAAATAAATTGTATTTTTTTTTTTGTATTAGTTTTTATAATAAATGACTGAGAAGACCATTAGATTCACAGCTTCTGAAAAAGAAAATGTAATTCGATGTATTAATTCAGATTTTTCTACATACTCTTCTCTTGGCAGTGGATTTTTTTTTTAGCAATATTGATATTTAACATATTTAGCATAATTAGCAATGCAATGATATTTAGGAATATTGTTAATTTACTTTAATTATATTCTAAAAAGAAGCGAGTGCTTGACATAAACTTCTATATTGCTCTAGATCACTAATTATACTGATATCAACGGAATTTTCTTACTGATTTCCTGTTTTTTATCAAACAGTTTTTATCGCGTAAGGGCTTTTCATTTTCATACTTTTATCATTTTTGAACTATTGATTAAAATACGAGGCTATATTTTTTGAAAAATTTTATTATTTATTGCCATAAAAATAATATGATTTATCAGATTTAAAGAATGATGATATATATAAGTATAAGTTTTAACATTTTATCAAATTAACCTAAAAAATATTGCAGACAATCCACTGATGTCGTTGACTCTGTTAGCAAAAAATAATAATCAGTATTAATAATTAATAATAATGTGTATTAATAAATAATGTGTAATAATAATAAAAAACTAAAAATAATAGATGCTATAGTAGAGCCACCTTGGGTACATTATGCAGGAAAGTGTTATATACTATACTGCATGTTGTAATCCACTGATGGCTTTGACGCTGTAGTAAATAATAATAATATTAATAATTAATACTAATGTTAATAATAATAATAGTTGTTATATGGACAGTGGGGGTTACCTTTAATTATTATCTCATGCTTGAAAGTGTGATAATACTACTGCATTTTCTAACTATTGATGGCTATTGTCACTGATAGCTAAATGGTAATAATAATTGGCGAATTCATTGTTCCCTTACAGTTTCACTCACCATTTCAATGCTACTGGTTCCTTGTCCTATCCTGTCCTATCTCTACTCCCTAGTCAATATACTGCGTTGGCAGTTAAAAGTTTCATCCCATTATATTGGTTGAAAAGGGGAGTGGGTTTTGTCAGAAGGAATCTGATATTATTAAGGAGATATTCTTAGAGTCTTTAGAAGATACCCACCTCCTTTGAAAAACAAAAATTTTAATAATAGAATGGTTGTATGATTTAATTTATAGGAAGTCAATTATGTTATTCATTGGTCTCCAAATCTTTCAATTATTATTTTTCTAATTTAATTTCTAAATAATCTGCTTTTTTTTTTCAAATCTTGTTACTTTTCTATTTTAAAGTTTATTTAATTGGTAGTATAAATTTTCAATTTTTATTGCTTAAGGCTTTCTACCAGCACTTGTTTTTATTTGCTGTTTCGGTTTTCTCTTGTGTATTATGGTGACAATGGAATGAGGTAAGTTCGAAATAACTTTTCTTTTAACATTTTTTTTCTTATGCTTTTGTAAAGTTGAGTTAAACTGTTTTTTTTATTTTTATTTTGTAAAGTTTTGAAAAAAAAATTTTTTTTGTTACTTTTATTATTTTTTGTTTTTTTTTTTGGATTTTACTATTTCTGTTCTTCTGTTCTTTCGATAAATTAAATTTTTCTGTTCGAGACGTTTGAAATTAGATTGGTTGGATTTTCAAATATTGTTTTTTAATGGTGTTTTCTGATGTTTAAAAAAAAATTTTTCAAATTTATGATTACTAAGTGTAATCTACCCATCTATTTGTCTGCCGCCCATCTGTCTATTTAGGTAAATAATTTCAAAATTAAACTTTCATAAAATTTCAATCAATCGAAATTTCTTAAAATAATATACTATATTATTTTCAAAACAAATAGGTACAATTTTTTTTGCAATTTAGTAATAATAAATAACCTATAACCGATAATGTCAAATGACTTTTCTTTGTGGACGTTCTTATTGGATTTCGACTTCCAATGTTTCCACAGATATTTAAAATCAGATAACAATTTGTAGGGAAGTAACTTTGGGAGCAGTATAATAACTTTATAAAGAAAATACATTAGAAGATATTTTGTACATCAGCTGTACACAAGTCTTAAAGGTAAGTACTTCAGAAATTTTAACTATTGCACTACGCTTTCCTTTTCTAAATACGGTCTCTTTAAAATAATTTTTTTTTTTTAGTGTATTTTCTTGCCACATAAATGTGACAAGAAAATGACAAAGCCTTTCCTTTTCAAGCGTGGCTGTGAATGTTGTAAGAGAGAATTATTTTTACGACGTCTGTGGGATTCGAACCCACACTCCCTCGGTATTTTAGAGCGTATTTTACCCACTAGGCCACGCTTTTATACTCACTAGCCCACCGAGGACCTCTAAAATATATTTAAAAAAGTGTATCGTCATATAATTTTATTAACGTTTTCTAAATTTATGCCTTCAAAAACCTCCTGGTTTTACATACTACCTTATTATTTTATTTTGTTCCTTTTTAATTCTTTAAAAATTATTCTTTTATTTATTTAAATTTCTTTTTCTTTTTTTTTAGGAAAAAATTTTCTGAAAATTGTTTAAACAAAAACAACAAAATAACAACAAAAATGAAGAGAAGCAAAATGCAAAGAAAATATAGAACAACTTTTATGTTAAATTTTTTTTAAGTACTTTTAAGTTAAAGTTAAATATTTAAAAAATAACGGTTAAATTTATCGGAATCAGAAGGTTGGGTTTATTTAGTAGTGAAAATAAATTTTTTTTCAACAAGGATAACATATAAAGTAACAGTAAATTCGAAGAATTTTTGGGAATATGATTTGAGTTAGTTGAATACTAAAATGTTATAACATTTTTTTTATATTGAAATGAAGGAATAGGGTATAAAATAAAAGTAGGATATGAAATGCGAAGATATATAGAATATGAAATGAAGATATAGTGAATGATAATTTTCGAGAAAATTGAAAATGATTGTAATAGTGAAAACATTTGTTATTTGAACAAAAGTTCAAAATATTTAAAAGTTAAATGACCCCTGCTGTCTCATAAAAAGTTAAATTCTGAAAATGAAAGAAGCAATTAATAACAGGTTAGGATTTCAATTTATTCATTTATGATTTGTACCGAATACTAATAGAATTTCATTCTTAGAAAAAAAAAAAATTAAAATTGGAATTTAGCAAATATAGAAAGTCATATTAAGATTCTGTTTAAATATTCAAATTTTCCAAAAAAAAAAACAGTAATAGATAGTGTATAGCGTAGTGTTGTGTGTGTATAGTGTTGGAAAACCATTTGTTTAAAAAAGTTATTCAAGGTTTTTCTAGAAAATTTCCTTGCGGGAAAAAGACGGGAAAAAACATCCTTGACAAACAAATACTATTTAAATTTTGTTTTCGTTTATAATTTCTGTTTAACCCTACATTTTTGTGTAATATATTCTTCATAAATAATCGAGCTATAGAGTCATATAGACCAAAATTTAAAAATAAAATATGCGTTAAATATATAAAAGATCATCTGAATAATTTTTTTTTTAACATTTATTACCATTTTTAAAAAGGGAAATAAAGCAAAATCGGCTTTACTTTTCGGGGTATTATTTTCTATAACCAGTTTTTGAAATTATTACGATAAAAATGAAATTTGATAAGAAAAAAATATTTCTATTAAAGCCAACACTAGGGTCATAAGTTATCAGTATCTATTATTAAAGTAGAAAGTATATTTGTGTATTTGTTTATTTAATTCAGTTATCAAAACAAAAGTCTAGATATAAAAACAAAACCTCACTTTGCAAAATATCTATTTAATTGAAAGAAAAATAGAATATATTTTGAACCAATAATAACTGCTTTTGAAGAAATTCAAACTTCGCTAAAGAAATTATATTGAAGTCCTTGAAGAACTTTTATGTTACGTACAAATATAAAATTTCTCCTAGTTTAAGATCTTCCATATATATAGGGATATTCTGAAAAAGTGTATTACTCTGATTTTAGAATTAACTATAAAATTCGTGCTAAATATATTTTTTAAATAGCATATAAAAAATCTCACCAATCTCATGAATTTAAAATAATCAAATATCCCTAAATAAATTATTAAAATCCTGATTTTGTAAGCAACTCAAAAATCCTTCCCAGTGATTTTTTATACAGAAGTACATTTTATAATCAACATAAACTTTTAAAATAGTGAGGACTATCGTTCCCAAATCCCTGTTTATTTATTTATTTTCAACAATTTATGCCTAAAAGAGATAAATCTCATCATAAGGCTTTATAAATTTGATTACGTAAACGTTACGTAAATGATTCTAACTCTGATTTTGTGATATATTTCAAAAAGAATTAAAAATTAAAATAAATACGAAAAGGTTTTTTTTTTTTTTTGACAGAAAACACAGTTTTTCCTGTTCAGGCGTGGTTGTAAATGTCGTAAGGAGGAATAACGCTTACGACGTATGTGGGTATGATTGATGACCCTAACTCCCTCGGTAAAAGGTTTTTTTTTTTTCAAAATATTGAAATGAACAATATTCAATATTTTTGGCAAATGGATATTAATTTCGAATTGACATTTCCTTATCTGAGTTTTACCAAGTGTTGTCAACTACCTTAAATTTAAATGACATAATATTAAAATAATTAAATTTTTATTTGAAAAATTGCATTATATGTTATAATATCATAAGATTTAGTAATTATTTAATTTATTTTTTGTTACATATTCAAAATTTCCTTAATAATAAATAAATGATAACATGACATTCTATTAAAATTATTATTTTTTTTTAAATTCTCTATTTATATACAATATAATTATTAATACGATTATAATATACAAGACCATTTTTTTTTTTTTATTTCTTTTAGTTTAATAAAATATACCACAAAAGTATTCAATGGAATTTTTATTATTTATTATACACGTGTAAGAACCGTTATTTCCCAACCCTTATTATAATATTGGTTCACTTGAATATTCAATTATCAACATATTTTCTTGAATTCTTTTCCATTCATATTGTTAAATTCTATTACTTAAGTATTCTAATAACACATAATTACATTCTCTTTTTTCCTTTCAATGATAAAAGTAAGAAAAGAAACAATCAAAATAATATGAATACATATAGGTAAATTACTATAGGAACATTGGCACAGGTAAACTTCATACAATGATTCAAAAAATTATTTCTACATGACATAATTCACATAATTTTTATATTTTTGTTCTATACACAGCAAATTTAATAGCAGATTTTCTGATATTTTAGCAAAAAAAACTTGACAGACACTGTTGATGTGCTAACTAAGCTAAAGTGAGCAATAATGGTAGCATCTCTAATATAATCGGGCTGTTAATGGATGATGGTAATCATAAAAGTATATTAAAATAATTTAGACGAGAGAACTCTTTATTCAGCAAACTAAATCAAATAAAACAGAAACATCTTCATGAAGGTAGAATAATGAGAACAGCATCAATATAATTGTTTAGAAGTTATCTGCTAACTTCTTTTCTGCACGATTTAAATCAGATAAGTGCAATTATATAATCCATTATCCACTTTAGATAATTTTTAGATGAATAAAATACATCACTTAGAATTGAAGTTATGGTTGCAACTTATGGTAGAGACGTAATCTAAAACAAACTCGTCAAAAATATCGTAAATGAAGCAAAATAACAATTCAAAATTTGCTGTTCCTATTAACCAACAATTTGTTGGCAAAATAACTTCAATATAGGTATCTCCTTAAATGTGGTTTTTGCAAATTTCTGAAAAAACTGGATAAATTATATTTCCAAAGTGAATATCTAATTACCTATTATTGATAACATCCGAAACTCATGAATATTGCAGATTGGAGCTTTCGGAACAAAAATAAATAAATAATTATATTAGAACTACAAAGTTGGATCTTGTGGAAAGTATTAATTGCTAAATGTTGTATTTATATATATAATTACATAAAAACTATATATTTTGTGATATTAGTCTTTGCTAAAATAGAACGTCTTGTGAAATACAAAATTAATTCTAATAAGCTTTAGGCGAAATGGAAGTTTGACATATTGATTTTGTGAACTGAGCCGCTCCCATTAAATATATTCATAAAAGTATGTTTAGTTTTAATCGTTAAAAATATTTTGATACTTACTGTGCTTATACGGAACGAATTTTAATTTTTTAATAAAAATTAAAGGCGAAAAATACAGTTGTCCTTGTCAACTCTAAAACACGAGTCAATAAAAACCGTTATTGCGTTTAAAATAAAACATATACTATTACTCTGCTTATAATATTATTTTCTACATACTTTTCTTTATTTTATTATTTCAAAAATATTTTGGGTGAATTTTATAACTCCAGCTGTTTTTTATTAGTTTTATGATACTGACAGACAAAAGGGTACATGTGTCGATACTAATCCGATCAACATTCTGTGATATGCTAAAAAATTTTTCAATGCGTTACAAACGGGAATTTTAATATACCTACACCTAGCCATGACTGTCATTTTGCGAGTATATAAAAGATAACTGTTTTTTTTTGAGTTGGTTCTTTTTTTCTTGTCATCAATTATTATACGAATCTTCAAATTATTGATTATTATTACAGTAAATGTGTGTTTTATATATTATTGTGGCTAAAACAACCCAGACTTACTCAAAAACACGTGTAGAAAAAAAGAGAAAATCCTTAGGAAAAACAATTTATTTTGAAATTATATTTATGACAAAGAAAATGGAAGATCTAAAAATAGACTTAATGCTACTTTTGAGGTTATAATATTTGTTTTTTTTATTTGTTATAATCATATTTTTAAAAATTAGTTGGGTAAGAACGCATAAAATACGTTGCAAACACCGAGTTAGTGAAGGTTCGAATCCCGAATTGGAATCGTAAGAATAATTTTCCCTTACGACATTTACAGCCACACCTGGAAAGGAGAGACTGTGAAATTTCTTTGTCACTTTTATGTGGCAGGGGTATGCACTAAAAAAAAAAGTTATCTTTAAATTATGATATAGGAATAAAAACAATAATTGATTCGAGCTATTTGATGAATAGTTATCTAATTATAACTTTTAGGAAAAGAGTATTCAGTTTTCTTTAATTCCAAAATAATTTGAAATGTTTGACTATAAATGCTTGCAACGGTTTAATTATCGTATAATTTTAAAGTGTATATAAATATTTTTAATCATTAAAATATTAAAAAAAAAAAAAAACAAAAAATTCCTAATTAAATTGCAAGAAAATATCTGAACTGTAATGACTTACCTACCCTGTAATTTGATGTATTGAATATGTTAAAATGGAAATTTTTTTTTTTTTATATTTAATTTTTATATAATTTTTCTTTAAAAAGTAAGAAAAATGTTGAATTATTTTGTTATTGCAATTAATTCTTAGTCAAATTAAAAGTATCCTAAAAGTATGCAAATATTAAATATAAAAAATAACTCAAAAATGTTGTTTTTGTTAATAGCCCGTGGCTCATTAACCGAGGGAGTGGTAGCAAGTTTTATTAATTGAAAACAAATACCCCTTGCTACTAAATATAGCGAACATATAAAATATATTATAATATAAACAAAATAAATAATATTAGTGTATAATTTAATAATAGTATTCGATCTATAAAATGACCTTAGTAGCCGATGGTTTTGTAATATTGCAATATGCTATTTGATTTCTAATATTAATATAAATTAATAAATAAATAAATAATAATTCTTTAAATAAATATAAGAAAATGCGTATCGGTGGCCGAGTAATTAAGCACGTGACTATTAACCGAGAGATTGTTAGTTCAAATTCTGCACAGATTGCAACTATATTTATCCTAATACCATTAGCTAGCCCATTCAATTTCTCACACAATCAGATTATATGTTAGAAAATTTAGAATACAGATTATATGTTAGAAAATTTAATGATTTGCCTAATAGCATGACTCTCAAAATCTAGTTGAAACATTACTACCTAATTAATTATTGTAAAAATAATATTGTAAATTTTAAAGAGTTTATTTTGTTTTAATAGTTTTAGTTGTATCCAAAATATCTTTTTAGGAATTTAATTGTATGATGACCAAATAAAAAATTTGTTTTGTAAATCAAAATAAAAAATAAAATTTAGGACCGTGTAACATAATATTAATTATTTATATACATGCATACTATATTAATTGAGGAAAAACAAGAAAAATTACTTTTGAATTTAATTAAAGCATAAAAAACAATGGGAAGAACACAATACACAATTTGAACTAAGTCAACATAATGCCTTTTTAGACCTGTTAAACATGGTGGCGTTATATGTTAATGATCCCCGTTATTTATTTTTTGTTTATAAATAAACCACAAAATAAAATCGCGTGTTAGAATTTTTAGCGCCCCCCTTAGACCCACCAACTTTTTCTAAAAGGGTTTAACATAAAGGTAAATTTGTATAAAAAAAAAAAATAACAATAATAAATGTTTGTAGTTTACTTTTAACCTACATTTTGTTTACAGGTAATGAAAACATTAAACACGTTTTATCACCACTTTGTTGTTTTTGCTTTAAAATTTATAATTTTTTTTTGAATTTTTTTTTTTGCTGTTATATTTTCCAATGGGATTTTTTTTTCATTTCGATTCTATTTCCCTCGTTGTTCTTTGTTTTTGTTCAAAGCAAAAAAAACTGTATGTTTATTTATTTTTTCAAAGTACCGTTAAAAATCAAAAAAAAAATTAATAAAAAAAGTCACAAAGTTTTGTGTGTTAAAACAACATTAGAAAAACAATAATAAAAAATTATGTAAAAGGGAAACTAGATGTAATATAAACATATCTTTACTCTATATTTCTAGTTAGATTCAATTCCATCCCATTTTAATTTTTTGCCTCATCAAAACTTAGACGCAAAGAATTTTTCAAAAAAAAAAAATAAACAAAAAAATTTTTAAATTCTGTACTTGTTTGTCATATATGTACATAAAAATAATGGAAACGGTAAAATAAAATTTGTAACGGTACATTTTTATTAGAAATATCACTTAAAACTGGTATTTCACCTACTCATGGTTTAATTACAAACTTGAAATTAAGATTTTACAAATTTTTAGAAGACCACTTATGATATTAAAATTTGAACTCATATAATTTTTTTTTTTCACCACTTTGTTTAACGGTATTTTTATGTTCTATACGACATCTAACAGTAATAATTATTAAAATAACAACAACAACATTTAATATATCCGTTATTTTTCCATGCAATCCTTGTTTTCCTTACTTTGTTATTTGTAATTTGGTGTAATTTTTTCTTTTTTTCTTTTTTTTACACCTCATCTGAGTGTAAAAACAAAAAAAAAAGTTTATATTTTAGATGTAGAAAAGAATGAAGAAAATGGTTAGGGTGGTAAAAGAATTAGTTAAAACAGACATTTTACAATAGTTAAAGTTTAGCAGAATAAAAAGAAGCCCTAAAATAGCAAGGAAAACAGTATTTTTCATTAACATCGTTTCTATAATATAAGAAAGAACGGTAAACAAAAATGATTCAAAAATACTCATAACTTGTTTGTTTCAAGAGCAGTAAGACGTAAGCTTTTTTTTTATCTAAGTAAAAATTCATTTACATATTAAATGTGCTTAAAAGTAGCTAATATGATATTTATGATGATGTTGATGATGATGTTGTTGCTGTAGATGTTGTGAGAAAATAAACAAAAAAAAAACAAAATGTTAAGAGGTATTTTTTAGTATAATTCTAGAAAATTAAAATAACGGTAGAATTAGTTAAGTAAATTTTTTTTAAGTATAAAAAGTGCAAATTTTCGTTGAAGTCAAATTGTAAACACTTTAAAATTTTAGTTTTGTGCTAGAAAAAGCCAGAAAAGTAGCGAAACGTATTTTCATTACTTTTAGTGTTGACTTTTATAATTTTTACCATACAGTGCTTTAAGTCTTGTTTAGAATTTTTTTCCATTTAAAAATTTTAGCTAAGTAATATTTTAATAAATTATCTCATTCCGTTGTAGTGCTCTTTCGCTACTCACTGTTTTGTTTACAATTTTGTAATTAATTCATTATAGATCAATGGGATACCTGGTAGACTCTGGTATATCTATACCATTCATACAGTTTAGTAATTAACCTAAAATTATATCTCTTTAAACTAGTATAGGTGTTCTATAAATAGTATCTATTAATTACAAATTAATGTGGAGGTCAGTTTTGTTTTTTTTTGTTTTTAGCGAAATACAGCATGATACGCCTTCAATATTGGGCCAAATGCATAAAACTAAGCTTAAGCTGAAATCTTACTTTTTCGATGTGAGTGCTCAGCTCATGCGATGTGAGTTCTCAGCTTTTTGAATTCGAACCAATGTTTGTTATAATATAAAATCTGCAAGAAAGTCTGAGTTTAATATAGTTAACAAAAATAATAATAATGACTTAAATCATAAGCAAGATTAAAATACTTTTCACTTAAGACAGTAGAGCTAGAGTCACTGCAAGCTCATGTAAAGTTGCAATAGCATTCAGTATACAGCTACAATTATGTTCTAAAATTAATGCACAGAAACCTAAATAGGGGCCTCGGTGGCCTATTGAGTAAGAGCGTATAAAATACGCTGTAAACACCGAGGGAGTGGGGGTTCGAATCCCATACACTTCGTAAGAGTTATTCACCCCTACGACATTTACAGCCACATCTGGACAGGAAAGGCTGTGTAATTTCCTGTCCACATTTATGTGTCAGATAAATGCATTAAAGAAAAGAAAAAAAAACTTAATATTCTTCCTTTTGGTAGGAACCCTGCGGACAAAACTATATGAATTGTCAACCTTGAAGATACGGGAAAAATAAAAGTCTGTATATCGTTGGCCCCACAATTAATTTTCAACGAATTGACTGCCAAAATAGAAATCTGACTAAAAACTAAATTTTATATAATATAATTTATTTTTATTTTTCTACTTCTAACTTCTAACATTTGTTGAGAAAAAAAATAAAAAATTTACGAGAATAGCAATGTAAAAAGGACTTAAACAAACATGGAATTGTAGATGATGGTGTGAATATAAAAAAAATTATTTTAACTTGAAGATGAAAATTTGTTAAGGATTTTTTTTTTAGAAATTGTTTAATTGTTACCATAAGTATTATAATTTTGAACATATAAAGGAATACTTTTACCGTTGTTTGTGGTATGAATATGCCATTTGAAACAGGTGAATGTAATGAGTTTTAATCATATAATTGTAACAATAATAGTAATAAATGAATTAATTAAAGAATTTGTAAAAGGAACAAGGATTTTATGTATGATAATTTTCATTTTTAAAAATTCTTTACATGTAAGAAAAATTTAACAAAAAAAAACAAATCAAAATACTGATGTAACATCTTTGCTATGATTTTCTTTTAAGTTTAAAAAAAAAGAATGGTTTAAAATGTTTTATTAAAATTTGACTGAAGCATTTCTCTGTAATAATTCTTCTTAATTGCTTCGAAAGAATTACGTTTTGTATCTTTTAGAATAAAAATATTTTTATAATATCCAAATATATCTATTACTTTTGTTTTGATGCATTTTAAAAATTAATTCTCTTCGTTTGATATTTAAAGGTAACACTTAAAAAAATAGCACGTTCATACGTTTGTTGTATTTAATTACCAGAATAGAATTTCTAGGTCACACAATTTCGAAAAGTTTTTTAAAAATCAAAACCTTAATAAGATTTGCACATGTGCTCTAGTTGTGGATATCTTAAAATAGGGAATTTTATTTTTTTCGAGCCCTATTAGCTCTTAAATAGAGGGTAGTACAAAATGGTAACATGGTAATATACATGGTAACTTATGGTAATTTTTAAGGATTATCTTCTACTATTCAATGTTTTGACTAAAAGGATTTTTAAGTTTTGTAAATAAACGGACCAATAAACAGACGATAAAATATACGAACGGACGAATAAAATGAAACGAAAACATAAAAATTAAAAATTTGTAAATGTGCTAAAAATTAAATAAAACTTGAAAATTTAGAGATTTAAAAAAATTTGTGTAATGATAACGTGGACGTAAAAATTTCAGTAAAAAAATCCCGAAACTACGAAATTAAGAAGTTCTACGAAATGAAATCCGAAAGTTCACAATCTGTAAATTACGAAAAAAATCTGTTAAAAATTGAAAAATAATTTTCACCAACAAAAATTATTTTCTAGATTTTTCTTTTTTTTTTGCAAATTCTGATTTTGTCAACAAATTCACACAAACTTTTGTTTGGCTTTATCTTGCAGTAATGCTGCTTACCTCCAAACTGTCGCTAACCAAATGACTAAAGCCGTGATTTTGGTTAAATTTTACTTGTATGATAGTAATATTGGAATTTGTCTGGAAAAATTCGAAATTCAACTTGATTATTTACGCAAGAAAATGTAAAAATAACAATAAATTTAGGAGATGGGAAATAAAGAAGATGGGAAAGTAGCTATATTATATATTCTTGCTGAGCAGTGAATTTTGATTTGATTTAGTTACGCATGTCTTACACGATAGCTTAAAAAATGAGAAATCAAGGATTCTCAAAATTTGACCAATTCATATTTTTAGGGATAAAATTGTTGCGAAATTTATATCCTGTTAAAAATGTTAAAGAACAAAATGTCGATTTAAAAATGTTGAATGCAAAAAATATTGAAAAAAAAAAATCTTGAAAAAAAAAAGTCGAATAGGGAAAAATGTCGAGAAAAACTCATGTTGAAAAAAAAAGCTGAAATAATAGATAATATACTCGTATTTTTTTTTCAACTTTATTTATCCCTGTTAATGCATAATGTCACATATACTTAATATATAAATACCCTGGAAAAGGCGTATAACCTTGATTTTGAATCCAACTCTAAAATCTCTCCTAATTCAGAATCTCACATGCATATATATATATAAATATTCTAGAAAAATCGTATAACCTTAATCCAACTCTTAAATTCCAACTAATTCAGAATCTGGCATATACATAAGTATATAATATAAAATATTCTGTAAAAATCGAATAACTCTGATTTTGTAACCAACTATAAAATCCCTCCTAATTGAGGATTTTTCATACACACTATATAGTATAAATATTCTGGGAAAAAGGAATAGGTACCCTGTAATATTTTGACTGGTTTATTTTGAATCCAACTTTTAAACTCCTTCCAATTATTTTATTACACATTATACATTTCAACAACAAATCACTTATAACAGTGTGAGTTGTTGCCCCAAACCCCCGCTAAACATATTATTTAAACTTGTATTGTTTTTTAGGTACATATTTCGTGAATGATAAAAGCTGATTTGTGTAACTAGCTCTAAAATACATATATTACTTTAAAAAAAAATATCGAAAACATTTATTTCAACATTGAAATTCGACATTTTTTTCTTCAACATTTTTTTTTTCGACATTTTTTTCTTCAAGAACCGGTTTTTCAACATTTTTCCCTATTCGATATTTTTTTTCAACTTTGTTTTTTCGACATTTGTTTTTTCGACAAAAAGACTGGCTATCAGAAATTTGTTCTAAATGTTTTAAAGATGATCAAGTGTTATGGCAATAACTTCTATGAAAGTAACTTCTAAGAAACTTCATCTGAAATTTTGTAAAAGATAATCAAATTTTAAGGTAACAGCGTATAACTTATGTGTGTTAATCTTGAAGTTAACATAGTGACAACTATACAATCTTTCTCGATTAGTTTTGAATTAAAGTAAACATGTATTATGTAATGTTATGTTATTATAAATAATTTAATATTAAAAGAATTAAAAATAGTAAAAGAATCTAATTTTTCAAAACATTATCTAATACTACTATATAAAATTCTTTATAGGTACCAAAAACTTTACTTTTATTCTTTTATTATTTAAGAATATCGAATAAAAGGTATTTTATTTTAACTATAAAAAATTAAATAAATTTTACCAGAAATTATCTTTCATTACAATTTTCATATTTTCTGAATTTTAATTTGATTTCATTTAAAGTGTATTCTATAGTAAACTATAAAAAATATGGATAGATAGGAAGATAGGAACAATAAAATTATGTCAATAAATAAATTAAAAATAAGTTCATAAAACATTTGGTATAGTTTCCTACCTAGACAGCATTTGTTTAACATAACTTAACTTAATAACATTTTAAGGATACCAGAATTCCTATAAGATACTTTCACAAAATTTATAGTCTGCAAAAAAAAAAACAATAATTATAGTACATTTATTATTGGCAAGTAGGTTCAAAAACCTTTTTTAGATAATCATTGATATATTATGTGACTTTAAAATAAACTTTCTAAAAGCAGGATGAAAAGGACGATTCTGAAATAATTATTATATATATATGTAAAATACAATCCAAATAGATTACACTTATTTATTATAATATTATCTTGGATTAATTATCTTTCTGAGATTGTTTTAAGGTTAATATAAAAGAAATTTTTATTTTACAATGGAGTATAATTAAATTCAACCCCAATATTCTCTGATGGCATATTAAAATCTTATTACTTCCTCCTTCCCCCAATACAATAATATATCTTATACTATATACTTGATGTTTAATTACTTTTGAAAAAATACAAGAAAAAAAAAAAATTGTATTTTTGGAGGTAAATGACCCATATTAAAAACCCACAGTTTATATTAAAAACACTATAAGGAATAGTTATTTGTTGATGTTATCAAACCAAACAGCTTATCATAAATTTCATATTATGGCAAAACATTTGAAATATAATATAAAAACAATGTTAAAAGGCAGTCAATATAATATAGTTAATTTCTATAAGAATTATATTTCGTAATTTCTCAATACCATTAAAAAAATTTTAGGCTACAAAAATTACCCCAATTAAATGGAACCACTATTTAGAAAATTTGTCTTTGTTGTCGTCGCCATATAAATAGTCATGTGTATAGATTCAGACATAAACTTGCAATATTTATTTATTTCCTTTTTTGTGTTTTTCTTTTTATATATTATATAAAACTTTCTTAATAAAACTTAAAAGGAAGTTGAAATTAGGAATAAGAAAAACGTTATTTTTCTTATTTCCCTCTCCAATAAAATGAAGATCAATAAAAAAAATTTTTTTCTTTTCTTAAAGTGATTTTGACACCAAAATGCTCATGTTTAACTCGTTGAATATTAAAGTTTATTATCTTATAAAAAAAAATTCAGGATAAAATTTCTTGTTAAAAGGGCGAAATGAAATATTAGAGGGAAAAATAAACAGGAGACTCAAACACTTAATAATATAAATAGAAAAAGAATTTGTTCTGTAGTTATATAAATACGATTTCTTCAATTTTTAGATAATAGCTACTAGTTAGTATAATATGATGACTTAAAATGTCTTTGAAGAAAATTCTACAAAAGTTTCAAAACATGTTTTAAATCTAATGATATTTGACAGAATAAAATAGGTACTGGTTTTTGACAGAATTAGACTTCATAAGTTATTCATATCTTTATCTTTATCTTTTATCTTAAGATATTCTTCTTTTTTACTATTATCGGCGTTAATGATTATAGGAAGCTGTTAGTTTAATTACTAAAAGTAATTTTATTAACGTTATTATATCGTATGCAATAATTTTTTTACTAAAGAAATTCAGTAATGCTTCAACACAACCAAATTAACAAACTAATAAGAAGTCAAAAAACACAACAGGACTACAACATGCCAATAATTAAGATATATGTACCTTTACCAGGGTTGGCCACGAAATCCCAAATATAAAACCCAGAAAAATTCAAAATCCAAAAATTCCAAAGCCGCTTTCTTATCATAATTCCTGGAATTCTTTTTTTGTATGTGGGTGGTTTTATTGAAAACCAAAATATTGAATGGAAAAATTGTAGACAAAGAAATAGAATTTCGTTTGTCTTGTTCACCACTTATTTGGTTCAGTTATTTTTTTTTTCTTCCGTCTGTTCGAGTTTAACGTTTGGTGTTCCTTTTTTTTTTTTTTGTTTGGGTAAATTTTCTTTAAATTTAATTTAAATTCGAACTTTATTTTGTTTTATTTTTATTCTTTTTAATTTTAACTATAATTAATTTTTCCCAGTCCCATTTCGTTGCAAATTGTAATAATGTCCGTCAACTTTACAATTAACTTTTGTAATATTAGAGGTTTAGCGAGCAATTTCCAATCAGTTGAAGGTCACCTACACTCAGAAAGACCAGCTATATTAACCCTAAGTGAGACTCAGGTTATAGGCGATGATACTAATTATAGTATCAACGCCTATACTTTAGTTCCGCTTTTTATTTCTCATCGAGGTGTCGCTTTATATATACGTTCTGACGTAGCTTTCAACTGTCTTCTCGATTACAAAAGCTCCAACCCAATTTTCCATTATCTTTGGGTTAAACTCCGAGTTGAAAAAGCTACAATCTTTTTCTGTTTTATATACAGATCTCCCCAAGCCAACGAGCTAAAAACAACTGTGGTCATTGAAAAGCTATCCAACGATATCAATAAAATTTTGGAAAAAAATCAAGAATGTGGGATAGCCGTCGCCGGGGATTTTAATGTTAAACTGACTCCATTTCTCTAGTCACAACTCACCGGAAGGTAAGCAAGTTGAACTATTTTCAAACTTATTCCAACTTTCTCAACTTGTTAAGAACCCTACTAGAATTCCAGACCGTGACAACCACAACGAGCATCTTTTGGATTTGTTCCTAACCACAAATCCAGAAAAATATAACATTTCTGTTAGCTCTCCAATTGGGGGCTCTGATCATTGCATTGTTAAAACAAGCTTTTCAATAAATACATCGGCCAGCCAAAATCATATTCCTAAAAGACCAGTTTGGAACTACAACAGGGCCGACTGGGGGGCTCTGAACAGTTTTTTGGCTGATTTTGATTGGTCGATGTGTTTTTGTCACAGAAACGTTGACTTTGCTACAAATGACATTAGTAAAATAATTATGCTAGGTATGAAACTCTTCATACCCAGCTCTTTTAAACCGTTTAAATCAAGTTCCAAGCCATGGTTTAATGACATCTGTAGGAAAGCAACTGAATCTAAAGAGGAGCACTTTAAAAAGTATATGGCTATTGTATCCGAGTCCTCACTTGCGGGCTATAAAGCGGCTAGGAACAAATGCAAGAGAATTATCAATCAGCAAAAGTTTCTTTATAACCAAAGGTTGAGACAGAAAATAATTAATCTCCCTCACTGCAATCGCTCCTTTTGGACTTTTGCAAAAAGTGTAAAGAACAACTTTTGTGGATCATCGTTTCCTCCGTTTATTGATACCGGCAATTCTATCATTTCCGATTCTATTGGTAAAGCTAATTTGTTCGCAAAAATTTTTGCAGCAAATTCTATACTCCCTCCTACACCTCAATTACCTCCAGTATACCCTTCTGTTGATCCTACTAAGGTTAAAATCCTTCAAAGGGTATACTTCAGGTCTCGTGCTGTAGTGAAAGTGCTAATGAATCTGAATGTTAGAAAGTCCACTAGTCCCGATGGAATTCCAGCTATGGTTCTCAAACATATAGCCTCTCCCATTTCGAAACCTCTACGCAATCTTTTTGCACTCTCATTTACTACTGGTAAATATCCCAGTCAATGGAAAGTTGCGCACGTTTCTCCAATTCCCAAAAAAGGTGACAAAAGCGACCCTTCAAACTACCGACCAATCGCCATCACTTCGGTCCTCTCCAAAATTATGGAAATTTTGGTAAACAAAAGGCTTTTGAGATACCTGAATAGCTCGCATATTTTAAACGATCGCCAATACGGCTTTCGCAGCCATCGATCTACAGGCGATCTTTTAACTTGTCTTTGCGAGTTGAGCTTCTCGCATACATTAGCATACATTGTTCTGATGAATCTGAGGTTGTAGCTCTCGATATCTCAAAGGCCTTTGATCGAGTATGGTATTCTGCTCTTCTGACCAAATGTCAGGTAATTGGGTTGGGAAGCACCTTCTGTGCATGGATTGAGGATTTTCTTTCGAATAGTCGTATTCGTATCCTTGTCGACAGTTTTATGTTTGACACTCATAAAATAAATGCTGGCGTTCCACAAGGTTCTGCCTTATCTCCCACTCTCTTCTTAATTTTTATTAATGACTTACTCAGTTCCACCCTCAATCCAATCCATAGTTTTGCCGATGACAGCACTCTGGTGGAATCTTATGATTTTTTAAAAAAATCGAATGCTACTTCAACCGCAATCAGTTTAAAAAGGGAAATTATGGCTAGTTCAGTTAACCACGACCTAGCGAAAATAGCTGATTTGGGTGTTAAAGACAGAGTTGAGTTTAACACCTCCAAAACTCAAAGCTGTCAGATCTCTTGCAAAAGGGACCAATCCATACCAATTCTACGGTTCCAAGGGGAAAATATACAGCGGTCTGCAAATTTAAACATTTTAGGCATGCAGCTTAATCAAAAAATTTTGTGGAATGAACATATTTTTGATATAGCCAAAAAAGCTGCCAAATGTTTAGGTTTTCTTTTTCGCTGTAAAGCTTATTTTTCCCATAGTGATCCGGCCAATATCTATAAACCATATATTCGACCGAAGATGGAGTATAATTCTCACTTATGGGCTGGCGCTGCTCAAACATCATTAGGTTACCTGGACAAAATCCAAAATCGCGCCTTACGCCTGATGGGCGACCCTACTGTTCAAGGTACCATTACTCCTCTTAACTCACGTCGAAACATTGGAGCTTTATCTCTCTTTTATAGATATCTTGTAGGTAACGACACTTGTTCTATTGAATTGAAATCAATAATGCCTCCTCGTAAACAATTCCAACGCAATACTAGAGGAGCCTCAAGTGCTCATTTCTACACCGTGGAAATTCCTAGGTGGTTTAAAACTTGTTATGGAAACTCTTTTATTGTGAGAACCGCTAAAATGTGGAATATGCTTCCATCCAACGTGTTCCCCTCTGATTCAAATGGTCAATTATACAATTTGCAACTTTTGAAAACGAACCTATTCAGGTTTGTCTCCAATTTACCCGCCAATTCACATCTAAATTCATATTTCCCCTGAACTCTTCTGCTTCTTGCTCAAACCTACAATAATTTTGTAAAAAGGAAAATTTTCCTAGAGTTTGGGTAGCGTGTAAAAAAACAAAAAAAAAAAAGAAAATTTAAAATAAAATGTAAAAAAGAATATTATGCCTATATATTTATATTTCATAAACAAATAAACATCACTCGCCAAATTCAGAATATCGTATATTATGTAAAATATTCTGTAAGAGGCGTAAAAATCTGTTTTTGCAACCAACTAGAAAATCCCTCCTATAATTATTTATTTTACATACATTTAAACACATATAACATATACGGTGTCAAATCGCTGGATCTTGAAGGCCAATTCACGTCACCGAATCTGGAAATAACACGGTCTGGAAACTTTATATGCAGTAATTGCAGTGTTTCTCTCTCTGTATGACACGTAACCCCATCTTGTTGAAACCACATGTCCTCAGTATGAATATTTTTCAGTTTTGGCCATAAAAAAGTTGTGATCTTCCAGCATCGTTTTCGAAAAAGTACGGACCAATCACACCACCAGAACACAATGCACACCAAAGAGTGACTCTTTGTGGATGCGTTGGCTTCTCTTCACACGAGTGTTTCCTCTTCCCAAATACGGCAGTTTTGTTTATTAACGTAGCCACCGATCTCGAAATGTGATTCCTCTGAAAAAATGATTTTTTTTGAACAAAATTTGTGGCAGCAATTCTTGTGTCAATTGAACTTTGTAGGTCTCTAACGCTAATTTTTTGTGCATAATACGCCATACAGTTGACTCAGAAAGTTCTAATTATTGTGAACGTCGGGAAATTGACATGGTTGGGTCAGCTGTAACACTATCACTCACAACACCAATATTTTCTTGTGAATGACCGGCAGGAGGATACTGATGTCTTTCTCCATCTTGTACTGCACCAATTTCTTGAAATTTCCGCACAATATTACCAATTTGTTGCTCAGTTGGACGATTATGTCGACTATCCTTTTCCAATTAATCCTATATATAATATTTTATTAAATATACAAATAAATACTAAAATTTATTTTATTTCTCACGCATTTCTCTTGTCTTTGTATAGCATCAATATATTATTATAATGAAATTAACAAAATAACAAAATTTTTATTTTCTTTACACTAAAAATATCCATAGATATTACATTATTATATACCAATTTTTTGTTAAATACTATGAAATATTTTAGTTGCCAATGTTCAAAATTCAACCCGATTCAAAAAAAAAGAAATAAACTTAAAAATAAAACAAAAAAATAAACAAAATCAAGGAAAAAGTTAATTTACTTGAATAAAACACAAAGTTAAAACAAAAAGAAAAACAAGAAAAAAATAGCACAGAGTCAAAAGAAATAAAAACACTATCAGCAGACATTCAATAGAAAAATTTATAGTAAAGTGTAATTCTTGTATATAGTTAATATTATAAGTAGGACGTTCAAAATAAATTACTTTCATTATTGTTAAAAAAAAAATAATAATAAAATAATAATTTAAGAATAGTGAAAGAGAAAATAAACGATTCTATAAAATAAACGGGTAAAAATAAAATATGAACGAAAGAGAAATAGCATAAAAAAAAACAATTAGAAAAAGAAAAAGCAAAAGAGGGAGGAAATTAAGAGCTTAAAAGAAGCTTTAGAAGAAAGATTATTCTTTCTGTTATCCTTTGGTCTTTTGACTAACAGGAAAAATTATTTATAAGTACAGTTGCAGAAAAAAAAAAATTCGCCAGAAATATATTTGTTAGGTACCTATTTCAATCCTTTTTAAGGTAAAAAACATTCAGCAGGGATTTAGTTGCATTACACTTAAGATAAATCCTTTTTCAAGATGTAAATGGTATTTCTTCTTTTTCCATCAGAGTGTTATTATCGTAGTATAAATCTAAGGAAACTTAACACCAAATCTTGTCGAATAAGATCTACTATGTTTTGAAGGTGCATTACGGACCTTGAGTTTAGTGATTAGGTACGAACATGGAATCTGATACGTTATCTCAGACTTCATCAATAAAAAAAATAATAGGTAGGTATATTATATCGTTACTGACAATACTATTTTATCATCGGTATCAGTCACTAACAAAGATAACAAAAAATAAATTATTACATTCAATTTTAACTGCTTAAACGGCCCAAAACTTTATTGTCCCATTAATGTGCTTATTATATAAAAAATTATTTAATTATTTTTAAATATATATATAAATGTGACAAGGAAAATTACACAGCCTTTCCTTTTTAGGCTTGGCTGTAAATCTGGTAAGAAAGAATATTATTCTTACGATGTGTGTCGGAATTGAATCCACACTCCTTCAGTGTTAACAGTATATTTTATAGGCTCTTATCCACTAGGACACAGAATGCCATTTATAAAATATTGCTTTAAAACATTTTTCTGTAACGGTACCCAATACAAATTTAATTAAGTACATGTACATGAACAAAGTATACAGTAATTTTACTTTTTATTTATATCGAGTTAAGATTTTTAATAGGGGCACGGAATTTCAACAAAAATTAAAAGAAAATTGGTGGGAAAATAAAATGAAATAAAAATAAAAAAAAAAAATAAGAAAATTATAAGAAAATAAATGGATGAATGAAAAAGAAAATTTAAGTTCTGATAACCCGAACAGAATATTTAAGATGGCTTAAAAGGTATTAAAACGTAATAAATTGTTTGAGCAAATTAAAGAGCATTATATACTTTAATAGTTAGGGGGACCATCAGTAGAATATAACTTCAAATTGTAAATGATGAGCAAAAATTAAAATAGGAAGAGAGAAATTAAATAGCAATTCTAATGGTTTGCAGAGATTTAGATTTTTTTTTTTATATTAAAATTGAAAAGTTAATTTTCCTTAAATTTTTTTTTTTTTTAATTTTAAAATTAAATTTTTCTTTCGATTTAAGCAGCAAAAAATAATTAAATGTAAGTAACTAAATAATTAATTAATATAAGGAGTTTTCTTTTCTTTTGATGTTTCTATTGGTGTGAGTGATAAGGAATTTTATGTATTTGTGTTGTAAAATATTGTTCCTTTTTTATTACAGGATTTTTTTTTATGATTTCAATAAAAAAACTGGAAAGAAAATAGAAAAAAGTTTTTATATTGAGAAATAGGTCAACAGTCATTACTTCCTATAATTTAATATTTTTAATATTTAATTTGAGAACTCTTTTTTAAAGAGTGATGTGGATAATCTAAAGATATTATCATTTTAATAGTTGCTTTCGGTATTAAAATTTGAGTTAAAAGAGTGTATGTCCATGTTGATTAATAGGAAAATTAAAGCTTATAATTACTCTTAAGTTAAAATTAATTATTTTACCTATTGTCGATTATTGAAAATAAAATTAGCTCATATATTATCTAATTCATTTTATTCATTATAAAGGTAAAAATTTGTATAAATAAATACCCCAAATATTAATACCGGATACGCCATGAACAGTGTGTGAAATACTTCGACTGAAATTTTTTTTGTGACATCTCATAAATTATGGTATGGTAACTTTTGTAACTTTAAATGTCATTAATAATTCTAAAACGTCAAAACTGTGTATTAGATATTCTGAAATACTGTAAATAGAAATACTAATATTTTCAAAATCTAATTAAATGTGTATGAAAACATTAATCTGTTAAACACAATGAAAATGTTTAATATAATATTAGTATCATAATAATGCAATGATAAAATGAACTGTAATTTATGTCAATTTAAGCATGTTTCTTGGGAGTTTCACTCAGTGAACTTTATTTTGTACTAGTAATGATAAAATCAAGAGTTTCTTTATTTAATATTCTTCCTTTTTCTAACTTTTAGGCACCGTAATTCAGTAAAGAGTAAAACTGTATTCAAAACAATACTTTTTTTATGAGAGCTATCCACGGTTAAGACTTCATTGATCTATGTTAAATTATGTAGAATTTTTGTTAAACTGATGAACGAACGGGACAGATTGAAATTAATAAGCAAATAAAAAAAAAACAAAATGGGTTTGTGCTAAAAATTCCTATATTTTTTAAATACTTTAAAAAAACTCATTGCATGGCATTACAAAAAGATTTTTTTAAGCTTGTAATCAATATTAAAGATTTTTAAAAGAAATGACAGTTTGTGTTAGCTGTAATTTTTCAAATTTTCACCGTTATTATTATACTATACTAAGTAAATAGATATAGAAATGGATAACATAAAATGAAAAAAAAACCACTTTAAAAATTGAATAATAAAAATTTATTTTTCATTAAAAAATAAAAATAACGGCAAACAGCGAAAGAAAAACATTTTTATTTAAATAATACACAATGACAATTAGAAAATTTTCATTTTTAATTTTCTTTGGTGTCAACTTTTGCAACAGTTCTGTATTTTTTTTTTTTTTTTTTTTGTTATTCATTTGCTTTACTTTTTGCTGTGTGCCTTTAAGGAAAAACTTTTGCTAAGCAATTAAAGAATATTTTCATTTATTATGTCCATGTGTTGTTTTGTACTTTTTAAAAATACAAAGTCATAGTTTTTTATTTTATTTAATTTTTAGTTCTGTTTTTTTTTGTGTTTGTTATTTCATATTACAGTTATGAAGAAATCTTTTATTTTTAAAATGTCTTGAAGAAGTACTTGATCAAAATATCCTTAATAAAATTCCTCTTGTATGGGGACATGGAATTACAAAATGTAAATGGCAAAAAAGAGTATAGTATAATATATACTAGAAACCGGATTTCCGTTTTTTCACTCAGATAGAATGAATGAAAAATAAATTTTCTTTTTCTGTTTCTGATTTTTTTTTTTTTTGCTAAGTCACAGTAATCGGTATCGGACTATGAAATAAAAATGACTCGTGGTGGAAATTTACATTTTTTAATAGAAATGTTGTTGATGATGATGACGATTGATGATAGTGATGATAATTGTTTACATTATTATATTCATGATGATGGGGATGACAAGAATGGTAATGGTAACAGTAGGGCAAATAACTTCATCTTCATTTTCAAAATTGTTATTAATTTAATATAAGAACAGTCGGAATTACGCGATATCATCACATTCACTTATAAAAAGTTTCCGTTTAGTAATGAAGTACCACTAATGTTTTTCTTGATTTTATTTTAATCATTGTTCTACTACTTTGTAAACTATTTCAGTTTTTATAAAATAAAAATTGTTTTAACATGAAAAATTTTTTACAAATAAGGCTCAGCAGTTCAAATAAAATTAATTACATGGAAAAATTCTTTAAAATAATAAACTTTTATAATTACATTTTAAAAAAAAATAAAATTTCAGAATACAAAAAGTTAGAAAAAATTTTAAAATAACTTTTAATTTCAATTATTTTTTCGGTACAACTTACAATTTGTACAATACAACTTTAAAATTTAAAAATGATTTATAATTTAGTGAAACATGAATCCATTGTCAGAATATAATAAATTACAATATTTCAAAATAAATTTATTGAAATTAATTAATTTCTATATTTTAGGTTGAAATAATGTTTAAATAATTGATTTAAATAAAAAGAAAATTTATTAATAATGCAATTTGAGCTACTGAAGTTATAGTTATTGTCTTTAAAAATAATTAAATGCAAAAATGTTTTAACACAAAATAAATTAAAAATCTAAACTTTTTATTTGAAATACATTACAAAACATAACAAAACACGTGGTAAAACATTACAAAACACGTGATCGAATAATAACTTTGACTTCAATATTTCACACTCTCTATGCGTCATATAAGACTTAATGCACACGTTCATGTTTTCGTTCAAGTATCCGACGTTCATATACTTTTAAAATTTCTTTTCTCTATTTCATTCTTCCAAGAGAAAACAACACACAAAACTTGAATGAAAAGTAACGACTAGAATGCAATTTTCAGGCAATTTTTTATTCATATGGCAAATTTTCGATCAATTTGTTGTCATTTTTTGACAAACATTTAAGAAATTGAATATAATTGATTAAAATAACAATAAAAATTATAATTAAAATTCAAAAGAGATCATTGTGTCCGCGAACTTATCAAAAGACTAAAATGTATAAAAGATATTATTTTAATATGAAAACCAAATACTTTTTTTATTTTTAAAATCATTTTTTTTTGAAAAAAGCTGTACTTAACAACAACCATCCTATAAAAAAACGAGGAAGAATGCAGTTGCCTTTGTCAACTCTTAGATACCCGTACGAACCGTTAGTATGTTCACAGCCTGTCACTCTGCTCACAATATTATTTTTTTAATATTTTAGTATTTTAAAATAATTTGGGTGAATTTTATAATTTCTAGCACTATGGGTTGTACATATATTCAAACTATATGTTTATATGTACATTCTTTAAAAGCAGATTCTAACCTTTCACATAACGATTATCAATCCAAAACTTTTTCAAATATTCTATAGTACCATTTAATACTAAGCGGTAAATGTATATTAAATTTACTAAGTACAAAACAGTAAAGATAATTTTAAATATTATATTATATTATATTAAAATATTCCATTGACAGAATAATTTCTTATAAGTACAATAAAATACATATATGTATGTAAATACGGCACTATAAAATATGCATATATACTCTTATCATTCATTCACTAGTGACATATACGATATGTAAATAAACATGATATTATATGAGTATGTATATATATCAATATCATATAAATAAAAATTCTTCAAGCAACCGTTATGTTGTTTATTTATTTACATTTTTTTGTACTACGCATTATATCCTCAACAATTTCAAATTATCGAGTAAAACAAAATGCAAAAAATTCTTTGAAAAAATTTGTTAGAAAAATTGAAAAAATCAAGTAACACTTTCGTCAATTATAAAGTAACCTTATATTATTAAAAAAAGTTGTTAATAGAAATAAGAGTATAATGTTGAAGCTTTAATTTTTGTGTATTACTTGAAAAAAATTTTAACAGGTGTTCAAGTTACAGGTGTTTAAAAATAGGAAATTTTCAGTTTTTGACCCCTTACAGCTCCTAAACGGGGAGTGATACAAAAAAAATGTTTGAAATGACTCATACTTATTTTCAAAGATCTAACTTCTGTCAAAATTTCAAGTTTCCAGCTTAAGCCGTTTAGAAGATAGAAGGGTTGAAGGATTTTGCAAAATTTTAGTTTCGCATAACAGTAAATTAAGACACCGTATGCCACAAATATATATGTATTGTATATATACTTTTAAAGTTAATAAATGCAGTAATCTTTTGGCGTTTTCAAAATGAAGATATATCTTATACAACTTGTGCTATAACAATTTTAATATAGAGCTTTTTTGAACCTTTGGGGAGCTGTAGCTCCGTAACGGATGGGGCTACGAAAAAAAGTTATTAAAAATAAAATTAATATTTTTGTGAGATCTATCAGCACTAAAAATTTCACAGCTCTATTTCAAAAAAAATGTCGGGATCTAAAACTTAGGTGTTCGAGAGCTACCCTAAGTTTTGGTCCAAACTCAACCAAAAAAAATAGGGATCCTACAAATTTCTCTTAGAATATTTTGTGTAAATTTTAAGATTCTAGCTTTCTTAGGTTTTGAGTTAGCGTGCTGACGGACGGACGGACAGACGGACATGGCTCAAACGTCTTAGAAATTTTTTCTGATCCGATCCATACCTTTGAAGGTATATCGCTTATTTCGAGGTGTTACAAACGGAGGAGTAATTTTATTATACCCGATCCTATCGTACGGGTATAATGATACAAGATAGAATGTAAACCAACGGTTTTTCAAAGCGCACATTTTCAAAAGAAAATACAAACTGTTTAGAATTACGACTTGCACCAAAATTTTAAAATTTCCTATAATAGGAAAAAATATGAAAATAGGACATTTCTGAAATTTTGAGGGGCTGTAAGTCGGGAACTTTATATAACTAAGAAAACCTGTTGACACACGTAAAAATATATTATTGAAGCTTTAATTTTTATGTCTTGCAGAAGAAAAATTTGTGCAAGTGCCTAAATTATAGGTGTCTAAAAATAGCAAATTTTTAATTTTTGAAGCCTAATAGCTCTTAAACAAGAGGTGGTACAAAAAAAATTTCCAAGGAAACTATACTGATTCTAAAAGTTCTTTCTTCCCTCAAAATTTCAAATCCTTATCTAAAAGCTTGTCGGAGTTATTGGTTTTCACATAACGGTAAATTTAAAAACTAAATTAAAAAAAAATTGTATAATTTTAATATTGAGTAACAAAGGTAAAAGAACTTTCTGTTGAATGGCGTTTTCAGACTGAAAAAATGTTAAACAGAACATTAGGTATACGCATTTAAAAATAGGGCTTTTTGAAAGTTTGAGGGGCTGTAGTGTAGCCCCCTAATTGATGGGACTACATGAAAAAGTTGTTCTAAAACATTTTTTTTTATGAAACCTACACATGTTTAAAATTTGTTTTCTCTATCTTTAACGGGGTAGAAGTTTTGTAAACAGACAGACAGACGGACAAACAGACGGACAGACAGAGTGAAACTAATAGGCAATTATTTTCAAATTTTTTTCCGAATGTGCTAAAAATGACATTGACAATTTAATTTTGCTTCAATCTGATTTTATCGTCTGCAGCGAATACATAATTATGACGTTTTGAAGTTTTCATGCATTTTCCGTTCATGTACGGACATGCTCTCGAACTTGCACATCGGTTCTAAGAATATTTTAATAATTTGATACCGGGATAAATTATTATAATAATCTTTAAATAATATACAATAATATAAAATAATAAGCCTAGTAATCAGAAGTAAAACATATTCTAGTTTTTTTTCTCTCATTAAACTTTTTTATTTCAAATCTTAAATAACTTTTTTATTTCTTAATTTACAATATTTTCTTTAGAGCAAAAAGTGTTTTTGGAAAATTTAGTTCCGTGAATTTAAAAAAAAATCATAATAATAAAATGTTATCATAAAACGTCAAAATAGATATTCTTTTTTTAGCACATTTCCAAAAAATTTTGAAAAAATGTGCTTATTAGTTTCACTCTGTCCGTCCGTCCGTCCGTCTGTTTACAAAACTTCTACACCGTTAAAGATAGAGAAAAAAAATTTTAACCATGGGTAGGTCTCATAAAAAAAATAATTTTGTGGAACAACTTTTTTATGTAGCCCCACCCATTACGGAGCTGCAGCCCTTCAAACTTTGAAAAAGCCCTATTTTTAAATGTATATATCTTATGTTCTGCTTAAGATTTTTTCAATCTGAAAACGTCATTCGACAAGAATTTTTTTTTATCTTTCTAAATTAATATCAAAATTACACAATTTTTTTAAAGTTAATATTTAAATTTACCGTTATGTGAAAACCAAATTTTGCATGATTTTTCTACTTTCATAACTCCGGCACGCTTTTAGATACAGGCTTGAAATTTTGAGGCCAGAAACAACTTTTAGAATTAGTATAAGTTTGCTCAGAAAATTTTTTTGGACCACCCTCTGTTTATGAGATATTAGGACTTAAAAATTGAAAATTTGCTATTTTTAAACACCTGTAACTTAGGAACCTGTACATATTTTACTTCTGCAAGATATAAAAATTAAGGCTACAGTAATATATTTTTACGTGTGTTAAAGGTTTATTTTAGTTGTAGAGGGTCCCAAAGTTGCAGCTCTTCAAAATTTCGAAAAAGCTCCATTTTCAGATGTAAATATCTCAGGCTCTGCGTAATAGTTTTGCAATCTAAAACCGCCAGAAGATCGAAAATTTTATTATCTATATAAAACAGTATCAAAATTATGTAATATTTTGTAATTTACTATTTAAATTTACCGTTATCTGAAAACCACATTTTGCATGAAATTTCTTTTTTCATAACTCCGGCACGCCTTTAGATAGGAACCTGAAATTTTGAAACAAGAAAGAACTTTTAGAATTAATACAAGTTTCCTCAGAAAATTTTTTGGTGGCGCCCTCTCTTTAAGAGTTATTACGCCTCAAAAATTGAAAATTTGCTATATTCAGACACCTGTAACTTAGGCACCTGTAAACATTTTTCTTCGGCAAGACATGAAAATTAAAGGTTCAACAATATATTTTTATGTGTGTTAACGGCTTTCCTTAGTTATATACGATTCCGGAATTACGGCCCCTCAAAATTTCAAAAATGTCCTATTTTCACATTTTTTCTTATTACATGAAATTTTCAAATTTTTGTGTAAGTCACACTTCTAAACAGTTTTTATTAAGTTTTGGAAATGTGCGCTTTTAAAAACCGTTGGTTTACATTCTACCTTGTTTTACAACCGATTTCACTACTATTTTACATTATATGTCATTTTAAATTGACAGAAAAATTACAGCACAATAATAGTTTTAGAAACAGAAAACAGATATATATAAAAGCGAATGTTTCTCTGTTTGTTTGTGATTTATAGAGCTCATTATCATGAAAATTTTTATATAAAGATTTTTGGGTACGGGGAGTTTTCTGGGCTAACCATTTTGCTCTAACGGGCGGGCAAGTTGTAACTGTGGTGTAAATATTATCTAAACTTATTCGCTAAATAAAAACGGTTTGACCAATTGACTTCAAATTTTGTGTACGTGCAAATTTTGTATACGTGTTGCTCTATCACAGGAGACTCAATTAACATACTTGAAATTTGCTAATCCATATCTTCAATTAAAATCCCATATGTTTAAATTTAATGAGAGGCGGTGCAACGCGCACCGAGTATTAGTTATAGTAAATAACGTTAAATGTTCTTTAGATTTTAGTTTAGAAATTTAAGTTTCAGTTCAGTTCACGGCACTACGAATTAAGTTCAAAAGAAATAAGTGCAAACTACAAAAATAGTGGTATAATAAATTTGCCATAACGTTTGTGATACCGTAAATAAGAGAAAAAGTGCACAGACCTTCAGGATTCTTCAGGATTGAATTCAGAGTCGACTTAGCTATGTACGATCTGAACTGTTTTTACCACTTCATTTTTTATAAAAATTCCAAGTTTGGTATTAAAATTGAACAAATTAAGCAATGGCAAATTAATTTTTCCAAGTTAATTCAATTCAATAATTCATAACTAAATAAAAAGAAAGTTATTATTAAAATATCTTCAAAAAATATTTGACTTCCCGATATTAGGTATATGAATTGTAATCTGAATAGTACCTACTTGCAATAAAACATATTTCTATTTATTTAACTAAAATAGATAAAAAAAATTTACTTGAATATAGAATTATAGATTTTTTATAAAAAAATTATCTATGATACCTTTGGGGATAAAGTGTACCTTCAGAAATGAAATATTATAACGAGGAAGTTAAAAGAAGTTTGTTGACCTTTTAATGCACTAGAACATAATATTATTCAAAAAAAAATGTTTTGCCCCATTTCTAAGATTCTAAGAATATTTTGAAAAATTACGACTAAATTTATATTATAATTTTCCCTTTCTTTATATAATAATAAAACTATAAAAAATTCACAAATCATTTCACAATATAAACATTATTTTTAACTAATTAACATAAATTTTATTTTAATTAATTCCACATTTTGAATATAATAATTATTATTAAAAAAAAAATCTTTGTTGTTGTTTATTTTTGTTTCATAACTTCTGACTTCATAAAAATAAAAAACTTAAAAAGATTATTTTCTGTTATTTTATAATACATCTGATATTTAAATAAATATAATTATAATATTTAAAAGAATCAAAATAATAAGTTCCAGTATAATTTTTTTACACTTGGAGAACAAAAAAACACTTTAAATATTTTATTTTGTAAAACTTATTTTCAGCTGCATGAAAGCTTTGTTATAATCGCATCAGTGACACAAAAAAGTTTCACTTACTGAAGAAAAATTTTACGAATCAGAAAAGAAGTCAGAATCAGATATTTTAAGAGTGAGTTCTTGTTCTAACGAGATTAAAAGTTTGATGTGTGGACTCAAAGCGTTCTAATGGAAACAAGGAGAGATTATTTGGTGCTCACTCATACCTATTTTAAATTCCCAGATAGAATAGAATTCGATTTATGGAAATTCATTTGTGGTCCGAATATTGAAACCATTTTTCACCTCATATATTCTCCAATGTTGGCAATGATTACCTATAGAACGTGCAAAGATTTAAGGTGAACATTGACAACTTTGTTCACATTATCCACTTTGAAATCAATTTCAGTCAGAGTTAGTATTTAGTAGCTTGATGTCCCACACACTTATAGAGGACTTATGCTTGTTCTACTCCTCTTTATTGTCTTTCGATGACTTCTATCTACCGTCCCAAAAAAAAAAATGTTTAGTGGGATTTCGAAATAAATTAACTGTATAAATCCTTCTGTATGATAAGTAACATGTTCTCAATATTATATTGTCATTTGTTGTCAACTTTTGGTCAATCTTCTATCAGTCAATATCAAATTTTCTCAAATAGTTGTAAAATTATTGACAATAGTAACAAGTAGTGCACAGTAGGCTTCATGCATTAAAATAATAGTTACCAATTTTCAATATGGCTTTATTTCTCATGTCTAGCGTTGTCTTGTCTAATTTTGTAGGTAATGTGATTCTAGCCTTAGTAACTATTGTGGTAATTGTAAATCTGATGCAGTTTTAATTTTTCACATCTTCATTATTACGAAAGAAATTTAATTTTTTTTTTAAAATGTTTTTAAATTTTTTTTTAGAATTCACTTAATCCATTTTTAATTATTATTAATTTTAATAATCTCAATCCAAATACAGATGCATTTTTATAATGTTGAATATTAAAAATATTGCTTTGTAATTTAATAATATAATTTGATCCATTATAGCCTCAGCAGACCCAAATTTAGAAGTTATGTATTAAATTGATAAATATGAACTATAACTTCTACTGTACTATTAATTAACTAAAAGTATCTACTAAAAGTATCTACTAAAAGTCATTAATTAAATAAAAGTACTAAAAGTCTTTAAATCCAAGACTTGGACTGGAAAATGTGAAAGTACCTATTGTGATTTACAACAAAGTTATAAATCTATAGGTAAAGTGAGAGAATGTTATTGTTATTCTTAAAAACTGAAATAAAATCAGTAATTTAAAGAAAAAAACACTTGTTACCGTCATAAATTCAACTGTTTCTTCTATAGTTAATTTTATTAATTAAAAACATCATTTTCACACTTTAGTTGTTTAAATCTAAATTTGGTTCATTTTCAAAATTTATTTGACACCTCATGTCTTCCATTTGCGACATATTAATCATATTAGCTGTTCAAAAAAACTGTTTCATAATTTTTTCAATGTTATTCCAAAAAATTATTTAAAATGTTAAATATTAAAAAAGCGGAAATCTTTCTTGTCGAAAAAAATAACTGTAAAACTAATTACCGGAAATGTGGTAAGTTTAAAAACAAAATTTAAAACAAATTTTACACAAAAATAAAAAACAAAAAAAAAAATTTGTATAATAATATAAACAACAAACCATTAAGAATGCACTCAAGCGTCCACTATTTTTCTCCTAATTAAAGTAATTTCCTTCAAGGAAATTTTTGTTTTTTTGTTTTACAATCCAGAAGAAATTTTCTTAAAATTACAACGGCAACAACAGTTACAAATGCAACTTGAATTCATAAAAAAAACAAAAAAAAACAAACAATTGAAAAGCAAAAACAAAATAACAAACAAATGAAAATTTCACCTAATTGTCCCGAAAGCTCATTACCCTAAATCCTTCTGTTTGTTGGTTTCCATTTGTTGGTTTTTTCTTTTCTTTAATACCGTTATTTTTAACTGAATGTTTGTTTTGCATTTTGAGTTAGATTTTCGTCTTTTGTTTTTTTTTGTCGCTTTAAATTAGTTGTTCTTCCCTTTTCTGAGAAAATTGTTTATGTTTTTATATATTCTGAAATACTAACTGTTTTATAGTTATTCATACGAAGTTACCGGTTTTTTTTTAATTTAAAGAAACTTCTATTTCTATAGAAAGGTCTGCAAACATATATATATTTTTTTTAATGCATTTCTCTACCACATAATTGTGGATAGGAAATTACACAGCCTTTCCTGTTCAGGCGTGCCTGTAAATATCGTAAGGGGAAATAACTTTTACGACGTGAGTGGGATTCGAATTCACACTCCATCGGTGTTTACTGCGTATTTTATACACTCTTACCTACTAGGCCACCGAGACCCCTGCAAACATATTTTGGAACATTAGAATTTAAATTGTTCGATAATAGGGACTTACACGCGACACATAAATTTATATATATCTTATTTTAGAGATATAGTACAGATATTAGATTATCTGACCGTGTGTGAAAGAAGTAAAGTTTAAGTCACCTGCTTTTCAATCCAAAGCTCTCGCGTTCAAAACATTTGATCGGCTCATATCAAATATTAGCAATTTATATCGCAATAGTTTATATCGTACTAATTAATATCATACTTTTAAAGAAATGAAAAGAAAAAACTTCTTGTATAACATAATATTATATATCGCACAAATATATGTGTTACCTAATTTTGTACAATATGAACCCCCGAGTAATCATTGGCTTAGTGAAAATAATAATTAAAAAGAAACTGAAACTTACTGTAATATGAATAACAATCGACTTACTAGATCCTTTATACTCCTTACAGGAATGAAAAGGAAAGACAAAAATTTTAGGGCAAATCAGATGTAAATATAAAATAGTGTGTGTAACCGTTAGGTGTAAATTTAGTTTTCTTTTTAAATTCTTTTCATTCTTTGTTTTTAATAGATAAGAGAACTATTCTCATTTAAGTTTTTAGATCACCTTAAGCTTTAAATTTAAGATAACTGTTATTGAAATTTTTTTATTTATAAATGCAATTTTTAAGAATTTCGGAAAAGACTACGCCTACGAAATATCATTACTGTTTTATTAAATGCAAATAATTCTACCACCATTTGCTTTTTAAAGCAGTTAATTTATTTATTAGTAAGGTTTTTGAAAAAGAAATAAACCTCTAACTTTTTAAGGCAACAACTCAAATACTTAATTTTGTACTTAATTCCACAATAGTCCGGTAAACATGTAATTTAATAGCCTTGGAAAACACTTTTGTTTTTAATATTTTCTCAAAGTTAAATATTTTTCGCTCTTTACAGATAATCTAGCAAACATTTTTAGACGAACATTTTCTTAAACTATTTTCTTGTATTGTATCATTGTGGAGAACTAATCTTTACACTGAAAGGATGACAAGCGTGAATACGACGAATCAAATAATTTATTTTTAAATAAACAAAACAATTATTTTGTAAGTAATTTTCCAGATGATAATATTTGAAGGACAACTAAAACGACAGCTAAAACGACTAAAAATTAATACAATTGGCAACCTTTTTACATATTATTTAGCACTGGCTAAACCATATTAAAAATCTTAAACAGAGTGCAATAGAAAATAATTAATCGTCATACTTTTGCAATTATAATTTTTTTTTTTTTTTTTCTTTTCTTTTTATAGTTTCCTTTTTTTTTTTTTTATATTTTTAATTTTTTTTTTATTTCTAAAGTCCTTTTCTTGTTACCAATTTTTCTTTGTTTTAAGTTTTTTTTTTTTAATTTATTTTTTTTTTTCATTTTTTAGTTTTTTTTTTGCTGATTTAAAGTAAGGCAAAAAAAGAAAATCGGGAAACTTCTTTAAATTTTAATTTTTGTTCATTTGAATTTTGAATAAATTGAGTTTTTTTTAACTTTCCTCAACTTTTTATGTTACAAGTATAGAAAAATGATTTTAGAATATATTTTGTGAATGAAGGCAGGTCCATTTCAAAGTCCTTGCTAAATCGATTAATTTTTTTGTTTTTTTTCCACTATATTTTTTGCATTGTGGTAATTTCTTCTACAATTTTTCACGAAACTTTTACCACAATATGAATTGAATGAATTGATTTCAAAAAAATAAATTCAGTGAAAATAAAATTAAGTGAAAAACAAAAAAATAAATGTATAGAATATTAAAGAAAATTTATTATTTTTGTTTTTTTTTTTATTGTTGTTGTTGTAATTTCATTCTCTTTTTAACTTTGATTCAAGGTAAAAAATTAGTATGCAAAGAACTTAATGCAATTTAGTTATTGAAATGAATTATGTAAAATTGAAAAAAAAATGAATGGGTGAGTGGATAGGGAGAACGAAATATCATAAAAATTGTTTTGCAAAAAGATGTTTCATTAAAAAAATCTTTCTCAAAAAATTGTACTTTACAAAATCACAAATCACGAAAAATATATAATTAGAAAAATGGACATATTAAAATAAAATCATTTCAGAAAATGGTATAATATTATATAATAATTCGATGACTTAGAGCACACTAATGCTAAGTCCCCAAATTGTGATTGTGCAGGATAGCCAAAGTGTACTTTTAAGTTAGGACATTGAAAGAGGAAAAGTTTTTTACTCTTTGTTGTGTTCTAAAATAATAACTGAAAATTGTTTTTACCGTTAAATGATTTTTTTTTTTGTTTTTATTTTCTGGGACAGGTTTTGCACTTGGTGTTGAATACGTATAACAATTGTTGTAGCTTTAATATTTTCAGTTAAGCCCTTATTGTAATTTGTGTTAAAATAATATATATTTTTTGTAGCTGTCATATTCTAACTAAGCACTTAAATAGCATTTATGTTGAAATAGCATTTTTTGTAAGTTTGTTTTCTAAGTGAGTAATAGAGTACGTATTTACACTAAAATTAACACTAAAGTTTTCACTTAACCTACTTTTTACCACTCTACATCTCGGAAACTACTTGCTGAATGCCTTTATTATTTACACTGTGAAATTTTTATTTTTTTTTTCCTGAGGGAGGTGCGAATCTTCCAAAGACACCAAGAATTACCCCTTGGTAGTGTCGATTCTTACTGCCTAAACCCACCTCCCCCTTTAGCCAATATAATGGGATGAAACGCTTACCTGCGAAAGCAGTATATTGGCTAGGGAAATGAAAACGCTTATTGGAAACGCTATTTTGGAAATGAAAATGATTTTAACATAAATAACATATTATATAGCATAACTCAGAACTTAATAAATATTGCATTTTGCATGAGTGTGCGATATAATATAGATGATATATTAATATGACCTTCTTACAAAATTTTGATTTTTTCGACTAATTTTAAAACAATCCAGATAGGAGATATATTAAGTTAAGAATATACTAACCTGGTTTTTTTTAAAAACTGTTTCGTTTAAAGATGACATCTTTTTACCTTTTTATATAAAGAAACTAAAAGAAACTTTACTGTGGATATCTAATTCTCATACACAGAGTAAAAGATCCTTTAGTTTTTTCTCTAAAGTTAAACACACATTATCTAACGTAAGTCAACATTTAGTTTTTTCTGTATATGTAAAAGAAACGCCACCTGAAGCGCAAGTTATCTAACGAAATCACATCACATTTCCTCACAAAATCGGGGTAACGTTTTTTTCAGTAATTTATCGTTTGTTTGAATGTAAAGGTTTGTTTGATGACTGCTGTTTTTATGAAAGAGAATATTTATGAAGAAGAGCTTTTTTGTGAAACGAGAATTTTGACAAGGGGCTCTTTTGTGAAACAATTCTTGTTGAACAAAAATTTTTCGAATATGTATTTTCATAAAGTGTTCACTACCCGAATGAATGGGTTGGTGTTTTTTCTTTTTTTTGTTTATTTGTTTTGTACCATAGTTAGAAAGAGAAGACATTAAAAGAATACCATGTACCTACTGAATATTATTAGAATTTAATTTTAATATTATCGTTTTCTTTTCCTCCTTTCCACATTTTAAATGAAATTTTCTATGGAAAAGAAAAAAAAAAAAATATTCAAATTGAATTGAAAATATTGTGACAATATTTTATTGAAAATGGTGTTACAGTCTGTTGAACATGATTAATATTAACAAGTTGATCGAGTACATTCTTAAGAAATAAGTTTGTTTTTTTCTTTATAAAATGAAAGAAATTAGACATTATTTAAATGCATTTACAAAGTGATATTAAATTGAAATAAGTACAATTAATTTTAAAGATATTCTTTAAAATTAGTCTGAAATTTCTGAGTATTAAATAAGTGTTTGAACATTTTTAAGAAATCTTATTTATTGTATACTGTTAAGTAATAATTGAGTTTTTCTGAAAAATTTAAAATTTTTCATTTCACATTAGGAGTTGCTTACATTCATAAAAAATCTTATTTTCAAACGGTTTAACTAAATATTTTTTAAGTTCAAAAACTCTAAAAAAATAGCAATTTTCAACTCTGCTTTAATAATTAAAATAAGTAACAATTATGCTTTTGAATTTGTAGGTCATAATCTCATAATAATTGTGATTAATTTTTGAACTTTGTGATCCAGTAAAATGAAAAATAACACCCTAATTTAAGTTTGTATGAGATAAAAAAAATGTATTAAAAATATATTATACTCTCTCGAGGCATTGCCTTGTAATGAAGTTTTGTTGTATATAAATTAATATTTACACATTTATTTTCATGCTTCGCGTACACATATAATGTAACTTCAATGAAAAATAATTCATTTAACAAACTCCATGGGTTCGCAATGGAGTCATTCTTCCCTGTTAACAGCCTGGGTCAGCGTCCACCACGACTACATCACTTGTTTATTCAGTAACACTGAGTAATCTGACAGAGCGACATATTTACATATTATATGAGATTTTAAATTAGAAATAACTTTATAGTTCGTTACAAGATCAGAATTTACTCTTTAAAACATCACTCATGTCAATACCGAAATAATATAAAAATTTAAATTCAGAATTTGGTCCTTCAAAAATTTTTTTGAACATCACCCATATCTACCTCTACATATATCAAAACTATATTTAAGTTCATATTATATATACATATTTAATATGTAAACAAAATAACAAATAAAAAAAACTAAGAATACCATTTTTCTACAATACTGCTCCAACTATAATAACAACTTCTTTTAAAGCAAGGTTTGTATTTTATTTGTATTATATATACATTTCTGAAAAAAGTGATTCCGGTTGATTTTGTCCAGAAAACAAATGTTTGCCCTTCACTAAAAATTTTTTGTTCTAAAAACATTATTAGCAATTTATTATTACCAGTATTTTACTATGTTTAGTCCCTTTTAAGTGGAGTCATAATTCCCATTTAATTTTAAATATTAATCGATAATAACATCAATTTTAAGTTGATCATAAACTCCTAAATCCTAATTGTTTTTGTGACATTGCGTCTCATCGCTGGTAGAATATAATAACTGACTATCCTATATATTTCTCTGGTGAAAATTTTTAAAAGTAATAGTATACATAAATTAAAGTTAAAGTTAAAAGCTAATGTGAACTTTGTGAGTTTTTTTTGGATCTGCAACATTTTGTAATAGTTTATTTTGACGTAACCATGAATAGAAATAGAATAGTTTCAATATTTTTATTATAGTGGAGTTTGGACGTATATAATAGTGTTAATAACACTTAATATCTACGAACTACAAGTTTGTTGAACATTATGTAATTTAAGTTAAAAAAGAAATTTTTGAAAGTTAAATGATACATACGAGTAAATTTTAACACCTTTTTTACATACGAGTAAAAATTAACACCTGGATTCGAATCAGTATTTACCCTGATATAGCATGTAGTTGCCTTTCACTAATGTCCTAGTGGTTAATTCGTCGACTTTCCACAAATGAAAAGTCTTGGTTTCAAAACCCGGTCGCTGTATAAAATAAATGAAAAATTAATGATTGTACAAGATAATAGATGGCGCCCAAATATAATACATTTTTGTGTTCCCTAATCTTATACATTAGCTGAATTTAAGTAATTAAAGGCATGGAAGACATTTAAGTAATCAAAGGTCAAACATGAATAACAAACGATTTAGTAGAGGCACAGAAAAAACAAAACCGTTAATTTTAATTTTAAATATTAATTAAATCATTTGTATTAAATTGGATTAATGAACATTTATTTATACTACACCAAGTTTTGAAAAAATTGAAAATAATATTAGTTAAAATGAAAATCATTCACACCTTAAAATAAATACCTGTTATATTTTTTTTTTCTATTTTTTTAAATTTTTAAATTAAAAACTATTTTTCAAACTACAAAAAAATAAAAACTATTCTAATTTTCTGCAAGTCAGATTAAAATATAATTTATATGAGAATACACAAAATAATGAAAATCCTTGCGGTTACAATGTAATAATTTTTATACTGTAGTAAAATCTGTCATCTAGGTCATAAATTTTTACTTCCATAGATTTGAATCGAATATAACAGGCAGATAAAAAATGTATTCATACAAGCAGAAAAATGTGAAAAATTAAATTTAAAGTAAAAGCAAAATGAAAATTGAAAGGATCATTATAAATTTTCCCATGCAGGTTTAATTTTTAATATGAAGTAAAAAAAAAAAAAAAATAGTAAAAATAATGCAGGAATTAAATAAAATGAAATAGTGGTAAATATTTAAAAGTTTTTTTTTTTTACAAGTAATTTAATATCCAAGGAATTAAAATATATATAAAAAAAAAAACTAAAAATAAAAAATAAAACAATTTTTTATTTATTATTTTTTTAAATAATCTTTTTTTCATTCTGACATGCTCATTAAATTAAACGCACAAGGAAGAAAGCCTAGATATGTCTTGTTTCGTTTTTATAAGTTTTTACTACATACTATCTAAAAGTGATTAAAAAATTTCTTATATTGCGTTTCAATATTTAAATGTAAATTCATTATAATGTTTATTTTTCGTTTATAACATTCTACTTGACAAATTTCACAATATAGTATCGTTTTCCACATCATATTTCTTCACAGCAAAATTAATGTAAGTATTATAAGTCTGAGAAGACAACTAGGGTGTACTTTACTTTAAGTTCGGTACCTAACGGTATCTAGTGGCGTTACCTATATTCGACAGAATATGACACTTGGTACAAAGATCATTTTTAGAATATATAGATTTATATATATTTATGAAATTTTCGTAACATTTTATAGTACATATTTTATTTAAACCTTTATATTTTCGTATATAACAGTATACAGGAACCATTTTTTACAACATTGTGCGACCTATTATTGTATTTAATAAAATATCCACTTTCATTTTAATCAGTGCTACTGTTTCTGCGATACTGCAGTTCAAACGAAAAATATTGGGATAAAAAAATATTTTTTTCTAGTCTTTCTAGAAACCACTGTACTTTAAAAATTTTCAAAGACACATAAATATTCTGGAAAAAGCGAATACCCTGATTTTGAATACAACGCTAAAATGCCTCCTGGAAAAAGGGTATAATTCAGATTTTGTAAGCAACTCTAAACTCCTTCCTATAATTACATTTTTACATACATATTTCAACAAACATTGTATTTAATATGGTGGGAACTGCCGCCTCCAAATCCCCATTACACAAATTATTGAAATCCTAATTTTGAAACCAACTCTAAAATCCATCATAATTGAATTTTTACATACATATTTTCAACAAGAAAGCAAAAAGGCAAAATAAATATATGAGAAGAAAAGTATGAATTTGCATTTTTTATTAAAATTGTTGTTTCAATTTCGTATTTATGTCCTCTGGTGAGGCTATTTCCCAATCAATGCCATACTTGTTATACACCGTTGAAAAGGGTATGAAAAGGCTTTTCTAATGGTATAATGATAAAATATATAGGATGTATTTAAAATTTCACATGTATAGTGCTTATTTTGAAAGTTCGAAATTTTTTTTTTTTTATCAAAATTTCCACTTTTATTTGCAATACCTCAGAAACGATACCACCGATTAAGATAAAACAAAATGTGTATTAAATATATTATTCTGCTCTACAATATTGTAAAACATTGGTTTCTATATACTATTGTGGACGGAAAATATAACGGTTTAAGTAAAATACTGCAAAATGTTCGGAAAATTTCAAAAATTCATCAATTTGACCTTTACATGACCTTTGCGCCAAAAGTCATGTTCTATGAAATATGAAAAATACTACCTTTAAAGTACTACCTATACATTTATAAAACAACAAAACTTATTTTACTGTTATACCGCAAATGCTAATAGACAAAGAAACTGTTTTAACCAAATGGAATTCCAGAAAACTTTTCGACTTTCTATCAGGACAACGTATTTCTTTCTAAAAAATATGAAATCCCTGAAGTACTTCTATCTGAGTTATTTCTCAGATTCTAATAAATTGACATCACATCCAAAGTATAAAGATATGATGTCTGTTAAGTATGTCTGTTATGATGTCTGTTAAATAACAAATCCTCGGTTAATTAATATAACATATTCTTTTACTAAAGAGGTTTTTACATTTAGTTGATAAAGTTAGTATCCTAAAGGTGTTTTGCGTTTCCTGAAATGCGGAAAAAAGATAAAAGGAAGAAAAAGAGTTTGGACTGAAAACCAAAAAAGAAAAATTTTTTTAATTTCATTTCTTGAAAATACAGCCATGAGCTATACATATTAAATATTATTTAAGCGTAAATTAAGGCAAATTGTAAACACATATAACAGTATAAAATAATAAGGCAGTATACAAAACCAAAGCTTTTTAAAGGAGACATTTTCAAAAGATAAAAAATAATGTTTAATTTATGAAAAAAAAAAAAATATCAAAAATCAAGAGTTACTGGGTCAAATCCAGAAAGCTGACCTTAAGCTCTGTTGAACTTGTAATTTTTATTTGAAGTCTAATTTGAGTTCAACCTCATTTTTATATATTCGATCAATTTTCTTAAGTATAATTAAGAAAAATTGTTAACTCATGTAAAAATATAATATTATGGAGCTTTATGTTTTAGTTACGATAAATGCGCACAAATGTCAAAGTTACAGATGTCTAAAAATAGAGAATTTTGGGAACGGGACCCCTTAGAATTCTTAAACAGAACGGAGTACAAAAATTCTTAAAGATCTCCCTTCTCCCAGAATTTTAGCGATCTAATTAAAAGCGTAATTGCATACTAAATTGGAAATTTTTTTTGTGATTGAAATCTTAGCAAAACTTAAGATACGAACATTTGAAAATGAGCATCTTTCTTAATAATGAATGGGGCTATATAAAAATGTTGTTCCACAACATTAATTTTTTAATGAGACCTGTCAATAGTTAAGACTTAATTGCTTTATTTTAGAAATGGGTAGAAATTTTTGTAAACAGAGCCATGGATGAACAGAGTGAAACTATTAGATAAGCAAATCATTTAAAAATATTTTGAAAAATGTGCTAAAAACTAATTTATATAATAAAATTTAAGGATAATATTAAGGTTAATGTCGACTTGGTTTACGGTAACCCTTTTCAGAAAAATGATTTAATTGTACTTTTGTATGATTTATATTCTAGTTACCTTAAACAAGTAAAAAAATCTAGGATAAATCAGTTGAAAGAATATATTTATTAAGTTTAGAAATTAACTTAATTATTCACTAAATGGTACATCGATTCATTCATTCTGTAATCGATTTACAATCAAAGTAAGTCTACTGATCATCATAAAAATATGAAATATACCAAGTTAAAACGATATGGTATACAAAAATGATAAAAATTATTCAATTTTTTCAAAGTATTTGTGCTTCGTTACTTACAAAATAGCTGCAATGGACAAAAAACATCTTAGTGAAATTATTAAATTAAGTTTAGTATTTGATTTTGAATAATAAAATTTTTTTAAGTGTCAACTATAGGATGTCGGTACTTATATAATAGATATATGCTATTTAGGCAAAATTTAATCATCGTACCTATATAAAATTTCAGATATTTGACATCATTAAATTATCGAAATATATTTATGTAAATTTCAGATTTGTATGACAACTATCCGAACCTGTTACGCTAGACAAACCAAATTGTACAAAATCACATATATCTAGCTTAATTAGACACTGAATTATTCGGCTTATATAAAATAGCAGTCGTGCGGCTGCTAATCGAATCCGTTGGTCGAACTTGTACCAAATCAAAACCAAAACTGTTATATAAAAAGTTGAGGATACCTAACTATTTACGTCCTAGTTCCTTTATTTTTTGAGTTAGCTTGAGAACGGACTGATATGCTCAGCTAAATCGAATATGATATACACCTTTCCATAACTATTTTGGCTCCTATGTCTGAAATGTAATGCGAATTTATTATCTTCTTTCTGAGACTTCAAAATATACTGAAAACGAAAAGAATAATTTTTTATTTCATAATTTTTCTTTTTGAATTTTCTATTACGTTTTTTTTTTTTTTATATTTCATGTTTAAGCCTTCTATTCATTTTATATCGTTATTTTTTTTATTTTTATTTATTTTTTTTAATATTCATTTATAAAGAAAAAAGTAAATTATTAAATAAATATAAATATTATTATTTAATAATTTAGTTTTTATTTTATTTTGAGGTCTTCATTATTTTTATTGAAACGTAAGTGAATTAATGAAACCACTTTAATGGTTTTCCTTTTAAAAATTTTCAATTCTTTTTAAAAAAAATTTAATTTTATTTTTTTTTTTATACTCGTAACTACATTTGATTTTTTTTTTCGATTTTATAACTGTATACCAAAGGAAGAAATCCTTATATAGAAAAAAAAAACCCAAACTATATTAGAAGTTTAGAATTGCGATTTTTAAAAATAAGATGATTTTTCTTGTAAATAATGTTGAATGTGATAATAATAAGTAAAAAAAAAATTTAATAAATAGATAGTTAACATTAATAATTTACTAAAATTAAATTTATTTTTCTAGAGTTAAATTCGTTTCTTTTTTTAGTTGATTCATAAATTCAGAAAAGTCACATTATAACGTCAACAACTAATTATCAAAAAATCCATACAATATTCAAATTAAATATTACATATTGTATATGAGGTTAGGTACGATATTTCAAAAAAAAAAAAAAAATTTCCACAAAAAAAAGTCCCTACTATAAAATTTCTCCTAATTCAGAATTTGGCGCAATATAAAGTTACGGTGTCCGGAAATAATATTAGAAAATTCGTTTTTATTACCACTTTAAAAAGGAAATAACATCAAATCGGCCTAATTTTTGTTTTCCAAATATTTGTTTTTTTATATATTTACCATCAGTGGTAGGTGTATGTTGGATTTCTGTTGAAATATGAATAAATAATGTTAAAAATAATTAGCAGGGATTTTACAGTTGGATAAAAAATTTTTTGTCTCCCTTTTTCCAAAACTAATAAATAAATAGTTTGGAAAAAGAAGTAACCATGATTTCGTAACCTTCTTTGATGTTTAAATCTGTGTGAACAAAAAAAATATTGGGAAACATTTTTAAATTGGTTACAAAATTAGGGTTAAAGTAGGTAATTTATTCAGCGGGAAAATGGCATTACAAAAAAGAGGAATTAAAAATCATGGTCTTTCATTGATACGAGACCTATACATATTACTTATATATTTTGATTTTATCATATTTAAATTAAAATTTCAGAAAAGAATTTTAGGAATTTTTTTTTATCATAAAAATAAAAATCGAATTTATTTCTTTTTAAATTTGTCAGTCTTAAAGATTTCCTCTTTAAACATTTTATTGAAAGCCTGAATTTGTAACTAACTTTAAAACCTTTCCATAGTTTCATAGTTTTTCAATTTTGTCGAATATTTTTCAATATTTTTGAAAATTTCATTATAAATTTTCTTTTTTGAATTTTATTTTTTGAACTTTTGTTCGTAAATTTTTTGTTTTTCACTCTTTGGAGTTCTGTATGTTTTGAACTTTTTTTTTTTTGAAATTATCACACCATCTCTACCATACAGAATTTTATTTCAAAGGAGAAAATCAAAGGCTTTACAGTTTTTCCAAAAATTTGTTTTATTCAACTGCATGCGAGTCAATGATTTTTCCATAACTGGGATATAACGTAATATCGTTTACATTACCGTTACGTAATTATAAAGTTTATTTTATTTTACTGAAACATAAATTTGACATAAAATCAATACTACAACACTGTATTTTCCATAATAAAATTTATATATTATAGACTTTTCTATATAAGTCCCTTAAAGAAAATTTAGTTTCCATTTTTTGCAGATTTATTTAATAGTTTGAAAAAGAGGGAGATATTTGATTGGTCGTACATTAACTTATTGATGTTTTAACCGTAAATTACTATACTGAAACTATCTCTATTGAATAAAAGTTGATATTATGATAAACTAACCAAAAAAATACTTATATCAAGTTAAATATGTTTGTGTAGACTGTAAAACATGGAAAATTATCCAATGACCGTGAAAATTTCTTTAAAAACAAATCATTAAAATATAACCCCAGTGCAAGGAAAACATCATAATATTCCTTCTTTTTTTTTTTTCTTTTTTAAATAAAAAGACATCTGTGTAATATTTTTCCATTATATATGTATAACATTTTAATATATCATTATGTCTAAAACTTTATTAAAATATATTATTTGCACATATTTCCCTATTATTTAAATACATAATACATATAAATTTTTAATGCAAGTAAATATTTATTTGAAACTTTCTTCTCAACGGTCCTTTTAAGTCAATTTTTCAAAAAAAAAAAAGTTTAGTTTTCTTGGTTTTTCTTTTTTTTCTTCTTCTTAAGTTTTACCTTTTAAAGCAAAGATAAAAATCTCCATAAAACACTTTTAAAAAGAAATAAAAAAAAAAAAAAAAAAAAAAACCAAATATAAAATAAAACTATAAAACAACCATAAGAAAGAATAACTGTAACTAGAGTGTATTATTCCCAATGATAATAACAATACTTTTCCTCAATTTTCAATTCACAAAACAGTAAGTGTTACCGTTCCTTTATAATTTACACAGTAAAACAAAAGTAGAAAAGAAATAAAAGTATTTTCGTATGCTAGAAATTTATTTTTTTGTTTTTTTTTATATTTTTTGTTACCTATCACTTTGAAAAATCTAAAAAAACTACTCTTCTTTGCATTCAGATCTTGATATTGCACCTCAATATATAGTTTTACAAAACAAAAAGAAGAAGAAACAGCAAATTTAAGATTTTGCATTTGGGTAAAGTATTTTTAGACTCAAATAAATTTAGTCGAACACAAAATCGTAAAGTTAATGTTATATTTAAGTTGAGATGTTGTACTAATAAATGTGGTGATTTACATATTGATGTTACTTAACTGTACAAATGTAAGACTTTCATAATATATCATTTTATTTTTTCTTTTTTCGAAAAATCTTACCATATAATTTTTGTTCGACAAATTCCTACCCTGCAATTTAATAATAATTTTGATTTTATCTGTCGATTGCCAGTTACGTTTTCTAACTTTCCGGAAAAAAAAGTAAAAATGCTTTATCGCTTATTATTACATTCAGTTAAAAATGCTTAGAAAAGTGCCATAAACCATAAATACAAGTATTTTGATATAATTTATTTTTGATCACCTTGTTTTTTATAATTATTATATGGTGGCAGAAAAAGATCAGTTATCTAGAATGGGAATTTATACAGTAAATTAAGTTTTTAAAAATGATGGAAAAATAATAAATATAAGAGTAATTATACCACAGCAACATTTAGATTTTAAACAACACCATTCGGTTGTTGAAGGACTGCCCAAAATTATAACTACAATGATCTTTCGAAGTTAATATATTTATACTCTGTAGCCTTGTTAGAAAGTATGCAAAATCTTTAACAAGATCTAACACAAAGTTTTGAATTTCTTTCTTTCTTTTCTTTATAATGTTGAACTTAAAATTTATAATAGGGAAAATTCTAATATTAATTCTAAGAACCTTACTGAATTTAATGAGCTTTAAATGCTCGCATTTGATTAGTTAATTTAAGTTAATTAGTTAGTATCAATTAATTAACTGTTTACCTGTAATTAATTATTTTCTTTTTTCTTCTACCTAATAATTAGGGAATAGGGTGCCGATAAATTACTTCCATATCTTTCGTATTCTATTGATTGGCCAACACGAAAACATGTTTATCTGACTTTTTCGCTACAGCTTGTTTCAAAACAGTACTTCTCCAAATTATTTTTGGCCTTCCGATTTCCTGGCTGCCTTAACCATTCCATTCAAAACGTTGTTTTGAAAGGTTATTGTCTGGTTTTTTCCCTTTCTTGTGTGTCGATCCATGACCATTTCTTCTTTCGGATCTCGATTTTGATCATTTCTTGTTTTGTTTATTGCCAAAATGATTTATTGTCAATTATTATTTGTGGCCAAAGAATACTCAAAATGCAACTTGTGACATTTGTTAATATACGTCTGTATTTTTTTTGGTTTGGTTAAGTACAAATAGGCACAATAAGGATAAATTGATGAAAATGCAATAAGAAATATTAAAATAGGGATTCTTAAATTAGGAAAAACAGATTTAGAATATAGGTTAAGTTCAATACTTAAAGAGTTTACTTTTGTACGCCATGAAGTTTGAAATTGATATCACTGGTATATTAACCACCTGAGGTATAAAAACTTTTTTATTGTTTTGTTTTTAGATTTTTGTAATTGCAAAGATCCTTTTAAGTATTTTCTTAAAGTTTTCCTATATTTATTTTTCTATTTGTTTTATATTTTTAATTTTTCACTTGAAATAATAAGTGGTGACAATGCACAAAACAAAGGGAAAATGTAAAATAAGAAAAAAAAAAATATTTATCTTTATTTTTATTTTTAGTTTATTTGTTTTTTTTTTTTCCTTTTTTTTTGTCTTTTTCTAAAGAACTATGAAAAAGGACTAAATGAACTTAAGAATAAGTAAATAAGAAATAAAAAATAAAGAAGAAAACGAAACAAAAAAAAAAAATATGAAGAGATAAAATTCTTCATCTTGAGAGTTGTGAGTAATTTTTTTTTTTTTTTTTTGTTTAAATTTGCATTGTTTTTGTACGTGTGTTTTTATGTGAGTGTCATTTTATTATGTTTTATGTCCTGTTTCTACTTTTTTTTTTTTTGAAGTTTAAGAAGGACAAAAATAAAAAAATAAAAATTTATAATTTTTTTATATTTATATAAACAAAAAAAAAAAAGAAAAAGAAAATGTTGTTACGTATATATTCTATGCGTTTTATATTTTCAACATAGAAAATGTCATCATTTCTAGATTATAGGTATGCTTCCGTTGGCGGTTATAGTAGGTGTTGTTGGTGTTAAGGACAAAACATTTTTTTTTGTTTTTTTCTATTTTTATATTCATGCAATTTTCATTGTAAGAAAACAGATAAATATAATAAAGAAAAAAGATATAATAAAAAAAATAAATCTTTAGTTTTGTTAAAGTTTTATTTTAAAAAGTTTTCTTTCTTCTATACTCAATGGTTGTTTTCTGTTTATAGTGAGTTGAGTTTCTTTTCATAAGAGATTATAGATGATGTTAAGCGATTATGTCTTATAATTTTTTTTTTCTTTTCTTTCATCATTTCAATGGAATTTTTTCAAGAAACTTAATTTGAAGACAAAATCTTATATACTATTAGAAAGAAACAAAGAAAATCTATTTGTCTGTTTATCTGTTCTAGGTTGAAGAAAACTTATAATATATTAATAAAACGTATTAGCTGCATTTTACACGTAAATAAATTTTTTTAACTTTTAAATTTAAAATTAGGCGTCGCTGACTTAGTGGATATAAGAGTGTATAAAATACGCTGTAAACACCAAGGGAGTATGGGTTTGAATCCTATATACATACGTTGTAAAAATAATACCTAATTACGATATTTACAGCCACACCTGGAAAGGGTAGGCTGTGTAATTTCTTTTTCAAATTTATAGGGGCAGGGGAATAAAACAAATTTTTTTTAAATAATATCTATAAGATTTTAATTTGAATAATTATCAGCTACCTACCTATTACTTAAGTTTGTTTAATAAATTAACTTTCGATATATTAAACATTATTGCACAACCAGTTTTTGATTATTTCTTGTTTAAATTTTATAATAAAGCTTTAAATGTTAGGTATATGTTTTTGTAAATTATACTTCTAAAAAATAATTAAAGGATTTCTTTTATATAATTTTTTTCTTTATACTTTTACCCGCACAGAAAAAAAAAACAAAAATTTTTGTCCTTACTTGCACGCAAAATATTATTTTGTTTATTATTAAGGGTATTCACGAGTTGGTGCAAAGTGGTCTTGCACAAGTGCAAAATTTTGCACCGTAGCATATTTCAATTTTTTGAGAGTTGCAAGACTATGCAAGACTTAAACCCTATTGCATATTTGCGCAAGACCATTGCAAAGTTTGTTTATATATTTTTTGTAAGTGCTATATTAGATAAAAATTTAAAAAATGCCTAAAAAAAGTGGGAAAAAAAATTATTTCTGATTATTTATTAAGTCAAGCATATGAAAAGATATACAAATATCTGAATTTTTGGTAAGCATATTAAATTTTTATGTAAACAAAACAAGCACATCAACGATATTTGACAGTTCAATAAAAATTCATGCTAGGGTTGTTCACGAGTTGGTGCAAATATGTGCTACAGTGCAAAAAAAAAATTTGCACTTTTGCACCAACTCGTGAATACCCTTATTAATTTTTAATTATTACAAGCGAAACAAAACAAAAATGCTGAAACTAACAGTAAACAAACGATTTCTAACAAATTCAAACATGTAAAAAGACAAAACTATATTATAAACACATGATATTTATGTAAGGAGGTTTATTTTTTAAGCTTTCATGTAGGAAATTAAAAACATTTTACAAGTGGTATGTGGTAAGTGGTATAAAACATTTTAATACCAATGTGTTACGTTTGAAAAAAAAAGGGTGGTACATTGCGTGTACCATAATGCATGTAAAAGAAATGCTATTTACGATATAAATTAATTTTTAAGTTAAAACTTGTTGTGATTGCATAATATGTGGTAAAGTTAGATTCAAAATTTTAATTCTTTTTATTTCTTTTTTAGCTAAAAAAAATATACATAAATATCTTGAGACAAAGCGCGTATATACCGTATTAAATTTTTGTAGTTGAACTGTTTTAAATTTTTATTTAAACTTTTCATATCATTAAACTTAATATTATTATATATTAGTTTTTTCAACTTTTAATTAAATTTCAGATTACACAAATCTCTTAAACTTTTATTTTAAGTAGCTAAAATTTTTTTTTTTGTAAAAATAACCAACTTCGTTGACCATTTTTCAAAAATTTTAGTATATATATGTAGGTACTTTTTTAATAAAAGTTTTCTTCAGAACAAAAACAAAAGGAAAAAAAAATTCTTCAGTAACATAAAACAAAAGCTTAAAAACACTTTATATACTTTTTTGCAAATCAAGATATAAAAAATAATAACAACAACAAAATACCCCAGCAGTCTATTAAAGAAAATTCTTTACCACTGTGCAACATTATCCCTTTGGGAATATATATTTCATAAAGCAGGTGTTTAGCAATATATTTATAAGTATTTATTAAAAAAAAAAAAAATTTATATATATAGAATAATATAAAGATTTTAAACCTTATTATGAGATTGCATCCTATATCTTTAGATTGTAAAAGAATTTAAACCAACATTAATAAAATAAAAAACTATTAAAAATGAATTAAAACAAAAAAAATGTCAAGAAAATCAAAACAAATATAATATAAAAAAATCTGAGAAAAAATTTCTGAATTATAACATAATCCTATTTTGGTTTTTAATTATATTTTGTGAAAAAAAAAAATTATGATTATAAAAGAAAATTATAGAAATTATTTTCTTTAATTATACACCTTTTAAAATATTATTTTTATTGGTTTTTTTTTTGCTGTCAATCGTCAATAATAAAAGAAAATTTTTTTTTAATTTATAATAGGATTTAAAGAGTTTTTCTATAGTTACAGATGTCGTATCTTCGGCTTGGTCAAGGACAGCAGTTTAATTTCTTTCTATTATATATTTGATGCTTCTTAATTAATTCTCTATGAGTTCTTTCTTAAACAGTGCAACAAAAATTAATAGAACTAGGCAATTTGATTAGTTAACATTTTTTTTGCAAGTAGTAATTCTTCATGTAGTGGTTATGTCATCAGGTTTCCAATCTGAGAGTGTTGAGTTCAAACTCCGGTCAGGTCATAGAAAAAAGAAGTAAGTAGGAATTATATACTGTTATAATATATATTTTATAATAGTAATATAATAATAACAATTCTATTGGAATGCAGCTACCTATAATTACCTCATGCAAGAAGGTGTTATATACTGTATGCATGTTGTAACTAACTGATGATGATTTTGACTTGATTGTAGTAATAGTAATTATAGGCGGATTCGTTGTTCTGTTACAGTTTCACTCTCCAATTCAAAATTTCTGCATTCATGTCCTATCTCTACTCTCTAGCCCATATACCGTGTTAGCAATTAGGAGTTTCATTCCATTATATTAGCAAAAGCGACACCTAGATTTATTCTGTTAGAATTTGACACTACCAAGAGGGTATTTTCATATTTTTTTTTTTAAATTCCCACCTCTCTAAGAAAAACAAAAAAGTTGGATTGTATATCAATATTTTTGATTGGCGTTTTCTTGCCTGATATTGAGCTGGACCATTCTGAAAAGTCAATTTATTTAAGATTTTTTCGTCATTATGTTTTTCTATAGCAATGATTTGCCTGCCCCATTCATTGTGATAAAAATTTTCATTAAGATATTTCGTGTAATAATTTGATTACTTATTGATTTGATTACTTTTGAATTTTGAAGAAAGGCCTGAGATGAGAAATTTGCATTGAGTTCATTAATTCGTTTTCCAACATTTTTATGGATTTAATTTTATGTATTTAAATTATTACCTATGTATATAGAAATTGAAAGGTCTAATTTTAATAAATTTATATTAAAATTGACAAAAAAATAATCTTATTAATTCATGCAAATACATATCGCAGTATATCGTCAGTGTCAATAATATTTCCACTTTGAAATCATACTACAAATACAACTTTCAAGGAATGTTATGACATCACAAGTTGAAAGTCGTGTATGTTGACATAAGTCGAAAAAAAGGAACCCCTTATATAATATTTTTCATATTTTTATTAAATTTAGAGTCGAAATTTCTTTTAAATGAAATGTCAGCATTTTTTCAAATATTACATAATATACCTAACATATAGGTTAGGGTTTAATTTATGATCATAATATAGTTACACAGAAAACAGATACAAAAAAATATAAAATCATTATTTCAAGTTCAAACTTTTATGACAAAAAAAAAAGTTTTTTGACATAAAATTTATAAATTTCAACCAAACAAAATATATGAGTTTAATGTAACAAAAGGGGTTTTTACTTAATTCTTTGTTTTTTTTTTTTTTGTTATATGTAGTAAGTGCCACGTAAGTTAAACGATGTTTAAGGACATAAAAAAAGGACATTCAAAATAATAAAGGAACCATGTATCATCAATGTTTCCAGTTGGTTTCCTTTAATTACATCACCCAAAGAATGACATAAAAAAATATAAAAAAATGAAATGGGAAGAGTTTAGCTCTAAATGAAAAGAAAAATAAATGCACATGAACAAATAAACGTACTTATTATGTGTGTATGTAAAAACGACATAAGAAAAACCAATGCCAAAGTAATTTTTTTTTTATAAAAGCATTTAATTTTATTGATATAAAAATATCCTTTATAGCGTTGTTTGTTTTTTTTTTTTTTGTGTTGTATTCTTTTTGACTTTTTTAAATCTCATTTTATTTTATTTTCTTTCACATACTTTCTTCGTTTTTCATCAATGGGTTATACCGGCATCGGAACAAAAGAAAATCGATTAATGAGAAAAGAAACTTAGAGACAGATAAAAATACTATTGAATGTTATAGGATAAAATAAACCATCCATAATATATTAGGAAAATGAAAAATAAAATTGCCATTTTTTGTTCAGAAAGGAATAAGTTAGAGAAAGGAATTTAAATGGTTAAATGCATAACCTATTAATTTAAAGACATTTCATGATTTCCTTCATAGTATATTGAAATTATTTAACCCTAATCTAAATAAAAAATGTTAATAAATTTTGGAAAATGAGAAATTTAGATAGGATAAAGACAATTATAAAATCTTTTGACCTTTTATAGACGGTTTTATTAATTATTCCTAATGCTGAAGAATAGACGGCATTTGAGGTGCTCAAATTTGCAACAGGCTACTGAAGAAAATAAAAATAAAGATATTATACAGTTAGGGTATTTTTTGGGTTCTTTGATATTTGTTTTTTTTGGTTTATCATCAATTTACATCGGTGAATGGATTATATGAAGTTCGATTGATCTATAATTATATGGCAGCTTTACAGTTTAGTAATACCCGCATCAAGGGATATAATTCAAAAAAATAACCAGAACTATATTTATCAAATACATTCATTTTTCTGTTTACTAGTAATAAAAAAATATTACAGAAACTAAATTTTTTTGCTCTTTCACGGATATTTTCAAAAAAAATTTTGTTTATTTGTTTTACTCTGTCCGTCTGTACGTTCTTTATGTGAAAAATTTCTTCCCTCCATCATATTTTAGGTTATAAATTTCCTAAGATCCTTTCTTCCAATTCTCTTCCACAAAACTGTTTTCCTTTACTTAAAGAGCTATTAGAACTCAAAAATTGAAAGCAGCAACCTGAATTCGTATACAAATCTTCGAATTTTTTTTTTTCATGTTGCCATGTTGGATTGCTTTGTTTCAAATTATGACATTGATTTTTCTTTATTAAAATTCTTCAGTTTACGAAAGTAGTCAATTATGTCATTGGACAAAATAGTCTTCATTTATATCAATTATACATTACACCAAATTCTTATATTTAATATATAAAAACTTATTTGGCTTCGGCCAAATAAAAATTTTACAGATGAATTCTGTTAAAAAAGCAGTATTACTTTGTTTAAACTCTGGAGATGATCAACATATTATATTATAATATAATATTTCATTACTAAAAGAATATTCAGAATGATATAGAGGAACCATATTTTGTACATAAAAAAAATCTCACTTTATTATCACAGAAAATCAGTACTATAACATATTCTATTCTAGCATCTTATAGTGAAAAAATTAGCACAAATATTACTTATATACCTACTAGCTATAATAACAGTAAATTTGCAAAAACGTTATAATACTCGTTATATTTTACCAAAAGTATTATAATACATTGTAAAGTCAAGGTTAATTTCTCGTTATTTTTTATTACTATATACTTTTTTTATAAAATTTTTTAGCCTGGCAGCATTTTATTCTAATAACTTAATAGAACAGGAGGAACAAAAAAATAAAAATAAAATTATTTTAAACAAGAAACGAAAAAAAAAAAAATTAAATTGAATTTTTTTTTTCCATATTTATTGAACTTATGGAGCCTTCATATTATATTACCTCTGAAACAACAATAATAGTTCATAATATTTCTTAAAAGTGTTACCATATTCAAGGAATAAAAAATGCTTTGAATAGAAAAAAAACACAAAAAGATTGGTGGGAAAAAACGATTAGAACATGCATGATTTGTGAATTGAAAAAGAATGAAAAAAAAAAAGGAAAACTGTAAAAAATAAAAATAACAAAGAATATTATATTATATTACTTTGGTATCCTTAAAACTAAAATTTCTTTTTTATTTTATGTAACAGTGTGTTTTTCTTTCATCCTACAAATCAATATAGCGTAAGAATTGTATATTTAGCATCCCTTAAGGCTTGTTCGATCAGTTTCCAATGTTTTCTTCCGTATTTTTTTTTTAATTTTTTTATTTTTTTTTTTAAGGATATTAGAAAATTGGAAAATGACTTTTTTAGTAGAAAAAAAAAGTATTAAAAAAAAAAAATTCATACTTTTTAGAAAATAATATATTAATAATGCCTAAATAATACGTTTATGTGTATGTAAGTTAACTGTTTTTTTTTTTTTTTTCGTTTTGGGCTTGGCTTGATCATAAATGAACGGATGTCGTTAAACATTAAGATTAAAAGATGCCTTAAAAATTCCTGAAGTAAAAGAAAAAAAGAAAAAAAAAATGATTTTGGTAAAAAAAAAACCAAAAAAAAACAAAAAACAAGGAAAGAGACAAAAAATTGATTACTTTAGGGATTATAATATATTTTTTTTATATAATAAAATATAATATGTATGAATATTATATGTTGTCGTTAGTTCTAATAAATTTAGATGCATGTGTATTTTGTTTTTGGATATAAAAATATATTATTATTATCATCGGTATAAATTTAATGACTTCATTGAACAGAAAAATTGCACCCACCAGTTAAAATAATTTATTTTTTATATTTTTTTTTTTTTTATTTTATTTTATAGGTATATTTATTAATAATTTTATGATATAGGAGGAAAATCTTTATATTAGGTTTTAGATTATTGATTAGTTAGGCAATTTTTTTACTATATTTTTATATAGTTTTTTTTTTTTGGTTTAATATTTAATTGTTTGGAGGTTATTTGATTGGATATTATATAGATAAACTTTTAACAGCTATATATCTGGTTATATATTTATATTTTGATTGGTAGATACTAGGTACTAACTTTTAAAATATCGTCATAATGTTTTTTTTTTAAAGATTAATAAATTTAAATAATTCATAAATTTTATTTTACTTTTTGTTGTAAGTAAAAATAAATAGTTACGTAGTCATTAACCGTTAAAACAAACTGTTTTTGTTTTCCAATTAAATTGATTTTTGGAAAGTTGACCGAAGATCAATTGACCGTCTGTTGAAAAATTTTTAATAAGTTTACTTCAAAATAATATAAATCAAAAGAATTTAAATAATTTTTTTCTTTCTTCGCCGATTCTTTTAAACTAGGTATAGCTAATTTTCCTAACTTTCTTTACTATATTCCGTGGATATAGTAAAGATAAATGTTTGTATCTTTGATTTTTTCTAGTATTTTGTAGTTTTGTATTGATATACAGTACCTATACTTAAAATATGTAGTTGATATTAAATTGCTGACAATGATGATAGGAAGCTCAATAGACGGGAAATATTAAGTACCTAAAATGACTATTAAAATAAATAAATATTGCGAAACCAATATTCTTTGTTTATCAAAATTTATCGAAGCTTTTATACTTTATTTTTTGTTTTGATTTGATTTGTTTGTAATTTTTTTTTTAGGTTATCTATTTTAATTTTTTTATTTACTAGGGTCGATTGGAAAATATTAAGAGTCATTCAGAGAAACCGCACAAGATAATTTTGAACTGTAATACAGCGAAAATCACAAACTTTTAAACCAAAAATGATGATTAGGACCAAATTAGGATGAACATTTTAAAATAAATGTACAGTTTGGCTTGGTGGATAAGAATGTAGAAAGTATGTTTGGTGAATGGCACTTATGAATTATGGAAAATTTGAGAGAAAATTGTAAGGAATCTTTTGAAGAAAGATGTTATTGTTCTTCTTAAATTTCGTTATTCGAATTACCAACTTTCGAATTACCAACTTGAGGTTGGTGAATGGCTGCACACGTGAGACGTGAATATGGAAAAAAAATTTCCATAATCTATTTTACGCCATCTTAAAATTTCTAAACCCTAGGAATGAGCATCTGCTGCACTCTTTTTGTTTTTCGTTGAAAAACTTTGAGTGAAGACACTGTGTGGTTTGATTTTTGAGAGCAGGTACTTTTCTAGACATTTAGTCTAGAAAAGTATGTTTTGTTTATGAAATAAGGTGAAAGACGGAACTGTTCAGTGATGGTTTATTAAAGTGAACGTTGAGGTAGCACTGGGGATAGTCAATACTGAAATATGAAATATGTCCATTGCATTTAATTTTCGGCCTCATGTTTAAATGTTTTATTGATATTGACAAGATCATAAAATAAGGATAAGTAAGTTTTGCAGCGAAAAAATAAATCGAAGCACTTAGTTACATCTTTAGCTATATCAAAAATATAACTTGACCTTGACAGTTTTTGGTTAAGCTAGATACGCAGAATATGTTAAAGTCTATTGAATGTTGAAGAGCTTTATCTTGCAATACCAAGTTGAAAGCGTAGTTGCTATTTTTCTCGAGATCAAACAGCTTTGTGTTTTTGCTTTTGAAATTAATTTTTTTTGTTTTTTTTTTTTGTGAAAATTTTTAAATTTTTGTGAAATCTAAATAATAATTCTGATAGATTTTTACTCTTGTATTAATTAATCTGGTGATTAGTTTTACAGCGGCTATGAAATCGATAGGAAGCTTGCATGCATTCTATGAAATTGTGTATAAGTTTGAATAGAACAGGTCATTGATAAAATCAGGTGCGAGTATGGAATAAAAGAGTTTTTTGCATTTATTTGAATTTTTCGGATAATTATTTATCGATTAGTACAAGAAGTAGGTACTTAAAATAAATATTTAATATTTTAAAAAAAATACTTAATAATTTTTTTTTATTCCTTTATTTCAGTTATTTTTGTGCTTGAAATGAAAAAAATTATTCCCTTTTATCTTAAAGATAATAAAGTAAATTACATATCTTCACCTACCATTTAAAATATACTGTAAAAAATTTTAGTCTATAAAATAAAAGTTTCTATTTTGTATAACAGTTTAACCTTCATTTATAACTAAATATAAAAGCAATAACAATAATTATTAAATCTTTTATTTATTTATTACCTTTTCAGATTATCTTTAAAATTTATCTACATTCTCTAAATACGAACAGTCACAATACTTAATGGATATACTAAAATACTTATGCACGTCCATAATAAGATATTTCTACAAATAGAAATAAATTCACTTTACAATAAAACTTAAAGGTCATTCAATCTTTAAAAAAAAAGAAAATGTCCTCATTTTCCTTTTTTGTTTTTTTTTGTTTCTTGTTGTAGTAATATGGGAAGTTTTTTACAAAGTCAAGTGCCTCCCCTTGAAATGAGATTTTATATTATTTGTTATAAGAAAGGATAACAAGTACCTTTCTATAAGATAACGAGATGGTGGTGTTACTTTTAGAATTTGTTTTTTTTTTATTCTATTTTGGTTTTATTGCACGTTTCTAAGCTACATTACTATACATTCTTTATTAAAGTGCATTCATTCCTTTTTCTTTTGTTTTTATTTTAAGTGTAAAATAGAAAAATAACCAAGAGTATTTTCTAAAAATATATTATGTTAGTTCTGGTATAAAGGTACTAATGCATTTTCTACAATATTTACATTTGAGGACGTAACGAAATACATAGTGGCAGTTTTTGCCGTTATTCGTATTTAGTCACTCTAGAAAATGGTAAAGGAAATGTTAACAATTATGCTTTTAAATTAAACATATGGTTCGCTTATTAATTAATGTACATACTTAATTAAATCAGCGTTAGCGAAATATAATATTGCTTTTTAAAACTGTAATGTGGAAATTAATTTATTTATTTATTAAAGCAGTTCTAAAGGTTTTTGCATTGCATTATTCGTCAGATAAGTACCAACCTTTCATTTTGTACAGCGGAGTTTCATAAAATATTCGTCCATCGGCTTACAAAACTTCTTTATTATTTGAAGCGGAACAATTAAATTTGAACGCCGGATAGAGCTAATTAACCGAGAGTTAATTAAACGAGTTGTAACCGAACTGGTTTTATGTAACAACAAATTTCTCAACTGCAGTCACAGAAACAAAAGTCCTTGGTTTAGTTCAAAATAGATGTCAGCTCAGTATTTTTTGAATTTGACATCAACCAGCAAAAATTTACTTTATGGAGCGTAGTGTGTAAGAGCGTATAAAATACGCTGTAAACACCGAGATAGTGTGGGTTCGAATCCCACACATGTGCTTAGAGTTATTCCCCCTTACTACATTTACAGCCTCGCCTGAACAGGAAAAGCTGTGTAATTTCCTATCCACATTTATGTAGCAGAGACATGCATTAAAAAAAATAAATAAAAATTTACTTATGTCTTTACTGTTACTTGCTATTTTTGAAATTCATATAAATTCGGTGCTTACCTGCGAAACGTTTGTTTTTTGTATCTCTCTAGATTTAGAAGCTACTAAAAGATTTTTCAATTATAAGTGGCAAAAATTAAAGTTTAAGTATTATAATATTTTATGCTTCTCTTTACCGTATTTACCGTCCTTTATAATATGTTGGTTTAGTTAAATGGAAGGAAAATATGATATTAAAGAAAGGTTAAGAGGCAGAATGGAAATTAACCTATAAAGATTCGTTTTGAATTTTTGGAAATTGCAGAATGAAACGTTATTAACAGAGGGAACACATGGGATGGAAGGATGTTCCACATTTCAGCAGTTCCCACGACAAATGAGTTTTCATACCCAGTTTTAAACCATCTGGGGATTTTCGCTGTTTAGAAGGAAGCACTTAAAGCCTCTCTGGTGTTACATTGGAATTGTTTGAGAGGAAGCATGACTTAAGTTCAATTGAGCAAGTTTCTACCTACAAGATTACGTACAAAATATTGGAGAGAAATCACTCCAATATTTTGACGAGTGTTAAGAGGAGTAAGTGATATTTACTCGACAGGGTCGCCAATTAGGCGTAAGACACGATTTTGGATTTTGGCGAGGTAACTTAAAGAAGTTTGGGATGCCAGCCCAAATGTAGGAATTGTACTTCATCTTAGGTTGAATGTACGCTTTATAGATATTAGACAGATCCATTCCATAGCATTTTTTGATTTAGATGTATACCTAAAATACTTAAGATCGTTGTAAATTTTTCCCTTGGAATCAGAATTGCAGAATTGGCTCAAATTGATTTGCAAAAGGGAGCTAAACCAATAGCTTAACATTTGCTCAAAAGAGCAGAATGCCATACTCGATTAAAAGCCTTTGAGATATTAAGAGTCTCAACTTCAGATTCGTCTGAGCAGTAAATTCTGGTGTTTAGCTTCTCGCTGAGGTATGTTAAAAGATCACCTGTTGAGGTATGTTAAAAGGTCACCGCTACTTTCAAGATATCTCACCATAACCTTCTATTTCTTAAAATTTCCATAATCTTGTAAATGACCAAAATAGCTATTATTTATCCATAACCTTGTAAATGACCAAAATAGCTTGGTCGGTAATTCGAGGGGTACCTTTTCTCACCTTTTTTAGGAATTTGGGGAACGTGTGCAGTTTTCCATTGGCTGGGATATCTACCATTTGAAAGTGATAAAAAGAAAACATTGTGCAGAGGTTTCGAAATAGTAGAAGTAATATGTCAAAGAACCATTGCAGAAATTCCATGAGGACCAGTTGACTTTTTGACATTCAGATTTTTCAGAACTTCTCAACCATTGTTTGTAAAGAAACTTTTTTCAACTCCCTTGTAATTGTTGGTATTTAGAATAAATTAAACTTTAATTTTTGAAGACAACTGTAGATATTTAGTTGGTATCAGATCCCACATAAAATGACATTTTACAAAAATGCTTTTATTAGAAATGCAACAATATATGAACCATAGGTGGATTCCGGATTACAAATCCCTGTTTTGTGTCTGGTCTAGTAATGTTAAGTAATAAATCGTAAATTTTTTTTTTGCTTTTAGAGGAAAAACCACAATATATAGTCAGAGCCTGTTTTATATTTAAAGATATTATGTTTTTTTTGGTTTTGTTAGGATATTTCATAGGTTTTTGTTCTGTTTTTTTCATTTTTATTTTTTTATAATTTTCCACTCAAGAGAGAGAAAACCAAACTTGCAAAAAAAAAAAACAAAATAAAAGCAAATATAAAGAAACGAGAATACATTCACCTTGACTGAATGTATTTTTCTCTAAGTCCTTGATCTAAAAGTTTTATCTGGAACAATAGACTTGAATTTTGTTTATATTTCTTTTTATTTTTGCTTTTTAAGAGATTGAGGCACAATGAAAAAAAACATATGAGAGAGAAGAAAAAAAAAAAGAAACTGAAAATGTTAAAAGAAAAAAATTGTTTTTAAAAGCTGCATTTTTTTTCACTCTCAAAATTTATTGCATTTTAAACTGCATGTGTTTCTTTAATATAATGCCCGTTAATATTAAAAGATTCTCGTTTTGTTTTTGTATTAGGTACATATAAATGTAAAGTTATATATTATTAAGTATTTACCAATGTGCAGACTACGATTTATGTAGACACATATTAACATCATCCTGTTATTTTTTTTTTTTGATTTACTGCTTGAACTGTACCTTATGTTTATATCAGACTTGGAAATAGACTTCCTTGTTAGTCATCTTGGTTATCACGATTGGTTTTGTTATATTATTATGTTATAAATGGGTTTCAGATTTGTTGGTACAAGATTTGGTGGTTAAATGTATGTGTAACTAAAATATTACAGATTACAAATAAATAAAAAAAAAAAAAAACACCAAATGGAAGATTTTATTCTTTGTATTGTAAGAAATATTTGCAGTCAATTTCGTGCAATTTCAGTATAGCCTTATCAAGTGATATTGGTAGATGTGATTTTTAAGAAGACTGTAAACAGAAACTGTTTTGCTTCAGTTATATAAGGGAAAAATCAATATGACAAACTAGCATTTTTAATCTAAGGTCAGAGTTTAAGGATATAAAAATTAAACTTTATCCCATTTCTTAAACTCACCTACGTTTTTAGGACTAAACTATTCAATTTTTTAATTCAGATTATGGCAACCTCTAATTGATTTTGGAAATTTTTTAATTCAAGGAATTTAATACTTTCTATATAGATGATAGGATTTTCATACATTTTAGTTCGCAATACGTTATGTTACAAATACGAGTACTTAACTTTTGAGCAGAAATAATAATTAATATAACTATAATATTTTCTACAATATTTACATTTCAGGACGTAACCAAATAGATAGTGGCCGTTTTTGGCGTTATTCCTATATGTAATCGATCTGACAAATGGTAAAGAAAATTTTAATTTACATACATAAATAAATTAGAGTTAACGAAATAATAATATTGTTTTTTAAAATTGTAAATTGGAAATGAATTTATTTTAAAGCAGTTGTAAAGGTTTTGATCTGCATCATTGGTCAAACAATGCTGCAGCAGAATGAAGTATTGTTTGGACGACAAACTATTTGAATTTCTACCGCAGAGTTTCAAAAACTATCTGCTTACAAAACTTCTACATCGGTTGAAGCAGAACAATTAAATATTATATTAACGGCGGATGAAGTAAATTGGAAAATAATGTTGTGACCAGACTGTTTTTATGCAACCACATCCATTGCCTAAACAAACAACTCTTCTTTTATATTACGAATCTAAGCCTTTTACATAAAGTAAATAAAGTAAGTCCTGTATTATAAATAATTTCCGTTTTTAAATTCTTAAAATTTTAGGAACTAAGTATAATATTCATCCAGCCATTGGTGTAGCGGTTAAGACACCGCTTCTCACTGGTAATGGAATGAGAGGTCTCGGGTTCGATTCCCGGCTGGGTAGATAATTATAATAATATATTTACACATTGCAATATATAAATACTCTATAACATAATATCAAATATCTAAAAATGAAAAATAATAATTATTAACAAATATAATATAATATAAATAAAATTACCCATTAAAAAGCCTACATATTATCTTGTTCCTGAAATGCTTTATAAACTAATAACAAATATTATATAATAAACACTAACCTATATCAACATGTGTATGTATCAAATAGAGATGTCATATGTTTCATGTACGCCGTATCCTAACTGACAGGGTTATGAAAAAACATGACGACATCTGACGGCAAAAACCATTGACGTCGTTCCTTTTCAGACAGATAGATGGTTTCAATATAGAGCTGACAAAAACACCATGAATAAGGATAATATAATATGGGAATAATACATAATAATAATACATGGGAAAAAACGCTAATGTCAGAGTTCAGACTAAATGAAATTCTTCCTACAGTAATGCCAATCTCTTGCTTAGGACTGTAGAAAAAGATTTGCAACAGCACTATAAGGCTCGGATATGGAGATGTCAAGTGGAAGTCCTAGGTCCCCAAGAGGAGTAAGGAAAAAAAGTAATATGATATTCCCAATACAATTATCTCTTTTTTTTTAGATCTTTTAAAGTTGCCCTCTTATAAAATATTCTCTATTTTGATCTGCTTTGTTTTATATTTAATGAAATAATGGAAACTGTATGCACAAAATATATTGCTATATAATATAAACTAAAATAAAAAAAAAACTTTCATATTAATACTTATTATTAGTTCATATTTCAGTCTAATGCAATTTCTATTTCAGACTTTTAGTAATTTCTTTTGTTTTTCCGGAATTTTTTTTTTTGTTCTGTTATTTGTTTATTTGTTTCTATGAAAAGATGTTAAATTGAGTCCTCCAGGATAAAATTCATTGCAATTATCATTATCTTTTTAGTTACTTAGGTATATAACTATCTACTTATAATATACTTATTAATATGTATATTGCATTTAAAGTATCAAAAAAAAGTAAAGATACAAAAAGAAAAAAAAAATTTAAAACAATGAAGACGGAAAATCATAATTTACCCTAAGGGAGTGAGGGTTGTAAAATACAACAAAAAAATAAAAAAAGGAATCTGAGAACATGCAATAACATTTCATAAGAACATAAAAAGATGCTATTTTAGGAAAGGAAGACTTTGGAAAAAAAATATATGCTATCAAAGAAAAAATAAAACAGTTTTTATTAGCTGAGTATTTTAAATGTGAAGGAGGTTATTTTTTTTTTAAGTCTAAAGTCTGCTGTCTACAAAACTTAAAAAACAAAAAAAAAAAACCCAAGAAAAATGGCAAATTTTCATGCGACTGACATTAAAAGAAACCTTTGAATTTCTTACAGAAATAAAAAATAAGAGAAAAAAAAAAAACATTTTTTTTTCACCTTTTGAAGTTTAACTTTACTTTTTTATTTACAATTTATTTTAAAGTCTGATAAGCTTATTATCTTTGGTTTTTGTTTAGACCGCTTCAATGATACCATGAACATACACATAAACGTGCATTTTAAACTTAAATTTTTTACTTTTTTAATAACATAATATTTTAGAAGTTTTCACATTTTTAAAAATTAAATAAAAAGTTTTCTTATTAAATTTTAAAGTGAAAAATTAAAGAGTATTTTAGAAAATAATCTTATAAATTTTAAAATAAATTTAAATTAAATAAATAAATTATGAAATCATGTGTCAAGGTAATTAACTAAAGTTACAATAATTATTATTACTTAGAGCGAGTATAAACGTAATATAATATAGGTTAAGTACTAAAGATGTGTATGGTGAAGATGGCAAGAGTAGAATAAAAAGTAGTATAAAAGTTATAAAGTTTCGGTTATATTAGATTAGTTTGTTATTTTGATTAGATTGGATATAAGAGGCAATGCGAACTTTTGAAGTAGATGTATTCTGTTTCAATGTTACTAATTGTTGTGTATTTTGTCTCCACTTACAATACTTCTGTCAGTCTTACTACCTCTAAAAAAGTAAAGTTTATGCATCCGCATGTTATGATCTGAAGTCTCTTCTTCTTCTTGACAGAATTTGAATGAACCGTCATTTTCAATTTAAATTTTCTTTAAGTGTCCCTTTAGTCGGCAGGATTCCGACAGTAGCTCTGTTAAAATTCTAAGTTTATTTTTACTGAATCCTATGATATTTTCATATATTTTCCCGTTATAGTTTTCCAGAAGCTCCTTATTTTGTCTGAGGTGTATCTTTTACTCCATAATTTGCTCCTACAGTTTTTCGATTTTGAGTGCATCTCTTATTTTATGTTTATTTATGCTTCAAAATGATTCGGGCCCTGTAAAAGAAATTGCAGCTTTTTGTTTTGCATGTCGATCCTCTACTAATTTCCCTCTATATATAGATGTTCGCGTTCCTAAATAAATATTAACTATGCCCAAACTCCCAAAATAATTACGATTTAATTGCTTATGAGTTTTGTGCCTTTATACTTGCTTGGTTATCTGATAGAAAAGCTATTTCTCTATTTCTATAACCTCTATCGAGGTTGGATTGTTTCAAAGTTTTACTTAAGAACTAAGAAAGAATATAAGCCTTTCAGAAAATGCAAAGTATTGTTTCAAATATTTATTTTATATGAAAATATTAAAAGAATAATAATGTCCTTAAAATTCAGGTTGTGTTGGTTGGATAATTTATATTCAGTGATAGATAATATACTTTACACTACTAGTTAAAGTTTAAATTAATGAAAAAACACAACCAAACCCAAAGTGCCTACTAAATTTTTCAACAAAGACTTCTGGGTTTTATATACAGTTTTATTTCCTTTCGTTGGTTTTATCTATGTAGATATTTGAACAGCTTATTTAACTCCATAAAATAAAATTAGGTCAATGTATACAAAAATTACTGAACCAAATTTAATGAAATATAACAGCTAAAAAGAAAGACTTTATTTTCCTGATCTGTTAAACTTTTTTTTTTATATAGTATGAAGAGTCTTAATTCCACTAGATCGTGAGCTTTAAGTGTATTTCAAAAAAGAATTAAAGCCCACTGAATAACATAAAAGTTACTATCATAAATCTGTATTTCATTTGACTGAAGTTTATTTGGTGACATGTCTGAAGTCTCATTGGGACTTTTGATTCATTTTAATGAGCCAGAAGTCCCATGGGACTTTTGCTTCATTGTTAAGGCCTCAGGGATTTTGGGAGGGATTTTAGAATTGCGAATTCAAAATCAGGATTATACGCTCTTTTTACAGAATATTTAGACACATGCATATGAGAGTTTCTGAATTAGGAGAAATTTTAGAGTTGTTTAAAAAATCAGGGTTATACGCTTTTTCCTAAATATATATACCGGAAAATCCTGAGAATAGTAGTATTACTTATACATAATTTGGAAAAAGCATATAAAACTGTTTTTGTAACCAACTCTAAAATCCCTCCCAATGCAGAACCTTCCACATATACATATTGGTAAATATTCTTGAAAAAGGTGATACCCCAATTTTGATACCCCAAAACTCTAAAATCACCCCTAATGCGTTTGCTCTACATATTCTATAATTTTCTTGTTTTAATAACAAAAAATAGCGTAGGTCTTTCAATTCAATTCAAAAGGAATTAAAGACCGCGGGTTTAATATCCTTTTTATTACGGGCTTTAATTCCAATTCAAAATTCCTCGGGCGTTCTGTTACTGCACCAAATACTATAAACTAGGTATGCATATAAAATTATAAAATTAGCAAAAGTAACTGGTTAACATCACATGTTAGTTAAAGGATTCATATTATATTACATCGACTAGGTAGCTAGGACATTGATAATAGATGGCTAAAATAAATAATTTATCAGTAAAAAATTTCACTTTAATATAAATATAACTTTAATATAATCTTATCTAGATACTAAATTTATTTATTTACTTACAATATCTATTAAATATTACCGACCGCATACATTAATGTATAAGGTAGGTATTGCTTTCATACTAAAAATTTGTACCCGAGATTTTCGCAAAAATGCACTACTCCGGTGTGGAGAAGGCTGTAAAAAAATTTTCAGCATGATGTCCGACTTTGTGTGTGTGTGTGGGTGCGTGTGTGGGTATGTCTGTGGGCACGTTTACAGCTTAAACGACTGAGCGCAATTTTTCAAAATTTCATATTTAAGGTTTTGCCGTAAATATCTCGGATTGATAAGCTTTTGGAGTAAATCGGACAACCGCAAGTGGTAGTTTACTAGTGTACTATTTAAGTTTTTTACGAATATTTCGTAACAGAAAAATTTTGTGAGAAAAATTATTAAGAAAAAGTTGTTACACAAGTAAAGAGAAACAACTTTGCCATAGAACATTTTTTGATCCGACTAACTTTAACTTTTATTTAATTTTTTTTCTAAGTCCAAATTTCATACGTAACACTCCATATGAATTTATATGAACAATTTTTTTTTGTTTTTTTTTTATATCTCTAAAAATTTTTATACATACATATGTATGTACTTATATCTATGCCAATGCATATTATTCATTTGTTGATGACATAAAATTAAAACGGTAAAATTTTTGTTAGCAGATTTAATATTAATCTTGTTTGTTTTGTATTTGTTTACAGTTTATTTTATTTTTAATTCTAATATTATTTTTTGAATGAAAAAAAAATCATGTATCTACATTACAATAATAATAATAATAAATGGATGTATGAATGAATGTACATATATTTTTACGATTTCATTGCATATAATTATTTTTATTGAATAAAACAAAATGTTATTAAATTATTAGAAGTTATTTTGCTTTGATATAAATTATTATGTAAAAAATCTATAAATTTTGGCATTGTACTTTTTGTGTAGTGGCGGTCGGTCCTGTGGTGGAGACAGCTAATTTTTTTGTTTTTCATTTTAACTTTAAACAAAAATTCATTAAAGAATATGTTTTTTTTTTTTTTTGTAATTCTATCATTAAAACATCGCGACCATCATGTCTGGTCTTAAATTAGTTTTGGTTTTTTTATTTATATGAAAATAATAATTACCAGTAATCGACAGAGGATCAAAAAGAATGCAAAACCCCTTTAAAAAAAATATAATTAAAAAATTAAAAACTAAAAAACAATAATAAGAAAAATTAATTAAATAACATTTTTTTTTTTTTTTTTTTGGAGGAAATCATAACTTTTTGATTTGAAAACAGAAAAAAAAAAAAAACAAAAAAACAATTCAAAATTATGATTTTCAGAAGTCAATTGCCTAAAAGTGAACAAAAAAATTGTTATAACTTTTTTTATTTTGCTTTTATTTATGTCAGAAAAATTTTACAAAATTTAATTTTTTTGTTTTTATTTTTTTATTTGTTTGGTATTTTTTTTCTTTCTTTTTTTTTTTTTTTTGTAGTAATTCTTCTCTCAAACCATCCGTGTCCTGTTTAGTCCTGTACTTGAAGTTAAATTAATTGTAAAAAAAACATTTTTTATTTCTTTTAATTTTAAAGCTTTTATAGAATTACAAATCAAAAACAAAAAAAAAAAGAAGAAAATAAAATATTGAAGAGGAAAACTTTCAAGGACCCTCTTTCAAATATAGTTTTGATAAAACAAAACAAAACAAAAAACACAAAAAATAAAAATTGAAATTGAAAATCAATGGGAATGATGACGAAAATAAGAAAATCCTAGAAAATTTATTTCATTTTGTTTCAATTTTTCAATTCTTGTGATTGCCTCTGAAAATATTTATTTTCATTTTATATTATTTAGTTTTAGTTTCTTTAATTTTTTGTTTCAAGCATTCTAAAAAAAAACACAAAAAAAAAATTTATAGAATTCTTTAATAAAATTAAAAAAGAACATAAAAAAAAAAATAAAATAGAAAAAAAGAGAAAATGGAAGAAAAAAATAAATCACAATAATTGAATGAATTGAATGAACCGAATAATTTTTAATTTTATTTTTTTGCTTTCAATATTTGTTACAATAAATTTTTTTTAAATTTTCGAACACTTATCAAAATGAGTGTTAACTTAAATGTGAGTTACTTAATTCTGGTTTAATACTTTTTCCAAGCCATTCATGAAAACTTAATTAAAATATTTTTTTTTGTAAAATTTATTTGTAAATTTTTGAAAACGGTGTAAGTGTGACGTAACGGTAAAGTGTAAGTAAACCGTTAAGTGATATTAAGTTTAAATTTTGTTAATACTTACTATAGTCAAACTATTTAGTTAGTGTACGTAGATAGATAGATATTTTAATTTATTATTCCCATGAATGATAAAAACAAGTTTATGGTCTATTTTCCTTAAGGATGTGGCTCATGTATTTAGTGTATAAGTGTGGAATAGGGTGTAATGGTGGGATTTATTAGTTGGAAGTAAATATTCTTGGTAAATTAAGATGATTTAATAGAATAAAATAATATTGGTGGGAGTATAGTAAAAAAAAATGATGTATAGGTAATAACAAAAAACACATTTCATAATGAAGAGCTGAATCAACTGCAAGATGTTTGTACATTTGCATTAAAGTGAATTAATTCAATAATTTTAGTCAATTACACTTAAATGTAATGATTGTATGATTATCAAAAAAGAAATATCAGTTTATTTTAGAATTAAGTTGTTTTCATGCTTTGCAATAAGTATTTATAAGTTACCATAAAAAAAATCATTTTCCAAATAAAGTTTAAGAGATGTCCCTTTTAGTACCGCAGTTACCAGAAGTAAACTTAATTTTAAAATAAACCGATTTTTCTTTTCAGTATCTTAGAAGTAAATAGCCTTTAAATATCATTGTTTTCTACAGCTTTTTAACCCGAAATTGTGTAGAGAAGTTGCAGAAACTTTTTTTTTTTTTCTTTATTTATTATATAAATGAAATCTACACGATTTGAATGTAAATGACAATAAATTTTTTTTTTTATACCCGTATGAACTATGTTCAAGGGTATAATAAATTTGCCATTACGTTTGTGACACCTTAAAGGAGTCGAGCTAGATATAGTGTCAAAGGTATGGATCGGCTCAGAATCGAATTCTGAGTCGATTAAGCCATGTACGTCCGTCCGCCCGTCTGTCCGTCCGTCCGCACGATAACTCAAAAAATAAAGGAGCTAGGAAACTGAAATTTTTTTTACGTCACTTTTACAAAATTGTTAGTTTTGCTATTTAAATCCAACATTTTCGGTCGGCGGGTTCGAGTAGCTGCCATACAACTTCTATCTTTATATAGAAATAACTCAGTATCTATTCAAGCTAGGTTTCTGAAATTTTGCAAATGATGATCAAGTTTTATGGCAACAACTTCCGTAAAATTTGGTTGTGGTGGTGCGACAGGTTCGGGTAGCTGCCATACAACCTATACGTTTAAACGAGTATAACTCAGTGTTTATTGAAGCTAGGAACCTGAAATTTAGTAAAGAGGTGTCGAGTTACAGGCCAACAACTTTTGTAAAATTTGGTTGGTCTAGAGCAGCCGGTTCAGACTTCTTGCACCTCTTGCAACTTAATGAAGCTAGGCGTCTGAAATCTTGCAAATGATGATCAAGTTTTATGGCAACAATTTTTGTAAAATTTGGTTGGTCTAGAGCAGCCGGTTCAGGCTTCTTGCACCTCTTGGAACTTAATGAAGCTACGCGCAATAGATTCGGGTAGCTGTCATACAATTGCACAATTTACATAAATATATCTCTGTAGTTCGGTACTACAACATCTGAATGTTTTTAAAAGATGATCAAGTTTTATAGAAACAGGATATATTACGTTCATACGGGTATCCCAGAGTTGACACAGTCTACTCTACTGCACTCTTCCTCGTTTTATATAAATCAAGAACCTTATGCTGTATAATGCTGTAATGCTGTATAAATTATAAATTATAATTGATATTATAAATTTTATAATTGATATTAATTAATTATTTAACAAACAAGAAAAGAGATTACATCTATTAATATTATAGTTTCCATTAACTCACACTTTATTTTTTTTTTCTTTTTAGCACATTTCTAAAAAAATTTTGAAAAAATGTGCTTATTAGTTTCACTTTGTCCGTCCTTCCGTCTGTTTACAAAACTTCTACACCGTTAAAGATAGAGAAAAAAAATTTTAACCATGGGTAGGTCACATAAAAAAAATAATTTTGTGGAAAAACTTTTTCATGTAGCCCCCTCAATTACGGAGCTGAAGCTCCTCAAACTTTGAAAAAGCCCTATTTTTAAATGCATATATCTTCTGTTCTACTTAAGATTTTTTCACTGTGACAACGTCATTCGACAGGTATTTTTTTTACCTTTCTAAATTAATATCAAAATTATACATATTTTTAAAATTTAGTATTTAAATTTACCGTTATGTGAAAACCAAATTTTGCATGATTTTTCTACCTTCATAACTCCGGCACGGATTTAGATAGAGGCTTGAAATTTTGAGGCAAGAAAGAACTTTTGGAATTAGTGTAAGTTTGTTCAGAAAATTTTTTTAGCCACCCCCTGTTTATGAGCTATTAGAGCTCAAAAATTGAAAATTTGCTATTTTTAAACACCTGTAACTTAGGAACCTGCACACATTTTACTTCGGAAAGACATAAAAATTAAAGCTCCAGTAATATATTTTAACGTGTGTTAAAGGTTTATTTTAATTATATAGCGTTTCAGAGTTACAGCTCTTCAAAATTGATTATTCAAATTGACCGTTATGTAAAAAACACATTTTGCATGAAATTTCTTTTCCCATAACTCCGGCATACCTTTAGACAAGAACCTGAAATTTTGAGACAAAAGAGAACTTTTAGAATTAGTATAAGTTTCCTTGGAAAATTTTTTTGCACCACCCCCTGTTTAAGAGGTATTAGGGCTGAAAAATTGAAAATTTGCTATTTTTAGGCACTTGTAACTCAAGTACCTATACAAATTTTTCTTTGGCAAGACATAAAAATGAAAGCTCTAGTAATATATTTTTATGTGTGTTAACGGTTTTTTTTAATTATATAGGGTTCCGGACTTACAGCCCCTCAAAATTCCAGAAAAGTCTTATTTTTTATTTTTTCTTATTACAAAAAATTTCTTAAATTTTATTTTTTTAATTTTCAAATTTTTGTGCAAGTCGGAATTCTAAACAGTTTACTTTCTACCTTGTTTAATTCCCATTCCCTTTTTTAATTCCATTTATTTTTCAAGTTTATAACCAAAATTAATTTAGTAAATAGGAAACACTTTAGTAAATAAAAGTGTTTATTCTTAAAAACCCTTGACACCCTTGTATAAAATTTTAAGTTTCTATCTTAATTATTTTCGAAGATTGGTAGTCCTTGGGATGTTTGTGTCAGCTACCCGAATTGCCACTCCAATTCATCGAATCCATCTCAGGAACATAAAGAAAACTTGCCAGAACACCATTCTATTAAATTTAAAGGTTCTACTTTTGTTGGTTTTGGAGATATGCTCGTTGCTCTTGTGCTCGTCCGGAAGTTTCCAAAATACGAACCCATGATTCAAATTCTTTCAAATGTCAGTTTCCAATTTTACAGAAAAGGAAACATATAACAGAACACCTTTGTACTAAAAATAAAAGTTCTATCTTTGTTGGTTGTGGAGATATACTCGTTTGCTCTGGAGCTCGTCCGGAAGCTTCCAAGATTTGAACCCATAGACCAAATCCTCACAAATTTCAGAAACATAAATCAAACATGAAGGAACACCATTCTGCCTAATTTAAAGGTTATATCTTTGTTGCATTTGGAGATAATATCATTTGCTCTGAGGCTCGTTCGCAAGCTTTCAAAATCCGAACCCAAGGACCAAATCCTCTCAAATTTAAGAGGCCTAAATCATACATGAAAGAACACCATTATGCCAAAAGTAAAGGTTATATCTTTATTGGTTTTGGAGATAATCTCATTTGCTCTGGGGCTCGTTCGGAAGCTTCCAAAACCAAACCCATGGACCAAATCCTCTTAAATTTCAGAGACATAAATCAAACACGAAAGAACACCATTGTACCAAATTCAAAGGTTCTACCTTTGTTCGTATTGGATATAATCTCATTTGCTCTGCGGCTCGTTCGGAAGCTTCCAAAATTCGAATCCACGGTTCAAATTCTTTCAAATTTAAACCCATGGCCAAATCCTCTCAAATTTCAGAGACTTAAATCAAACATGAAAAAACACCATTCGGCCAAATTTAAAGGTTATATATTTGTTGTTTTTGGAGATAATCTCATTTGCTCTGGGGCTCGTTCGGAAGCTTCCAAAATCCAAACCCATGGACCACATCCTCTTAAATTTTAGAGACATAAATCAAACTGGAAGAAACATCATTATAAAAAATTTAAAGGTTCTATCTTTATTGGTTTTGGAGATAATCTCGTTTGCTCTGGGGCTCGTTCGGAAGTTTCCAAAACCCGAACCCATGGACCAAATCACTATTTGATGAAATAAATGATGTAGATAAGGCTAAGACGGTTAATATTCAAGCAACTAAGGAAAAAAATGACGATATTTCATTCGAAATAGAAGCAGTTGATCCACCAGAGGTTATAAATAAACCTAAATTTAACCTAAGGATTTCCAACCTTAGCACTAATACAACAGAGGAGAAACTAGTCAGATACATAAAAAAGAGGTCGAATTGTGAAGAGGCTCATTGTAAATTAATCACACCAAAGTGGCTGAAATATAAACCGCAGTATCATACTTTCAAAGTTAGTGTACCGGAAACGAAAGTTCAGGAAATAAATAATATTAAATTGTGGAATAAAGGGACAAAAATATCCATCTTTAAACATTTAGGTAAACAATCAAATAATAGTAAATTAGATTTAATAAAAAATAAAAATAAAACAAAACCTAATATTAATATTAATAACGCTAAAAGTAAAACAATCACACAAAAAAAAAAGAACAGAAATACACGCAATAACACTAAATCCACAAATAAAAACAATATTATAAGCAAAAACAAAACACAACCTATTTTACACAAACAAAACATAAATTTAACTCAATCACCAATTAAATTTCAGACTATTTTGCCTTCTTCTCACATTATTTCTAATACTACTTCCACCATAGAGGTGCCGAATAGCATTTCAAATAAAATTACTAATGTAGAGTACAGTTCAATAAATTCTACTAATTCAGTAATTAGTTCAGTTCCAAAAGTGTCAATAACGTCTAAACAATATTCTCCAAATGATATAATGAATATTTCACTACCAAATGCTAGCAAATATCCTAACTTCATACAGGGACAAACCTTTAATGCTGGCATTCCGTGTACTCAGAGCTTAAACGTTAACTGCAACACGACATCAATTAACGATAAGCCAATTGCATCTGTTTCATCCAAACCTAATGCAAGTTTTGTTAATCCTATACTACCTCCTATAGTCAGATTAACGAAAAATGCTGTAGCTAATGACGATCATACGTATGTCTTATCACGTTTTAGAGATCAAAAAATATATGAAAATGTAAGACTCTATTTAGCTTATTTGCATAAGGAAGATGACGACCTTTGTGTAGATGGTAAAACCAAACTCAATATTAAAATTTTTATTGATCAAGAAGGTTTGCCTTCTAACCCAAAGGAATTAATGAAATTATATGTAAAATATCATGAAGGTTTCGGAGCTTCATCTAAATCGGTTGAAAAAGATTTACAAGCTTATTGTAGTCACCTTAAAAGTAAGAGAATCGAGTATTTGCAAAAAATAAGAAAAAGTAGTAATGATTTTTTTCGTTCCCTTAGCGGCAGAAAATAACATTAACACTAATCTTATTTTAATAAATACAACAACTAGTTTTAAGGAGTTAAAATCAACAGATAATAAAAGCAATTTTAGTGAAAATCTCAAAATCTTCTACCACAACTGTAGTGGTATGAGATGTAAGCTAAAGAAATTATATGTTGATGCCAAGTCTTGTGACTTCAGTGTGCTTGCTATTACCGAAACATGGCTAAACGATTCCTTCATAAATGAAGAAATACTTGACAATAATTGGTCGATTTATAGAAAGGATAGGGACTTTTTCTCTATGAACTGTTCCCGTGGAGGCGGTGTCTTACTTGCAGTAAATAATAACCTTTCTAGTGTTCCACTAATCACTAGGACGTCCCACACTTTTGATCACCAATTTATTAGAGTAAACTTAGGTAATAATTTTATTTACCTAGGAATTGTTTACTTTCCACCTAATTCTGACAATTCCTCATATTCTGAATTTTTCGATATTTATCACTATATTATATCTAAAATGAATGAGGATGATTCAATTTTTATTTTTGGCGATTTCAATCGTCCTTCATTATCTTTTATAGAAGATGATTCAGATAATTTGTTATTACCAATTAACTTTCATGATGAAATAGATTTTGACATTATTACGGAGTTCTATGGTAATGATTTACAACAAATTATTAATTACCCAAATAAAAACAATAAGTGGTTAGATCTTGCATTTTCAAATGCATATGACAGAGTGGTGGTTAAACTCGCTGATGATGCAGTCAACCTGTTCACTAACACTCCTCATCATAACGCAGTCATCTTCGAATTTTCTACTTCTTTGCCACTCTTCGCGAAATCTTACAATAATAATATTGTATATGACTTTTTCAACGCTGATTATCAAAGAATTAATAATGCTTTATCAATTTTAAATTGGGACGATCTGTTAATACAACAGGATATTAACTCTTCAATTTCTATCTTTTACTCTAAAATTTTCGACATAATTAACTCCTTTGTGCCAAAAATTCGTAAAAAAGATAAAACAACAGAACCTTGGCTTAATAGAGAAATTAGGACATTGCGTAATCAACGCAACAAACTTTACAAAAAAATTAAAGTTACAAAGGATCCTGATGTTAATTTACTGAACATGTACAAGGATCTTGCTTTTGAATTTAAACAGAAATCAAATCTAGCATACGATAATTATGTCAATGAAATTGGAAATAAATTAATTATAGATCCAAAAAAGTTTTTTGACTTCATTAATACAAAACGGAAAACCTATGGATATCCAAGTTCAATGTCTAAAGATAATGTTTTTTCTTCTTGTCCTAATGTAATCTGCAATTTCTTTGCAGATTGTTTTCAAAAAGTTTATAGGCCATTAGATTCGCCTAGCAATTTTACATTTTCTAACTCCCATAATAGATCTAATTCAATTATTACAGATCTATATCTTTCGGAAAACGAAATATTTGAAGCAATTACCAACCTTGATACAAAAAAAGGTGTAGGACCCGACTTGATCCCACCTTCTTTTTTATATAACTGTGCCAATTATTTGACTCAACCGCTTCATTTTATTTTTAATCAATCGCTTTCGACAGGCATTTTTCCGAATGCGTGGAAATCTTCTTTTTTAACCCCCATTCATAAAAAGGGTGACAAAGCTTCCGTCGAAAATTACCGTGGTATAGCTATCCTATCAACTATTCCAAAATTGTTCGAAAAAATTGTAGTCAGTAAAATAACACCCGTCATAAATTCAAAATTAAACGAACAACAACATGGATTTAGAAAAGGTCGTTCTACTACAACCAATCTTACGGTTTACACATCGGAAATACTAACTGAAATGGAAAATGGTTATCAAGTTGATGCTATTTACACGGATTTTAGCAAAGCTTTCGATCGTGTTGATCACAATATTTTGTTTAAAAAACTTGAAACTTTAGGCATTTCAGGTTCTTTCCTTACTTGGCTTTGCTCTTATCTTACTGAAAGAACTCAAAATATTAAATTCCAAGGTTATTTATCGAACACAATTAATGTCACCTCGGGAGTGCCACAAGGAAGCCATTTAGGCCCACTTCTATTTAATATTTTTATTTCAGATCTTTCTAATAAACTAGAAGGTGTACCACATATTGCATTTGCTGACGATCTTAAAATTTACCACGTTATCAAAAATAGTTCCAATTTTGAATTACTTCAATCAAATTTACATTCTTTACAAGAATGGTGCTTCTACAACAAATTAGAACTTAACATAGCGAAATGCAAGGTCATAAGTTTTACACGAAAAAGATCTACAATGCTTTTCGACTATACAATAGATAACATAGTTCTTGAAAGGGTGTCCTGTATGACCGATCTTGGCATTCTTCTGGACGATAAACTTAACTTCCATCTTCACTATGATCATATGATTTCCAAAGCAAATAAAATGTTAGGTTTTATTAAGAGAAGGGCTAAGGAATTTAATAACCCAGCAGTGACAAAAGCTCTTTACTGCTCGTTAGTTCGATCTATTCTAGAATACGGTAATATCGTATGGGATCCAGTGTTTCAATTACATTCCAATAGGATAGAATCCGTTCAGAAACAATTCCTTTTGTTTGCCTTGAGAAACCAATATAATCCTATAGACTATTCTACTCTTCCAAGCTACTCTACAAGACTTAAATCATTGAATATGTTAACCTTATCTTCACGCAGGCAAATGCTTTCATCCTGCTTTACTTTTGACATCATAAAAAAAAATATTGACGTTCAATTCTTAGTAAATAAGGTTAGATTAAACAATGTAGTCAGAAATACAAGAAACACTAAATTTTTACTAGAAAATACACACAGAACAGAATATGGAAGAAATGAGCCAATAAACAGATGTTGCACTACATTCAACAAACACAGTCATCTTTTTTCACCAGACATATCAAGAAATTCTTTTAAACATAAATTAACACAGAAATTCATAAATGACTAAATTACTTAAATTACCTAATTACTTTGTAAACATTTAAAAAAAAAAAAAAATAATAATAATAATATAATATATTTAATTCAAGTTCAAGTTCATATTATACATTCCACTTAATTTTACAGTCATACTGTGTTTTTGTTCTGTAAGCATTTTTTTTTTTTTTGTTTTCAAATTTAATATATAGTGCAAATTATAAAATTTTCATTGTAAATTTTTAGCTTAGTAATCAAAAATGTTTATTTTGTTAGCTTTAATTTTTTTAGCTGTAAGATTTTTTATGTAAAAACCTTGCTTTGGTTTAATAAATAAAATAAAATAAAAAAAAAATAAAATAAAATCTTCTCACATTTCAGAGACTTAAATAAAACATGAAAGAATACCAACCTGCCAAATTTAAAGGTTATATCTTTGTTGGTTTTGGAGATAATCTCATTTGCTCTGGTGCTCGTTCGGAAGCTTCCAAATCCAAACCCATGGACCAAATCCTCTTAAATTTCAGGGGCCTAAATCATACATGAAAGAACACCATTCTGCCAAAAGTAAAGGTTATATCTTTATTGGTTTTGGAGATAATCTCATTTGCTCTGGGGCTCGTTCGGAAGCTTCCAAATCCAAACCCATGGACCAAATCCTCTTAAATTTCAGAGACATAAATCGAACGGGAAGGAACATCATTGTACAAAATTTAAAGGTTCTATCTTTATTGGTTTTGGAAATAATCTCATTTGCTCTGGTGCTTGTTCGGAAGCTTCCAAAACCCAAACCCATGGACCAAATCCTCTTAAATTTCAGAGACATAAATCGAACGGGAAGAAACATCATTGTACAAAATTTGAAGGTTCTATCTTTGTTGCTTTTGGAGATAATCTCGTTTGCGGAGATTATCTCCAAAAGCCCGGAATCATTCGGAAGCTTCCAGAATCCGAACCCATGGACGGATTTTGTCCAGATTCGAACTTAGCCTTTCTTTCGTAATTAGTAACCTACTATATAAATTTCATCAAGATAGCATCATTATTTTTTGAGTTATCGTGCGTACGGACGGACGGACGGACGGACGGACGGACGGACATCGCTAAATCGACTCCGGCGGTGATCCTGATTCAGAATATATATACATGTCTATACCTAACTCGCTTCCTTTTGGTGGTTACAAACACCATACCAAAGTTAATATACCCTATACTTTAGGTGTAGGGTATAAAAAACAACAACAAATGCGTCATATTATTTAATTAAAGAAATATGCCATATGCCTAAATTTTACTTAACTTGTTTATCATTTTGTTTAGAAAAAAAAATGTATATATATATATAATATATATATGTATACTTATGTTAACTAAATTATTATGCAACAACAAAAAAAAAAAATAGAACAACAATTCATACAACGGGTGTGCAAATATTCATAATTATTTTAAAAATTTTATATTAAATAAAAAATAATATAAATAGAAAATTTATATAAAAAGTATATAAATAGAAAAATATATAATTTAATTTTATTAACTTGTAAATATTCCGTTCAATAATTCCATTTTAGTTTAGAAGAAAAAAGAATACAAAAATGAAATTAACATTTTTTTTCGGTAAAATTAAATAACAATTAATTATGTGGTTTAAATTAATTTGTGATCTTATATATTTTTTTTAAATCCTATAGCTATTATAACTGTCAGTGCTATAAGTCAATATAATTGCCAAGACAGCACGACTGCTGTTCCTGCTACTAGCGCTACTCCGGCAACACCTGCAACTCCAGCAACACCTGCAACTCCAGCAACAACTGCAGCTCCAGCAAAAATTGCCACTGCAGCAACACCTGCAACTCCAGCAACAACTGCATCTCCAGCAAAAATTGCCACTGCAGCAACACCTGCAACTCCAGCAACACCTGCAACTCCAGCACCACCTGCAATTCCAGCAATACCTGCAGCTCCAGCAATAATTCCAGCTCCAGCTAAAACCGCAACTCCAGCAACACCTGCAAATCCAGCAAATCCAGCAATCCCTGCACTTCCAGCAATTCCAGCAATAATTGCAGCTCTAGCAAAAACTGCCACTCCAGCAACACCTGCAACTCCAGCAACTCCAGCAACAACTGCAGCTCCAGCAAAAATTGCAACTCCAGCAACACCTGCAACTCCAGCAACACCTGCAACTCCAGCAACACCTGCCACTCCACCAATACTGCAACTCCTCCTACAACTGTAGTTCCAGCAACAACTGCAACTCCAGTAAATTAAATAAATTAAGTTCACATTTTTTTAATATTATGTTTGCTTAAATTTGGCTATAAATTACATCCTGTATTTATTACATTATATTTTTTGTAGTATTATTATTTTGTACTACTACTACCTTTATCAACACACATAACCACAAAACGTGTTACCACACTTTTGAAAATAACACACTTTTCTATTGTGATTGAAAATAACACAGCGATTGAAAATAACATACGTTTCTATTCTTAATATCTCAAAAACGGTTAGAGATAGAGAAAAAGTTATTAAGTACTAATTATAGGGCTTGAAAAGCTGTCTCGAAATATGCTATAAAAAGTATCCCAAATACTGGGTGTTTCAAAAGAAAATTGAGTTTGAAACATAATTTTTTCATTTTAAATCATTTTAAACCTCACCTCCATAACTCTGTAACTGTTGGGGTTATGGAATCATTAAGGTATAAAAATTAAAGCTAACAACTTACTCTATAAAATACATTTTTTTTTATCTCTCTATAGTAAGCAGTTCAAAAAATGTAGATTTTTTTATAAAAAGTCGAAAAGAGTCCACAATAGACCCCCCCACCCCTCCAATACAATTTCTTGTTCGCCTTGGTCTGCCCGATCACCCATTTCAAGAAAACACGGGGTGGTACAAAAAAATATTCTAAAGGAACTTATACTAATTCTAAAAGTTCTTCGTTGTCTCAAAATTTCAGGTTCCTATCTAAAGGCGTTGCCGGAGTTATGAAAAACGAAATTTCATGGAAAATGTGGGCTTCACATAACGGTTTAAATAGTAAATTACAAAATATTGCATAATTTTGACATTGTTTTATGGAGATAACAAAATTTGCGGCCTTCTAGTGTTCTTAGATTGTAAAACTACTACACAGAGCCTGAGATATATACATCTGAAAATAGGGATTTTTTCCAATTTTGGAGGCTGCAATTTTGGAACCCTATACAATTAAAAGAAACCTTTAACACGCGTAAAACATATTACTGGCTCTTTAATTTTTATAAACGAGGAAGAATACAGTTGCCTTTGGCAACTCTTAGATACATGTATACGAACCGTTAGTATGTTCACAGCTTGTCACTCTGCTTATAATATTATTTTTTTAATATTTTAGTATTGCAAAATAATTTGGGAGAATTTTATATTTTCTAGAACTACGGGTTGTACATACATATATTCAAACTATATTATACATTCTTCAAAAGCAGATGCTTATCTTTCACATAACGATTATCAATCCAAAACTTTTCCAAATATGCTATACCATTACAATTTAGTACCATTTAATGCTAAGGGACAAATGTATAATAATTTATACTATACATATCTATTATATATCATTCATTCATCAGTGACATATATGATATGTAAATAAATATGAGTTATATAAGTATGTATACTAATATGAAATAAATATAAATTCTTATATATACAAGCAATCGTTATATTTTTTATACCTGTACGACAAGAATCGGGTATAATAAAATTACTCCTCCGTTTGTAACACCTCGAAATAAGCGAGCTAGATATACCTTCAAAGGTATGGATCGGATCAGAATCAAATTCTGAGTCGATCAAGCCATGTCCGTCCGTCCGTCAGCGCGCTCAAAAACTAAGAAAGCTAGAATCTTGAAATTTACACAAAATATTCTGGGAGCAATTTGTAGGTTCCATATTTTTTTGGTTGAGTTCCGACCAAAACTTCGGGTAGCTCCCGAATAACTAACTTTTAGATCTCCACAATTTTTTTGCAATAAAGCCATGAAATGTTAACTGCTGATAGATATCATAATTATCATATTATTGATTTTATGATATTATTGATTTTCCTGTAGCCCCACCTGTTAAGGAGCTACAGCCCCCCCAAAGTTCGAAAATCTCTATATTTAAATTGTTATAACACAAGCTCTATAAGGTATATCTACAATCTGAAAATTCCAAACAATAGGTGCTATTATGAGCTTTACAAACATCTATATAATAAACATATACTTGTGCTATGCGGCGTCTTAATTTACCGTTATGCGAAACTGAATCTTCTATACGGTTTAAGTTGGAAACTTGAAATTTTGACAGAAGTTAGATCTTTGAAAACAAGTATGAGTCATTTCAGAATTTTTTTTTGTATCACCCCCCGTTTAGTAGCTGTAAGAGGTCAAAAACTGAAAATTTCCTATTTTTAAACATTTGTAACTTGAACACCTGTTAAAATTTTTTTGAAGTAATACACAAAAATTAAAGCTCCAACATTATATTTTTATTTCTGTTAACAACTATTTTTAATAATATAGGGTTACTTTATAATTGACGAAAGTGTTACTTGATTTTTTCAAATTTTCTAACAAATTTCTTCAACAAATTTTTTGCATTTGTTTTACTCGATAATTTGAAATTGTTGAGGATATAATGCGTAGTACAAAAAAATGTAAATAAATAAACAACATAATGGTTGCTTGAAGAATTTTTATTTATATGATATTGATATATATACATACTTACATATATAATATCATTTTTATTTACATATCATATATGTCACTAGTGAATGAATGATAAGAGTATAGATGTATATTATATAGCGCCGTATTTACATACACATATGTATTTTATTGTACTTATAAGAAATTATTCTGTCAATGGAATATTTAAATATAATATAATATAATATTTAAAATTATATTTACTGTTTTGTACTTAGTAAATTTAATATACATTTACCGCTTAGTATTAAATGGTACTATAGAATATTTGAAAAAGTTTTGGATTGATAATCGTTATGTGGAAGGTTAGAATCTGCTTTTGAAGAATGTACATATAAACATATAGTTTGAATATATGTACAACCCATAGTTCTAGAAATTATAAAATTCACCCAAATTATTTTAAAATACTAAAATATTAAAAAAACGAGGAAGAATACAGTTGACTTTGTCAACTCTTAGATACCCGTACGAACCGTTAGTATGTTCACAGTCACTCTGCCTACAATATTATTTTTTTAATATTTTAGTATTTTAAAATAATTTGGGTGAATTTTATAATTTCTAGAACTTATGGGTTGTACATATATTCAAACTATATGTTTATATGTACATTCTTCAAAAGCAGATTCTAACCTTCCACATAACGATTATCAATCTAAAACTTTTTCAAATATTCTATAGTAACATTTAATACTAAGCGGTAAATGTATATTAAAT